>OX637907.1:0-1200000 GCA_951802745.1 Nomada flava
ACTTTAGGTAAGGATTCACTTCCCAGCTCCCGCAATCGTTCTTTCTATCGATAATTGGCACGAATACGTGATATTCGATGTTTTCAATCGTTTTGCTTCGACGGTAGGTAAGGATTCACTTCCCAGCTCCCGCAATCGTTCTTTCTATCGATAATTTGCACGAAGACGTGCAATTCGATGTTTCCATTCGTTTTGCATCGACGGTAGGTAAGGATTCACTTCCCAGCTCCCGCAATCGTCCTGTCTATTGATAATTTGCACGAATACGTGAAATTCGATGTTTCCAATCGTTTTGTATCGACGGTAGGT
The DNA here is from genome assembly GCA_951802745.1 of Nomada flava. Classification (NCBI taxonomy): domain Eukaryota; kingdom Metazoa; phylum Arthropoda; class Insecta; order Hymenoptera; family Apidae; genus Nomada; species Nomada flava. Next base: position 310 of record OX637907.1, read on the forward strand.
AAGGATTCTCTTCGCAGCTCCCGCAATCGTTCTTTCTATCGATAATTGGCACGAATACGCGATATTCGATGTTTCCAATCGTTTTGCATCGACGGTAGGTAAGGATTCACTTCCCAGCTCCCGCAATCGTTCTTTCTATCGATAATTTGACGAATACGTGCTATTCGATGTTTCCTTTCGTTTTGCATCGACGGTAGGTAAGGATTCACTTCCCAGCTCCCGCAATCGTTCTTTCTATCGATTATTGGCACGAATACGTGCTTTTCGATGTTTCCAATCGTTTTGCATCGACGGTAGGTAAGGATTCACTTCCCAGCTCCCGCAATCGATCGTTCTATCGATAATTGGCACGAATACGTGATGTTCGATGTTTCCAATCGTTTTGCATTGACTTTAGGTAAGGATTCACTTCCCAGCTCCCGCAATCGTTCTTTCTATCGATAATTGGCACGAATACGTGATATTCGATGTTTTCAATCGTTTTGCTTCGACGGTAGGTAAGGATTCACTTCCCAGCTCCCGCAATCGTTCTTTCTATCGATAATTTGCACGAAGACGTGCTATTCGATGTTTCCAATCGTTTTGCATCGACGGTAGGTAAGGATTCACTTCCCAGCTCCCGCAATCGTTCTTTCTATCGATTATTGGCACGAATACGTGCTATTCGATGTTTCCAATCGTTTTGCCTCGACGGTAGGTAAGGATTCACTTCCCAGCTCCCGCAATCGTTCTTTCTATCGATTATTGGCACGAATACGTGCTTTTCGATGTTTCCAATCGTTTTGCATCGACGGTAGGTAAGGATTCACTTCCCAGCTCCCGCAATCGTCCTTTCTATCGATAATTTGCACGAATACGTGCTATTCGATGTTTCCAATCGTTTTGCATCGACGGTAGGTAAGGATTCACTTAAAAGCTCCCGCAATCGTTCTTTCTATCGATTATTGGCACGAATACGTGCTATTCGATGTTTCCAATCGTTTTGCCTCGACGGTAGGTAAGGATTCACTTCCCAGCTCCCGCAATCGTTCCTTCTATCGATAATTTCCACGAATACGTGCTTTTCGATGTTTCCAATCGTCTTGCATCGACGGTAGGTAAGGATTCACTTCCCAGCTCCCGCAATCGTCCTGTCTATCGATAATTTGCACGAATACGTGAAATTCGATGTTTCCAATCGTTTTGCATCGACGGTAGGTAAGGATTCACTTCCCAGCTCCCCCAATCGTTCTTTCTATCGATAATTGGCACGAATACGTGCTATTCGATGTTTCCAATCGTTTTGCATCGACTTTAGGTAAGGATTCACTTCCCAGCTCCCGCAATCGTTCTTTCTATCGATAATTGGCACGAATACGTGATTTTCGATGTTTTCAATCGTTTTGCTTCGACGGTAGGTAAGGATTCACTTCCCAGCTCCCGCAATCGATCGTTCTATCGATAATTGGCTCGAATACGTGCTATTCGATGTTTCCAATCGTTTTGCATGGACGGTAGGTAAGGATTCACTTCGCAGCTCCCGCAATCGTTCTTTCTATCGATAATTGGCACGAATACGTGATATTCGATGTTTCCAATCGTTTTGCATCGACGGTAGGTAAGGATTCACCTCCCAGCTCCCGCAATCGTTCTTTCTGTCGATAATTTGTACGAATACGTGATATTCGATGTTCCCAATCGTTTTGCATCGACGGTAGGTAAGGATTCACTTCGCAGCTCCCGCAATCGTTCTTTCTATCGATAATTGGCACGAATACGTGATATTCGATGTTTCCAATCGTTTTGCATCGACGGTAGGTAAGGATTCACTTCCCAGCTCCCGCAATCGTTCTTTCTATCGATAATTTGCACGAATACGTGCAATTCTATGTTTCCAATCGTTTTGCATCGACGGTAGGTAAGGATTCACTTCCCAGCTCCCGCAATCGTTCTTTCTATCGATAATTGGCACGAGTACGTGATATTCGATGTTCCCAATCGTTTTGCATCGACAGTAGGTAAGGATTCACTTTGCAGCTCCCGCAATCGTTCTTTCTATCGATAATTGGCACGAATACGTGCTATTCGATGTTTCCAATCGTTTTGCATCTACTTTAGGTAAGGATTCACTTCCCAGCTCCCGCAATCGTTCTTTCTATCGATAATTGGCACGAATACGTGATTTTCGATGTTTTCAATCGTTTTGCTTCGACGGTAGGTAAGGATTCACTTCCCAGCTCCCGCAATCGTTCTTTCTATCGATAATTGGCACGAGTACGTGATATTCGATGTTCCCAATCGTTTTGCATCGACAGTAGGTAAGGATTCACTTTGCAGCTCCCGCAATCGTTCTTTCTATCGATAATTGGCACGAATACGTGCTATTCGATGTTTCCAATCGTTTTGCATCTACTTTAGGTAAGGATTCACTTCCCAGCTCCCGCAATCGTTCTTTCTATCGATAATTGGCACGAATACGTGATTTTCGATGTTTTCAATCGTTTTGCTTCGACGGTAGGTAAGGATTCACTTCCCAGCTCCCGCAATCGATCGTTCTATCGATAATTGGCACGAATACGTGATATTCGACGTTTGCAATCGTTTTGCATCGACGGTAGGAAGAACCATTGCGGGAGCTGGGAAGTGAATCCTTACCTACCGTCGATGCAAACCGATTGGAAACATCGAATAGCACGTATACGTGCCAATTATCGATAGAAAGAACCATTGCGGGAGCTGGGAAGTGAATCCTTACCTACCGTCGATGCTAAACGATTGGAAACATCGAATATCACGTATTCATGCCAATTATCCAATTGTTTTGCATCGACGGTAGGTAAGGATTCACTTCCCAGCTCCCGCAATCGTTCTTTCTATCGATAATTTGCACGAAGACGTGCTATTCGATGTTTCCATTCGTTTTGCATCGACGGTAGGTAAGGATTCACTTCCCAGCTCCCGCAATCGTTCTTTCTATCGATTATTGGCACGAATACGTGCTATTCGATGTTTCCAATCGTTTTGCCTCGACCGTAGGTAAGGATTCACTTCCCAGCTCCCGCAATCGTTCCTTCTATCGATAATTTCCACGAATACGTGCTTTTCGATGTTTCCAATCGTCTTGCATCGACGGTAGGTAAGGATTCACTTCCCAGCTCCCGCAATCGTCCTGTCTATCGATAATTTGCACGAATACGTGAAATTCGATGTTTCCAATCGTTTTGCATCGACGGTAGGTAAGGATTCACTTCCCAGCTCCCGCAATCGTTCTTTCTATCGATAATTTGCACGAATACGTGCAATTCGATGTTTCCAATCGTTTTGTATCGACGGTAGGTAAGGATTCACTTTGCAGCTCCCGCAATCGTTCTTTCTATCGATAATTGGCACGAATACGTGCTATTCGATGTTTCCAATCGTTTTGCATCTACTTTAGGTAAGGATTCACTTCCCAGCTCCCGCAATCGTTCTTTCTATCGATAATTGGCACGAATACGTGATATTCGATGTTTCCAATCGTTTTGCATCGACGGTAGGTAAGATTTCACTTCCCAGCTCCCGCAATCGTTCTTTCTATCGATAATATGCACCAATACGTGCAATTCGATGTTTCCAATCGTTTTGCATCGACTTTAGGTAAGGATTCCCTCCCCAGCTCCCGCAATCGTTCTTTCTATCGATAATTGGCACGAATACGTGATATTCGATGTTTCCAATCGTTTTGCATCGACGGTAGGAAGAACCATTGCGGGAGCTGGGAAGTGAATCCTTACCTACCGTCGATGCAAACCGATTGGAAACATCGAATAGCACGTATACGTGCCAATTATCGATAGAAAGAACCATTGCGGGAGCTGGGAAGTGAATCCTTACCTACCGTCGATGCAAAACGATTGGAAACATCGAATATCACGTATTCGTGCCAATTATCCAATCGTTTTGCATCGCCGGTAGGTAAGGATTCACTTCCCAGCTCCCGCAATCGTTCTTTCTATCGATAATTTGACGAATACGTGCTATTCGATGTTTCCAATCGCTTTGCATCGACGGTAGGTAAGGATTCACTTCCCAGCTCCCGCAATGGTTCTTCCTACCGTCGATGCAAAACGATTGGAAACATCGAATAGCACGTCTTCGTGCAAATTATCGATAGAAAGAACGATTGCGGGAGATGGGAAGTGAATCCTTACCTACCGTCGATGCAAAACGATTGGAAATATCGAATAGCACGTCTTCGTGCAAATTATCGATAGAAAGAACGATTGCGGGAGATGGGAAGTGAATCCTTACCTACCGTCGATGCAAAACGATTGGAAACCTCGAATATCACGTATTCGTGCCAATTATCGATAGAAAGAACCATTGCGGAAGCTGGGAAGTGAATCCTTACCTACCGTCGATGCAAAACGATTGGAAACATCGAACATCACGTATTCGTGCCAATTATCGATAGAACGATCGATTGCGGGAGCTGGGAAGTGAAACCTTACCTACCATCGTTGCAAAACGATTGGAAACATAGAATATCACGTATCCGTGCCAATTATCGATAGAAAGAACGATTGCGGGAGCTGGGAAGTGAATCCTTACCTACCGTCGATGCAAAACGATTGGAAACATCGAACATCACGTATTCGTGCCAATTATCGATAGAACGATCGATTGCGGGAGCTGGGAAGTGAATCCTTACCTACCGTCGAAGCAAAACGATTGGAAACATCGAATTGCACGTATTCGTGCAAATTATCGATAGACAGAACGATTGCGGGAGCTGGGAAGTGAATCCCTACCTACCGTCGATGCAAAACGATTGGAAACATCGAATAGCTTGTATTCATGGAAATTATCGATAGAAAGAACGATTGCGGGAGCTGGGAAGTGAATCCTTACCTACCGTCGATGCAAAACGATTGGAAACATCGAAAAGCACGTATTCGTGCCAATTATCGATAGAACGATCGATTGCGGGAGCTGGGAAGTGAATCCTTACCTACCGATGATGCAAAACGATTGGAAACATCGAATAAGACGTATTCGTGCCAATTATCCAATCGTTTTGCATCGACGGTAGGTAAGGATTCACTTCCCAGCTCTCGCAATCGTTCTTTCTATCGATAATTTGTACGAATACGTGTTATTCGATGTTTCCAATCGTTTTGCATCGGCGGTAGGTAAGGATTCACTTCCCAGCTCCCGCAATCGTTCTTTCTATCGATAATTTGCACGAAGACGTGCTATTCGATGTTTCCAATCGTTTTGCATCGACGGTAGGTAAGGATTCACTTCCCAGCTCCCGCAATCGTTCTTTCTATCGATAATTTGCACGAATACGTGCTATTCGATGTTTCCAATCGTTTTGCATCGACGGTAAGTAAGTATTCACTTCCCAGCTCCCGCAATCGTTCTTTCTATCGATTATTGGCACGAATACGTGCTTTTCGATGTTTCCAATCGTTTTGCATCGACGGTAGGTAAGGATTCACTTCCCAGCTCCCGCAATCGTTCTTTCTATCGATAATTTGCACGAATACGTGCTATTCGATGTTTCCAATCGTTTTGCATCGACGGTAGGTAAGGATTCACTTCCCAGCTCCCGCAATCGTTCTTTCTATCGATTATTGGCACGAATACGTGCTATTCGATGTTTCCAATCGTTTTGCCTCGACGGTAGGTAAGGATTCACTTCCCAGCTCCCGCAATCGTTCCTTCTATCGATAATTTGCACGAATACGTGAAATTCGATGTTTCCAATCGTCTTGCATCGACGGTAGGTAAGGATTCACTTCCCAGCTCCCGCAATCGTCCTGTCTATCGATAATTTGCACGAATACGTGAAATTCGATGTTTCCAATCGTTTTGCATCGACGGTAGGTAAGGATTCACTTCCCAGCTCCCGCAATCGTTCTTTCTATCGATAATTTGCACGAATACGTGCAATTCGATGTTTCCAATCGTTTTGTATCGACGGTAGGTAAGGATTCACTTTGCAGCTCCCGCAATCGTTCTTTCTATCGATAATTGGCACGAATACGTGCTATTCGATGTTTCCAATCGTTTTGCATCTACTTTAGGTAAGGATTCACTTCCCAGCTCCCGCAATCGTTCTTTCTATCGATAATTGGCACGAATACGTGATATTCGATGTTTCCAATCGTTTTGCATCGACGGTAGGTAAGATTTCACTTCCCAGCTCCCGCAATCGTTCTTTCTATCGATAATATGCACCAATACGTGCAATTCGATGTTTCCAATCGTTTTGCATCGACTTTAGGTAAGGATTCCCTCCCCAGCTCCCGCAATCGTTCTTTCTATCGATAATTGGCACGAATACGTGATATTCGATGTTTCCAATCGTTTTGCATCGACGGTAGGAAGAACCATTGCGGGAGCTGGGAAGTGAATCCTTACCTACCGTCGATGCAAACCGATTGGAAACATCGAATAGCACGTATACGTGCCAATTATCGATAGAAAGAACCATTGCGGGAGCTGGGAAGTGAATCCTTACCTACCGTCGATGCAAAACGATTGGAAACATCGAATATCACGTATTCGTGCCAATTATCCAATCGTTTTGCATCGCCGGTAGGTAAGGATTCACTTCCCAGCTCCCGCAATCGTTCTTTCTATCGATAATTTGACGAATACGTGCTATTCGATGTTTCCAATCGCTTTGCATCGACGGTAGGTAAGGATTCACTTCCCAGCTCCCGCAATGGTTCTTCCTACCGTCGATGCAAAACGATTGGAAACATCGAATAGCACGTCTTCGTGCAAATTATCGATAGAAAGAACGATTGCGGGAGATGGGAAGTGAATCCTTACCTACCGTCGATGCAAAACGATTGGAAACATCGAATAGCACGTCTTCGTGCAAATTATCGATAGAAAGAACGATTGCGGGAGATGGGAAGTGAATCCTTACCTACCGTCGATGCAAAACGATTGGAAACCTCGAATATCACGTATTCGTGCCAATTATCGATAGAAAGAACCATTGCGGAAGCTGGGAAGTGAATCCTTACCTACCGTCGATGCAAAACGATTGGAAACATCGAACATCACGTATTCGTGCCAATTATCGATAGAACGATCGATTGCGGGAGCTGGGAAGTGAAACCTTACCTACCATCGTTGCAAAACGATTGGAAACATAGAATATCACGTATCCGTGCCAATTATCGATAGAAAGAACGATTGCGGGAGCTGGGAAGTGAATCCTTACCTACCGTCGATGCAAAACGATTGGAAACATCGAACATCACGTATTCGTGCCAATTATCGATAGAACGATCGATTGCGGGAGCTGGGAAGTGAATCCTTACCTACCGTCGAAGCAAAACGATTGGAAACATCGAATTGCACGTATTCGTGCAAATTATCGATAGACAGAACGATTGCGGGAGCTGGGAAGTGAATCCCTACCTACCGTCGATGCAAAACGATTGGAAACATCGAATAGCTTGTATTCATGGAAATTATCGATAGAAAGAACGATTGCGGGAGCTGGGAAGTGAATCCTTACCTACCGTCGATGCAAAACGATTGGAAACATCGAAAAGCACGTATTCGTGCCAATTATCGATAGAACGATCGATTGCGGGAGCTGGGAAGTGAATCCTTACCTACCGATGATGCAAAACGATTGGAAACATCGAATAAGACGTATTCGTGCCAATTATCCAATCGTTTTGCATCGACGGTAGGTAAGGATTCACTTCCCAGCTCTCGCAATCGTTCTTTCTATCGATAATTTGTACGAATACGTGTTATTCGATGTTTCCAATCGTTTTGCATCGACGGTAGGTAAGGATTCACTTCCCAGCTCCCGCAATCGTTCTTTCTATCGATAATTTGCACGAAGACGTGCTATTCGATGTTTCCAATCGTTTTGCATCGACGGTAGGTAAGGATTCACTTCCCAGCTCCCGCAATCGTTCTTTCTATCGATAATTTGCACGAATACGTGCTATTCGATGTTTCCAATCGTTTTGCATCGACGGTAAGTAAGTATTCACTTCCCAGCTCCCGCAATCGTTCTTTCTATCGATTATTGGCACGAATACGTGCTTTTCGATGTTTCCAATCGTTTTGCATCGACGGTAGGTAAGGATTCACTTCCCAGCTCCCGCAATCGTTCTTTCTATCGATAATTTGCACGAATACGTGCTATTCGATGTTTCCAATCGTTTTGCATCGACGGTAGGTAAGGATTCACTTCCCAGCTCCCGCAATCGTTCTTTCTATCGATTATTGGCACGAATACGTGCTATTCGATGTTTCCAATCGTTTTGCCTCGACGGTAGGTAAGGATTCACTTCCCAGCTCCCGCAATCGTTCCTTCTATCGATAATTTGCACGAATACGTGAAATTCGATGTTTCCAATCGTTTTGCATCGACGGTAGGTAAGGATTCACTTCCCAGCTCCCGCAATCGTTCTTTCTATCGATAATTGGCACGAATACGTGATTTTCGATGTTTTCAATCGTTTTGCTTCGACGGTAGGTAAGGATTCACTTCCCAGCTCCCGCAATCGATCGTTCTATCGATAATTGGCTCGAATACGTGCTATTCGATGTTTCCAATCGTTTTGCATCGACGGTAGGTAAGGATTCACTTCGCAGCTCCCGCAATCGTTCTTTCTATCGATAATTGGCACGAATACGTGATATTCGATGTTTCCAATCGTTTTGCATCGACGGTAGGTAAGGACTCACTTCCCAGCTCCCGCAATCGTTCTTTCTGTCGATAATTTGCACGAATACGTGATATTCGATGTTCCCATTCGTTTTGCATCGACGGTAGGTAAGGATTCACTTCGCAGCTCCCGCAATCGTTCTTTCTATCGATAATTGGCACGAATACGTGATATTCGATGTTTCCAATCGTTTTGCATCGACGGTAGGTAAGGATTCACTTCCCAGCTCCCGCAATCGTTCTTTCTATCGATAATTTGCACGAATACGTGCAATTCTATGTTTCCAATCGTTTTGCATCGACGGTAGGTAAGGATTCACTTCCCAGCTCCCGCAATCGTTCTTTCTATCGATAATTGGCACGAGTACGTGATATTCGATGTTCCCAATCGTTTTGCATCGACAGTAGGTAAGGATTCACTTTGCAGCTCCCGCAATCGTTCTTTCTATCGATAATTGGCACGAATACGTGCTATTCGATGTTTCCAATCGTTTTGCATCTACTTTAGGTAAGGATTCACTTCCCAGCTCCCGCAATCGTTCTTTCTATCGATAATTGGCACGAATACGTGATTTTCGATGTTTTCAATCGTTTTGCTTCGACGGTAGGTAAGGATTCACTTCCCAGCTCCCGCAATCGATCGTTCTATCGATAATTGGCTCGAATACGTGCTATTCGATGTTTCCAATCGTTTTGCATCGACTTTAGGTAAGGATTCACTTCCCAGCTCCCGCAATCGTTCTTTCTATCGATAATTGGCACGAATACGTGATATTCGATGTTTCCAATCGTTTTGCATCGACGGTAGGAATAACCATTGCGGGAGCTGGGAAGTGAATCCTTACCTACCGTCGATGCAAACCGATTGGAAACATCGAATAGCACGTATACGTGCCAATTATCCAATTGTTTTGCATCGACGGTAGGTAAGGATTCACTTCCCAGCTCCCGCAATCGTTCTTTCTATCGATAATTTGCACGAAGACGTGCTATTAGATGTTTCCATTCGTTTTGCATCGACGGTGGGTAAGGATTCACTTCCCAGCTCCCGCAATCGTTCTTTCTATCGACAATTTGCACGAATACGTGCTATTCGATGTTTCCAATCGTTTTGCATCGACGGTAAGTAAGGATTCACTTCCCAGCTCCCGCAATCGTTCTTTCTATCGATAATTTGCACGAATACGTGCTATTCGATGTTTCCAATCGTTTTGCATCGACGGTAGGTAAGGATTCACTTCCCAGCTCCCGCAATCGTTCTTTCTATCGATTATTGGCACGAATACGTGCAATTCGATGTTTCCAATCGTTTTGCCTCGGCGGTAGGTAAGGATTCACTTCCCAGCTCCCGCAATCGTTCATTCTATCGATAATTTCCACGAATACGTGCTTTTCGATGTTTCCAATCGTCTTGCATCGACGGTAGGTAAGGATTCACTTCCCAGCTCCCGCAATCGTCCTGTCTATTGATAATTTGCACGAATACGTGAAATTCGATGTTTCCAATCGTTTTGTATCGACGGTAGGTAAGGATTCACTTCGCAGCTCCCGCAATCGTTCTTTCTATCGATAATTGGCACGAATACGTGATATTCGATGTTTCCAATCGTTTTGCATCGACGGTAGGTAAGGATTCACTTCCCAGCTCCCGCAATCGTTCTTTCTATCGATAATTTGCACGAATACGTGCAATTCGATGTTTCCAATCGTTTTGCATCGACGGTAGGTAAGGAATCACTTCCCAGCTCCCGCAATCGTTCTTTCTATCGATAATTGGCACAAATACGTGATATTCGATGTTTCCAATCGTTTTGCATCGACGGTAGGAGGAACCATTGCGGGAGCTGGGAAGTTAATCCTTACCTACCGTCGATGCAAAACGATTGGAAACATCGAATATCACGTATTCGTGGCAATTATCGATAGAAAGAACGATTGCGGGAGCTGGGAAGTGAATCCTTACCTACCGATGATGCAAAACGATTGGAAACATCGAATAAGACGTATTCGTGCCAATTATCCAATCGTTTTGCATCGACGGTAGGTAAGGATTCACTTCCCAGCTCTCGCAATCGTTCTTTCTATCGATAATTTGTACGAATACGTGTTATTCGATGTTTCCAATCGTTTTGCATCGACGGTAGGTAAGGATTCACTTCCCAGCTCCCGCAATCGTTCTTTCTATCGATAATTTGCACGAAGACGTGCTATTCGATGTTTCCAATCGTTTTGCATCGACGGTAGGTAAGGATTCACTTCCCAGCTCCCGCAATCGTTCTTTCTATCGATAATTTGCACGAATACGTGCTATTCGATGTTTCCAATCGTTTTGCATCGACGGTAAGTAAGGATTCACTTCCCAGCTCCCGCAATCGTTCTTTCTATCGATTATTGGCACGAATACGTGCTTTTCGATGTTTCCAATCGTTTTGCATCGACGGTAGGTAAGGATTCACTTCCCAGCTCCCGCAATCGTTCTTTCTATCGATAATTTGCACGAATACGTGCTATTCGATGTTTCCAATCGTTTTGCATCGACGGTAGGTAAGGATTCACTTCCCAGCTCCCGCAATCGTTCTTTCTATCGATTATTGGCACGAATACGTGCTATTCGATGTTTCCAATCGTTTTGCCTCGACGGTAGGTAAGGATTCACTTCCCAGCTCCCGCAATCGTTCCTTCTATCGATAATTTCCACGAATACGTGCTTTTCGATGTTTCCAATCGTCTTGCATCGACGGTAGGTAAGGATTCACTTCCCAGCTCCCGCAATCGTCCTGTCTATCGATAATTTGCACGAATACGTGCAATTCGATGTTTCCAATCGTTTTGCATCGACGGTAGGTAAGGATTCACTTCCCAGCTCCCGCAATCGATCGTTCTATCGATAATTGGCACGAATACGTGATGTTCGATGTTTCCAATCGTTTTGCATCGACGATAGGTAAGGATTCACTTCCCAGCTCCCGCAATGGTTCTTTCTATCGATAATTGGCAAGAATACGTGATATTCGATGTTTCCAATCGTTTTGCATCGACGGTAGGTAAGGATTCACTTCCCAGCTCCCGCAATCGTTCTTTCTATCGATAATTGGCACGAATACGTGCTATTCGATGTTTCCAATCGTTTTGCATCGACTTTAGGTAAGGATTCACTTCCCAGCTCCCGCAATCGTTCTTTCTATCGATAATTGGCACGAATACGTGATTTTCGATGTTTTCAATCGTTTTGCTTCGACGGTAGGTAAGGATTCACTTCGCAGCTCCCGCAATCGTTCTTTCTATCGATAATTGGCACGAATACGTGATATTCGATGTTTCCAATCGTTTTGCATCGATGGTAGGTAAGGATTCACATCCCAGCTCCCGCAATCGTTCTTTCTATCGATAATTTGCACGAATACGTGATATTCGATGTTCCCAATCGTTTTGCATCGACGGTAGGTAAGGATTCACTTCGCAGCTCCCGCAATCGTTCTTTCTATCGATAATTGGCACGAATACGTGATATTCGATGTTTCCAATCGTTTTGCATCGACGGTAGGTAAGGATTCACTTCCCAGCTCCCGCAATCGTTCTTTCTATCGATAATTTGCACGAATACGTGCAATTCGATGTTTCCAATCGTTTTGCATCGACGGTAGGTAAGGATTCACCTCCCAGCTCCCGCAATCGTTCTTTCTATCGATAATTGGCACGAATACGTGATATTCGATGTTCCCAATCGTTTTGCATCGACGGTAGGTAAGGATTCACTTCCCAGCTCCCGCAATCGATCGTTCTATCGATAATTGGCACGAATACGTGCTATTCGATGTTTCCAATCGTTTTGCATCGACTTTAGGTAAGGATTCACTTCCCAGCTCCCGCAATCGTTCTTTCTATCGATAATATGCACCAATACGTGCAACTCGATGTTTCCAATCGTTTTGCATCGACTTTAGGTAAGGATTCCCTTCCCAGCTCCCGCAATCGTTCTTTCTATCGATAATTGGCACGAATACGTGATATTCGATGTTTCCAATCGTTTTGCATCGACGGTAGGAAGAACCATTGCGGGAGCTGGGAAGTGAATCCTTACCTACCGTCGATGCAAAACGATTGGAAACCTCGAATATCACGTATTCGTGCCAATTATCGATAGAAAGAACCATTGCGGGAGCTGGGAAGTGAATCCTTACCTACCGTCGATGCAAAACGATTGGAAACATCGAACATCACGTATTCGTGCCAATTATCGATAGAACGATCGATTGCGGGAGCTGGGAAGTGAAACCTTACCTACCATCGATGCAAAACGATTGGAAACATCGAACATCACGTATTCGTGCCAAGTATCGATAGAACGATCGATTGCGGGAGCTGGGAAGTGAATCCTTACCTACCGTCGATGCAAAACGATTGGAAACATCGAATAGCACGTATTCGTGCCAATTATCGATAGAAAGAACGATTGCGGGAGCTGGGAAGTGAATCCTTACCTACCGTCGATGCAAAACGATTGGAAACATAGAATATCACGTATCCGTGCCAATTATCGATAGAAAGAACGATTGCGGGAGCTGGGAAGTGAATCCTTACCTACCGTCGATGCAAAACGATTGGAAACATCGAACATCACGTATTCGTGCCAATTATCCATAGAACGATCGATTGCGGGAGCTGGGAAGTGAATCCTTACCTACCGTCGAAGCAAAACGATTGGAAACATCGAATTGCACGTATTCGTGCAAATTATCGATAGACAGAACGATTGCGGGAGCTGGGAAGTGAATCCCTACCTACCGTCGATGCAAAACGATTGGAAACATCGAATAGCTTGTATTCATGGAAATTATCGATGGAAAGAACGATTGCGGGAGCTGGGAAGTGAATCCTTACCTACCGTCGATGCAAAACGATTGGAAACATCGAAAAGCACGTATTCGTGCCAATTATCGATAGAACGATCGATTGCGGGAGCTGGGAAGTGAATCCTTACCTACCGTCGATGCAAAACGATTGGAAACATCGAATATCACGTATTCGTGCCAATTATCGATAGAAAGAACCATTGCGGGAGCTGGGAAGTGAATCCTTACCTACCGTCGATGCAAAACGATTGGAAACATCGAATATCACGTATTCGTGGCAATTATCGATAGAAAGAACGATTGCAGGAGCTGGGAAGTGAATCCTTACCTACCGTCGATGCAAAACGATTGGAAACATCGAAAAGCACGTATTCGTGCCAATTATCGATAGAACGATCGATTGCGGGAGCTGGGAAGTGAATCCTTACCTACCGATGATGCAAAACGATTGGAAACATCGAATAAGACGTATTCGTGCCAATTATCCAATCGTTTTGCATCGACGGTAGGTAAGGATTCACTTCCCAGCTCTCGCAATCGTTCTTTCTATCGATAATTTGTACGAATACGTGTTATTCGATGTTTCCAATCGTTTTGCATCGACGGTAGGTAAGGATTCACTTCCCAGCTCCCGCAATCGTTCTTTCTATCGATAATTTGCACGAAGACGTGCTATTCGATGTTTCCAATCGTTTTGCATCGACGGTAGGTAAGGATTCACTTCCCAGCTCCCGCAATCGTTCTTTCTATCGATAATTTGCACGAATACGTGCTATTCGATGTTTCCAATCGTTTTGCCTCGACGGTAGGTAAGGATTCACTTCCCAGCTCCCGCAATCGTTCCTTCTATCGATAATTTCCACGAATACGTGCTTTTCGATGTTTCCAATCGTCTTGCATCGACGGTAGGTAAGGATTCACTTCCCAGCTCCCGCAATCGTCCTGTCTATCGATAATTTGCACGAATACGTGCAATTCGATGTTTCCAATCGTCTTGCATCGACGGTAGGTAAGGATTCACTTCCCAGCTCCCGCAATCGATCGTTCTATCGATAATTGGCACGAATACGTGATGTTCGATGTTTCCAATCGTTTTGCATCGACGATAGGTAAGGATTCACTTCCCAGCTCCCGCAATGGTTCTTTCTATCGATAATTTGTACGAATACGTGTTATTCGATGTTTCCAATCGTTTTGCATCGACGGTAGGTAAGGATTCACTTCCCAGCTCCCGCAATCGTTCTTTCTATCGATAATTTGCACGAAGACGTGCTATTCGATGTTTCCAATCGTTTTGCATCGACGGTAGGTAAGGATTCACTTCCCAGCTCCCGCAATCGTTCTTTCTATCGATAATTTGCACGAATACGTGCTATTCGATGTTTCCAATCGTTTTGCCTCGACGGTAGGTAAGGATTCACTTCCCAGCTCCCGCAATCGTTCCTTCTATCGATAATTTCCACGAATACGTGCTTTTCGATGTTTCCAATCGTCTTGCATCGACGGTAGGTAAGGATTCACTTCCCAGCTCCCGCAATCGTCCTGTCTATCGATAATTTGCACGAATACGTGCAATTCGATGTTTCCAATCGTTTTGCATCGACGGTAGGTAAGGATTCACTTCCCAGCTCCCGCAATCGATCGTTCTATCGATAATTGGCACGAATACGTGATGTTCGATGTTTCCAATCGTTTTGCATCGACGATAGGTAAGGATTCACTTCCCAGCTCCCGCAATGGTTCTTTCTATCGATAATTGGCAAGAATACGTGATATTCGATGTTTCCAATCGTTTTGCATCGACGGTAGGTAAGGATTCACTTCCCAGCTCCCGCAATCGTTCTTTCTATCGATAATTGGCACGAATACGTGCTATTCGATGTTTCCAATCGTTTTGCATCGACTTTAGGTAAGGATTCACTTCCCAGCTCCCGCAATCGTTCTTTCTATCGATAATTGGCACGAATACGTGATTTTCGATGTTTCCAATCGTTTTGCATCGACGATAGGTAAGGATTCACTTCCCAGCTCCCGCAATGGTTCTTTCTATCGATAATTGGCAAGAATACGTGATATTCGATGTTTCCAATCGTTTTGCATCGACGGTAGGTAAGGATTCACTTCCCAGCTCCCGCAATCGTTCTTTCTATCGATAATTGGCACGAATACGTGCTATTCGATGTTTCCAATCGTTTTGCATCGACTTTAGGTAAGGATTCACTTCCCAGCTCCCGCAATCGTTCTTTCTATCGATAATTGGCACGAATACGTGATTTTCGATGTTTCCAATCGTTTTGCATCGACGATAGGTAAGGATTCACTTCCCAGCTCCCGCAATGGTTCTTTCTATCGATAATTGGCAAGAATACGTGATATTCGATGTTTCCAATCGTTTTGCATCGACGGTAGGTAAGGATTCACTTCCCAGCTCCCGCAATCGTTCTTTCTATCGATAATTGGCACGAATACTTGCTATTCGATGTTTCCAATCGTTTTGCATCGACTTTAGGTAAGGATTCACTTCCCAGCTCCCGCAATCGTTCTTTCTATCGATAATTGGCACGAATACGTGATTTTCGATGTTTTCAATCTTTTTGCTTCGACGGTAGGTAAGGATTCACTTCCCAGCTCCCGCAATCGATCGTTCTATCGATAATTGGCTCGAATACGTGCTATTCGTTGTTTCCAATCGTTTTGCATCGACGGTAGGTAAGGATTCACTTCGCAGCTCCCGCAATCGTTCTTTCTAACGATAATTGGCACGAATACGTGATATTCGATGTTTCCAATCGTTTTGCATCGACGGTAGGTAAGGATTCACTTCCCAGCTCCCGCAATCGTTCTTTCTATCGATAATTTGCACGAATACGTGCAATTCGATGTTTCCAATCGTTTTGCATCGACGGTAGGTAAGGATTCACCTCCCAGCTCCCGCAATCGTTCTTTCTATCGATAATTGGCACGAATACGTGATATTCGATGTTCCCAATCGTTTTGCATCGACGGTAGGTAAGGATTCACTTCCCAGCTCCCGCAATCGATCGTTCTATCGATAATTGGCACGAATACGTGCTATTCGATGTTTCCAATCGTTTTGCATCGACTTTAGGTAAGGATTCACTTCCCAGCTCCCGCAATCGTTCTTTCTATCGATAATTGGCACGAATACGTGATATTCGATGTTTCCAATCGTTTTGCATCGACGGTAGGTAAGGATTCACTTCCCAGCTCCCGCAATCGTTCTTTCTATCGATAATTTGCACCAATACGTGCAATTCGATGTTTCCAATCGTTTTGCATCGACTTTAGGTAAGGATTCACTTCCCAGCTCCCGCAATCGTTCTTTCTATCGATAATTGGCACGAATACGTGATATTCGATGTTTCCAATCGTTTTGCATCGACGGTAGGAAGAACCATTGCGGGAGCTGGGAAGTGAATCCTTACCTGCCGTCGATGCAAACCGATTGGAAACATCGAATAGCACGTATACGTGCCAATTATCGATAGAAAGAACCATTGCGGGAGCTGGGAAGTGAATCCTTACCTACCGTCGATGCAAAACGATTGGAAACATCGAATATCACGTATTCGTGGCAATTATCGATAGAAAGAACGATTGCGGGAGCTGGGAAGTGAATCCTTACCTACCGTCGATGCAAAACGATTGGAAACATCGAAAAGCACGTATTCGTGCCAATTATCGATAGAACGATCGATTGCGGGAGCTGGGAAGTGAATCCTTACCTACCGATGATGCAAAACGATTGGAAACATCGAATAAGACGTATTCGTGCAAATTACACTGTTCAACACGGGTCTGATTTCGTAACCTTCAATAGGCGTTTCTTGTAGTCTTTAACGCGCTGAATACGAATCTGAAATCCGTTTTTCTCCAGAACGTACCATTTTTGAAAAAATCACAATTTTTCAACTTTGGGAGTGTTTTGTACTTTTACGGTAATAGTTATTCATTCCGCTTGGTGCCAAATGATTCTTTGAAGTTTCACGAATAAAATGATATAAATAGTTGTTTGATTATAAACATTTAAATATGTTTAAATAATGATCAAAGTGAAAAGGACACCGAAAACGCACCCATTTTGGCCGATATTTTTCAATTTATTTCAAAAACTGAGGGTCTAGTGGTAAATCTGACTATTCCACGCGATAGAACAGACATTTCTGCTAAGGAAAGCAACAACGGAAGTTGCAAAATCATTTTCGTTTTTAATATAGAAGCGAAATAGTTTAGCAAAACACGCGGCGGTGACAGTGGTACTCAATGACGGCAGTCGCTTCGCTTGCCGCTCAGCGTACTGGAATCGCTACACGCGCACGGCTCTGTTACCTTCTTGCAATATTATATTTAGTTTATGCAATCATTTAAGAAATATTATTCAATTATTTATAAACTATTTTATAACAAGCGCAAAAATATTGAGGTTGATATACGTATGTGATATAAATACTTTGTACTACAGTAAAGAAGGAATAAAGAAACATCTCACACTTTTAAAACAGTTAAAACCATTGATTTTTTTAGCTTTTTGGGTATGTATGTTTTTTGAAACTAATAACTTTACGTTGTATATTTCGTCACGCTCAAGGGGCCCTGCTTTTCGTACTCGATATCTAACTTAGCGTTGTCACCAAATATCTGGGTATACTTACCTATACACAGCCCTTAGCATGTCATCAAATTCCCGAAACAAAAGCTGGCTTTTTTACAAAAGTGGCAACATAGCCAAATACTGTTCGATTTCTTGAGTTTCGTTCGAGCATTCAAACAGATACATTGTATATCGGAATACGTGCGCTTGTGAAACATATATTTGATTATATTATTATACAATTAAATGTATTTTTGTAACGTATTTTGTACTTGTAAATTTTTGTATTAATATTTGTAGTGTTATTTTATAAATTAATAGTACTTTTAAGTTATTGTTAGTGTCATTAGTGTAAGTAACAATGTCCCGTACGTGTGTAAATATACCAGATAGGTTTTGTTATGTATGTGGTGATGTGATTTTTCGAAACTATCAACGAAATATAACGGAACCCATTAAGGAAGCGTACGAACAATATTTTAATTGCAAAATTGGTGATCAGGACAAGGAGTGGGCTCCTCATGTGATCTGCACCAGATGCGCTACAGCCCTGTTGAAATATAAAAAGACTGGAAAAAGGTCAATAACTTTTAATATACCAATGGTTTGGAGGGAACCAACAAACCATACCACCGATTGCTACTTTTGTCTTACAGATATATATGGGCATAGCTTTAAAAACAGGAACAAAATTTTATATCCGACGGTCTTATCGGCTATAAGACCAATGTACATAGAAGAAAATGCAGCTTCAGCACTTCCAGAAACCACACGTGCTATCATAACATCAAATTCCGGCGAAGATACGTCCGATGAAGCCGAGCAAGAATTTTCAAAGGATGGTGGCATTCATTTGATCAATCAAATGGATTTAAATGATTTGGTACGTGATTTGAATCTACCAAAAAATAAAGCAGAACTGTTGGCCTCCAGATTGCAGCAATGGAATCTACTAACACCAGAAACCTCTATTACTCATTTCCGAAAAAGATCTGAGGAATTTGAAGAATGTTTTCTTACGCGCGAAAACTTATGTTACTGTCCGGACATAAAAATTATTTTTGCCAAGCTAGGTTTTGAACATCAACCTAAAGAATGGAGGCTCTTTATAGATTCCTCGAAAACAAGTTTGAAAGCAGTACTTCTGCATAATGGGAATTTATATCCGTCAGTACCAATTGCATACGGTGCGAAAGTAAAGGAAACGTATGACATTTTCCAAACAGTTTTACATCAAATTAGTTATGAAATGTACAATTGGCATATATGCGGAGATCTAAAAGTTATAGCCATATTAATGGGTCTTCAAAGTGGGTACACGAAATACTGCTGTTTTTTGTGCGAATGGGACAGTCGGGCGAAATCAGACCACTATACGCTCAAAAAATGGCCAGCAAGGAAAGGCTTCATCCCCGGAGAAAAAAATATTAAAAATACAAATTTAGTACACAAGAATAACATTTATTTGCCGCCACTACATATTAAATTGGGAATTATGAAAAATTTTGTAAAAGGCATGGACAAAAACGGACCTGCGTTTAACTATTTAAAGCTAAAGTTCCCAGCTTTATCAGAGGCAAAGATAAAAGAAGGCATTTTTATAGGGCCACAGATTCGCACGTTAATGCGAGATGAAGAATTTTCTCACAAAATGGTACCAGCAGAAAAAAAAGTATGGACGGCGTTTAAAAATATATGCAACAATTTTCTTGGGTCATATCGATCATCGGTTTATGCCCAAATTGTTAAGGAATTACTTCAGGCTTGTAGAAAATTGGGATGCAATATGTCCCTTAAAATGCATTTTTTACACTCGCACCTAGACTTTTTCCCCGAAAATCTTGGAGATGTGAGTGACGAACACGGTGAACGATTTCATCAAGATATTAGTGTTATGGAAAAACGATATGCTGGAAAGGATAGTGCTGCAATGTTGGCGGATTACTGTTGGCAGTTGAAAACGGAAGCAAAAGGATTTCACAAACGTCAATCAGGAAGAAAGTTCTTTTAGGTAAGTATACATCTTAACTTCGGGCTTTTTTGTTATAAAATAGTTTATAAATAATTGAATAATATTTCTAAAATGATTGCATAAACTAAATATAATATTGCAAGAAGGTAACAGAGCCGTGCGCGTGTAACGATTCCAGTACGCTGAGCGGCAAGCGAAGCGACTGCCGTCATTGAGTACCACTGTCACCGCCGCGTGTTTTGCTAAACTATTTCGCTTCTATATTAAAAACAAAAATGATTTTGCAACTTCCGTTGGTGCTTTCCATAGCAGAAATGTCTGTTCTATCGCATGGAATAGTCAGATTTTCCCCTAGACCCTCAGTTTTTGAAATAAATTGAAAAATATCGGCCAAAATGGGTGCGTTTTCGGTGTCCTTTTCACTTTGATCATCATTTAAACATATTTAAATGTTTATAATCAAACAACTATTTATATCATTTTATTCGTGAAACTTCAAAGAATCATTTGGCACCAAGCGGAATTGAATAACTATTACCGTAAAAGTACAAAACACTCCCAAAGTTGAAAAATTGCGATTTTTTTCAAAATCGATTTTTTCAAAAATGGTACGTTCTGGAGAAAAACGGATATCAGATTCGTATTCAGCGCGTTAAAGACTACAAGAAATGCCTATTGAAGGTTACAAAATCAAAAAAAAGTTAAAATTTGTCGAACAGTGTTATCGATAGAAAGAACGATTGCGGGACCTGGGAAGTGAATCCTTACCTACCGTCGATGCAAAACGATTGGAAACTTCGAATAGCACGTATTCGTGCAAATTATCGATAGAAAGAACGATTGCGGGAGCTGGGAAGTGAATCCTTACCTACCGTCGATGCAAAACGATTGGAAACATCGAATAGCACGTATTCGTGCAAATTATCGATAGAAAGAACGATTGCGGAAGCTGGGAAGTGAATCCTTACCTACCGTCGATGCAAAACGATTGGAAACATCGAATATCACGTATTCGTGCAAATTATCGATAGATAGAACGATCGATTGCGGGAGCTGGGAAGTGAATCCTTACCTACCATCGATGCAAAACGATTGGAAACATCGAACATCACGTATTCGTGCCAATTATCGATAGAACGATCGATTGCGGGAGCTGGGAAGTGAATCCTTACCTACCGTCGATGCAAAACGATTGGAAACATCGAATAGCACGTATTCGTGCCAATTATCGATAGAAAGAACGATTGCGGGAGCTGGGAAGTGAATCCTTACCTACCGTCGATGCAAAACGATTGGAAACATCGAAA
Organism: Nomada flava; assembly: GCA_951802745.1. Taxonomy (NCBI): domain Eukaryota; kingdom Metazoa; phylum Arthropoda; class Insecta; order Hymenoptera; family Apidae; genus Nomada; species Nomada flava. The sequence goes on from OX637907.1 coordinate 21,731, forward strand.
AGCACGCATTAGTGCAAATTATTGATTGAAAGAACGATTGCGGGAGCTGAGAAGTGAATCCTTACCTACCGTCGATGCAAAACGATTGGAAACATCGAATAGCACGTATTCGTGCCAATTATCGATAGAAAGAACGATTGCGGGAGCAGGGAAGTGAATCCTTACCTACCGTCGATGCAAAACGATTGGAAACATCGAAAAGCACGTATTCGTGCCAATAATCGATAGAAAGAACGATTGCGGGAGCTGGGAAGTGAATCCTTACCTACCGTCGATGCAAAACGATTGGAAACATCGAATAGCACGTATTCGTGCCAATTATCGATAGAAAGAACCATTGCGGGAGCTGGGAAGTGAATCCTTACCTACCGTCGATGCAAAACGATTGGAAACATCGAATAGCACGTCTTCGTGCAAATTATCGATAGAAAGAACGATTGCGGGAGCTGGGAAGTGAATCCTTACCTACCGTCGATGCAAAACGATTGGAAACATCGAATAACACGTATTCGTACAAATTATCGATAGAAAGAACGATTGCGAGAGCTGGGAAGTGAATCCTTACCTACCGTCGATGCTAAACGATTGGAAACATCGAATATCACGTATTCGTGCCAATTATCCAATCGTTTTGCATCGACGGTAGGTAAGGATTCACTTCCCAGCTCTCGCAATCGTTCTTTCTATCGATAATTTGTACGAATACGTGTTATTCGATGTTTCCAATCGTTTTGCATCGACGGTAGGTAAGGATTCACTTCCCAGCTCCCGCAATCGTTCTTTCTATCGATAATTTGCACGAAGACGTGCTATTCGATGTTTCCAATCGTTTTGCATCGACGGTAGGTAAGGATTCACTTCCCAGCTCCCGCAATCGTTCTTTCTATCGATAATTTGCACGAATACGTGCTATTCGATGTTTCCAATCGTTTTGCATCGACGGTAAGTAAGGATTCACTTCCCAGCTCCCGCAATCGTTCTTTCTATCGATTATTGGCACGAATACGTGCTTTTCGATGTTTCCAATCGTTTTGCATCGACGGTAGGTAAGGATTCACTTCCCAGCTCCCGCAATCGTTCTTTCTATCGATAATTTGCACGAATACGTGCTATTCGATGTTTCCAATCGTTTTGCATCGACGGTAGGTAAGGATTCACTTCCCAGCTCCCGCAATCGTTCTTTCTATCGATTATTGGCACGAATACGTGCTATTCGATGTTTCCAATCGTTTTGCCTCGACGGTAGGTAAGGATTCACTTCCCAGCTCCCGCAATCGTTCCTTCTATCGATAATTTCCACGAATACGTGCTTTTCGATGTTTCCAATCGTCTTGCATCGACGGTAGGTAAGGATTCACTTCCCAGCTCCCGCAATCGTCCTGTCTATCGATAATTTGCACGAATACGTGCAATTCGATGTTTCCAATCGTTTTGCATCGACGGTAGGTAAGGATTCACTTCCCAGCTCCCGCAATCGATCGTTCAATCGATAATTGGCACGAATACGTGATGTTCGATGTTTCCAATCGTTTTGCATCGACGGTAGGTAAGGATTCACTTCCCAGCTCCCGCAATGGTTCTTTCTATCGATAATTGGCAAGAATACGTGATATTCGATGTTTCCAATCGTTTTGCATCGACGGTAGGTAAGGATTCACTTCCCAGCTCCCGCAATCGTTCTTTCTATCGATAATTGGCACGGATACGTGATATTCTATGTTTCCAATCGTCTTGCATCGACGGCAGGTAAGGATTCACTTCCCAGCTCCCGCAATCGTCCTGTCTATCGATAATTTGCACGAATACGTGCAATTCGATGTTTCCAATCGTTTTGCATCGACGGTAGGTAAGGATTCACTTCCCAGCTCCCGCAATCGATCGTTCAATCGATAATTGGCACGAATACGTGCTATTCGATGTTTCCAATCGTTTTGCATCGACTTTAGGTAAGGATTCACTTCCCAGCTCCCGCAATCGTTCTTTCTATCGATAATTGGCACGAATACGTGATTTTCGATGTTTTCAATCGTTTTGCTTCGACGGTAGGTAAGGATTCACTTCCCAGCTCCCGCAATCGATCGTTCTATCGATAATTGGCTCGAATACGTGCTATTCGATGTTTCCAATCGTTTTGCACCGACGGTAGGTAAGGATTCACTTCGCAGCTCCCGCAATCGTTCTTTCTATCGATAATTGGCACGTATACGTGATATTCGATGTTTCCAATCGTTTTGCATCGACGGTAGGTAAGGATTCACTTCCCAGCTCACGCAATCGTTCTTTCTATCGATAATTTGCACGAATACGTGATATTCGATGTTCCCAATCGTTTTGCATCGACGGTAGGTAAGGATTCACTTCGCAGCTCCCGCAATCGTTCTTTCTATCGATAATTGGCACGAATACGTGATATTCGATGTTTCCAATCGTTTTGCATCGACGGTAGGTAAGGATTCACTTCCCAGCTCCCGCAATCGTTCTTTCTATCGATAATTTGCACGAATACGTGCAATTCGATGTTTCCAATCGTTTTGCATCGACGGTAGGTAAGGATTCACCTCCCAGCTCCCGCAATCGTTCTTTCTATCGATAATTGGCACGAATACGTGATATTCGATGTTCCCAATCGTTTTGCATCGACGGTAGGTAAGGATTCACTTCCCAGCTCCCGCAATCGATCGTTCTATCGATAATTTGCACCAATACGTGCAATTCGATGTTTCCAATCGTTTTGCATCGACTTTAGGTAAGGATTCACTTCCCAGCTCCCGCAATCGTTCTTTCTATCGATAATTGGCACGAATACGTGATATTCGATGTTTCCAATCGTTTTGCATCGACGGTAGGAAGAACCATTGCGGGAGCTGGGAAGTGAATCCTTACCTGCCGTCGATGCAAACCAATTGGAAACATCGAATAGCACGTATACGTGCCAATTATCGATAGAAAGATCCATTGCGGGAGCTGGGAAGTGAATCCTTACCTACCGTCGATGCAAAACGATTGGAAACATCGAATATCACGTATTCGTGCCAATTATCCAATCGTTTTGCATCGACGGTAGGTAAGGATTCACTTCCCAGCTCCCGCAATCGTTCTTTCTATCGATAATTTGACGAATACGTGCTATTCGATGTTTCCAATCGTTTTGCATTGACGGTAGGTAAGGATTCACTTCCCAGCTCCCGCAATCGTTCTTTCTATCGATTATTGGCACGAATACGTGCTTTTCGATGTTTCCAATCGTTTTGCATCGACGGTAGGTAAGGATTCACTTCCCAGCTGCCGCAATCGTTCTTTCTATCTATAATTGGCACGAATACGTGCTATTCGATGTTTCCAATCGTTTTGCATCGACGGTAGGTAAGGATTCACTTCCCAGCTCCCGCAATGGTTCTTCCTACCGTCGATGCAAAACGATTGGAAACTTCGAATATCACGTATTCGTGCCAATTATCGATAGAAAGAACCATTGCGGGAGCTGGGAAGTGAATCCTTACCTACCGTCGATGCAAAACGATTGGAAACATAGAATATCACGTATTCGTGCCAATTATCGATAGAAAGAACGATTGCGGGAGCTGGGAAGTGAATCCTTACCTACCGTCGATGCAGAACGATTGGAAACATCGAATAGCACGTCTTCGTGCAAATTATCGATAGAAAGAACGATTGCGGGAGATGGGAAGTGAATCCTTACCTACCGTCGATGCAAGACGATTGGAAACCTCGAATATCACGTATTCGTGCCAATTATCGATAGAAAGAACCATTGCGGGAGCTGGGAAGTGAATCCTTCCCTACCGTCGATGCAAAACGATTGGAAACATCGAACATCACGTATTCGTGCCAATTATCGATAGAACGATCGATTGCGGGAGCTGGGAAGTGAAACCTTACCTACCATCGATGCAAAACGATTGGAAACATCGAACATCACGTATTCGTGCCAATTATCGATAGCACGATCGATTGCGGGAGCTGGGAAGTGAATCCTTACCTACCGTCGATGCAAAACGATTGGAAACATCGAATAGCACGTATTCGTGCCAATTATCGATAGAAAGAACGATTGCGGGAGCTGGGAAGTGAATCCTTACCTACCGTCGATGCAAAACGATTGGAAACATAGAATATCACGTATCCGTGCCAATTATCGATAGAAAGAACGATTGCGGGAGCTGGGAAGTGAATCCTTACCTACCGTCGATGCAAAACGATTGGAAACATCGAACATCACGTATTCGTGCCAATTATCGATAGAACGATCGATTGCGGGAGCTGGGAAGTGAATCCTTACCTACCGTCGAAGCAAAAGGATTGGAAACATCGAATTGCACGTATTCGTGCAAATTATCGATAGACAGAACGATTGCGGGAGCTGGGAAGTGAATCCCTACCTACCGTCGATGCAAAACGATTGGAAACATCGAATAGCATGTATTCGTGGAAATTATCGATAGAAAGAACGATTGCGGGAGCTGGGAAGTGAATCCTTACCTACCGTCGATGCAAAACGGTTGGAAACATCGAAAAGCACGTATTCGTGCCAATTATCGATAGAACGATCGATTGCGGGAGCTGGGAAGTGAATCCTTACCTACCGATGATGCAAAACGATTGGAAACATCGAATAACACGTATTCGTGCAAATTATCGACAGAAAGAACGATTGCGGGACCTGGGAAGTGAATCCTTACCTACCGTCGATGCAAAACGATTGGAAACTTCGAATAGCACGTATTCGTGCAAATTATCGATAGAAAGAACGATTGCGGGAGCTGGGAAGTGAATCCTAACCTACCGTCGATGCAAAACGATTGGAAACATCGAATAGCACGTATTCGTGCAAATTATCGATAGAAAGAACGATTGCGGGAGCTGGGAAGTGAATCCTTACCTACCGTCGATGCAAAACGATTGGAAACATCGAAAAGCACGTATTCGTGCCAATTATCGATAGAACGATCGATTGCGGGAGCTGGGAAGTGAATCCTTACCTACCGTCGATGCAAACCGATTGGAAACATCGAAGAGCACGTATACGTGCCAATTATCGATATAAAGAACCATTGCGGGAGCTGGGAAGTGAATCCTTACCTACCGTCGATGCAAAACGATTGGAAACATCGAATATCACGTATTCGTGCCAATTATCCAATCGTTTTGCATCAACGGTAGGTAAGGATTCACTTCCCAGCTCCCGCAATCGTTCTTTCTATCGATAATTTGACGAATACGTGCTATTCGATGTTTCCAATCGTTTTGCATCGACGGTAGGTAAGGATTCACTTCCCAGCTCCCGCAATCGTTCTTTCTATCGATTATTGGCACGAATACGTGCTTTTCGATGTTTCCAATCGTTTTGCATCGACGGTAGGTAAGGATTCACTTCCCAGCTCCCGCAATCGTTCTTTCTATCGATAATTGGCACGAATACGTGCTATTCGATGTTTCCAATCGTCTTGCATCGACGGTAGGTAAGGGTTCACTTCCCAGCTCCCGCAATGGTTCTTCCTACCGTCGATGCAAAACGATTGGAAACTTCGAATATCACGTATTCGTGCCAATTATCGATAGAAAGAACGATTGCGGGAGCTGGGAAGTGAACCCTTACCTGACGTCGATGCAAAACGATTGGAAACATCAAATATCACGTATTCGTGCCAATTATCGATAGAAAGAACCATTGCGGGAGCTGGGAAGTGAATCCTTACCTACCGTCGATGCAAAACGATTGGAAACATAGAATATCACGTATTCGTGCCAATTATCGATAGAAAGAACCATTGCGGGAGCTGGGAAGTGAATCCTTACCTACCGTCGATGCAAAACGATTGGAAACATCGAACATCACGTATTCGTGCCAATTATCGATAGAACGATCGATTGCGGGAGCTGGGAAGTGAAACCTTACCTACCGTCGATGCGAAACGATTGGAAACATCGAATAGCACGTATTCGTGCCAATTATCGATAGAAAGAACGATTGTGGGAGCTGGGAAGTGAATCCTTACCTACCGTCGATGCAAAACGATTGGAAACATAGAATATCACGTATCCGTGCCAATTATCGATAGAAAGAACGATTGCGGGAGCTGGGAAGTGAATCCTTACCTACCGTCGATGCAAAACGATTGGAAACATCGAATATCACGTATACCTACGACGGTAGGTAAGGATTCACTTCCCAGCTCCCGCAATCGTTCTTTCTATCGATAATTTGCACGAATACGTGCAATTCGATGTTTCCAATCGTTTTGCATCGACGGTAGGTAAGGATTCACTTCCCAGCTCCCGCAATCGTTCTTTCTATCGATAATTGGCACGAATACGTGATATTCGATGTTCCCAATCGTTTTGCATCGACGGTAGGTAAGGATTCACTTCCCAGCTCCCGCAATCGATCGTTCTATCGATAATTGGCACGAATACGTGCTATTCGATGTTTCCAATCGTTTTGCATCGACGGTAGGTAAGAATTCACTTCCCAGCTCCCGCAATCGATCGTTCTATCGATAATTGGCACGAATACGTGATGTTCGATGTTTCCAATCGTTTAGCATCGATGGTAGGTAAGGATTCACTTCCCAGCTCCCGCAATCGATAGTTCTATCTATCGATAATTTGCACGAATACGTGATATTCGATGTTTCCAATCGTTTTGCATCGACGGTAGGTACGGATTCACTTCCCAGCTCCCGCCATCGTTCTTTCTATCGATAATTTGCACGAATACGTGCTATTCGATGTTTCCAATCGTTTTGCATCGACGGTAGGTAAGGATTCACTTCCCAGCTCCCGCAATCGATCGTTCTATCGATAATTGGCACGAATACGTGATGTTCGATGTTTCCAATCGTTTAGCATCGATGGTAGGTAAGGATTCACTTCCCAGCTCCCGCAATCGATAGTTCTATCTATCGATAATTTGCACGAATACGTGATATTCGATGTTTCCAATCGTTTTGCATCGACATTAGGTAAGGATTCACTTCCCAGCTCCCGCAATCGTTCTTTCTATCGATAATTGGCACGAATACGTGATATTCGATGTTTCCAATCGTTTTGCATCGACGGTAGGTAAGGATTCATTTCCCAGCTCCCGCAATCGTTCTTTCTATCGATAATTTGCACCAATACGTGCAATTCGATGTTTCCAATCGTTTTGCATCGACTTTAGGTAAGGATTCACTTCCCAGCTCCCGCAATCGTTCTTTCTATCGATAATTGGCACGAATACGTGATATTCGATGTTTCCAATCGTTTTGCATCGACGGTAGGAAGAACCATTGCGGGAGCTGGGAAGTGAATCCTTACCTACCGTCGATGCAAAACGATTGGAAACATCGAAAAGCACGTATTCGTGCCAATTATCGATAGAACGATCGATTGCGGGAGCTGGGAAGTGAATCCTTACCTACCGATGAAGCAAAACGATTGGAAACATCGAATAACACATATTCGTGCAAATTATCGATAGAAAGAACGATTGCGGGACCTGGGAAGTGAATCCTTACCTACCGTCGATGCAAAACGATTGAAAACTTCGAATAGCACGTATTCGTGCAAATTATCGATAGAAAGAACGATTGCGGGAGCTGGGAAGTGAATCCTTACCTACCGTCGATGCAAAACGATTGGAAACATCGAATAGCACGTATTCGTGCAAATTATCGATAGAAAGAACGCTTGCGGGAGCTGGGAAGTGAATCCTTACCTACCGTCGATGCTAAACGATTGAAAACATCGAATATCACGTATTCGTGCAAATTATCGATAGAAAGAACGATTGCGGGAGCTGGGAAGTGAATCCATACCTACCGTCGATGCAAAACGATTGGAAACATCGAACATCACGTATTCGTGCCAATTATCGATAGAACGATCGATTGCGGGAGCTGGGAAGTGAATCCTTACCTACCATCGATGCAAAACGATTGGAAACATCGAACATCACGTATTCGTGCCAATTATCGATAGAACGATCGATTGCGAGAGCTGGGAAGTGAATCCCTTCCTACCGTCGATGCAAAACGATTGGAAACATCGAATATCACGTATTCGTGCAAATTATCGATAGATAGAACTATCGATTGCGGGAGCTGGGAAGTGAATCCTTACCTACCATCGATGCTAAACGATTGGAAACATCGAACATCACGTATTCGTGCCAATTATCGATAGAACGATCGATTGCGGGAGCTGGGAAGTGAATCCTTACCTACCGTCGATGCAAAACGATTGGAAACATCGAATAGCACGTATTCGTGCAAATTATCGATAGAAAGAACGATGGCGGGAGCTGGGAAGTGAATCCGTACCTACCGTCGATGCAAAACGATTGGAAACATCGAATATCACGTATTCGTGCAAATTATCGATAGATAGAACTATCGATTGCGGGAGCTGGGAAGTGAATCCTTACCTACCATCGATGCTAAACGATTGGAAACATCGAACATCACGTATTCGTGCCAATTATCGATAGAACGATCGATTGCGGGAGCTGGGAAGTGAATCCTTACCTACCGTCGATGCAAAACGATTGGAAACATCGAATAGCACGTATTCGTGCCAATTATCGATAGAAAGAACGATTGCGGGAGCTGGGAAGTGAATCCTTACCTACCGTCGATGCAAAACGATTGGAAACATCGAATAGCACGTATTCGTGCAAATTATTGATTGAAAGAACGATTGCGGGAGATGGGAAGTGAATCCTTACCTACCGTCGATGCAAAACGATTGGAAACATCGAATAGCACGTATTCGTGCAAATTATCGATAGAAAGAACGATTGCGGGAGCTGGGAAGTGAATCCTTACCTACCGTCGATGCAAAACGATTGGAAACCTCGAATATCACGTATTCGTGCCAATTATCGATAGAAAGAACCATTGCGGGAGCTGGGAAGTGAATCCTTACCTACCGTCGATGCAAAACGAATGGAAACATCGAATAGCACGTCTTCGTGCAAATTATCGATAGAAAGAACGATTGCGGGAGCTGGGAAGTGAATCCTTACCTACCGTCGATGCAAAACGATTGGAAACATCGAAAAGCACGTATTCGTGCCAATTATCGATAGAACGATCGATTGCGGGAGCTGGGAAGTGAATCCTTACCTACCGATGATGCAAAACGATTGGAAACATCGAATAACACATATTCGTGCAAATTATCGATAGAAAGAACGATTGCGGGACCTGGGAAGTGAATCCTTACCTACCGTCGATGCAAAACGATTGAAAACTTCGAATAAGACGTATTCGTGCAAATTATCGATAGAAAGAACGATTGCGGGAGCTGGGAAGTGAATCCTTACCTACCGTCGATGCAAAACGATTGGAAACCTCGAATATCACGTATTCGTGCCAATTATCGATAGAAAGAACCATTGCGGGAGCTGGGAAGTGAATCCTTACCTACCGTCGATGCAAAACGAATGGAAACATCGAATAGCACGTCTTCGTGCAAATTATCGATAGAAAGAACGATTGCGGGAGCTGGGAAGTGAATCCTTACCTACCGTCGATGCAAAACGATTGGAAACATCGAAAAGCACGTATTCGTGCCAATTATCGATAGAACGATCGATTGCGGGAGCTGGGAAGTGAATCCTTACCTACCGATGATGCAAAACGATTGGAAACATCGAATAACACATATTCGTGCAAATTATCGATAGAAAGAACGATTGCGGGACCTGGGAAGTGAATCCTTACCTACCGTCGATGCAAAACGATTGAAAACTTCGAATAGCACGTATTCGTGCAAATTATCGATAGAAAGAACGATTGCGGGAGCTGGGAAGTGAATCCTTACCTACCGTCGATGCAAAACGATTGGAAACATCGAATAGCACGTATTCGTGCAAATTATCGATAGAAAGAACGCTTGCGGGAGCTGGGAAGTGAATCCTTACCTACCATCGATGCAAAACGATTGGAAACATCGAACATCACGTATTCGTGCCAATTATCGATAGAACGTTCGATTGCGAGAGCTGGGAAGTGAATCCCTTCCTACCGTCGATGCAAAACGATTGGAAACATCGAATATCACGTATTCGTGCAAATTATCGATAGATAGAACTATCGATTGCGGGAGCTAGGAAGTGAATCCTTACCTACCATCGATGCTAAACGATTGGAAACATCGAACATCACGTATTCGTGCCAATTATCGATAGAACGATCGATTGCGGGAGCTGGGAAGTGAATCCTTACCTACCGTCGATGCAAAACGATTGGAAACATCGAATAGCACGTATTCGTGCAAATTATCGATAGAAAGAACGATGGCGGGAGCTGGGAAGTGAATCCGTACCTACCGTCGATGCAAAACGATTGGAAACATCGAATATCACGTATTCGTGCAAATTATCGATAGATAGAACTATCGATTGCGGGAGCTGGGAAGTGAATCCTTACCTACCATCGATGCTAAACGATTGGAAACATCGAACATCACGTATTCGTGCCAATTATCGATAGAACGATCGATTGCGGGAGCTGGGAAGTGAATCCTTACCTACCGTCGATGCAAAACGATTGGAAACATCGAATAGCACGTATTCGTGCCAATTATCGATAGAAAGAACGATTGCGGGAGCTGGGAAGTGAATCCTTACCTACCGTCGATGCTAAACGATTGGAAACATCGAATATCACGTATTCGTGCAAATTATCGATAGAAAGAACGATTGCGGGAGCTGGGAAGTGAATCCTTACCTACCGATGATGCAAAACGATTGGAATCATCGAATAACACGTATTCGTGCAAATTATCGATAGAAAGAACGATTGCGGGACCTGGGAAGTGAATCCTTACCTACCGTCGATGCAAAACGATTGGAAACTTCGAATAGCACGTATTCGTGCAAATTATCGATAGAAAGAACGATGGCGGGAGCTGGGAAGTGAATCCGTACCTACCGTCGATGCAAAACGATTGGAAACATCGAATATCACGTATTCGTGCCAATTATCGATAGATAGAACTATCGATTGCGTGAGCTGGGAAGTGAATCCTTACCTACCATCGATGCTAAACGATTGGAAACATCGAACATCATGTATTCGTGCCAATTATCGATAGAACGATCGATTGCGGGAGCTGGGAAGTGAATCCTTACCTACCGTCGATGCAAAACGATTGGAAACATCGAATAGCACGTATTCGTGCAAATTATCGATAGAAAGAACGATGGCGGGAGCTGGGAAGTGAATCCGTACCTACCGTCGATGCAAAACGATTGGAAACATCGAATATCACGTATTCGTGCAAATTATCGATAGATAGAACTATCGATTGCGGGAGCTGGGAAGTTAATCCTTACCTACCATCGATGCTAAACGATTGGAAACATCGAACATCACGTATTCGTGCCAATTATCGATAGAACGATCGATTGCGGGAGCTGGGAAGTGAATCCTTACCTACCGTCGATTCAAAACGATTGGAAACATCGAATAGCACGTATTCGTGCAAATTATCGATAGAAAGAACGATGGCGGGAGCTGGGAAGTGAATCCGTACCTACCGTCGATGCAAAACGATTGGAAACATCGAATATCACGTATTCGTGCAAATTATCGATAGATAGAACTATCGATTGCGGGAGCTGGGAAGTGAATCCTTACCTACCATCGATGCTAAACGATTGGAAACATCGAACATCACGTATTCGTGCCAATTATCGATAGAACGATCGATTGCGGGAGCTGGGAAGTGAATCCTTACCTACCGTCGATGCAAAACGATTGGAAACATCGAATAGCACGTATTCGTGCCAATTATCGATAGAAAGAACGATTGCGGGAGCTGGGAAGTGAATCCTTACCTACCGTCGATGCTAAACGATTGAAAACATCGAATATCACGTATTCGTGCAAATTATCGATAGAAAGAACGATTGCGGTAGCTGGGAAGTGAATCCTTACCTACCGTCGATGCAAAACGATTGGAAACATCCAATAGCACGTATTCGTGCCAATTATCGATAGAAAGAACGATTGCGGGAGCTGGGAAGTGAATCCTTACCTACCGTCGATGCTAAACGATTGAAAACATCGAATATCACGTATTCGTGCAAATTATCGATAGAAAGAACGATTGCGGTAGCTGGGAAGTGAATCCATACCTACCGTCGATGCAAAACGATTGGAAACATCGAATAGCACGTATTCGTGCAAATTATTGATTGAAAGAACGATTGCGGGAGATGGGAAGTGAATCCTTACCTACCGTCGATGCAAAACGATTGGAAACATCGAATAGCACGTATTCGTGCAAATTATCGATAGAAAGAAGGATTGCGGGAGCTGGGAAGTGAATCCTTACCTACCGTCGATGCAAAACGATTGGAAACCTCGAATATCACGTATTCGTGCCAATTATCGATAGAAAGAACCATTGCGGGAGCTGGGAAGTGAATCCTTACCTACCGTCGATGCAAAACGATTGGAAACATCGAACATCACGTATTCGTGCCAATTATCGATAGAACGATCGATTGCGGTAGCTGGGAAGTGAAACCTTACCTACCATCGATGCAAAACGATTGGAAACATCGATCATCACGTATTCATGCCAATTATCGATAGAACGATCGATTGCGGGAGCTGGGAAGTGAATCCTTACCTACCGTCGATGCAAAACGATTGGAAACATCGAATAGCACGTATCCGTGCCAATTATCGATAGAAAGAACGATTGCGGGAGCTGGGAAGTGAATCCTTACCTACCGTCGATGCAAAACGATTGGAAACATCGAATAGCATGTATTCGTGGAAATTATCGATAGAAAGAACGATTGCGGGAGCTGGGAAGTGAATCCTTACCTACCGTCGATGCAAAACGATTGGAAACATCGAAAAGCACGTATTCGTGCCAATTATCGATAGAACGATCGATTGCGGGAGCTGGGAAGTGAATCCTTACCTACCGATGATGCAAAACGATTGGAAACATCGAAAAGCACGTATTCGTGCAAATTATCGATAGATAGAACGATCGATTGCGGGAGCTGGGAAGTGAATCCTTACCTACCATCGATGCTAAACGATTGGAAACATCGAACATCACGTATTCGTGTCAATTATCGATAGAACGATCGATTGCGGGAGCTGGGAAGTGAATCCTTACCTACCGATGATGCAAAACGATTGGAATCATCGAATAACACGTATTCGTGCAAATTATCGATAGAAAGAACGATTGCGGGACCTGGGAAGTGAATCCTTACCTACCGTCGATGCAAAACGATTGGAAACTTCGAATAGCACGTATTCGTGCAAATTATCGATAGAAAGAACGATGGCGGGAGCTGGGAAGTGAATCCGTACCTACCGTCGATGCAAAACGATTGGAAACATCGAATATCACGTATTCGTGCCAATTATCGATAGATAGAACTATCGATTGCGTGAGCTGGGAAGTGAATCCTTACCTACCATCGATGCTAAACGATTGGAAACATCGAACATCATGTATTCGTGCCAATTATCGATAGAACGATCGATTGCGGGAGCTGGGAAGTGAATCCTTACCTACCGTCGATGCAAAACGATTGGAAACATCGAATAGCACGTATTCGTGCAAATTATCGATAGAAAGAACGATGGCGGGAGCTGGGAAGTGAATCCGTACCTACCGTCGATGCAAAACGATTGGAAACATCGAATATCACGTATTCGTGCAAATTATCGATAGATAGAACTATCGATTGCGGGAGCTGGGAAGTGAATCCTTACCTACCATCGATGCTAAACGATTGGAAACATCGAACATCACGTATTCGTGCCAATTATCGATAGAACGATCGATTGCGGGAGCTGGGAAGTGAATCCTTACCTACCGTCGATGCAAAACGATTGGAAACATCGAATAGCACGTATTCGTGCAAATTATCGATAGAAAGAACGATGGCGGGAGCTGGGAAGTGAATCCGTACCTACCGTCGATGCAAAACGATTGGAAACATCGAATATCACGTATTCGTGCAAATTATCGATAGATAGAACTATCGATTGCGGGAGCTGGGAAGTGAATCCTTACCTACCATCGATGCTAAACGATTGGAAACATCGAACATCACGTATTCGTGCCAATTATCGATAGAACGATCGATTGCGGGAGCTGGGAAGTGAATCCTTACGTACCGTCGATGCAAAACGATTGGAAACATCGAATAGCACGTATTCGTGCCAATTATCGATAGAAAGAACGATTGCGGGAGCTGGGAAGTGAATCCTTACCTACCGTCGATGCAAAACGATTGGAAACATCGAATAGCACGTATTCGTGCAAATTATTGATTGAAAGAACGATTGCGGGAGATGGGAAGTGAATCCTTACCTACCGTCGATGCAAAACGATTGGAAACATCGAATAGCACGTATTCGTGCAAATTATCGATAGAAAGAACGATTGCGGGAGCTGGGAAGTGAATCCTTACCTACCGTCGATGCAAAACGATTGGAAACCTCGAATATCACGTATTCGTGCCAATTATCGATAGAAAGAACCATTGCGGGAGCTGGGAAGTGAATCCTTACCTACCGTCGATGCAAAACGAATGGAAACATCGAATAGCACGTCTTCGTGCAAATTATCGATAGAAAGAACGATTGCGGGAGCTGGGAAGTGAATCCTTACCTACCGTCGATGCAAAACGATTGGAAACATCGAAAAGCACGTATTCGTGCCAATTATCGATAGAACGATCGATTGCGGGAGCTGGGAAGTGAATCCTTACCTACCGATGATGCAAAACGATTGGAAACATCGAATAACACATATTCGTGCAAATTATCGATAGAAAGAACGATTGCGGGACCTGGGAAGTGAATCCTTACCTACCGTCGATGCAAAACGATTGAAAACTTCGAATAGCACGTATTCGTGCAAATTATCGATAGAAAGAACGATTGCGGGAGCTGGGAAGTGAATCCTTACCTACCGTCGGTGCAAAACGATTGGAAACATCGAATAGCACGTATTCGTGCAAATTATCGATAGAAAGAACGCTTGCGGGAGCTGGGAAGTGAATCCTTACCTACCATCGATGCAAAACGATTGGAAACATCGAACATCACGTATTCGTGCCAATTATCGATAGAACGTTCGATTGCGAGAGCTGGGAAGTGAATCCCTTCCTACCGTCGATGCAAAACGATTGGAAACATCGAATATCACGTATTCGTGCAAATTATCGATAGATAGAACTATCGATTGCGGGAGCTAGGAAGTGAATCCTTACCTACCATCGATGCTAAACGATTGGAAACATCGAACATCACGTATTCGTGCCAATTATCGATAGAACGATCGATTGCGGGAGCTGGGAAGTGAATCCTTACCTACCGTCGATGCTAAACGATTGAAAACATCGAATATCACGTATTCGTGCAAATTATCGATAGAAAGAACGATTGCGGTAGCTGGGAAGTGAATCCATACCTACCGTCGATGCAAAACGATTGGAAACATCGAATAGCACGTATTCGTGCAAATTATTGATTGAAAGAACGATTGCGGGAGATGGGAAGTGAATCCTTACCTACCGTCGATGCAAAACGATTGGAATCATCGAATAGCACGTATTCGTGCAAATTATCGATAGAAAGAAGGATTGCGGGAGCTGGGAAGTGAATCCTTACCTACCGTCGATGCAAAACGATTGGAAACCTCGAATATCACGTATTCGTGCCAATTATCGATAGAAAGAACCATTGCGGGAGCTGGGAAGTGAATCCTTACCTACCGTCGATGCAAAACGATTGGAAACATCGAACATCACGTATTCGTGCCAATTATCGATAGAACGATCGATTGCGGTAGCTGGGAAGTGAAACCTTACCTACCATCGATGCAAAACGATTGGAAACATCGATCATCACGTATTCGTGCCAATTATCGATAGAACGATCGATTGCGGGAGCTGGGAAGTGAATCCTTACCTACCGTCGATGCAAAACGATTGGAAACATCGAAAAGCACGTATTCGTGCCAATTATCGATAGAACGATCGATTGCGGGACCTGGGAAGTGAATCCTTACCTACCGTCGATGCAAAACGATTGAAAACTTCGAATAGCACGTATTCGTGCAAATTATCGATAGAAAGAACGATTGCGGGAGCTGGGAAGTGAATCCTTACCTACCGTCGATGCAAAACGATTGGAAACATCGAATAGCACGTATTCGTGCAAATTATCGATAGAAAGAACGCTTGCGGGAGCTGGGAAGTGAATCCTTACCTACCATCGATGCAAAACGATTGGAAACATCGAACATCACGTATTCGTGCCAATTATCGATAGAACGTTCGATTGCGAGAGCTGGGAAGTGAATCCCTTCCTACCGTCGATGCAAAACGATTGGAAACATCGAATATCACGTATTCGTGCAAATTATCGATAGATAGAACTATCGATTGCGGGAGCTAGGAAGTGAATCCTTACCTACCATCGATGCTAAACGATTGGAAACATCGAACATCACGTATTCGTGCCAATTATCGATAGAACGATCGATTGCGGGAGCTGGGAAGTGAATCCTTACCTACCGTCGATGCTAAACGATTGAAAACATCGAATATCACGTATTCGTGCAAATTATCGATAGAAAGAACGATTGCGGTAGCTGGGAAGTGAATCCATACCTACCGTCGATGCAAAACGATTGGAAACATCGAATAGCACGTATTCGTGCAAATTATTGATTGAAAGAACGATTGCGGGAGATGGGAAGTGAATCCTTACCTACCGTCGATGCAAAACGATTGGAAACATCGAATAGCACGTATTCGTGCAAATTATCGATAGAAAGAAGGATTGCGGGAGCTGGGAAGTGAATCCTTACCTACCGTCGATGCAAAACGATTGGAAACCTCGAATATCACGTATTCGTGCCAATTATCGATAGAAAGAACCATTGCGGGAGCTGGGAAGTGAATCCTTACCTACCGTCGATGCAAAACGATTGGAAACATCGAACATCACGTATTCGTGCCAATTATCGATAGAACGATCGATTGCGGTAGCTGGGAAGTGAAACCTTACCTACCATCGATGCAAAACGATTGGAAACATCGATCATCACGTATTCGTGCCAATTATCGATAGAACGATCGATTGCGGGAGCTGGGAAGTGAATCCTTACCTACCGTCGATGCAAAACGATTGGAAACATCGAATAGCACGTATCCGTGCCAATTATCGATAGAAAGAACGATTGCGGGAGCTGGGAAGTGAATCCTTACCTACCGTCGATGCAAAACGATTGGAAACATCGAATAGCATGTATTCGTGGAAATTATCGATAGAAAGAACGATTGCGGGAGCTGGGAAGTGAATCCTTACCTACCGTCGATGCAAAACGATTGGAAACATCGAAAAGCACGTATTCGTGCCAATTATCGATAGAACGATCGATTGCGGGAGCTGGGAAGTGAATCCTTACCTACCGATGATGCAAAACGATTGGAAACATCGAAAAGCACGTATTCGTGCAAATTATCGATAGATAGAACGATCGATTGCGGGAGCTGGGAAGTGAATCCTTACCTACCATCGATGCTAAACGATTGGAAACATCGAACATCACGTATTCGTGTCAATTATCGATAGAACGATCGATTGCGGGAGCTGGGAAGTGAATCCTTACCTACCGATGATGCAAAACGATTGGAATCATCGAATAACACGTATTCGTGCAAATTATCGATAGAAAGAACGATTGCGGGACCTGGGAAGTGAATCCTTACCTACCGTCGATGCAAAACGATTGGAAACTTCGAATAGCACGTATTCGTGCAAATTATCGATAGAAAGAACGATGGCGGGAGCTGGGAAGTGAATCCGTACCTACCGTCGATGCAAAACGATTGGAAACATCGAATATCACGTATTCGTGCCAATTATCGATAGATAGAACTATCGATTGCGTGAGCTGGGAAGTGAATCCTTACCTACCATCGATGCTAAACGATTGGAAACATCGAACATCATGTATTCGTGCCAATTATCGATAGAACGATCGATTGCGGGAGCTGGGAAGTGAATCCTTACCTACCGTCGATGCAAAACGATTGGAAACATCGAATAGCACGTATTCGTGCAAATTATCGATAGAAAGAACGATGGCGGGAGCTGGGAAGTGAATCCGTACCTACCGTCGATGCAAAACGATTGGAAACATCGAATATCACGTATTCGTGCAAATTATCGATAGATAGAACTATCGATTGCGGGAGCTGGGAAGTGAATCCTTACCTACCATCGATGCTAAACGATTGGAAACATCGAACATCACGTATTCGTGCCAATTATCGATAGAACGATCGATTGCGGGAGCTGGGAAGTGAATCCTTACCTACCGTCGATGCAAAACGATTGGAAACATCGAATAGCACGTATTCGTGCAAATTATCGATAGAAAGAACGATGGCGGGAGCTGGGAAGTGAATCCGTACCTACCGTCGATGCAAAACGATTGGAAACATCGAATATCACGTATTCGTGCAAATTATCGATAGATAGAACTATCGATTGCGGGAGCTGGGAAGTGAATCCTTACCTACCATCGATGCTAAACGATTGGAAACATCGAACATCACGTATTCGTGCCAATTATCGATAGAACGATCGATTGCGGGAGCTGGGAAGTGAATCCTTACGTACCGTCGATGCAAAACGATTGGAAACATCGAATAGCACGTATTCGTGCCAATTATCGATAGAAAGAACGATTGCGGGAGCTGGGAAGTGAATCCTTACCTACCGTCGATGCAAAACGATTGGAAACATCGAATAGCACGTATTCGTGCAAATTATTGATTGAAAGAACGATTGCGGGAGATGGGAAGTGAATCCTTACCTACCGTCGATGCAAAACGATTGGAAACATCGAATAGCACGTATTCGTGCAAATTATCGATAGAAAGAACGATTGCGGGAGCTGGGAAGTGAATCCTTACCTACCGTCGATGCAAAACGATTGGAAACCTCGAATATCACGTATTCGTGCCAATTATCGATAGAAAGAACCATTGCGGGAGCTGGGAAGTGAATCCTTACCTACCGTCGATGCAAAACGAATGGAAACATCGAATAGCACGTCTTCGTGCAAATTATCGATAGAAAGAACGATTGCGGGAGCTGGGAAGTGAATCCTTACCTACCGTCGATGCAAAACGATTGGAAACATCGAAAAGCACGTATTCGTGCCAATTATCGATAGAACGATCGATTGCGGGAGCTGGGAAGTGAATCCTTACCTACCGATGATGCAAAACGATTGGAAACATCGAATAACACATATTCGTGCAAATTATCGATAGAAAGAACGATTGCGGGACCTGGGAAGTGAATCCTTACCTACCGTCGATGCAAAACGATTGAAAACTTCGAATAGCACGTATTCGTGCAAATTATCGATAGAAAGAACGATTGCGGGAGCTGGGAAGTGAATCCTTACCTACCGTCGATGCAAAACGATTGGAAACATCGAATAGCACGTATTCGTGCAAATTATCGATAGAAAGAACGATTGCGGGACCTGGGAAGTGAATCCTTACCTACCGTCGATGCAAAACGATTGAAAACTTCGAATAGCACGTATTCGTGCAAATTATCGATAGAAAGAACGATTGCGGGAGCTGGGAAGTGAATCCTTACCTACCGTCGATGCAAAACGATTGGAAACATCGAATAGCACGTATTCGTGCAAATTATCGATAGAAAGAACGCTTGCGGGAGCTGGGAAGTGAATCCTTACCTACCATCGATGCAAAACGATTGGAAACATCGAACATCACGTATTCGTGCCAATTATCGATAGAACGTTCGATTGCGAGAGCTGGGAAGTGAATCCCTTCCTACCATCGATGCAAAACGATTGGAAACATCGAACATCACGTATTCGTGCCAATTATCGATAGAACGTTCGATTGCGAGAGCTGGGAAGTGAATCCCTTCCTACCGTCGATGCAAAACGATTGGAAACATCGAATATCACGTATTCGTGCAAATTATCGATAGATAGAACTATCGATTGCGGGAGCTAGGAAGTGAATCCTTACCTACCGTCGATGCAAAACGATTGGAAACATCGAATAGCACGTATTCGTGCAAATTATCGATAGAAAGAACGATGGCGGGAGCTGGGAAGTGAATCCGTACCTACCGTCGATGCAAAACGATTGGAAACATCGAATATCACGTATTCGTGCATATTATCGATAGATAGAACTATCGATTGCGGGAGCTGGGAAGTGAATCCTTACCTACCATCGATGCTAAACGATTGGAAACATCGAACATCACGTATTCGTGCCAATTATCGATAGAACGATCGATTGCGGGAGCTGGGAAGTGAATCCTTACCTACCGTCGATGCAAAACGATTGGAAACATCGAATAGCACGTATTCGTGCCAATTATCGATAGAAAGAACGATTGCGGGAGCTGGGAAGTGAATCCTTACCTACCGTCGATGCTAAACGATTGGAAACATCGAATATCACGTATTCGTGCAAATTATCGATAGAAAGAACGATTGCGGGAGCTGGGAAGTGAATCCTTACCTACCGATGATGCAAAACGATTGGAATCATCGAATAACACGTATTCGTGCAAATTATCGATAGAAAGAACGATTGCGGGACCTGGGAAGTGAATCCTTACCTACCGTCGATGCAAAACGATTGGAAACTTCGAATAGCACGTATTCGTGCAAATTATCGATAGAAAGAACGATGGCGGGAGCTGGGAAGTGAATCCGTACCTACCGTCGATGCAAAACGATTGGAAACATCGAATATCACGTATTCGTGCCAATTATCGATAGATAGAACTATCGATTGCGTGAGCTGGGAAGTGAATCCTTACCTACCATCGATGCTAAACGATTGGAAACATCGAACATCATGTATTCGTGCCAATTATCGATAGAACGATCGATTGCGGGAGCTGGGAAGTGAATCCTTACCTACCGTCGATGCAAAACGATTGGAAACATCGAATAGCACGTATTCGTGCAAATTATCGATAGAAAGAACGATGGCGGGAGCTGGGAAGTGAATCCGTACCTACCGTCGATGCAAAACGATTGGAAACATCGAATATCACGTATTCGTGCAAATTATCGATAGATAGAACTATCGATTGCGGGAGCTGGGAAGTTAATCCTTACCTACCATCGATGCTAAACGATTGGAAACATCGAACATCACGTATTCGTGCCAATTATCGATAGAACGATCGATTGCGGGAGCTGGGAAGTGAATCCTTACCTACCGTCGATGCAAAACGATTGGAAACATCGAATAGCACGTATTCGTGCCAATTATCGATAGAAAGAACGATTGCGGGAGCTGGGAAGTGAATCCTTACCTACCGTCGATGCTAAACGATTGAAAACATCGAATATCACGTATTCGTGCAAATTATCGATAGAAAGAACGATTGCGGTAGCTGGGAAGTGAATCCTTACCTACCGTCGATGCAAAACGATTGGAAACATCGAATAGCACGTATTCGTGCCAATTATCGATAGAAAGAACGATTGCGGGAGCTGGGAAGTGAATCCTTACCTACCGTCGATGCTAAACGATTGAAAACATCGAATATCACGTATTCGTGCAAATTATCGATAGAAAGAACGATTGCGGTAGCTGGGAAGTGAATCCATACCTACCGTCGATGCAAAACGATTGGAAACCTCGAATATCACGTATTCGTGCCAATTATCGATAGAAAGAACCATTGCGGGAGCTGGGAAGTGAATCCTTACCTACCGTCGATGCAAAACGAATGGAAACATCGAATAACACATATTCGTGCAAATTATCGATAGAAAGAACGATTGCGGGACCTGGGAAGTGAATCCTTACCTACCGTCGATGCAAAACGATTGAAAACTTCGAATAGCACGTATTCGTGCAAATTATCGATAGAAAGAACGATTGCGGGAGCTGGGAAGTGAATCCTTACCTACCGTCGATGCAAAACGATTGGAAACATCGAATAGCACGTATTCGTGCAAATTATCGATAGAAAGAACGCTTGCGGGAGCTGGGAAGTGAATCCTTACCTACCATCGATGCAAAACGATTGGAAACATCGAACATCACGTATTCGTGCCAATTATCGATAGAACGTTCGATTGCGAGAGCTGGGAAGTGAATCCCTTCCTACCGTCGATGCAAAACGATTGGAAACATCGAATATCACTTATTCGTGCAAATTATCGATAGATAGAACTATCGATTGCGGGAGCTAGGAAGTGAATCCTTACCTACCATCGATGCTAAACGATTGGAAACATCGAACATCACGTATTCGTGCCAATTATCGATAGAACGATCGATTGCGGGAGCTGGGAAGTGAATCCTTACCTACCGTCGATGCAAAACGATTGGAAACATCGGATAGCACGTATTCGTGCAAATTATCGATAGAAAGAACGATGGCGGGAGCTGGGAAGTGAATCCGTACCTACCGTCGATGCAAAACGATTGGAAACATCGAATATCACGTATTCGTGCAAATTATCGATAGATAGAACTATCGATTGCGGGAGCTGGGAAGTGAATCCTTACCTACCATCGATGCTAAACGATTGGAAACATCGAACATCACGTATTCGTGCCAATTATCGATAGAACGATCGATTGCGGGAGCTGGGAAGTGAATCCTTACCTACCGTCGATGCAAAACGATTGGAAACATCGAATAGCACGTATTCGTGCCAATTATCGATAGAAAGAACGATGGCGGGAGCTGGGAAGTGAATCCGTACCTACCGTCGATGCAAAACGATTGGAAACATCGAATATCACGTATTCGTGCCAATTATCGATAGATAGAACTATCGATTGCGTGAGCTGGGAAGTGAATCTTTACCTACCATCGATGCTAAACGATTGGAAACATCGAACATCATGTATTCGTGCCAATTATCGATAGAACGATCGATTGCGGGAGCTGGGAAGTGAATCCTTACCTACCGTCGATGCAAAACGATTGGAAACATCGAATAGCACGTATTCGTGCAAATTATCGATAGAAAGAACGATGGCGGGAGCTGGGAAGTGAATCCGTACCTACCGTCGATGCAAAACGATTGGAAACATCGAATATCACGTATTCGTGCAAATTATCGATAGATAGAACTATCGATTGCGGGAGCTGGGAAGTTAATCCTTACCTACCATCGATGCTAAACGATTGGAAACATCGAACATCACGTATTCGTGCCAATTATCGATAGAACGATCGATTGCGGGAGCTGGGAAGTGAATCCTTACCTACCGTCGATTCAAAACGATTGGAAACATCGAATAGCACGTATTCGTGCAAATTATCGATAGAAAGAACGATGGCGGGAGCTGGGAAGTGAATCCGTACCTACCGTCGATGCAAAACGATTGGAAACATCGAATATCACGTATTCGTGCAAATTATCGATAGATAGAACTATCGATTGCGGGAGCTGGGAAGTGAATCCTTACCTACCATCGATGCTAAACGATTGGAAACATCGAACATCACGTATTCGTGCCAATTATCGATAGAACGATCGATTGCGGGAGCTGGGAAGTGAATCCTTACCTACCGTCGATGCAAAACGATTGGAAACATCGAATAGCACGTATTCGTGCCAATTATCGATAGAAAGAACGATTGCGGGAGCTGGGAAGTGAATCCTTACCTACCGTCGATGCTAAACGATTGAAAACATCGAATATCACGTATTCGTGCAAATTATCGATAGAAAGAACGATTGCGGTAGCTGGGAAGTGAATCCTTACCTACCGTCGATGCAAAACGATTGGAAACATCGAATAGCACGTATTCGTGCCAATTATCGATAGAAAGAACGATTGCGGGAGCTGGGAAGTGAATCCTTACCTACCGTCGATGCTAAACGATTGAAAACATCGAATATCACGTATTCGTGCAAATTATCGATAGAAAGAACGATTGCGGTAGCTGGGAAGTGAATCCATACCTACCGTCGATGCAAAACGATTGGAAACATCGAATAGCACGTATTCGTGCAAATTATTGATTGAAAGAACGATTGCGGGAGATGGGAAGTGAATCCTTACCTACCGTCGATGCAAAACGATTGGAAACATCGAATAGCACGTATTCGTGCAAATTATCGATAGAAAGAAGGATTGCGGGAGCTGGGAAGTGAATCCTTACCTACCGTCGATGCAAAACGATTGGAAACCTCGAATATCACGTATTCGTGCCAATTATCGATAGAAAGAACCATTGCGGGAGCTGGGAAGTGAATCCTTACCTACCGTCGATGCAAAACGATTGGAAACATCGAACATCACGTATTCGTGCCAATTATCGATAGAACGATCGATTGCGGTAGCTGGGAAGTGAAACCTTACCTACCATCGATGCAAAACGATTGGAAACATCGATCATCACGTATTCGTGCCAATTATCGATAGAACGATCGATTGCGGGAGCTGGGAAGTGAATCCTTACCTACCGTCGATGCAAAACGATTGGAAACATCGAATAGCACGTATCCGTGCCAATTATCGATAGAAAGAACGATTGCGGGAGCTGGGAAGTGAATCCTTACCTACCGTCGATGCAAAACGATTGGAAACATCGAATAGCATGTATTCGTGGAAATTATCGATAGAAAGAACGATTGCGGGAGCTGGGAAGTGAATCCTTACCTACCGTCGATGCAAAACGATTGGAAACATCGAAAAGCACGTATTCGTGCCAATTATCGATAGAACGATCGATTGCGGGAGCTGGGAAGTGAATCCTTACCTACCGATGATGCAAAACGATTGGAAACATCGAAAAGCACGTATTCGTGCAAATTATCGATAGATAGAACGATCGATTGCGGGAGCTGGGAAGTGAATCCTTACCTACCATCGATGCTAAACGATTGGAAACATCGAACATCACGTATTCGTGTCAATTATCGATAGAACGATCGATTGCGGGAGCTGGGAAGTGAATCCTTACCTACCGATGATGCAAAACGATTGGAATCATCGAATAACACGTATTCGTGCAAATTATCGATAGAAAGAACGATTGCGGGACCTGGGAAGTGAATCCTTACCTACCGTCGATGCAAAACGATTGGAAACTTCGAATAGCACGTATTCGTGCAAATTATCGATAGAAAGAACGATGGCGGGAGCTGGGAAGTGAATCCGTACCTACCGTCGATGCAAAACGATTGGAAACATCGAATATCACGTATTCGTGCCAATTATCGATAGATAGAACTATCGATTGCGTGAGCTGGGAAGTGAATCCTTACCTACCATCGATGCTAAACGATTGGAAACATCGAACATCATGTATTCGTGCCAATTATCGATAGAACGATCGATTGCGGGAGCTGGGAAGTGAATCCTTACCTACCGTCGATGCAAAACGATTGGAAACATCGAATAGCACGTATTCGTGCAAATTATCGATAGAAAGAACGATGGCGGGAGCTGGGAAGTGAATCCGTACCTACCGTCGATGCAAAACGATTGGAAACATCGAATATCACGTATTCGTGCAAATTATCGATAGATAGAACTATCGATTGCGGGAGCTGGGAAGTGAATCCTTACCTACCATCGATGCTAAACGATTGGAAACATCGAACATCACGTATTCGTGCCAATTATCGATAGAACGATCGATTGCGGGAGCTGGGAAGTGAATCCTTACCTACCGTCGATGCAAAACGATTGGAAACATCGAATAGCACGTATTCGTGCAAATTATCGATAGAAAGAACGATGGCGGGAGCTGGGAAGTGAATCCGTACCTACCGTCGATGCAAAACGATTGGAAACATCGAATATCACGTATTCGTGCAAATTATCGATAGATAGAACTATCGATTGCGGGAGCTGGGAAGTGAATCCTTACCTACCATCGATGCTAAACGATTGGAAACATCGAACATCACGTATTCGTGCCAATTATCGATAGAACGATCGATTGCGGGAGCTGGGAAGTGAATCCTTACGTACCGTCGATGCAAAACGATTGGAAACATCGAATAGCACGTATTCGTGCCAATTATCGATAGAAAGAACGATTGCGGGAGCTGGGAAGTGAATCCTTACCTACCGTCGATGCAAAACGATTGGAAACATCGAATAGCACGTATTCGTGCAAATTATTGATTGAAAGAACGATTGCGGGAGATGGGAAGTGAATCCTTACCTACCGTCGATGCAAAACGATTGGAAACATCGAATAGCACGTATTCGTGCAAATTATCGATAGAAAGAACGATTGCGGGAGCTGGGAAGTGAATCCTTACCTACCGTCGATGCAAAACGATTGGAAACCTCGAATATCACGTATTCGTGCCAATTATCGATAGAAAGAACCATTGCGGGAGCTGGGAAGTGAATCCTTACCTACCGTCGATGCAAAACGAATGGAAACATCGAATAGCACGTCTTCGTGCAAATTATCGATAGAAAGAACGATTGCGGGAGCTGGGAAGTGAATCCTTACCTACCGTCGATGCAAAACGATTGGAAACATCGAAAAGCACGTATTCGTGCCAATTATCGATAGAACGATCGATTGCGGGAGCTGGGAAGTGAATCCTTACCTACCGATGATGCAAAACGATTGGAAACATCGAATAACACATATTCGTGCAAATTATCGATAGAAAGAACGATTGCGGGACCTGGGAAGTGAATCCTTACCTACCGTCGATGCAAAACGATTGAAAACTTCGAATAGCACGTATTCGTGCAAATTATCGATAGAAAGAACGATTGCGGGAGCTGGGAAGTGAATCCTTACCTACCGTCGATGCAAAACGATTGGAAACATCGAATAGCACGTATTCGTGCAAATTATCGATAGAAAGAACGCTTGCGGGAGCTGGGAAGTGAATCCTTACCTACCATCGATGCAAAACGATTGGAAACATCGAACATCACGTATTCGTGCCAATTATCGATAGAACGTTCGATTGCGAGAGCTGGGAAGTGAATCCCTTCCTACCGTCGATGCAAAACGATTGGAAACATCGAATATCACGTATTCGTGCAAATTATCGATAGATAGAACTATCGATTGCGGGAGCTAGGAAGTGAATCCTTACCTACCATCGATGCTAAACGATTGGAAACATCGAACATCACGTATTCGTGCCAATTATCGATAGAACGATCGATTGCGGGAGCTGGGAAGTGAATCCTTACCTACCGTCGATGCTAAACGATTGAAAACATCGAATATCACGTATTCGTGCAAATTATCGATAGAAAGAACGATTGCGGTAGCTGGGAAGTGAATCCATCCCTACCGTCGATGCAAAACGATTGGAAACATCGAATAGCACGTATTCGTGCAAATTATTGATTGAAAGAACGATTGCGGGAGATGGGAAGTGAATCCTTACCTACCGTCGATGCAAAACGATTGGAAACATCGAATAGCACGTATTCGTGCAAATTATCGATAGAAAGAAGGATTGCGGGAGCTGGGAAGTGAATCCTTACCTACCGTCGATGCAAAACGATTGGAAACCTCGAATATCACGTATTCGTGCCAATTATCGATAGAAAGAACCATTGCGGGAGCTGGGAAGTGAATCCTTACCTACCGTCGATGCAAAACGATTGGAAACATCGAACATCACGTATTCGTGCCAATTATCGATAGAACGATCGATTGCGGTAGCTGGGAAGTGAAACCTTACCTACCATCGATGCAAAACGATTGGAAACATCGATCATCACGTATTCGTGCCAATTATCGATAGAACGATCGATTGCGGGAGCTGGGAAGTGAATCCTTACCTACCGTCGATGCAAAACGATTGGAAACATCGAATAGCACGTATCCGTGCCAATTATCGATAGAAAGAACGATTGCGGGAGCTGGGAAGTGAATCCTTACCTACCGTCGATGCAAAACGATTGGAAACATCGAATAGCATGTATTCGTGGAAATTATCGATAGAAAGAACGATTGCGGGAGCTGGGAAGTGAATCCTTACCTACCGTCGATGCAAAACGATTGGAAACATCGAAAAGCACGTATTCGTGCCAATTATCGATAGAACGATCGATTGCGGGAGCTGGGAAGTGAATCCTTACCTACCGATGATGCAAAACGATTGGAAACATCGAAAAGCACGTATTCGTGCAAATTATCGATAGATAGAACGATCGATTGCGGGAGCTGGGAAGTGAATCCTTACCTACCATCGATGCTAAACGATTGGAAACATCGAACATCACGTATTCGTGTCAATTATCGATAGAACGATCGATTGCGGGAGCTGGGAAGTGAATCCTTACCTACCGATGATGCAAAACGATTGGAATCATCGAATAACACGTATTCGTGCAAATTATCGATAGAAAGAACGATTGCGGGACCTGGGAAGTGAATCCTTACCTACCGTCGATGCAAAACGATTGGAAACTTCGAATAGCACGTATTCGTGCAAATTATCGATAGAAAGAACGATGGCGGGAGCTGGGAAGTGAATCCGTACCTACCGTCGATGCAAAACGATTGGAAACATCGAATATCACGTATTCGTGCCAATTATCGATAGATAGAACTATCGATTGCGTGAGCTGGGAAGTGAATCCTTACCTACCATCGATGCTAAACGATTGGAAACATCGAACATCATGTATTCGTGCCAATTATCGATAGAACGATCGATTGCGGGAGCTGGGAAGTGAATCCTTACCTACCGTCGATGCAAAACGATTGGAAACATCGAATAGCACGTATTCGTGCAAATTATCGATAGAAAGAACGATGGCGGGAGCTGGGAAGTGAATCCGTACCTACCGTCGATGCAAAACGATTGGAAACATCGAATATCACGTATTCGTGCAAATTATCGATAGATAGAACTATCGATTGCGGGAGCTGGGAAGTGAATCCTTACCTACCATCGATGCTAAACGATTGGAAACATCGAACATCACGTATTCGTGCCAATTATCGATAGAACGATCGATTGCGGGAGCTGGGAAGTGAATCCTTACCTACCGTCGATGCAAAACGATTGGAAACATCGAATAGCACGTATTCGTGCAAATTATCGATAGAAAGAACGATGGCGGGAGCTGGGAAGTGAATCCGTACCTACCGTCGATGCAAAACGATTGGAAACATCGAATATCACGTATTCGTGCAAATTATCGATAGATAGAACTATCGATTGCGGGAGCTGGGAAGTGAATCCTTACCTACCATCGATGCTAAACGATTGGAAACATCGAACATCACGTATTCGTGCCAATTATCGATAGAACGATCGATTGCGGGAGCTGGGAAGTGAATCCTTACGTACCGTCGATGCAAAACGATTGGAAACATCGAATAGCACGTATTCGTGCCAATTATCGATAGAAAGAACGATTGCGGGAGCTGGGAAGTGAATCCTTACCTACCGTCGATGCAAAACGATTGGAAACATCGAATAGCACGTATTCGTGCAAATTATTGATTGAAAGAACGATTGCGGGAGATGGGAAGTGAATCCTTACCTACCGTCGATGCAAAACGATTGGAAACATCGAATAGCACGTATTCGTGCAAATTATCGATAGAAAGAACGATTGCGGGAGCTGGGAAGTGAATCCTTACCTACCGTCGATGCAAAACGATTGGAAACCTCGAATATCACGTATTCGTGCCAATTATCGATAGAAAGAACCATTGCGGGAGCTGGGAAGTGAATCCTTACCTACCGTCGATGCAAAACGAATGGAAACATCGAATAGCACGTCTTCGTGCAAATTATCGATAGAAAGAACGATTGCGGGAGCTGGGAAGTGAATCCTTACCTACCGTCGATGCAAAACGATTGGAAACATCGAAAAGCACGTATTCGTGCCAATTATCGATAGAACGATCGATTGCGGGAGCTGGGAAGTGAATCCTTACCTACCGATGATGCAAAACGATTGGAAACATCGAATAACACATATTCGTGCAAATTATCGATAGAAAGAACGATTGCGGGACCTGGGAAGTGAATCCTTACCTACCGTCGATGCAAAACGATTGAAAACTTCGAATAGCACGTATTCGTGCAAATTATCGATAGAAAGAACGATTGCGGGAGCTGGGAAGTGAATCCTTACCTACCGTCGATGCAAAACGATTGGAAACATCGAATAGCACGTATTCGTGCAAATTATCGATAGAAAGAACGATTGCGGGACCTGGGAAGTGAATCCTTACCTACCGTCGATGCAAAACGATTGAAAACTTCGAATAGCACGTATTCGTGCAAATTATCGATAGAAAGAACGATTGCGGGAGCTGGGAAGTGAATCCTTACCTACCGTCGATGCAAAACGATTGGAAACATCGAATAGCACGTATTCGTGCAAATTATCGATAGAAAGAACGCTTGCGGGAGCTGGGAAGTGAATCCTTACCTACCATCGATGCAAAACGATTGGAAACATCGAACATCACGTATTCGTGCCAATTATCGATAGAACGTTCGATTGCGAGAGCTGGGAAGTGAATCCCTTCCTACCATCGATGCAAAACGATTGGAAACATCGAACATCACGTATTCGTGCCAATTATCGATAGAACGTTCGATTGCGAGAGCTGGGAAGTGAATCCCTTCCTACCGTCGATGCAAAACGATTGGAAACATCGAATATCACGTATTCGTGCAAATTATCGATAGATAGAACTATCGATTGCGGGAGCTAGGAAGTGAATCCTTACCTACCGTCGATGCAAAACGATTGGAAACATCGAATAGCACGTATTCGTGCAAATTATCGATAGAAAGAACGATGGCGGGAGCTGGGAAGTGAATCCGTACCTACCGTCGATGCAAAACGATTGGAAACATCGAATATCACGTATTCGTGCAAATTATCGATAGATAGAACTATCGATTGCGGGAGCTGGGAAGTGAATCCTTACCTACCATCGATGCTAAACGATTGGAAACATCGAACATCACGTATTCGTGCCAATTATCGATAGAACGATCGATTGCGGGAGCTGGGAAGTGAATCCTTACCTACCGTCGATGCAAAACGATTGGAAACATCGAATAGCACGTATTCGTGCCAATTATCGATAGAAAGAACGATTGCGGGAGCTGGGAAGTGAATCCTTACCTACCGTCGATGCTAAACGATTGGAAACATCGAATATCACGTATTCGTGCAAATTATCGATAGAAAGAACGATTGCGGGAGCTGGGAAGTGAATCCTTACCTACCGATGATGCAAAACGATTGGAATCATCGAATAACACGTATTCGTGCAAATTATCGATAGAAAGAACGATTGCGGGACCTGGGAAGTGAATCCTTACCTACCGTCGATGCAAAACGATTGGAAACTTCGAATAGCACGTATTCGTGCAAATTATCGATAGAAAGAACGATGGCGGGAGCTGGGAAGTGAATCCGTACCTACCGTCGATGCAAAACGATTGGAAACATCGAATATCACGTATTCGTGCCAATTATCGATAGATAGAACTATCGATTGCGTGAGCTGGGAAGTGAATCCTTACCTACCATCGATGCTAAACGATTGGAAACATCGAACATCATGTATTCGTGCCAATTATCGATAGAACGATCGATTGCGGGAGCTGGGAAGTGAATCCTTACCTACCGTCGATGCAAAACGATTGGAAACATCGAATAGCACGTATTCGTGCAAATTATCGATAGAAAGAACGATGGCGGGAGCTGGGAAGTGAATCCGTACCTACCGTCGATGCAAAACGATTGGAAACATCGAATATCACGTATTCGTGCAAATTATCGATAGATAGAACTATCGATTGCGGGAGCTGGGAAGTTAATCCTTACCTACCATCGATGCTAAACGATTGGAAACATCGAACATCACGTATTCGTGCCAATTATCGATAGAACGATCGATTGCGGGAGCTGGGAAGTGAATCCTTACCTACCGTCGATGCAAAACGATTGGAAACATCGAATAGCACGTATTCGTGCCAATTATCGATAGAAAGAACGATTGCGGGAGCTGGGAAGTGAATCCTTACCTACCGTCGATGCTAAACGATTGAAAACATCGAATATCACGTATTCGTGCAAATTATCGATAGAAAGAACGATTGCGGTAGCTGGGAAGTGAATCCTTACCTACCGTCGATGCAAAACGATTGGAAACATCGAATAGCACGTATTCGTGCCAATTATCGATAGAAAGAACGATTGCGGGAGCTGGGAAGTGAATCCTTACCTACCGTCGATGCTAAACGATTGAAAACATCGAATATCACGTATTCGTGCAAATTATCGATAGAAAGAACGATTGCGGTAGCTGGGAAGTGAATCCATACCTACCGTCGATGCAAAACGATTGGAAACCTCGAATATCACGTATTCGTGCCAATTATCGATAGAAAGAACCATTGCGGGAGCTGGGAAGTGAATCCTTACCTACCGTCGATGCAAAACGAATGGAAACATCGAATAACACATATTCGTGCAAATTATCGATAGAAAGAACGATTGCGGGACCTGGGAAGTGAATCCTTACCTACCGTCGATGCAAAACGATTGAAAACTTCGAATAGCACGTATTCGTGCAAATTATCGATAGAAAGAACGATTGCGGGAGCTGGGAAGTGAATCCTTACCTACCGTCGATGCAAAACGATTGGAAACATCGAATAGCACGTATTCGTGCAAATTATCGATAGAAAGAACGCTTGCGGGAGCTGGGAAGTGAATCCTTACCTACCATCGATGCAAAACGATTGGAAACATCGAACATCACGTATTCGTGCCAATTATCGATAGAACGTTCGATTGCGAGAGCTGGGAAGTGAATCCCTTCCTACCGTCGATGCAAAACGATTGGAAACATCGAATATCACGTATTCGTGCAAATTATCGATAGATAGAACTATCGATTGCGGGAGCTAGGAAGTGAATCCTTACCTACCATCGATGCTAAACGATTGGAAACATCGAACATCACGTATTCGTGCCAATTATCGATAGAACGATCGATTGCGGGAGCTGGGAAGTGAATCCTTACCTACCGTCGATGCAAAACGATTGGAAACATCGGATAGCACGTATTCGTGCAAATTATCGATAGAAAGAACGATGGCGGGAGCTGGGAAGTGAATCCGTACCTACCGTCGATGCAAAACGATTGGAAACATCGAATATCACGTATTCGTGCAAATTATCGATAGATAGAACTATCGATTGCGGGAGCTGGGAAGTGAATCCTTACCTACCATCGATGCTAAACGATTGGAAACATCGAACATCACGTATTCGTGCCAATTATCGATAGAACGATCGATTGCGGGAGCTGGGAAGTGAATCCTTACCTACCGTCGATGCAAAACGATTGGAAACATCGAATAGCACGTATTCGTGCCAATTATCGATAGAAAGAACGATGGCGGGAGCTGGGAAGTGAATCCGTACCTACCGTCGATGCAAAACGATTGGAAACATCGAATATCACGTATTCGTGCCAATTATCGATAGATAGAACTATCGATTGCGTGAGCTGGGAAGTGAATCCTTACCTACCATCGATGCTAAACGATTGGAAACATCGAACATCATGTATTCGTGCCAATTATCGATAGAACGATCGATTGCGGGAGCTGGGAAGTGAATCCTTACCTACCGTCGATGCAAAACGATTGGAAACATCGAATAGCACGTATTCGTGCAAATTATCGATAGAAAGAACGATGGCGGGAGCTGGGAAGTGAATCCGTACCTACCGTCGATGCAAAACGATTGGAAACATCGAATATCACGTATTCGTGCAAATTATCGATAGATAGAACTATCGATTGCGGGAGCTGGGAAGTTAATCCTTACCTACCATCGATGCTAAACGATTGGAAACATCGAACATCACGTATTCGTGCCAATTATCGATAGAACGATCGATTGCGGGAGCTGGGAAGTGAATCCTTACCTACCGTCGATGCAAAACGATTGGAAACATCGAATAGCACGTATTCGTGCAAATTATCGATAGAAAGAACGATGGCGGGAGCTGGGAAGTGAATCCGTACCTACCGTCGATGCAAAACGATTGGAAACATCGAATATCACGTATTCGTGCAAATTATCGATAGATAGAACTATCGATTGCGGGAGCTGGGAAGTGAATCCTTACCTACCAACGATGCTAAACGATTGGAAACATCGAACATCACGTATTCGTGCCAATTATCGATAGAACGATCGATTGCGGGAGCTGGGAAGTGAATCCTTACCTACCGTCGATGCAAAACGATTGGAAACATCGAATAGCACGTATTCGTGCCAATTATCGATAGAAAGAACGATTGCGGGAGCTGGGAAGTGAATCCTTACCTACCGTCGATGCTAAACGATTGAAAACATCGAATATCACGTATTCGTGCAAATTATCGATAGAAAGAACGATTGCGGTAGCTGGGAAGTGAATCCTTACCTACCGTCGATGCAAAACGATTGGAAACATCGAATAGCACGTATTCGTGCCAATTATCGATAGAAAGAACGATTGCGGGAGCTGGGAAGTGAATCCTTACCTACCGTCGATGCTAAACGATTGAAAACATCGAATATCACGTATTCGTGCAAATTATCGATAGAAAGAACGATTGCGGTAGCTGGGAAGTGAATCCATACCTACCGTCGATGCAAAACGATTGGAAACATCGAATAGCACGTATTCGTGCAAATTATTGATTGAAAGAACGATTGCGGGAGATGGGAAGTGAATCCTTACCTACCGTCGATGCAAAACGATTGGAAACATCGAATAGCACGTATTCGTGCAAATTATCGATAGAAAGAACGATTGCGGGAGCTGGGAAGTGAATCCTTACCTACCGTCGATGCAAAACGATTGGAAACCTCGAATATCACGTATTCGTGCCAATTATCGATAGAAAGAACCATTGCGGGAGCTGGGAAGTGAATCCTTACCTACCGTCGATGCAAAACGATTGGAAACATCGAACATCACGTATTCGTGCCAATTATCGATAGAACGATCGATTGCGGTAGCTGGGAAGTGAAACCTTACCTACCATCGATGCAAAACGATTGGAAACATCGATCATCACGTATTCGTGCCAATTATCGATAGAACGATCGATTGCGGGAGCTGGGAAGTGAATCCTTACCTACCGTCGATGCAAAACGATTGGAAACATCGAATAGCACGTATCCGTGCCAATTATCGATAGAAAGAACGATTGCGGGAGCTGGGAAGTGAATCCTTACCTACCGTCGATGCAAAACGATTGGAAACATCGAATAGCATGTATTCGTGGAAATTATCGATAGAAAGAACGATTGCGGGAGCTGGGAAGTGAATCCTTACCTACCGTCGATGCAAAACGATTGGAAACATCGAAAAGCACGTATTCGTGCCAATTATCGATAGAACGATCGATTGCGGGAGCTGGGAAGTGAATCCTTACCTACCGATGATGCAAAACGATTGGAAACATCGAAAAGCACGTATTCGTGCAAATTATCGATAGATAGAACGATCGATTGCGGGAGCTGGGAAGTGAATCCTTACCTACCATCGATGCTAAACGATTGGAAACATCGAACATCACGTATTCGTGTCAATTATCGATAGAACGATCGATTGCGGGAGCTGGGAAGTGAATCCTTACCTACCGTCGATGCAAAACGATTGGAAACATCGAATAGCACGTATTCGTGCCAATTATCGATAGAAAGAACGATTGCGGGAGCTGGGAAGTGAATCCTTACCTACCGTCGATGCTAAACGATTGAAAACATCGAATATCACGTATTCGTGCAAATTATCGATAGAAAGAACGATTGCGGGAGCTGGGAATTGAATCCATACCTACCGTCGATGCAAAACGATTGGAAACCTCGAATATCACGTATTCGTGCCAATTATCGATAGAAAGAACCATTGCGGGAGCTGGGAAGTGAATCCTTACCTACCGTCGATGCAAAACGATTGGAAACATCGAACATCACGTATTCGTGCCAATTATCGATAGAACGATCGATTGCGGGAGCTGGGAAGTGAAACCTTACCTACCATCGATGCAAAACGATTGGAAACATCGAATATCACGTATTCGTGCCAATTATCGATAGAACGATCGATTGCGGGAGCTGGGAAGTGAATCCTTACCTACCGTCGATGCAAAACGATTGGAAACTTCGAATAGCACGTATTCGTGCAAATTATAGATAGAAAGAACGATTGCGGGAGCTGGGAAGTGAATCCTTACCTACTGTCGATGCAAAACGATTGGAAACATCGAATAGCACGTATTCGTGCAAATTATCGATAGAAAGAACGATTGCGGGAGCTGGGAAGTGAATCCTTACCTACCGTCGATGCAAAACGATTGGAGACATCGAATATCACGTATTCGTGCAAATTATCGATAGATAGAACGATCGATTGCGGGAGCTGGGAAGTGAATCCTTACCTACCATCGATGCTAAACGATTGGAAACATCGAACATCACGTATTCGTGCCAATTATCGATAGAACGATCGATTGCGGGAGCTGGGAAGTGAATCCTTACCTACCGTCGATGCAAAACGATTGGAAACATCGAATAGCACGTATTCGTGCCAATTATCGATAGAAAGAACGATTGCGGGAGCTGGGAAGTGAATCCTTACCTACCGTCCATGCTAAACGATTGGAAACATCGAATATCACGTATTCGTGCAAATTATCGATAGAAAGAACGATTGCGGGAGCTGGGAAGTGAATCCTTACCTACCGATGATGCAAAACGATTGGAATCATCGAATAACACGTATTCGTGCAAATTATCGATAGAAAGAACGATTGCGGGACCTGGGAAGTGAATCCTTACCTACCGTCGATGCAAAACGATTGGAAACTTCGAATAGCACGTATTCGTGCAAATTATCGAAAGAAAGAACGATGGCGGGAGCTGGGAAGTGAATCCGTACCTACCGTCGATGCAAAACGATTGGAAACATCGAATATCACGTATTCGTGCCAATTATCGATAGATAGAACTATCGATTGCGTGAGCTGGGAAGTGAATCCTTACCTACCATCGATGCTAAACGATTGGAAACATCGAACATCATGTATTCGTGCCAATTATCGATAGAACGATCGATTGCGGGAGCTGGGAAGTGAATCCTTACCTACCGTCGATGCAAAACGATTGGAAACATCGAATAGCACGTATTCGTGCAAATTATCGATAGAAAGAACGATGGCGGGAGCTGGGAAGTGAATCCGTACCTACCGTCGATGCAAAACGATTGGAAACATCGAATATCACGTATTCGTGCAAATTATCGATAGATAGAACTATCGATTGCGGGAGCTGGGAAGTTAATCCTTACCTACCATCGATGCTAAACGATTGGAAACATCGAACATCACGTATTCGTGCCAATTATCGATAGAACGATCGATTGCGGGAGCTGGGAAGTGAATCCTTACCTACCGTCGATGCAAAACGATTGGAAACATCGAATAGCACGTATTCGTGCAAATTATCGATAGAAAGAACGATGGCGGGAGCTGGGAAGTGAATCCGTACCTACCGTCGATGCAAAACGATTGGAAACATCGAATATCACGTATTCGTGCAAATTATCGATACATAGAACTATCGATTGCGGGAGCTGGGAAGTGAATCCTTACCTACCATCGATGCTAAACGATTGGAAACATCGAACATCACGTATTTGTGCCAATTATCGATAGAACGATCGATTGCGGGAGCTGGGAAGTGAATCCTTACCTACCGTCGATGCAAAACGATTGGAAACATCGAATAGCACGTATTCGTGCCAATTATCGATAGAAAGAACGATTGCGGGAGCTGGGAAGTGAATCCTTACCTACCGTCGATGCTAAACGATTGAAAACATCGAATATCACGTATTCGTGCAAATTATCGATAGAAAGAACGATTGCGGTAGCTGGGAAGTGAATCCTTACCTACCGTCGATGCAAAACGATTGGAAACATCGAATAGCACGTATTCGTGCCAATTATCGATAGAAAGAACGATTGCGGGAGCTGGGAAGTGAATCCTTACCTACCGTCGATGCTAAACGATTGAAAACATCGAATATCACGTATTCGTGCAAATTATCGATAGAAAGAACGATTGCGGTAGCTGGGAAGTGAATCCATACCTACCGTCGATGCAAAACGATTGGAAACATCGAATAGCACGTATTCGTGCAAATTATTGATTGAAAGAACGATTGCGGGAGATGGGAAGTGAATCCTTACCTACCGTCGATGCAAAACGATTGGAAACATCGAATAGCACGTATTCGTGCAAATTATCGATAGAAAGAACGATTGCGGGAGCTGGGAAGTGAATCCTTACCTACCGTCGATGCAAAACGATTGGAAACCTCGAATATCACGTATTCGTGCCAATTATCGATAGAAAGAACCATTGCGGGAGCTGGGAAGTGAATCCTTACCTACCGTCGATGCAAAACGATTGGAAACATCGAACATCACGTATTCGTGCCAATTATCGATAGAACGATCGATTGCGGTAGCTGGGAAGTGAAACCTTACCTACCATCGATGCAAAACGATTGGAAACATCGATCATCACGTATTCGTGCCAATTATCGATAGAACGATCGATTGCGGGAGCTGGGAAGTGAATCCTTACCTACCGTCGATGCAAAACGATTGGAAACATCGAATAGCACGTATCCGTGCCAATTATCGATAGAAAGAACGATTGCGGGAGCTGGGAAGTGAATCCTTACCTACCGTCGATGCAAAACGATTGGAAACATCGAATAGCATGTATTCGTGGAAATTATCGATAGAAAGAACGATTGCGGGAGCTGGGAAGTGAATCCTTACCTACCGTCGATGCAAAACGATTGGAAACATCGAAAAGCACGTATTCGTGCCAATTATCGATAGAACGATCGATTGCGGGAGCTGGGAAGTGAATCCTTACCTACCGATGATGCAAAACGATTGGAAACATCGAAAAGCACGTATTCGTGCAAATTATCGATAGATAGAACGATCGATTGCGGGAGCTGGGAAGTGAATCCTTACCTACCATCGATGCTAAACGATTGGAAACATCGAACATCACGTATTCGTGTCAATTATCGATAGAACGATCAATTGCGGGAGCTGGGAAGTGAATCCTTACCTACCGTCGATGCAAAACGATTGGAAACATCGAATAGCACGTATTCGTGCCAATTATCGATAGAAAGAACGATTGCGGGAGCTGGGAAGTGAATCCTTACCTACCGTCGATGCTAAACGATTGAAAACATCGAATATCACGTATTCGTGCAAATTATCGATAGAAAGAACGATTGCGGGAGCTGGGAATTGAATCCATACCTACCGTCGATGCAAAACGATTGGAAACCTCGAATATCACGTATTCGTGCCAATTATCGATAGAAAGAACCATTGCGGGAGCTGGGAAGTGAATCCTTACCTACCGTCGATGCAAAACGATTGGAAACATCGAACATCACGTATTCGTGCCAATTATCGATAGAACGATCGATTGCGGGAGCTGGGAAGTGAAACCTTACCTACCATCGATGCAAAACGATTGGAAACATCGAATATCACGTATTCGTGCCAATTATCGATAGAACGATCGATTGCGGGAGCTGGGAAGTGAATCCTTACCTACCGTCGATGCAAAACGATTGGAAACTTCGAATAGCACGTATTCGTGCAAATTATAGATAGAAAGAACGATTGCGGGAGCTGGGAAGTGAATCCTTACCTACTGTCGATGCAAAACGATTGGAAACATCGAATAGCACGTATTCGTGCAAATTATCGATAGAAAGAACGATTGCGGGAGCTGGGAAGTGAATCCTTACCTACCGTCGATGCAAAACGATTGGAGACATCGAATATCACGTATTCGTGCAAATTATCGATAGATAGAACGATCGATTGCGGGAGCTGGGAAGTGAATCCTTACCTACCATCGATGCAAAACGATTGGAAACATCGAACATCACGTATTCGTGCCAATTATCGATAGAACGATCGATTGCGGGAGCTGGGAAGTGAATCCTTACCTACCGTCGATGCAAAACGATTGGAAACATCGAATAGCACGTATTCGTGCCAATTATCGATAGAAAGAACGATTGCGGGAGCTGGGAAGTGAATCCTTACCTACCGTCGATGCTAAACGATTGAAAACATCGAATATCACGTATTCGTGCAAATTATCGATAGAAAGAACGATTGCGGGAGCTGGGAAGTGAATCCATACCTACCGTCGATGCAAAACGATTGGAAACATCGAACATCACGTATTCGTGCCAATTATCGATAGAACGATCGATTGCGGGAGCTGGGAAGTGAATCCTTACCTACCATCGATGCAAAACGATTGGAAACATCGAACATCACGTATTCGTGCCAATTATCGATAGAACGATCGATTGCGGGAGCTGGGAAGTGAATCCTTACCTACCGTCGATGCAAAACGATTGGAAACATCGAATAGCACGTATTCGTGCCAATTATCGATAGAAATGTAGGCATTTGATATCGATAGTGTCGATCGAGGGGGTCGGATTGATCGGGCAGTCGGTCGACCGTTTCGAGCGATTGTTGCGTGGAGGTTAAAACATGGGCCGTGCCATATAACAAAAAACAAGCGATCGGCGATGGCGTGCGCGCGACGGAATAGCGGTTAGGCACATGACCGGGGAGATGATTTTTAATTGTTTTAGTAGTTCTTGGGTGGCAACCGACGAGCGACGTCGGCAAGACAAACCATCCCGTGTGAAAGACTTATACGAATAAAGCTCTTAATCTTATCTTCGTCCAGTATTGAATGCAAGCCTGACATCACTCCTTCATCGCCGATTTTCCTGACTATAATTCAGAAGTGGGATAAAGTACTGAAGAAAGATTGTGATCACGGGAAGCGGTATTGCGAACTTTGTGCCAAAAAGAACGGGTTGAACTGTATATTGTGTTGTGGCAGTATTGTCGGGAAAACCATTTTGTGTTTGTGGTGTGGTCGACGTGAATTGTGACAGAAGATAAAGACGACGCGTAGTGGCGCGAATTGATCCGATTTTATTTATTTATTTATTTATTTATTTAATTAACGGGTAGAAACCCTTTGTGTACAGTGATAGCATATTTGATATACGATGTAGTAATTAGTCTAAATCTAAGTCTTATTTTATTTTAAAACATATCTTATCTAGGTCTTATTTTAATCTAAGTCTTGGTTTGTCTACTTATTATCTTAGTCTAAATCTTGGTTTAATACCAAGTGGTAGCAGTGTTGAAGAGAGTTTCAAAGTTCTTCCCTTAATTGCTTATATGCCTCGTTTTTAAAATTTGCGGCACTGACGTCGAAAAAGTTGAGATTGCGGAAATAGTGGTTAGCTGTTTTGAACATTCTATTTAAAGGATCGGATGCGGTGTATTTTAATATTGATGGTCTAAACAGAAGAGGGGCTCTCGTGTTCAGTGATGGTGTATTAAAATTGATTCTAGATAATAGTTCCGAACAGGAGATCTTCCCATTTATGGCAGCGTGGAGAAAACTCAGCTCTGCTACCGTTCTTCTGGTTTTAAGAGGTTTGAGATTGAATTTGTTCATTAAGTTGCTGTAGTCGTGATTTTGACGAGACATCGGGTGTCCTTCCTTGAATGCCAGGCGACGCAGTAATGGATGCTGAATTTTCTCTAGGTTATATTCATCTTTCTTAGTTTGCGGTGACCAAATTGTTGATGCGTACTCTAATATGGGTCTAACTAATGTTATGTACAAGTATCTTGTGGTATTTGTATTTTTGAAGTCGTCGCTATTTCTTAATATGAATCCTAGTGTGTTCAAAGCTTTTTTCGTGATGATCTGAATATGTTTTCCGAACGAAAGTGTATTGGTTATGGTAACCCCTAAGTCGCGGACCGAGGAGTGAAAGGTCAGTGGCTCTCCGAGAACATAGTAATGGAATACTATGGGATTTTTCTTT
This sequence comes from Nomada flava, assembly GCA_951802745.1. NCBI lineage: Eukaryota > Metazoa > Arthropoda > Insecta > Hymenoptera > Apidae > Nomada > Nomada flava. The sequence goes on from OX637907.1 coordinate 63,784, forward strand.
CTAGTGAATCTCATAGCATGACATTTCCCAGTATTCAATTCCATACCGTTGTCGGAGCACCATTTCACTATGGCATTGACGTCGGATTGCAACTTGAGACAATCTGCTGTTGAACGAATTTTGAGGTATAATTTAATGTCGTCTGCGAAAAGTAACATTTTTGAGTGTTGAATAACAGAGTCGATATCGTTAATAAATAATATGAAGAGCAGTGGGCCCAAGTGCGATCCTTGAGGAACGCCTGTAGTTGGCACTATGTGTCGTGAAAGACTGTCTCTAACTCTAACTACCTGGTCCCGCCCGTATAAATATGAGAAGAGCCATTGGAGGAACTTTCCTCTTATACCTAGTGACGCTAGCTTGTCAATTAACAAAAAATGGTTGACTCTGTCGAAGGCTTTCATAAAGTCGAAATAAACTGAATCCGTCTGTAAGCCACTGTCGAGTGATTTGTAAAGGTCATTGCAGTATACCGTTAGATTTGTTGAGGTGGAGCGTCCTCTTATAAAACCGTGTTGGTGCTCGTTACAGATAGATGAGATCAGTGGGTGAAGCTTCTTGGATATGATTCCTTCGAAGATCTTAGCCATCGTATTCAAAACGGAGACCGGTCTGTAGTTAGATACCATTGATCTCATTCCGGACTTGAAGATTGGAGTGATTACACTAGTTTTCCATATTTTTGGGAAGTGACCAGTGTTGATAGACAGGTTGAAAATTATCCACAGGGGTCTTGCAAGAATAAATTTGCACTGTTTTAAAAGAATAGGTGGAATTCCATCGGAGCCTGGAGACTTGTTAGTATTGGTGTTATCAATTTCTTTTAGGACATCGCTTATGTTGATTTGAAGATGTGAGAGGTCGAGTAACTGAGGATTAGGATTTGTAGGAAAACTGGATGGAAATTTTGATCCGTAGACCGACTCAAAGTGATCGACAAAAAGATTTGCAATATCCTGATCATTCGACTGCTGCAATTCGTTTAGACTCATAGAGTTTGGAATGGCGTTGCTTTTTCTCTGTGTATTAATGAACTTCCAGAAGGACTTGATATTGTGTGGGATACGTGATTCTACTGAAGCAATGTAGTTGGAGTAGCAATCTTTCGCCAGTGATTTACAGTCGGATCTGAGTTTACAAAAGTTTAGGTAATCAAGATAGCTATTGGACTTTTTATAAATTCTATGGGCTATTTTTTTGGATCTTATGAGGTGTTTCAGATCGGATGTACACCAGTTAGGAAATTGGGTGTGATAGTGTTTTTTTAGTGGTATGAAAGCCTCGATCACATGGTTTAGTGTCAAATACAGGAACGAGACTGCTTCTTCAACCGATAATCCTTCCATTTGTGAGTCCCATTGAACAGAGTTTAAATAATCAGTTATTCTATTATAATCGCCATTGTTGAAGTCCCTTTTATATCTCGTATCCGGATTGTTAAAATACATATTTCGAAGAATAGTTGATATCGAAAGGGGGGGATGATATGCGTCCACTTGAACAAAATTCTCGCATGCATAATCTACTTGTATTGAAGAGTCTGAGAAAATTAGATCTAACAAAGTGTCATTCGAGTTTACCCTTGTGTTCGCCTGGTAAAGATTGTGTAGAGAACATGCGTTCGATATTAAATTAAAGATTTCATTGTTGTGACAGAAATGATCTTTTGATACAGCTGAATCACCTGAAGATGGACCAGGTAGCAAGTGTGAGAATTGCGGGCAATTATAATCCCCTATACATAAAAATTTAGAGTGCGGATAAAGTGCTTTCAACCTCTCTATCTCCTCAAAATGAGTGCGATAAAGGTTTGCATCAGAAGCTGGAGGAATATAAACCGAACCCAATATGACGCTGTGCTGTCTAATACTAATGTTAACAAAAATATGTTCGAGTGTCTCATTAGTGGAATAAATTTTTGAATTTTGTAAGTCCTTTGAGATCGCAATCAGTACTCCACCTCCTCTGAGACGGTTACTGGTGTTGTGATTTCTGTCCTGTCGATGTACCGTATAGTTTGTTAATCCAAGTTCTTCCGATGATATTGCCGGATGTAGCCATGTTTCCACCAAGATGATGATATCGTAGGCCACCGCCGAAGTGTTGACATTTTGGAGAAGAACCTTAGTTTTCGTTCTTAATCCTCGGACGATTTGGTAATAGACCTTTAATTCATGTTTTAGTTTTTTGATTTGGGAGTCTTTGTACTCACGATTTTTGGGATTCCCCTTATGAATCTGATGGTATTGTTTGTTTCTCCCTTATCGTGTAATTCCTTAACACGTTGACTGCCGCGTCACCCGTATTCGGGTGACAGCTAAAGTTCCAATCAGGCCGCGTCAGTCATCGGTGACTGACATTCAACTTTTCGTTTAGGCGTCGCTGTTTCACAGTGTTCAGCTACGCCGCGGCGCGTAGTAAGTAACACATAATAAAATATAAATAAAATTAATACATAATATGAAAACATAATCTAATTAGTACATAATAAGTGTATGTACAGGGTGTTTGAATATATGTTCCGTTTGATGTAGGGTAATAAAACTATTGAATTGTTATAAAAGTAATATGAAAATGGTTTATTAAGAAAATTATTTAGAATGTAAAACTTTAAAGCATTCTATACAAAGCTGGGGTTGTTCGGGACAACTTGGACAATAAGTTGTTGTTTTCTTTAAATTCTCTCGTGTCTTTGATCGGTCCATTCGACGTCTTTTATCTGCATAACATTGTTTGCATGCGCGTCTAATGCTTCCTCCGGAATCATTTTTCCGAACGGCGATATTATGCTGACTCCGACGAAGACAAGTATTTGTTATATTTTCAGGCAACCCTAATAATTTTGCAGCTAATAACTCTCTAAATCTTCTAATATTTACATTCTTCTTTGTTGCAATTTTGTAAACCGTCAAAGCGTTTACAACAGAAATTCCCAGAAGGAGTTGAATGCCAAGCTTTCGGTACCATTTGATTCCTTTTCTAATTGTGGTGGCATAAGAAACCATTTGGTCGGAATAATCTATACCACACTTTCCTGTATTATATTCAACAACAGCTAGTGGTTTCAGTGTTGCAGATGTCTGTTGGCTTGGAGAAACAGCACGAATGCTACACGATTTTTTTTTGCACTTGGTACCATTATAGGAGCGTGTTTTGTTGATAACATTCTCACGTCCCGCGTATCTCTCCATTTGAGTACGACAATCCCGTTATCATCTTCTTTGGATACCATCTCCCCTTTTCTTAGTTTGCAATGAAGAATATCTTTTGGGAGGAATTTTTTGTTATTCCTAAGTGTTCCCACTACATGGGTCTTGCGGTTTAGGCATGATATCGCTAACTCATAACTTGTGTAAAAATTATCAATATATAATGTTCGTCCTTGGTAGAAAAGTTTCTCTGCAAGCTGAAGACATACATTGTGTGCCAATCCCGTTTCTCTAACACCATCAGCTGATTTACCAGAGTAAATTTTCATCGCCCATGTATATCCCGTGCTTGAACATAATTTAAATAATTTAATTCCGTATTTGTGCGCTTTATTTGGAATATACTGTTTGAAGATGAGTCTTCCGCGCCATGGAATCAACGTTTCATCAATAACAATGTGTTCTCCAGGCGTGAATATTTTTTGATACTTTGCCTCCAGTTTGTCGAAAAGTGGACGTATTTTTCCAAGTCGATCGTTACGGGCAATGGACACATTATCGGCAAAATGAAAATTACTCATTAGTAACTCAAATCTGTTTCGTGACATTATAGTACGCGGTAATTGAAAATTATACAGTGGGCTTTTCGACCAATAATTGGCAATCGGGTTTACTTTTACAAATCCCATATATAAAATCAGTCCCAAGAATTTTTTTATTTCTTCGGGATTAGTGGGTGTCCACTTATGCATCCGTGAACAGGGTGTTAGGTCAGATTTATTTAACTTTTGTTCCGCGTATCTATTTGTTTCTGATACAAGTAAGTCTATTATTTCGTCATCAAGGAACAGCTCAAACACATCATATGGATTGACATCACCAGGTAATTGCCTAATGAGGCCGCCCGTCTCGGGAAAAGAAAATGACTTCTGCCGACCACTAAATTCATTCCATTCACCAAATTGAATTGTATTTTCCTCGGTATCATCAGTTCTTGTTTCTTCATCAATTACCAATTCCTGCAAAATCTCGCCAATGATATCTTCATTACATTCAGTATCACTACGATTGCACTGATCAATATCCGAATCAGAATCAGACGATGTAATTCTATTTATATTTCTATTTCTAGGAAATCTGATTTCTTCCTCATCGCTGCTATCCGAATTTGTGTAAGCCTCGCAGAAGCTATTTTGTTCACTGCTATTTGACTCACTAAGAAATACGTTTTCAATTTTTCTTTTAAACATTTCAACGAATTAGGGTAGAGATTTTAAGTTATACCGCTCGTTACTCGGCAAGGATTCAAACTGATCGTGTACAATGGCAAGATGAGAAACAAATGCGAAGTAACGGAAACAAATAAACAGACATGATACCATGGAAACAAACGGAGCGAGAGTTTATTCTTGCGACCACCAGCGATTCGCATTTTTAAAATATCGGTGGGAGTACCCAGCAGAATACGCTTCGAACAGCGGCACTCGTGGCCTGAACGAGATTTCATTGTAAACGCGCGCGGCAGTCAACGTGTTAAGTTGACTCCTTAGTTCCTTGAGGTGCTGCATTTGCAATGGTGTTTTGTCGTCGGTGAGTTTTTCGGTTCCTGAGTATTTGTCTTTGTTTCTTAAGATAGAGATGACCTTATTCGCAGATCCCAGAGTTACTCTTAACGGTCTGGTGTTATGACCTCCAGTTCTTCCCAGTCTCTGACTCCACAGGATTTCGTGTGATCCTGGCTGTATTTTTTCGAGGATATCCATCGCTCTTGACATGTCTGATCTACGTGCGTCTTCTCCCGGACCAATCCCTCCTTCCTCTAGTCCATGGATAATAATGTTTTTAGATCTTTCCTGACGTTCGTTCAATTCGCTTAGGATTTCATTGGTTGAGGCGGCAGAGTCGTTGGGTGCTGTCGAGTTTCCTTTGTTTTCGAGTGCTGTAATCCGTTTATTTAAATTTGCTATTGTATTGTTGAGGTTAGCAACCTCCATTTTCATCTCAGTAATAATATTATTTTGGAATGAGGAGAGCTCGTTTCGGATCAGGTCCCTGATGTTATCTAGTGATGGGTATGTCGATAACGTCGAACCCGCTGTTGGTGATGATTGGCCGCATTTAGGATCTATACCACCAGGTGACGCGGTGGAAGGACGTTTACAGCCAATCAATTTTTCAAAAATCCATGGGTGACCGGTACGGGCTAGACATTTGTCTCCTGGATGTGAGAGAATACCACAATCTGGACATTTAACAGGGTTCACTACCATGGATTTACAACCACTGCACTTATTCGCGTTCGACATTGTTAGATTTTCTTCTCTTTGTAGCAGTTTGTCGTGACGAGCTCAGAATTTAACTTCTGCTTGATCGAGAGTTGCAGCGATCGCCCACGATGGGAAATTTGTCGTATGGACCTGAACGAATGCTTCAGTATATACACTCTACAGCAAACTATTTCTGCTTTCTTGTAAGGATCTAATTAAGAGCCTAATTTAATTAAGAGCCACTAATCGGATTATGAGTCGCAGCACTGTATTGTCACAAACGTAACGATTGGGGAGCGAACTGTAAACACGTCTGACCTCTTTGGTTGATTACTGATTACTTTGACTCTGGTTCACGGTCGGTCTTTGTTTCCCGAGCAACATGTCTGTCTATACGGTGCCCGAATTGAAATAATTCCTGCGTGTGCGGAATTTAGTAACAACGGGTGCTAAAGCCGAGTTGATTGGTAGGCTGGAGCAGCACGATGCGAATATTTGGCAAAAGCTAGCGGAGGAAAAATTGCGGTCAGCAGAGGAAAGTGTTCGCGAAGAAGGAGCGCGACGCAGAACAACAGCGGAAGAATCGACGACTCTTCGAAATGGCGGGAACCTCCAGGTCGATCAAGCGGAGGGAGGGCAGCCGCTAGATGACCCTGTTCTTAGAGAAATGGATCTATTGCGGAGAGAAAGAGATCTCCTGCGAAGGGAAGTGGAACTTTTCCGGCGAGAGTCCGCAGGGCTGCGAAATTCGGCCACGGATTCGACAAGGACGGAAAGTACAGGAAGTATGGACTCCCGGAGGACGGCAACTGTTAATTTGAGCATACGGGCGATCCGTGACCTTCTTGGAGAGTTTGACGGTAACGACAACACTTTTTGGAAATGGGAACAGCAAGTGGGTCTTTTGCGTACGTCGTACCGGTTGGACGAGAGTGCATCGCGTGTGCTAATCAGCTCAAAATTGAAGGGGCGCGCCGCGAGTTGGTTTCACTCAAAAGCGGAACACCTAACTTTGAGCATTGACGAATTACTGGGGGAAATGAAGATTATGTTTGATCATCGTCCCAGTCAAATGGCGCTTCGCCAGGAGTTTCAAGATAGGAAGTGGAAATCTGGGGAAAAATTTGCAGATTACTACCACGATAAACTAATTCTGGCGAACCGAGTACCGATACCGAACGTCGAAGTGGTGGACTACTTAATAGACGGGGTACCAGACGTTCCACTACGAGATCATGCTCGTATGATGTGCTTCAGGACAGCGGGGGAGCTGTTAGGAGCAATGGAAAAAATTTCGCTTGAAGCGCGAAAATGGACCGATCGGGATACGAAGGAGAAAAAAGAGATGAAGGGCAGTAACGGCAAGGAGAAGGAAAAGGTTTCTTCGCTGCCGCCAAGGAAACCGGTGAAATGTTTTAACTGCCAGGAAGCCGGACACGTTTCTACGAAATGTCCGAAACCGAAAAGACAACCAGGATCCTGCTTCGAGTGTGGGTCAACGTCGCATCGAATAGCTGATTGTCCACAACGAGCATCGAGGCGGCAAGGGGAAAGCAGCGCGGCGAGGGAGCTCAGCGCAACAGCGTGGTGCAGCCAGGGGGCCTCAGTGCGCCGTATATGGTCTCTCTAAGTTACACTGTTTTTAATAAAAGCGGACATAGTTGTAAGTATACAATATCCGCAATGTTGGACTCCGGATCGCCGATTAGTTTGATTAAGAATAGTTTTATACCGCCGGATACGAGAACCCCGATAACGGGAACCGAACGAGACTTTTGCGGAATCAACGGTTCGCGGTTGCAAATTTTGGGCAATTTTTGTCGCGAAGTTGAAATTGAGGGCATTCCGATCAGCCTGAAATTTTATGTTGTACCGGATGACACGATGGCATTTATGGCTATACTCGGAAGAGATTTTTCGTCCCATCCATCGGTTGAAGTCACGTTAAATGAAAACCGCGTAGTCACAAAGAGAGTGGAAAAAACACCGGCGACCGATTTGGATTGTGCGATAAGTCAGATAATGAGCGTAGATTGCGTTAATGAACCGAATACGGCACGGGAAAAATTGCAGATAAATCCGGAACTGAATGCCGAAGTAATTGAAAAGATTAAAAATTTCTATGATTTGGATTACACTAAGGTTAAGGAATCGAGTGTGTTTGAAACTGATTTTGAAATTAAAATTGTATTGCAGCATGAACAGCCGATTAGTTTTCGACCAAGACGACTTTCTTTTGCGGACAAAGAAAAGTTGCAGGTAATCTTAGACAATTTGCTGGAGAGAAAAATTATTCGGGAAAGTGAGTCACCTTATGCTAGCCCGATAGTTCTGGTAATTAAGAAAAACGGCCAGAGACGGTTTTGCATAGATTATCGCGATTTAAACAAAATAACGGTGAAGGATAACTTTCCGAGTCAGTTAATAGACGATAATATTGATCGGTTAAAAGACAAAAAATTCTTCACGACGCTTGATCTGAAAGACGGATATTATAACGTGAAAATGGCCCGAGATTCAGTCAAGTATACGTCGTTCGTGACTCCTCTAGGGCAATTTGAATTTTTGTACTGCCCGTTTGGTTTAACTAATGCCCCGAAAGTATTTCATAGATTTGTTCAGAAAGTTTTTGCAGTTTCCATTAGAGAAGGGAAAATGTTGCCATTTTTTTACGATTTTTTCATAGGAACGGAAACTTTGGAGGAACACTTGGAAATTTTGCGCGAAGTTTTCCGGGTAGCAGGGCAGTATCGTTTAACCTTTCGACTGGACAAATGCTTTTTCGCCCAAACCGAGGTTGATTATTTGGGATATCACGTTAGTGAAGAGGGGATTCGGCCGAGCGATAGTAACATTGCGGCGGTAATTAATTATCCAGTTCCGCGTAATGCGAAGGAGGTACTACGGTTTGTATCTCTCACGAGTTATTTTCGACGCTTCGTCCGGGGATTTTCAATAACGGCAAAACCATTATACGATTTAGTGAAGAAAGAGGTTAAATTCTCATTTGGGGCGATTGAAAACGAAGCATTTGAGACTTTGAAGGGCCACTTGTCGGAGAAACCCATCTTGGCGATTTATTCACCTAAACTAGAAACAGAGTTACATTGTGACGCAAGCGCGTCAGGGTTTGGGGCTATACTTTTGCAGAAGCAAGTAGATGGCCTTTTTAAGCCAATATCTTATTTTAGTCAACGCACGTCACCTGCGGAATCGAAATATCATAGTTTTGAGTGCCTCGCAGTGGTAAACGCGATAAAACGTTTTCGAATTTATTTAGGCGGGATACCATTCAAGATAATCACTGATTGTGACAGTTTCCGTTTGACATTAAGCAAAAAGAACGTAAATCCAAGAATTTCGCGTTGGGCGATGTTCTTGCAAGATTATGATTACGAGATACAACATCGACCGGGGAAAAGAATGAGCCATGTTGATGCGCTCAGCAGATGTCATGGGGTATTGGTGAGTGATGGTAATAATTTCGAACAAACTCTCTCGATATGCCAGGATCGGGATGAAGAGATCGGTAAAATACGCAAGGAATTAGAGAAAACGGAGATGAAGTTTTTTGAATTGCGTGACGGTTTAGTGTATTGGAAGGATAAAATGAAAAAATTATTGTTTTATGTACCACGTTCAATGGAGGGTAATGTGATTCGTACTTGTCATGACGATTTGGGTCACGTTGGGCTGGATAAGGTTATTAATAATGTGACGAAAATTTACTGGATTCCGAAATTGCGAGAAAAAGTGAAGGAATATATTGCAAATTGTTTACGGTGCATCGAGTTTTCTCCACTTAATGGGAAACAGGAGGGCTATTTACACAGTATCCCAAAGGAAGGGTTACCATTTCATACTGTTCATATAGATCATTTAGGACCTCTTGAAAAAACGGGAAGGGGATATAAACATTTGTTAGCTGTAATTGACGCGTTTACGAAGTTTCTGAGATTGTTCCCGTGTAAGTCGACTAAATCTGAAGAATCGATTAAGCATTTGAGGGAATATTTTAGAGCCTATAGTAAACCAAAGCGAATGATTATGGATCGAGGGACTGCATTCACTTCCAATGCATTTAAAGATTTTTTGAAGGCGGGAGACATTGAACAAATTTTAATTGCAGTTGGTACTCCTCGCGCTAACGGTCAGATCGAGCGATACAATCGAACAATAACACCCATGATTGCGAAGCTATGCGAAACTCCGCAAAAATGGGATAGAGTGCTCGAGCAAGTGGAATTTGCCCTTAATAATACGATTTGCCGAACGACGAAGGAAACTCCGAGTCAATTGCTATTTGGAATAAATCAATTCGGTGAAGTAAATGACAGCGTGCGACTGTTGTTAGAGCGTCAGTTGGATAAAGAAAGAAATTTGGAAGCGCTACGGGAAAATGCATCAAAGGAAATTCAGAAGAATCAATTACGTAATGAAAAACAATATAATGAAAAACGAAAGGAGGCATGGGTATATAGCGAGGGGGATTATGTCATGATTCGGAACATCGATACATCCGCAGGCGTTAATAAAAAATTGTTGCCCAAATTTAAAGGTCCATACCGAATTACCAAAGTTCTGGATTGCGATCGATACGCAGTTGGCGATATCGACGGGTTTCAGGTAACCCAAATACCTTATAGTAGGGTAGTAGCGCCGGATAATATGAAACCCTATATTGCCTCATAATTTAAGTATTAGAAAGTTTGTTATATGTAATTATAAGATTATATTTTGAGATTCATGGTAATTATATGTTGTAGTAATAAGTCATAATCGTATGTTGCGTCTTGTGTTAATTTTATTATACATTGTATTGTGTGTGTGTGTGTGTTGATGCCTATTTCATTGTAGTAATTGGTTATGTCAAGGTTTAGCCGGGACGGCTAAAATGTCAGGATGGACGAACTGTAGGCATTTGATATCGATAGTGTCGATCGAGGGGGTCGGATTGATCGGGCAGTCGGTCGACCGTTTCGAGCGATTGTTGCGTGGAGGTTAAAACATGGGCCGTGCCATATAACAAAAAACAAGCGATCGGCGATGGCGTGCGCGCGACGGAATAGCGGTTAGGCACATGACCGGGGAGATGATTTTTAATTGTTTTAGTAGTTCTTGGGTGGCAACCGACGAGCGACGTCGGCAAGACAAACCATCCCGTGTGAAAGACTTATACGAATAAAGCTCTTAATCTTATCTTCGTCCAGTATTGAATGCAAGCCTGACATCACTCCTTCATCGCCGATTTTCCTGACTATAGAAAGAACGATTGCGGGAGCTGGGAAGTGAATCCTTACCTACCGTCGATGCAAAACGATTGGAAACATCGAACATCACGTATTCGTGCCAATTATCGATAGAACGATCGATTGCGGGAGCTGGGAAGTGAATCCTTACCTACCGTCGAAGCAAAACGATTGGAAACATCGAATTGCACGTATTCGTGCAAATTATCGATAGACAGAACGATTGCGGGAGCTGGGAAGTGAATCCCTACCTACCGTCGATGCAAAACGATTGGAAACATCGAATAGCACGTATTCGTGGAACTTATCGATAGAAAGAACGATTGCGGGAGCTGGGAAGTGAATCCTTACCTACCGTTGATGCAAAACGATTGGAAACATCGAAAAGCACGTATTCGTGCCAATTATCGATAGAACGATCGATTGCGGGAGCTGGGAAGTGAATCCTTACCTACCATCGATGCTAAACGATTGGAAACCTCGAATTGCACGTATTCGTGCAAATTATCGATAGACAGAACGATCGCGGGAGCTGGGAAGTGAATCCCTACCTACCGTCGATGCAAAACGATTGGAAACATCGAATAGCACGTATTCGTGCCAATTATCGATAGAATGAACGATTGCGGGAGCTGGGAATTGAATCCTTACCTACCGTCGATGCAAAACGATTGGAAACATCGAAAAGCACGTATTCGTGCAAATTATCGATAGAAAGAACGATTGCGGGAGCTGGGAAATGAATCCATACCTACCGTCGATGCTAAACGATTGAAAACATCGAATATCACGTATTCGTGCAAATTATCGATAGAAAGAACGATTGCGGGAGCTGGGAAATGAATCCATACCTACCGTCGATGCAAAACGATTGGAAACATCGAATAGCACGTACTCGTGCAAATTATTGATTGAAAGAACGATTGCGGGAGCTGGCAAGTGAATCCTTACCTACCGTCGATGCAAAACGATTGGAAACATCGAATAGCACGTATTCGTGCAAATTATCGATAGAAAGAACGATTGCGGGAGCTGGGAAGTGAATCCTTACCTACCATCGATGCTAAACGATTGGAAACATCGAACATCACGTATTCGTGCCAATTATCGATAGAACGATCGATTGCGGGAGCTGGGAAGTGAATCCTTACCTACCGTCGATGCAAAACGATTGGAAACATCGAATAGCACGTATTCGTGCCAATTATCGATAGAATGAACGATTGCGGGAGCTGGGAAGTGAATCCTTACCTACCGTCGATGCTAAACGATTGAAAACATCGAATATCACGTATTCGTGCAAATTATCGATAGAAAGAACGATTGCGGGAGCTGGGAAATGAATCCATACCTACCGTCGATGCAAAACGATTGGAAACATCGAATAGCACGTACTCGTGCAAATTATTGATTGAAAGAACGATTGCGGGAGCTGGCAAGTGAATCCTTACCTACCGTCGATGCAAAACGATTGGAAACATCGAATAGCACGTATTCGTGCAAATTATCGATAGAAAGAACGATTGCGGGAGCTGGGAAGTGAATCCTTACCTACCGTCGATGCAAAACGATTGGAAACATCGAACATCACGTATTCGTGCCAATTATCGATAGAACGATCGATTGCGGGAGCTGGGAAGTGAATCCTTACCTACCGTCGAACCAAAACGATTGGAAACCTCGAATTGCACGTATTCGTGCAAATTATCGATAGACAGAACGATCGCGGGAGCTGGGAAGTGAATCCCTACCTACCGTCGATGCAAAACGATTGGAAACATCGAATAGCACGTATTCGTGCCAATTATCGATAGAATGAACGATTGCGGGAGCTGGGAAGTGAATCCTTACCTACCGTCGATGCAAAACGATTGGAAACATCGAAAAGCACGTATTCGTGCCAATTATCGATAGAACGATCGATTGCGGGAGCTGGGAAGTGAATCCTTACCTACCGATGATGCAAAACGATTGGAAACATCGAATAACACGTATTCGTGCAAATTATCGATAGAAAGAACGATTGCGGGACCTGGGAAGTGAATCCTTACCTACCGTCTATGCAAAACGATTGGAAACTTCGAATAGCACGTATTCGTTCAAATTATCGATAGAAAGAACGATTGCGGGAGCTGGGAAGTGAATCCTTACCTACCGTCGATGCAAAACAATTGGAAACATCGAATAGCACGTATTCGTGCAAATTATCGATAGAAAGAACGATTGCGGGAGCTGGGAAGTGAATCCTTACCTACCGTCGATGCAAAACGATTGGAAACATCGAATATCACGTATTCGTGCAAATTATCGATAGATAGAACGATCGATTGCGGGAGCTGGGAAGGGAATCCATACCTACCGTCGATGCAAAACGATTGGAAACATCGAATAGCACGTACTCGTGCAAATTATTGATTGAAAGAACGATTGCGGGAGCTGGGAAGTGAATCCTTACCTCCCGTCGATGCAAAACGATTGGAAACATCGAATAGCACGTATTCGTGCAAATTATCGATAGAAAGAACGATTGCGGGAGCTGGCAAGTGAATCCTTACCTACCGTCGATGCAAAACGATTGGAAACATCGAATAGCACGTATTCGTGCAAATTATCGATAGAAAGAACGATTGCGGGAGCTGGGAAGTGAATCCTTACCTACCGTCGATGCAAAACGATTGGAAACATCGAACATCACGTATTCGTGCCAATTATCGATAGAACGATCGATTGCGGGAGCTGGGAAGTGAATCCTTACCTACCGTCGAACCAAAACGATTGGAAACCTCGAATTGCACGTATTCGTGCAAATTATCGATAGACAGAACGATCGCGGGAGCTGGGAAGTGAATCCCTACCTACCGTCGATGCAAAACGATTGGAAACATCGAATAGCACGTATTCGTGCCAATTATCGATAGAATGAACGATTGCGGGAGCTGGGAAGTGAATCCTTACCTACCGTCGATGCAAAACGATTGGAAACATCGAAAAGCACGTATTCGTGCCAATTATCGATAGAACGATCGATTGCGGGAGCTGGGAAGTGAATCCTTACCTACCGATGATGCAAAACGATTGGAAACATCGAATAACACGTATTCGTGCAAATTATCGATAGATAGAACGATCGATTGCGGGAGCTGGGAAGGGAATCCATACCTACCGTCGATGCAAAACGATTGGAAACATCGAATAGCACGTACTCGTGCAAATTATTGATTGAAAGAACGATTGCGGGAGCTGGGAAGTGAATCCTTACCTACCGTCGATGCAAAACGATTGGAAACATCGAATAGCACGTATTCGTGCAAATTATCGATAGAAAGAACGATTGCGGGAGCTGGGAAGTGAATCCTTACCTACCGTCGCTGCAAAACGATTGGAAACATCGAACATCACGTATTCGTGCCAATTATCGATAGAACGATCGATTGCGGGAGCTGGGAAGTGAATCCTTACCTACCGTCGATGCAAAACGATTGGAAACATCGAATAGCACGTATTCGTGCCAATTATCGATAGAAAGAACGATTGCGGGAGCTGGGAAGTGAATCCTTACCTACCGTCGATGCTAAACGATTGGAAACATCGAATATCACGTATTCGTGCCAATTATCGATAGAACGATCGATTGCGGGAGCTGGGAAGTGAATCCTTACCTACCGTCGATGCAAAACGATTGGAAACATCGAATAGCACGTATTCGTGCCAATTATCGATAGAAAGAACGATTGCGGGAGCTGGGAAGTGAATCCTTACCTACCGTCGATGCTAAACGATTGGAAACATCGAATATCACGTATTCGTGCCAATTATCCAATCGTTTTGCATCGACCGTAGGTAAGGATTCACTTCCCAGCTCCCGCAATCGTTCTTTCTATCGATAATTTGCACGAATACGTGCTATTCGATGTTTCCAATCGTTTTGCATCGCCGGTAGGTAAGGATTCACTTCCCAGCTCCCGCAATCGTTCTTTCTATCGATTATTGGCACGAATACGTGCTTTTCGATGTTTCCAATCGTTTTGCATCGACGGTAGGTAAGGATTCACTTCCCAGCTCCCGCAATCGTTCTTTCTATCGATAATTGGCACGAATACGTGCTATTCGATGTTACCAATCGTTTTGCATAGACGGTAGGTAAGGATTCACTTCGCAGCTCCCGCAATCGTTCTTTCTATCGATAATTGGCACGAATACGTGCTATTCGATGTTTCCAATCGTTTTGCATCGACTTTAGGTAAGGATTCACTTCCCAGCTCCCGCAATCGTTCTTTCTATCGATAATTGGCACGAATACGTGATATTCGATGTTTTCAATCGTTTTGCTTCGACGGTAGGTAAGGATTCACTTCCCAGCTCCCGCAATCGATCGTTCTATCGATAATTGGCACGAATACGTGCTATTCGATGTTTCCAATCGTTTTGCATCGACTTTAGGTAAGGATTCACTTCCCAGCTCCCGCAATCGTTCTTTCTATCGATAATTGGCACGAATACGCGATATTCGATGTTTTCATTCGTTTTGCTTCGACGGTAGGTAAGGATTCAGTTCCCAGCTCCCGCAATCGATCGTTCTATCGATAATTGGCACGAATACGTGCTATTCGATGTTTCCAATCGTTTTGCATCGACGGTAGGTAAGGATTCACTTCGCAGCACCCGTAATCGTTCTTTCTATCGATAATTGGCACGAATACGTGATATTCGATGTTTCCAATCGTTTTGCATCGACGGTAGGTAAGGATTCACTTCCCAGCTCCCGCAATCGTTCTTTCTATCGATAATTTGCACGAATACGTGCTATTCGATGTTTCCAATCGTTTTGCATCGACGGTAGGTAAGGATTCACTTCCCAGCTCCCGCAATCGTTCCTTCTATCGATAATTTCCACGAATACGTGCTTTTCGATGTTTCCAATCGTCTTGCATCGACGGTAGGTAAGGATTCACTTCCCAGCTCCCGCAATCGTCCTGTCTATCGATAATTTGCACGAATACGTGCAATTCGATGTTTCCAATCGTTTTGCATCGACGGTAGGTAAGGATTCACTTCCCAGCTCCCGCAATCGATCGTTCTATCGATAATTGGCAAGAATACCTGATATTCGATGTTTCCAATCGTTTTGCATCGACGGTAGGTAAGGATTCACTTCCCAGCTCCCGCAATCGTTCTTTCTATCGATAATTGGCACGAATACGTGCTATTCGATGTTTCCAATCGTTTTGCATCGACTTTAGGTAAGGATTCACTTCCCAGCTCCCGCAATCGTTCTTTCTATCGATAATTGGCACGAATACGTGATTTTCGATGTTTTCAATCGTTTTGCTTCGACGGTAGGTAAGGATTCAATTCCCAGCTCCCGCAATCGATCGTTCTATCGATAACTGGCTCGAATACGTGCTATTCGATGTTTCCAATCGTTTTGCATCGACGGTAGGTAAGGATTCACTTCGCAGCTCCCGCAATCGTTCTTTCTATCGATAATTGGCACGAATACGTGATATTCGATGTTTCCAATCGTTTTGCATCGACGGTAGGTAAGGATTCACTTCCCAGCTCCCGCAATCGTTCTTTCTATCGATAATTGGCACGAATACGTGCTATTCGATGTTTCCAATCGTTTTGCATCGACTTTAGGTAAGGATTCACTTCCCAGCTCCCGCAATCGTTCTTTCTATCGATAATTGGCACGAATACGTGATATTCGATGTTCCCAATCGTTTTGCATCGACGGTAGGTAAGGATTCACTTCCCAGCTCCCGCAATGGTTCTTTCTATCGATAATTGGCACGAATACGTGATATTCGAGGTTTCCAATCGTTTTGCATCGACGGTAGGTAAGGATTCACTTCCCAGCTCCCGCAATCGTTCTTTCTATCGATAATTTGCACGAAGACGTGCTATTCGATGTTTCCAATCGTTCTGCATCGACGGTAGGTAAGGATTCACTTCCCAGCTCCCGCAATCGTTCTTTCTATCGATAATTTGCACGAACACGTGATATTCGATGTTTCCAATCGTTTTGCATCGACGGTAGGTAAGGATTCACTTCCCAGCTCCCGCAATCGTTCTTTCTATCGATAATTTGCACGAATACGTGCAATTCGATGTTTCCAATCGTTTTGCATCGACGGTAGGTAAGGATTCACTTCCCAGCTCCCGCAATCGTTCTGTCTATCGATAATTTGCACGAATACGTGCAATTCGATGTTTCCAATCGTTTTGCATCGACGGTAGGTAAGGATTCACTTCCCAGCTCCCGCAATCGATCGTTCTATCGATAATTGGCACGAATACGTGATGTTCGAAGTTTCCAATCGTGTTGCATCGACGGTAGGTAAGGATTCACTTCCCAGCTCCCGCAATCGTTCTTTCTCTCGATAATTGGCACGAATACGTGCTATTCGATGTTTCCAATCGTTTTGCATCGACTTTAGGTAAGGATTCACTTCCCAGCTCCCGCAATCGTTCTTTCTATCGATAATTGGCACGAATACGTGATATTCGAGGTTTCCAATCGTTTTGCATCGACGGTAGGTAAGGATTCACTTCCCAGCTCCCGCAATCGTTCTGTCTATCGATAATTTGCACGAATACGTGCAATTCGATGTTTCCAATCGTTTTGCATCGACGGTAGGTAAGGATTCACTTCCCAGCTCCCGCAATCGATCGTTCTATCGATAATTGGCACGAATACGTGATGTTCGAAGTTTCCAATCGTGTTGCATCGACGGTAGGTAAGGATTCACTTCCCAGCTCCCGCAATCGATCGTTCTATCGATAATTGGCACGAATACGTGATGTTCGATGTTTCCAATCGTTTTGCATCGATGGTAGGTAAGGATTCACTTCCCAGCTCCCGCAATCGATCGTTCTATCTATCGATAATTTGCACGAATACGTGATATTCGATGTTTCCAATCGTTTTGCATCGACGGTAGGTAAGGATTCACTTCCCAGCTCCCGCAATCGTTCTTTCAATCGATAATTTGCACGAATACGTGCTATTCGATGTTTCCAATCGTTTTGCATCGACGGTAGGTATGGATTCACTTCCCAGCTCCCGCAATCGTTCTTTCTATCGATAATTGGCACGAATACGTGCTATTCGATGTTTCCAATCGTTTTGCATCGACGGTAGGTAAGGATTCACTTCCCAGCTCCCGCAATGGTTCTTTCTATCGATAATTGGCACGAATACGTGATATTCGAGGTTTCCAATCGTTTTGCATCGACGGTAGGTAAGGATTCACTTCCCAGCTCCCGCAATCGTTCTTTCTATCGATAATTTGCACGAAGACGTGCTATTCGATGTTTCCAATCGTTCTGCATCGACGGTAGGTAAGGATTCACTTCCCAGCTCCCGCAATCGTTCTTTCTATCGATAATTTGCACGAACACGTGATATTCGATGTTTCCAATCGTTTTGCATCGACGGTAGGTAAGGATTCACTTCCCAGCTCCCGCAGTCGTTCTTTCTATCGATAATTTGCACGAATACGTGCAATTCGATGTTTCCAATCGTTTTGCATCGACGGTAGGTAAGGATTCACTTCCCAGCTCCCGCAATCGTTCTGTCTATCGATAATTTGCACGAATACGTGCAATTCGATGTTTCCAATCGTTTTGCATCGACGGTAGGTAAGGATTCACTTCCCAGCTCCCGCAATCGATCGTTCTATCGATAATTGGCACGAATACGTGATGTTCGAAGTTTCCAATCGTGTTGCATCGACGGTAGGTAAGGATTCACTTCCCAGCTCCCGCAATCGTTCTTTCTCTCGATAATTGGCACGAATACGTGCTATTCGATGTTTCCAATCGTTTTGCATCGACTTTAGGTAAGGATTCACTTCCCAGCTCCCGCAATCGTTCTTTCTATCGATAATTGGCACGAATACGTGATATTCGATGTTTTCAATCGTTTTGCTTCGACGGTAGGTAAGGATTCACTTCCCAGCTCCCGCAATCGATCGTTCTATCGATAATTGGCACGAATACGTGCTATTCGATGTTTCCAATCGTTTTGCATCGACGGTAGGTAAGGATTCACTTCGCAGCTCCCGCAATCGTTCTTTCTATCGATAATTGGCACGAATACGTGATATTCGATGTTTCCAATCGTGTTGCATCGACGGTAGGTAAGGATTCACTTCCCAGCTCACGCGATGGTTCTTCCTACCGTTGTCACGTTCCAGATTGCGATCTGGAAGAGACACGCCGTTCAAAGACGCAGGGCTGCTGCGCTAAGAACTGAAGGGGGATTTACGCTATTTTATACAGGGCTATTTGGTATTGCACAAGAAACAAGTCCTCTTTGTATCAAGAAAAGTGTCCCAGAGTGATTTATTCAGTGACTTGTTCTCCTTAGGGAATCGGACAGTAGGAAGTCGGATAGGGGTCAAGGAGGATGGAAAGGTAAGAAGAAGGAAATGGAATCCTCAGGGGCAACGTAAATGATTCGCCACGCCAAGGAGGAAAGAAAGGTAAGGAGGAGGAAGGAAATCCTTAGGGGCAACGTAAATGATTCGCCACGCCAAGGAGGAAAGAAAGGTATGAAGATGGAAAGGAAATCCTTAGGGGCAACGTAAATGATTCGCCACGCCAAGGAGGAAAGAAGGGTAAGAAGGAGGAAGGAAATCCTTAGGGGCAACGTAAATGATTCGCCACGCCAAGGAGGAAAGAAAGGTAAGGAGGAGGAAGGAAATCCTTAGGGGCAACGTAAATGATTCGCCACGCCAAGGAGGAAAGAAAGGTAGGAAGAAGGAAAGGAAGTCCTTAGGGGCAACGTAAATGATTCGCCACGCCAAGGAGGAAAGAAGGGTAAGAAGGAGGAAGGAAATCCTTAGGGGCAACTTAAATGATTCGCCACGCCAAGGAGGAGAGAAAGGTAGGAAGAAGGAAAGGAAAAGGGAATTTACGGAAAGAGACCATGCCCCGGAAACAAACGTCTCACTCTTAGGATGCAATATACGCGTTGTTATTTGGGTAAAATATAATGTGGTATTAGGAGAGATAGAGCTCGCTATGTTGACAATGATTATTAAAAACTCACCATATCATGGGGCGAAATACGTCCTGTCGACTGAATGCAAGGGTTCACCAGCGCGTGATGACTTCCTTGATGAATTCGGCCTGAACGTCCCGCAGTTCCTCGGTAGATAAGTCGAAATACTGCTCGATACACTCCGGGCTCTGGGCTGCAGGCTGAACAACTGATATTCTTGAGGTGCAGTTGGTGCAGATGGAAATGCGTAGCGATGTTTCGTACGAGCACCTGTCGTGCCAACCTCCTGGCTGGTATTCTTGTGTCCGGTCTGGGGCAAGATAAGTATAGCAATCGCTGCAGAGACGGGAACCCCAATTGTTCACGTAAATGGACTCGGCAGCGATCTTAGAACAACATATGTTCAGCAACGGCTGGTATGTGACTGGGTAATCTATAGGTAAGACACCGTCCCAGGGACCTTGAAACTCTTCGTCCTCTAATTCTTCTTCCCACGTTTCGTAGGGAATCTTCATTCAATCGGAGAAATCGTAGAGTAACACGAAGGAAGGTTTCAATTCAGATTGTAGAGCAGTATGTTGATCACAAGTGGTTTATTCACTATTGACAGGTCGTTGTTCACTTATTTGTAAAATACTTGTTTGACATTCGTAGCTTAAGTAATATCCGAAAGTAATTTACGGGACTACCGAGAGGTAGAACGAAGTATCGATGTTCACTGTCGCGAAGCTGCTGGACGACTGAGCGACTACTAAGTTCTTTAGTGAATTATCTGAATTTAATCCAGCAAATATTCTGTGTTCCGTAATGTTTTGATTGAATTGAGAATATTCTATGTTCCTATTAAATAGATAGGAATAGATCGCAAAATATTCTATGTTCTTATTGGATTAAATGAATTAAATCGAGAATTATTCTATGTTCTTATCGGATTAAATGAATTAGATCAACGAAAATATTCTATGTTCTTATTGAATTAAATGAATTAAATCGAGAATTATTCTATGTTCTTATTGAATTAAATGAATTAAATACCGATCGAATCGGAGGCGTTTTCCAGCAGCAGGCGGAGCAAATCACTGAACTGAACTGATCGTTGAACTGATGCACTGATGAAACGTTGAACTGAACTTCACTGATGGAACTGAATACTGAATTCCTCCTCTGGTGGTGCTGGCTTATTTATAGTACGCTTCAGTGGTTCTCCGTTGGCAGGTGTTCTCAATCGGCAGGGGTTCTCAATTGGCAGGGGTTCTCAAACGGCAGTGGTTCTCAACCGGCAGGGGTTCTCAAACGGCAGTGGTTCTCAAACGGCAGTGGTTCTCAAACGGCAGTGGTTATCTATTAACTCTTAAACTGGGTTTTAATTATTAGTAGACATTAATTGTATAATTTTTGTGTTTCAGATCCATGGTACTGTAAGTTAAATGGTTTTGGGAACATTATCCTCGTGTAGTGAGGGGCTCGAGAGGGCGCGATTATGGGCAACTTCCTTGTAAGTTTTGGTGGATTTAAGGGACGCAAAAGGGGATGCTTCCTCGTGTAGTGAGGGATACTCTCGGGACGCGAAAAGGGATGCTTCCTCGTGTAGTGAGGGATACTCTCGGGACGCGAAAGGGGATGCTTCCTCGTGTAGTGAGGGATACTCTCGGGACGCGAAAGGGAATGCTTCCTCGTGTAGTGAGGGATACTCTCGGGACGCGAAAAGGGATGCTTCCTCGTGTAGTGAGGGATACTCTCGGGACGCGAAAGGGGATTAATATTGTTAGAACATATCGTGGATTAAGTAAAGGGTTTATTTGTTGTGGTTTTTTCTGAAGTGAAAAAGAGCGAAGTAAAGAAACTAGGCAAATAAGGACGAGGTTTGAAGTTAGAATGTTTGGAGTTAGAATGTTTGCAATTAGAATGATTGCAAGAAGAATGTTTGGGATTAGAATGTTTGGAATTAGAATGTTTGGAATTAGAATGTTTGCAGTTAGAATGTTTGCTCAGTGTATGTCGGACGTTGCATAGCCGCGAGGGCAGTCTAGCGTTCACATCATAGCGTATATATATAAGAGAAGAAAGAAAAAATAAGGGCCGATCTGAGAGAAGCAGGTCGGCACGTCACACCGTCGATGCAAAACGATTGGAAACTTCGAATATCACGTATTCGTGCCAATTATCGATAGAAAGAACCATTGCGGGAGCTGGGAAGTGAATCCTTTCCTACCGTCGATGCAAAACGATTGGAAACATCGAATAGCACGTATTCGTGCAAATTATCGATAGAAAGAACGATTGCGGGAGCTGGGAAGTGAATCCTTACCTACCGTCGATGCAAAACGATTGGAAACATCGAATATCACGTATTCGTGCAAATTATCGATAGATAGAACGATCGATTGCGGGAGCTGGGAAGTGAATCCTTACCTACCATCGATGCAAAACGATTGGAAACATCGAACATCACGTATTCGTGCCAATTATCGATAGAACGATCGATTGCGGGAGCTGGGAAGTGAATCCTTACCTACCGTCGATGCAAAACGATTGGAAACATCGAATAGCACGTATTCGTGCCAATTATCGATAGAAAGAACGATTGCGGGAGCTGGGAAGTGAATCCTTACCTACCGTCGATGCTAAACGATTGAAAACATCGAATAGCACGTATTTGTGCCAATTATCGATAGACAGAACGATTGCGGGAGCTGGGAAGTGAATCCCTACCTACCGTCGATGCAAAACGATTGGAAACATCGAATAGCACGTATTCGTGGAAATTATCGATAGAAAGAACGATTGCGGGAGCTGGGATGTGAATCCTTACCTACCGTCGATGCAAAACGATTGGAAACATAGAATATCACGTATTCGTGCCAATTATCGATAGAACGATCGATTGCGGGAGCTGGGAAGTGAATCCTTACCTACCGATGATGCAAAACGATTGGAAACATCGAATAGCACGTATTCGTGGAAATTATCGATAGAAAGAACGATTGCGGGAGCTGGGATGTGAATCCTTACCTACCGTCGATGCAAAACGATTGGAAATATCGAAAAGCACGTATTCGTGCCAATTATCGATAGAACGATCGATTGCGGGAGCTGGGAAGTGAATCCTTACCTACCGATGATGCAAAACGATTGGAAACATCGAATAACACGTATTCGTGCAAATTATCGATAGAAAGAACGATTGCGGGACCTGGGAAGTGAATCCTTACCTACCGTCGATGCAAAACGATTGGAAACTTCGAATAGCACGTATTCGTGCAAATTATAGATAGAAAGAACGATTGCGGGAGCTGGGAGGTGAATCCTAACCTACCGTCGATGCAAAACGATTGGAAACATAGAATATCACGTATTCGTGCCAATTATCGATAGAAAGAACGATTGCGGGAGCTGGGAAGTGAATCCTTACCTACCGTCGAAGCAAAACGATTGGAAACATCGAATTGCACGTCTTCGTGCAAATTATCGATAGACAGAACGATTGCGGGAGCTGGGAAGTGAATCCCTACCTACCGTCGATGCAAAACGATTGGAAACATCGAATAGCACGTATTCGTGGAAATTATCGATAGAAAGAACGATTGCGGGAGCTGGGAAGTGAATCCTTACCTACCGTCGATGCAAAACGATTGGAAACATCGAAAAGCACGTATTCGTGCCAATTATCGATAGAACGATCGATTGCGGGAGCTGGGAAGTGAATCCTTACCTACCATCGATGCAAAACGATTGGAAACATCGAACATCACGTATTCGTGCCAATTATCGATAGAACGATCGATTGCGGGAGCTGGGAAGTGAATCCTTACCTACCGTCGATGCAAAACGATTGGAAACATCGAATAGCACGTATTCGTGCCAATTATCGATAGAAAGAACGATTGCGGGAGCTGGGAAGTGAATCCTTACCTACCGTCGATGCTAAACGATTGAAAACATCGAATAGCACGTATTTGTGCCAATTATCGATAGACAGAACGATTGCGGGAGCTGGGAAGTGAATCCCTACCTACCGTCGATGCAAAACGATTGGAAACATCGAATAGCACGTATTCGTGGAAATTATCGATAGAAAGAACGATTGCGGGAGCTGGGATGTGAATCCTTACCTACCGTCGATGCAAAACGATTGGAAACATAGAATATCACGTATTCGTGCCAATTATCGATAGAACGATCGATTGCGGGAGCTGGGAAGTGAATCCTTACCTACCGATGATGCAAAACGATTGGAAACATCGAATAGCACGTATTCGTGGAAATTATCGATAGAAAGAACGATTGCGGGAGCTGGGATGTGAATCCTTACCTACCGTCGATGCAAAACGATTGGAAACATCGAAAAGCACGTATTCGTGCCAATTATCGATAGAACGATCGATTGCGGGAGCTGGGAAGTGAATCCTTACCTACCGATGATGCAAAACGATTGGAAACATCGAATAACACGTATTCGTGCAAATTATCGATAGAAAGAACGATTGCGGGACCTGGGAAGTGAATCCTTACCTACCGTCGATGCAAAACGATTGGAAACTTCGAATAGCACGTATTCGTGCAAATTATAGATAGAAAGAACGATTGCGGGAGCTGGGAGGTGAATCCTAACCTACCGTCGATGCAAAACGATTGGAAACATAGAATATCACGTATTCGTGCCAATTATCGATAGAAAGATCGATTGCGGGAGCTGGGAAGTGAATCCTTACCTACCGTCGAAGCAAAACGATTGGAAACATCGAATTGCACGTCTTCGTGCAAATTATCGATAGACAGAACGATTGCGGGAGCTGGGAAGTGAATCCCTACCTACCGTCGATGCAAAACGATTGGAAACATCGAATAGCACGTATTCGTGGAAATTATCGATAGAAAGAACGATTGCGGGAGCTGGGAAGTGAATCCTTACCTACCGTCGATGCAAAACGATTGGAAACATCGAAAAGCACGTATTCGTGCCAATTATCGATAGAACGATCGATTGCGGGAGCTGGGAAGTGAATCCTTACCTACCGATGATGCAAAACGATTGGAAACATCGAATAACACGTATTCGTGCAAATTATCGATAGAAAGAACGATTGCGGGACCTGGGAAGTGAATCCTTACCTACCGTCGATGCAAAACGATTGGAAACTTCGAATAGCACGTATTCGTGCAAATTATCGATAGAAAGAACGATTGCGGGAGCTGGGAAGTGAATCCCTACCTACCGTCGATGCAAAACGATTGGAAACATCGAATTGCACGTATTCGTGCAAATTATCGATAGACAGAACGATTGCGGGAACTGGGAAGTGAATCCCTACCTACCGTCGATGCAAAACGATTGGAAACATCGAATATCACGTATTCGTGCAAATTATCGATAGAAAGAACCATTGCGGGAGCTGGGAAATGAATCCTTACCTACCGTCGAAGCAAAACGATTGGAAACATCGAATATCACGTATTCGTGCCAATTATCGATAGAAAGTACCATTGCGGGAGCTGGGAAGTGAATCCTTACCTACCGTCGATGCAAAACGATTGGAAACATAGAATATCACGTATTCGTGCAAATTATCGACAGAAAGAACGATTGCGGGAGCTGGGAAGTGAATCCTTACCTACCGTCGATGCAGAACGATTGGAAACATCGAATAGCACGTCTTCGTGCAAATTATCGATAGAAAGAACGATTGCGGGAGCTGGGAAGTGAATCCTTACCTACCGTCGATGCAAAACGATTGGAAACATCGAATATCACGTATTCGTGCCAATTATCGATAGAAAGAACCATTGCGGAAGCTGGGAAGTGAATCCTTACCTACCGTCGATGCAAAACGATTGGAAACATCGAATATCACGTCTTCGTGCAAATTATCGATAGAAAGAACGATTGCGGGACCTGGGAAGTAAATCCTTACCTACCGTCGATGCAAAACGATTGGAAACATCGAATTGCACGTATTCGTGCCAATTATCGATAGAAAGAGCGATTGCGGGAGCTGGGAAGTGAATCCTTACCTACCGTCGATGCTAAACGATTGAAAACATCGAATATCACGTATTCGTGCAAATTATCGATAGAAAGAACGATTGCGGGAGCTGGGAAGTGAATCCATACCTACCGTCGATGCAAAACGATTGGAAACATCGAATAGCACGTATTCGTGCAAATTATCGATTGAAAGAACGATTGCGGGAGCTGGGAAGTGAAACCTTACCTACCGTCGATGCAAAACGATTGGAATCATCGAATTGCACGTATTCGTGCAAATTATCGATAGAAAGAACCATTGCGGGAGCTGGGAAGTGAATCCTTACCTACCGTCGATGCAAAACGATTGGAAACATAGAATATCACATATTCGTGCCAATTATCGATAGAAAGAACGATTGCGGGAGCTGGGAAGTGAATCCTTACCTACCGTCGATGCAAAACGATTGGAAACATCGAATATCACGTCTTCGTGCAAATTATCGATAGAAAGAACGATTGCGGGACCTGGGAAGTAAATCCTTACCTACCGTCGATGCAAAACGATTGGAAACATCGAATTGCACGTATTCGTGCCAATTATCGATAGAAAGAGCGATTGCGGGAGCTGGGAAGTGAATCCTTAACTACCGTCGATGCTAAACGATTGAAAACATCGAATATCACGTATTCGTGCAAATTATCGATAGAAAGAACGATTGCGGGAGCTGGGAAGTGAATCCATACCTACCGTCGATGCAAAACGATTGGAAACATCGAATAGCACGTATTCGTGCAAATTATCGATTGAAAGAACGATTGCGGGAGCTGGGAAGTGAAACCTTACCTACCGTCGATGCAAAACGATTGGAAACATCGAATAGCACGTATTCGTACCAATTATCGATAGAAAGAACCATTGCGGGAGCTGGGAAATGAATCCTTACCTACCGTCGATGCAAAACGATTGGAAACATCGAATATCACGTATTCGTGCCAATTATCGATAGAAAGTACCATTGCGGGAGCTGGGAACTGAATCCTTACCTACCGTCGATGCAAAACGATTGGAAACATAGAATATCACGTATTCGTGCCAATTATCGATAGAAAGAACGATTGCGGGAGCTGGGAAGTGAATCCTTACCTACTGTCGATGCAAAACGATTGGAAACATCGAATATCACGTCTTCGTGCAAATTATCGATAGAAAGAACGATTGCGGGAGCTGGGAAGTGAATCCTTACCTACCGTCGATGCAGAACGATTGGAAACATCGAATAGCACGTCTTCGTGCAAATTATCGATAGAAAGAACGATTGCGGGAGCTGGGAAGTGAATCCTTACCTACCGTCGATGCTAAACGATTGAAAACATCGAATATCACGTATTCGTGCAAATTATCGATAGATAGAACGATCGATTGCGGGACCTGGGAAGTGAATCCTTACCTACCATCGATGCAAAACGATTGGAAACATCGAACATCACGTATTCGTGCCAATTATCGATAGAACGATCGGTTGCGGGAGCTGGGAAGTGAATCCTTACCTACCGTCGATGCAAAACGATTGGAAACATCGAATAGCACGTATTCGTGCCAATTATCGATGGAAAGAGCGATTGCGGGAGCTGGGAAGTGAATCCTTACCTACCGTCGATGCTAAACGATTGAAAACATCGAATATCACGTATTCGTGCAAATTATCGATAGAAAGAACGATTGCGGGAACTGGGAAGTGAATCCATACCTACCGTCGATGCAAAACGATTGGAAACATCGAATAGCACGTATTCGTGCAAATTATCGATTGAAAGAACGATTGCGGGAGCTGGGAAGTGAAACCTTACCTACCGTCGATGCAAAACGATTGGAAACATCGAATAGCACGTATTCGGCAAATTATCGATAGAAAGAACGATTGCGGGAGCTGGGAAGTGAATCCTTACCTACCGTCGATGCAAAACGATTGGAAACATCGAATAGCACGTATTCGTGGAAATTATCGATAGAAAGAACGATTGCGGGAGCTGCGAAGTGAATCCTTACCTACCGTCGATGCAAAACGATTGGAAACATCGAACATCACGTATTCGTGCCAATTATCGATAGAAAGAACGATTGCGGGAGCTGCGAAGTGAATCCTTACCTACCGTCGATGCAGAACGATTGGAAACATCGAATATCACGAATTCGTGCCAATTATCCATAGAAAGAACCATTGCGGGAGCTGGGAAGTGAATCCTTACCTACCGTCGATGCAAAACGATTGGAAACATCGAACATCACGTATTCGTGCCAATTATCGATAGAACGATCGATTGCGGGAGCTGGGAAGTGAATCCTTAACTAAAGTCGATGCAAAACGATTGGAAACATCGAATAGCACGTATTCGTGCCAATTATCGATAGAAAGAACGATTGCGGGAGCTGGGAAGTGAATCCTTACCTACCGTCGATGCAAAACGATTGGAAACATCGAATAGCACGTATTCGTGCAAATTATCGATAGAAAGAACGATTGCGGGAGCTGGGAAGTGAATCCTTACCTACCGTCGATGCAAAACGATTGGAAACATCGAACATCACGTATTCGTGCCAATTATCGATAGAACGATCGATTGCGGGAGCTGGGAAGTGAATCCTTACCTATCGTCGAAGCAAAACGATTGAAAACATCGAATAACACGTATTCGTGCCAATTATCGATAGAAAGAACGATTGCGGGAGCTGGGAAGTGAATCCTTAACTAAAGTCGATGCAAAACGATTGGAAACATCGAATAGCACGTATTCGTGCCAATTATCGATAGAAAGAACGATTGCGGGAGCTGGGAAGTGAATCCATACCTACCGTCGATGCAAAACGATTGGAAACATCGAATAGCACGTATTCGTGCAAATTATCGATAGAACGATCGATTGCGGGAGCTGGGAAGTGAATCCTTACCTACCGATGATGCAAAACGATTGGAAACATCGAATTGCACGTATTCGTGCAAATTATCGATAGAAAGAACGATTGCGGGTGCTGGGAAGTGAATCCTTACCTACCGTCGATGCAAAACGATTGGAAACATCGAATATCACGTATTCGTGCCAATTATCGATTGAAAGAACGATTGCGGGAGCTGGGAAGTGAATCCTTACCTACCGTCGAAGCAAAACGAATGAAAACATCGAATATCACGTATTCGTGCCAATTGTCGATAGAAAGAACCATTGCGGGAGCTGGGAAGTGAATCCTTACCTGCCGTCGATGCAAAACGATTGGACACATCGAATAGCACGTCTTCGTGCAAATTATCGATAGAAAGAACGATTGCGGGAGCTGCGAAGTGAATCCTTACCTACCGTCGATGCAAAACGATTGGAAACATCGAACATCACGTATTCGTGCCAATTACCGATAGAACGATCGATTGCGGGAGCTGGGAAGTGAATCCTTACCTACCGTCGATGCAGAACGATTGGAAACATCGAATATCACGAATTCGTGCCAATTATCCATAGAAAGAACCATTGCGGGAGCTGGGAAGTGAATCCTTACCTACCGTCGATGCAAAACGATTGGAAACATCGAACATCACGTATTCGTGCCAATTATCGATAGAACGATCGATTGCGGGAGCTGGGAAGTGAATCCTTAACTAAAGTCGATGCAAAACGATTGGAAACATCGAATAGCACGTATTCGTGCCAATTATCGATAGAAAGAACGATTGCGGGAGCTGGGAAGTGAATCCTTACCTACCGTCGATGCAAAACGATTGGAAACATCGAATAGCACGTATTCGTGCAAATTATCGATAGAAAGAACGATTGCGGGATTTGGGAAGTGAATCCTTACCTACCGTCGATGCAAAACGATTGGAAACATCGAACATCACGTATTCGTGCCAATTATCGATAGAACGATCGATTGCGGGAGCTGGGAAGTGAATCCTTACCTATCGTCGAAGCAAAACGATTGAAAACATCGAATAACACGTATTCGTGCCAATTATCGATAGAAACAACGATTGCGGGAGCTGGGAAGTGAATCCTTACCTACCGTCGATGCAAAACGATTGGAAACATCGAATAGCACGTATTCGTGCAAATTATCGATAGAAAGAACGATTGCGGGAGCTGGGAAGTGAATCCTTACCTACCGTCGATGCAAAACGATTGGAAACATCGAAAAGCACGTATTCGTGCCAATTATCGATAGAAAGAACGATTGCGGGAGCTGGGAAGTGAATCCTTACCTACCGTCGATGCAAAACGATTAGAAAGATCGAATAGCACGTATTCGTGCCAATTATCGATAGAAAGAACGATTGCGGGAGCTGGGAAGTGAATCCTTACCTACCGTCGATGCTAAACGATTGGAAACATCGAATATCACGTATTCGTGCCAATTATCCAATCGTTTTGCATCGACGGTAGGTAAGGATTCACTTCCCAGCTCCCGCAATCGTTCTTTCTATCGATAATTTGCACGAATACGTGCTATTCGATGTTTCCAATCGTTTTGCATCGACGGTAGGTTAGGATTCACTTCCCAGCTCCCGCAATCGTTCTTTCTATCGATTATTGGCACGAATACGTGCTTTTCGATGTTTCCAATCGTTTTGCATCGACTTTAGGTAAGGATTCACTTCCCAGCTCCCGCAATCGTTCTTTCTATCGATAATTGGCACGAATACGTGCTATTCGATGTTTCCAATCGTTTTGCATCGACGGTAGGTAAGGATTCACTTCCCAGCTCCCGCAATCGTTCTTTCTATCGATAATTTGCACGAATACGTGATATTCGATGTTTTCAATCGTTTAGCATCGACGGTAGGTAAGGATTCACTTCCCAGCTCCCGCAATCGTTCTTTCTATCGATAATTTCCACGAATACGTGCTATTCGATGTTTGCAATCGTTTTGCATCGACGGTAGGTAGGGATTCACTTCCCAGCTCCCGCAATCGTTCTGGCTACCGATAATTTGCACGAATACGTGCTATTCGATGTTTCCAATCGTTTTGCATCATCGGTAGGTAAGGATTCACTTCCCAGCTCCCGCAATCGATCGTTCTGTCGATAATTGGCACGAATACGTGCTTTTCGATGTTTCCAATCGTTTTGCATCGACGGTAGGTAAGGATTCACTTCCCAGCTCCCGCAATCGCACTTTCTATCGATAATTTGCACGAAGACGTGATATTCGAAGTTTCCAATCGTTTTGCATCGACGGTAGGTAAGGATTCACTTCCCATCTCCCGCAATCGTTCTTTCTATCGATAATTGGCACGAATACGTGATATTCGATGTTTCTAATCGTTTTGCATCGACGGTAGGAAGAACTATTGCGGGAGCTGGGAAGTGAATCCTTACCTACCGTCGATGCAAAACGATTGGAAACATCGAACATCACGTATTCGTGCCAATTATCGATAGAACGATCGATTGCGGGAGCTGGGAAGTGAATCTTTACCTACCGTCGATGCAGAACGATTGGAAACATCGAATAGCACGTCTTCGTGCAAATTATCGATAGAAAGAACGATTGCGGGAGCTGGGAAGTGAATCCTTACCTACCGTCGATGCAAAACGATTGGAAACATCGAACATCACGTATTCGTGCCAATTATCGATAGAACGATCGAATGCGGGAGCTGGGGAGTGAATCCTTACCTACCGTCGATGCAAAACGATTGGAAACATCGAATTGCACGTATTCGTGCAAATTATCGATAGACAGAACGATTGCGGGAGCTGGGAAGTGAATCCTTACCTACCGTCGATGCAAGACGATTGGAAACATCGAAAAGCACGTATTCGTGGAAATTATCGATAGAAGGAACGATTGCGGGAGCTGGAAAGTGAATCCTTACCTACCGTCGATGCAAAACGATTGGAAACATCGAATAGCACGTATTCGTTCAAATTATCGATAGAAAGAACGATTGCGGGAGCTGGGAAATGAATCCTTACCTACCGTCGATGCAAAACGATTGGAAACATCGAATAGCACGTCTTCGTGCAAATTATCGATAGAACGATCGATTGCGGGAGCTGGGGAGTGAATCCTTACCTACCGTCGATGCAAAACGATTGGAATCATCGAATTGCACGTATTCGTGCAAATTATCGATAGACAGAACGATTGCGGGAGCTGGGAAGTGAATCCTTACCTACCGTCGATGCAAGACGATTGGAAACATCGAAAAGCACGTATTCGTGGAAATTATCGATAGAAGGAACGATTGCGGGAGCTGGGAAGTGAATTCTTACCTACCGTCGATACAAAACGATTGGAAACATCGAATAGCACGTATTCGTGCAAATTATCGATAGAAAGAACGATTGCGGGAGCTGGGAAGTGAATCCTTACCTACCGTGGATGCAAAACGATTGGAAACATCGAATAGCACGTATTCGTGCAAATTATCGATAGAAAGAACGATTGCGGGAGCTGGGAAGTGAATCCTTACCTACCGTCGATGCAAAACGATTGGATAATTGGCACGAATACGTGCTATTCGATGTTTCCAATCGTTTTGCATCGACGGTAGGTAAGGATTCACTTCCCAGCTCCCGCAATCGATCGTTCTATTGATAATTGGCACGAATACGTGATGTTCGATGTTTCCAATCGTTTTGCATCGACGGTAGGTAAGGATTCACTTCCCAGCTCCCGCAATCGTTCTTTCTATCGATAATTTGCCGAATACGTGCTATTCGATGTTTCCAATCGTTTTGCATCGACGGTAGGTAAGGTTTCACTTCCCAGCTCCCGCAATCGTTCTTTCAATCGATAATTTGCACGAATACGTGCTATTCGATGTTTCCAATCGTTTTGCATCGACGGTAGGTATGGATTCACTTCCCAGTTCCCGCAATCGTTCTTTCTATCGATAATTTGCACGAATACGTGATATTCGATGTTTTCAATCGTTTAGCATCGACGGTAGGTAAGGATTCACTTCCCAGCTCCCGCAATCGCTCTTTCCATCGATAATTGGCACGAATACGCGCTATTCGATGTTTCCAATCGTTTTGCATCGACGGTAGGTAAGGATTCACTTCCCAGCTCCCGCAATCGTTCTTTCTATCGATAATTGGCACGAATACGTGATACTCGATGTTTCCAATCGTTTTGCATCGGCGGTAGGAAGAACCATTGCGGGAGCTGGGAAGTGAATCCTTACCTACCGTCGATGCAAAACGATTGGAAACATCGAATAGCGCGTATTCGTGCCAATTATCGATGGAAAGAGCGATTGCGGGAGCTGGGAAGTGAATCCTTACCTACCGTCGATGCTAAACGATTGAAAACATCGAATATCACGTATTCGTGCAAATTATCGATAGAAAGAACGATTGCGGGAACTGGGAAGTGAATCCATACCTACCGTCGATGCAAAACGATTGGAAACATCGAATAGCACGTATTCGTGCAAATTATCGATTGAAAGAACGATTGCGGGAGCTGGGAAGTGAAACCTTACCTACCGTCGATGCAAAACGATTGGAAACATCGAATAGCACGTATTCGGCAAATTATCGATAGAAAGAACGATTGCGGGAGCTGGGAAGTGAATCCTTACCTACCGTCGATGCAAAACGATTGGAAACATCGAACATCACGTATTCGTGCCAATTATCAATAGAACGATCGATTGCGGGAGCTGGGAAGTGAATCCTTACCTACCGTCGATGCAAAACGATTGGAAACATCGAATAGCACGTATTCGTGCCAATTATCCAATCGTTTTGCATCGACGGTAGGTAAGGATTCACTTCCCAGCTCCCGCAATCGTTCTTTCTATCGATAATTTGCACGAATACGTGCTATTCGATGTTTCCAATCGTTTTGCATCCACGGTAGGTAAGGATTCACTTCCCAGCTCCCGCAATCGTTCTTTCTATCGATAATTTGCACGAATACGTGCTATTCGATGTTTCCAATCGTTTTGTATCGACGGTAGGTAAGAATTCACTTCCCAGCTCCCGCAATCGTTCCTTCTATCGATAATTTCCACGAATACGTGCTTTTCGATGTTTCCAATCGTCTTGCATCGACGGTAGGTAAGGATTCACTTCCCAGCTCCCGCAATCGTTCTGTCTATCGATAATTTGCACGAATACGTGCAATTCGATGATTCCAATCGTTTTGCATCGACGGTAGGTAAGGATTCACTCCCCAGCTCCCGCAATCGATCGTTCTATCGATAATTTGCACGAAGACGTGCTATTCGATGTTTCCAATCGTTTTGCATCGACGGTAGGTAAGGATTCATTTCCCAGCTCCCGCAATCGTTCTTTCTATCGATAATTTGAACGAATACGTGCTATTCGATGTTTCCAATCGTTTTGCATCGACGGTAGGTAAGGATTCACTTTCCAGCTCCCGCAATCGTTCCTTCTATCGATAATTTCCACGAATACGTGCTTTTCGATGTTTCCAATCGTCTTGCATCGACGGTAGGTAAGGATTCACTTCCCAGCTCCCGCAATCGTTCTGTCTATCGATAATTTGCACGAATACGTGCAATTCGATGTTTCCAATCGTTTTGCATCGACGGTAGGTAAGGATTCACTCCCCAGCTCCCGCATTCGATCGTTCTATCGATAATTGGCACGAATACGTGATGTTCGATGTTTCCAATCGTTTTGCATCGACGGTAGGTAAGGATTCACTTCCCAGCTCCCGCAATCGTTCTTTCTATCGATAATTTGCACGAAGACGTGCTATTCGATGTTTCCAATCGTTCTGCATCGACGGTAGGTAAAGATTCACTTCCCAGCTCCCGCAATCGATCGTTCTATCGATAATTGGCACGAATACGTGATGTTCGATGTTTCCAATCGTTTTGCATCGACGGTAGGTAAGGATTCACTTCCCAGCTCCCGCAATAGTTCTTCCTACCGTCGATGCAAAACGATTAGAAACATCGAATATCACGTATTCGTGCCAATTATCGATAGAAAGAACGATTGCGGGAGATGGGAAGTGAATCCTTACCTACCGTCGATGCAAAACGATTGGAAACTTCGAATATCACGTCTTCGTGCAAATTATCGATAGAAAGTGCGATTGCGGGAGCTGGGAAGTGAATCCTTACCTACCGTCGATGCAAAACGATTGGAAACATCGAAAAGCACGTATTCGTGCCAATTATCGACAGAACGATCGATTGCGGGAGCTGGGAAGTGAATCCTTACCTACCGATGATGCAAAACGATTGGAAACATCGAATAGCACGTATTCGTGCAAATTATCGGTAGCCAGAACGATTGCGGGAGCTGGGAAGTGAATCCCTACCTACCGTCGATGCAAAACGATTGCAAACATCGAATAGCACGTATTCGTGGAAATTATCGATAGAAAGAACGATTGCGGGAGCTGGGAAGTGAATCCTTACCTACCGTCGATGCTAAACGATTGAAAACATCGAATATCACGTATTCGTGCAAATTATCGATAGAAAGAACGATTGCGGGAGCTGGGAAGTGAATCCTTACCTACCGTCGATGCAAAACGATTGGAAACATCGAATAGCACGTATTCGTGCCAATTATCGATAGAAAGAACGATTGCGGGAGCTGGGAAGTGAATCCTTACCTAAAGTCGATGCAAAACGATTGGAAACATCGAAAAGCACGTATTCGTGCCAATAATCGATAGAAAGAACGATTGCGGGAGCTGGGAAGTGAATCCTAACCTACCGTCGATGCAAAACGATTGGAAACATCGAATAGCACGTATTCGTGCAAATTATCGATAGAAAGAACGATTGCGGGAGCTGGGAAGTGAATCCTTACCTACCGTCGATGCAAAACGATTGGATAATTGGCACGAATACGTGATATTCGATGTTTCCAATCGTTTAGCATCGACGGTAGGTAAGGATTCACTTCCCAGCTCCCGCAATCGTTCTTTCTATCGATAATTGGCACGAATACGTGCTATTCGATCTTTCTAATCGTTTTGCATCGACGGTAGGTAAGGATTCACTTCCCAGCTCCCGCAATCGTTCTTTCTATCGATAATTGGCACGAATACGTGCTTTTCGATGTTTCCAATCGTTTTGCATCGACGGTAGGTAAGGATTCACTTCCCAGCTCCCGCAATCGTTCTTTCTATCGATAATTTGCACGAATACGTGCTATTCGATGTTTCCAATCGTTTTGCATCGACGGTAGGTAAGGATTCACTTCCCAGCTCCCGCAATCGTTGTTTCTATCGATAATTGGCACGAATACGTGTTATTCGATGTTTTCAATCGTTTTGCTTCGACGATAGGTAAGGATTCACTTCCCAGCTCCCGCAATCGATCGTTCTATCGATAATTGGCACGAATACGTGATGTTCGATGTTTCCAATCGTTTTGCATCGACGGTAGGTAAGGATTCACTTCCCAAATCCCGCAATCGTTCTTTCTATCGATAATTTGCACGAATACGTGCTATTCGATGTTTCCAATCGTTTTGCATCGACGGTAGGTAAGGATTCACTTCCCAGCTCCCGCAATCGTTCTTTCTATCGATAATTGGCACGAATACGTGCTATTCGATGTTTCCAATCGTTTTGCATCGACTTTAGTTAAGGATTCACTTCCCAGCTCCCGCAATCGATCGTTCTATCGATAATTGGCACGAATACGTGATGTTCGATGTTTCCAATCGTTTTGCATCGACGGTAGGTAAGGATTCACTTCCCAGCTCCCGCAATGGTTCTTTCTATGGATAATTGGCACGAATTCGTGATATTCGATGTTTCCAATCGTTCTGCATCGACGGTAGGTAAGGATTCACTTCCCAGCTCCCGCAATCGATCGTTCTATCGGTAATTGGCACGAATACGTGATGTTCGATGTTTCCAATCGTTTTGCATCGACGGTAGGTAAGGATTCACTTCGCAGCTCCCGCAATCGTTCTTTCTATCGATAATTTGCACGAAGACGTGCTATTCGATGTGTCCAATCGTTTTGCATCGACGGCAGGTAAGGATTCACTTCCCAGCTCCCGCAATGGTTCTTTCTATCGACAATTGGCACGAATACGTGATATTCGATGTTTTCATTCGTTTTGCTTCGACGGTAGGTAAGGATTCACTTCCCAGCTCCCGCAATCGTTCTTTCAATCGATAATTGGCACGAATACGTGATATTCGATGTTTCCAATCGTTTTGCATCGACGGTAGGTAAGGATTCACTTCCCAGCACCCGCAATCGTTCTTTCTATCGATAATTTGCACGAATACGTGCAATTCGATGTTTCCAATCGTTTTGCATCATCGGTAGGTAAGGATTCACTTCCCAGCTCCCGCAATCGATCGTTCTATCGATAATTTGCACGAATACGTGCTATTCGATGTTTCCAATCGTTTTGCATCGACGGTAGGTATGGATTCACTTCCCAGCTCCCGCAATCGTTCTTTCTATCGATAATTGGCACGAATACGTGCTATTCGATGTTTCCAATCGTTTTGCATCGACTTTAGTTAAGGATTCACTTCCCAGCTCCCGCAATCGTTCTTTCTATCGATAATTGGCACGAATACGTGTTATTCGATGTTTTCAATCGTTTTGCTTCGACGATAGGTAAGGATTCACTTCCCAGCTCCCGCAATCGATCGTTCTATCGATAATTGGCACGAATACGTGATGTTCGATGTTTCCAATCGTTTTGCATCGACGGTAGGTAAGGATTCACTTCCCAGCTCCCGCAATCGTTCTTTCTATCGATAATTTGCACGAATACGTGCTATTCGATGTTTCCAATCGTTTTGCATCGACGGTAGGTAAGGATTCACTTCCCAGCTCCCGCAATCGTTCTTTCTATCGATAATTGGCACGAATACGTGCTATTCGATGTTTCCAATCGTTTTGCATCGACTTTAGTTAAGGATTCACTTCCCAGCTCCCGCAATCGATCGTTCTATCGATAATTGGCACGAATACGTGATGTTCGATGTTTCCAATCGTTTTGCATCGACGGTAGGTAAGGATTCACTTCCCAGCTCCCGCAATGGTTCTTTCTATGGATAATTGGCACGAATTCGTGATATTCGATGTTTCCAATCGTTCTGCATCGACGGTAGGTAAGGATTCACTTCGCAGCTCCCGCAATCGTTCTTTCTATCGATAATTGGCACGAATACGTGATGTTCGATGTTTCCAATCGTTTTGCATCGACGGTAGGTAAGGATTCACTTCGCAGCTCCCGCAATCGTTCTTTCTATCGATAATTTCCACGAATACGTGCTATTCGATGTTTCCAATCGTTTTGCATCGACGGTAGGTAAGGATTCACTTCCCAGCTCCCGCAATCGTTCTTTCTATCGATAATTTCCACGAATACGTGCTATTCGATGTTTCCAATCGTTTTGCATCGACGGTAGGTAAGGATTCACTTCGCAGCTCCCGCAATCGTTCTTTCTATCGATTATTGGCACGAATACGTGCTTTTTGATGTTTCCAATCGTTTTGCATCGACGGTAGGTAAGGATTCACTTCCCAGCTCCCGCAATCATTCTTTCTATCGATTATTGGCACGAATACGTGCTTTTCGATGTTTCCAATCGTTTTGCATCGACGGTAGGTAAGGATTCACTTCCCAGCTCCCGCAATCGTTCTTTCTAT
The DNA here is from genome assembly GCA_951802745.1 of Nomada flava. Lineage (NCBI taxonomy): Eukaryota > Metazoa > Arthropoda > Insecta > Hymenoptera > Apidae > Nomada > Nomada flava. The sequence continues at coordinate 102,048 of OX637907.1, forward strand.
CGATAATTTCCACGAATACGTGCTATTCGATGTTTCCAATCGTTTTGCATCGACGGTAGGTAAGGATTCACTTCCCAGCTCCCGCAATCGTTCTGTCTATCGATAATTTGCACGAATACGTGCAATTCGATGTTTCCAATCGTTTTGCATCGACGGTGGGTAAGGATTCACTTCCCAGCTCCCGCAATCGATCGTTCTATCGATAATTGGCACGAATACGTGATGTTCGATGTTTCCAATCGTTTTGCATCGACTTTAGGTAAGGATTCACTTCCCAGCTCCCGCAATCGTTCTTTTTTCGATAATTGGCACGAATACGTGCTATTCGATGTTTCCAATCGTTTTGCATCGACGGTAGGTAAGGATTCACTTACCAGCTCCCGCAATCGTTCTTTCTATCGATAATTTGCACGAATACGTGCTATTCGATGTTTCCAATCGTTTTGCATCCACGGTAGGTAAGGATTCACTTCCCAGCTCCCGCAATCGTTCTTTCTATCGATAATTGGCACGAATACGTGATATTCGATGTTTCCAATCGTTTTGCATCGACGGTAGGTAAGGATTCACTTCGCAGCTCCCGCAATCGTTCTTTCTATCGATAATTGGCACGAATACGTGATATTCGATGTTTCCAATCGTCTTGCATCGACGGTAGGTAAGGATTCATTTCCCAGCTCCCGCAATCGTTCTGTCTATCGATAATTTGCACGAATACGTGCAATTCGATGATTCCAATCGTTTTGCATCGACGGTAGGTAAGGATTCACTCCCCAGCTCCCGCAATCGATCGTTCTATCGATAATTTGCACGAAGACGTGCTATTCGATGTTTCCAATCGTTTTGCATCGACGGTAGGTAAGGATTCATTTCCCAGCTCCCGCAATCGTTCTTTCTATCGATAATTTGAACGAATACGTGCTATTCGATGTTTCCAATCGTTTTGCATCGACGGTAGGTAAGGATTCACTTTCCAGCTCCCGCAATCGATCCTTCTATCGATAATTTCCACGAATACGTGCTATTCGATGTTTCCAATCGTTTTGCATCGACGGTAGGTAAGGATTCACTTCGCAGCTCCCGCAATCGTTCTTTCTATCGATTATTGGCACGAATACGTGCTTTTTGATGTTTCCAATCGTTTTGCATCGACGGTAGGTAAGGATTCACTTCCCAGCTCCCGCAATCATTCTTTCTATCGATTATTGGCACGAATACGTGCTTTTCGATGTTTCCAATCGTTTTGCATCGACGGTAGGTAAGGATTCACTTCCCAGCTCCCGCAATCGTTCTTTCTATCGATAATTTCCACGAATACGTGCTATTCGATGTTTCCAATCGTTTTGCATCGACGGTAGGTAAGGATTCACTTCCCAGCTCCCGCAATCGTTCTGTCTATCGATAATTTGCACGAATACGTGCAATTCGATGTTTCCAATCGTTTTGCATCGACGGTGGGTAAGGATTCACTTCCCAGCTCCCGCAATCGATCGTTCTATCGATAATTGGCACGAATACGTGATGTTCGATGTTTCCAATCGTTTTGCATCGACTTTAGGTAAGGATTCACTTCCCAGCTCCCGCAATCGTTCTTTTTTCGATAATTGGCACGAATACGTGCTATTCGATGTTTCCAATCGTTTTGCATCGACGGTAGGTAAGGATTCACTTACCAGCTCCCGCAATCGTTCTTTCTATCGATAATTTGCACGAATACGTGCTATTCGATGTTTCCAATCGTTTTGCATCCACGGTAGGTAAGGATTCACTTCCCAGCTCCCGCAATCGTTCTTTCTATCGATAATTGGCACGAATACGTGATATTCGATGTTTCCAATCGTTTTGCATCGACGGTAGGTAAGGATTCACTTCGCAGCTCCCGCAATCGTTCTTTCTATCGATAATTGGCACGAATACGTGATATTCGATGTTTCCAATCGTCTTGCATCGACGGTAGGTAAGGATTCATTTCCCAGCTCCCGCAATCGTTCTGTCTATCGATAATTTGCACGAATACGTGCAATTCGATGATTCCAATCGTTTTGCATCGACGGTAGGTAAGGATTCACTCCCCAGCTCCCGCAATCGATCGTTCTATCGATAATTTGCACGAAGACGTGCTATTCGATGTTTCCAATCGTTTTGCATCGACGGTAGGTAAGGATTCATTTCCCAGCTCCCGCAATCGTTCTTTCTATCGATAATTTGAACGAATACGTGCTATTCGATGTTTCCAATCGTTTTGCATCGACGGTAGGTAAGGATTCACTTTCCAGCTCCCGCAATCGATCCTTCTATCGATAATTTCCACGAATACGTGCTATTCGATGTTTCCAATCGTTTTGCATCGACGGTAGGTAAGGATTCACTTCCCAGCTCCCGCAATCGATCGTTCTATCGATAATTGGCACGAATACGTGCTATTCGATGTTTCCAATCGTTTTGCATCGACGGTAGGTAAGGATTCACTTCGCAGCTCCCGCAATCGTTCTTTCTATCGATAATTGGCACGAATACGTGATATCCGATGTTTCCAATCGTTTTGCATCGACGGTAGGTAAGGATTCACTTCGCAGCTCCCGCAATCGTTCTTTCTATCGATAATTGGCACGAATACGTGATATCCGATGTTTCCAATCGTCTTGCATCGACGGTAGGTAAGGATTCACTTCCCAGCTCCCGCAATCGTTCTTTCTATCGATAATTGGCACGAATACGTGATATTCGATGTTTCCAATCGTTTTGCATCGACGGTAGGTAAGGATTCACTTCGCAGCTCCCGCAATCGTTCTTTCAATCGATAATTGGCACGAATACGTGATATTCGATGTTTCCAATCGTTTTGCATCGACGGTAGGTAAGGATTCACTTCCCAGCACCCGCAATCGTTCTTTCTATCGATAATTGGCACGAATACGTGATATTCGATGTTTCCAATCGTTTTGCATCGACGGTAGGTAAGGATTCACTTCGCAGCTCCCGCAATCGTTCTTTCTATCGATAATTGGCACGAATACGTGATATTCGATGTTTCCAATCGTTTTGCATCGACGGTAGGTAAGGATTCACTTTCCATCTCCCGCAATCGATCCTTCTATCGATAATTTCCACGAATACGTGCTTTTCGATGTTTCCAATCGTCTTGCATCGACGGTAGGTAAGGATTCACTTCCCAGCTCCCGCAATCGTTCTGTCTATCGATAATTTGCACGAATACGTGCAATTCGATGTTTCCAATCGTTTTGCATCGACGGTAGGTAAGGATTCACTCCCCAGCTCCCGCATTCGATCATTCTATCGATAATTGGCACGAATACGTGATGTTCGATGTTTCCAATCGTTTTGCATCGACGGTAGGTAAGGATTCACTTCCCAGCTCCCGCAATCGTTCTTTCTATCGATAATTTGCACGAAGACATGCTATTCGATGTTTCCAATCGTTCTGCATCGACGGTAGGTAAGGATTCACTTCCTAGCTCCCGCAATCGATCGTTCTATCGATAATTGGCACGAATACGTGATGTTCGATGTTTCCAATCGTTTTGCATCGACGGTAGGTAAGGATTCACTTCCCAGCTCCCGCAATGGTTCTTTCTATCGACAATTGGCGCGAATTCGTGATATTCGATGTTTCCAATCGTTTTGCATCGACGGTAGGTAAGGATTCACTTCGAAGCTCCCGCAATCGTTCTTTCTATCGATAATTTGCACGAAGACGTGCTATTCGATGTGTCCAATCGTTTTGCATCGACGGCAGGTAAGGATTCACTTCCCAGCTCCCGCAATGGTTCTTTCTATCGACAATTGGCACGAATACGTGCTATTCGATGTTTCCAATCGTTTTGCATCGACGGTAGGTAAGGATTCACTTCCCAGCTCCCGCAATCGATCGTTCTATCGATAATTGGCACGAATACGTGCTATTCGATGTTTCCAATCGTTTTGCATCGACGGTAGGTAAGGATTCACTTCCCAGCTCCCGCAATCGTTCATTCTATCGATAATTTGCACGAATACGTGCAATTCGATGTTTCCAATCGTTTTGCATCGACGGTAGGTAAGGATTCACTTCCCAGCTCCCGCAATCGTTCTTTCTATCGATAATTGGCACGAATACGTGATATCCGATGTTTCCAATCGTTTTGCATCGACGATAGGTAAGGATTCACTTCCAAGCTCCCGCAATCGTTCTTTCAATCGATAATTGGCACGAATACGTGATATTCGATGTTTCCAATCGTTTTGCATCGACGGTAGGTAAGGATTCACTTCGCAGCTCCCGCAATCGTTCTTTCTATCGATAATTGGCACGAATACGTGATGATCGATGTTTCCAATCGTTTTGCATCGACGGTAGGTAAGGATTCACTTCGCAGCTCCCGCAATCGTTCTTTCTATCGATAATTTCCACGAATACGTGCTATTCGATGTTTCCAATCGTTTTGCATCGACGGTAGGTAAGGATTCACTTCCCAGCTCCCGCAATCGTTCTTTCTATCGATAATTTCCACGAATACGTGCTATTCGATGTTTCCAATCGTTTTGCATCGACGGTAGGTAAGGATTCACTTCGCAGCTCCCGCAATCGTTCTTTCTATCGATTATTGGCACGAATACGTGCTTTTTGATGTTTCCAATCGTTTTGCATCGACGGTAGGTAAGGATTCACTTCCCAGCTCCCGCAATCATTCTTTCTATCGATTATTGGCACGAATACGTGCTTTTCGATGTTTCCAATCGTTTTGCATCGACGGTAGGTAAGGATTCACTTCCCAGCTCCCGCAATCGTTCTTTCTATCGATAATTTCCACGAATACGTGCTATTCGATGTTTCCAATCGTTTTGCATCGACGGTAGGTAAGGTTTCACTTCCCAGCTCCCGCAATCGTTCTGTCTACTGATAATTTGCACGAATACGTGCAATTCGATGTTTCCAATCGTTTTGCATCGACGGTGGGTAAGGATTCACTTCCCAGCTCCCGCAATCGATCGTTCTATCGATAATTGGCACGAATACGTGATGTTCGATGTTTCCAATCGTTTTGCATCGACTTTAGGTAAGGATTCACTTCCCAGCTCCCGCAATCGTTCTTTTTTCGATAATTGGCACGAATACGTGCTATTCGATTTTTCCAATCGTTTTGCATCGACGGTAGGTAAGGATTCACTTACCAGCTCCCGCAATCGTTCTTTCTATCGATAATTTGCACGAATACGTGCTATTCGATGTTTCCAATCGTTTTGCATCCACGGTAGGTAAGGATTCACTTCCCAGCTCCCGCAATCGTTCTTTCTATCGATAATTGGCACGAATACGTGATATTCGATGTTTCCAATCGTTTTGCATCGACGGTAGGTAAGGATTCACTTCGTAGCTCCCGCAATCGTTCTTTCTATCGATAATTGGCACGAATACGTGATATTCGATGTTTCCAATCGTCTTGCATCGACGGTAGGTAAGGATTCACTTCCCAGCTCCCGCAATCGTTCTGTCTATCGATAATTTGCACGAATACGTGCAATTCGATGATTCCAATCGTTTTGCATCGACGGTAGGTAAGGATTCACTCCCCAGCTCCCGCAATCGATCGTTCTATCGATAATTTGCACGAAGACGTGCTATTCGATGTTTCCAATCGTTTTGCATCGACGGTAGGTAAGGATTCATTTCCCAGCTCCCGCAATCGTTCTTTCTATCGATAATTTGAACGAATACGTGCTATTCGATGTTTCCAATCGTTTTGCATCGACGGTAGGTAAGGATTCACTTTCCAGCTCCCGCAATCGATCCTTCTATCGATAATTTCCACGAATACGTGCTTTTCGATGTTTCCAATCGTCTTGCATCGACGGTAGGCAAGGATTCACTTCCCAGCTCCCGCAATCGTTCTGTCTATCGATAATTTGCACGAATACGTGCAATTCGATGTTTCCAATCGTTTTGCATCGACGGTAGGTAAGGATTCACTCCCCAGCTCCCGCATTCGATCGTTCTATCGATAATTGGCACGAATACGTGATGTTCGATGTTTCCAATCGTTTTGCATCGACGGTAGGTAAGGATTCACTTCCCAGCTCCCGCAATCGTTCTTTCTATCGATAATTTGCACGAATACGTGCAATTCGATGTTTCCAATCGTTCTGCATCGACGGTAGGTAAGGATTCACTTCCCAGCTCCCGCAATCGTTCTTTCTATCGATAATTGGCACGAATACGTGATATCCGATGTTTCCAATCGTTTTGCATCGACGGTAGGTAAGGATTCACTTCCCAGCTCCCGCAATCGTTCTTTCTATCGATAATTGGCACGAATACGTGATATTCGATGTTTCCAATCGTTTTGCATCGACGGTAGGTAAGGATTCACTTCGCAGCTCCCGCAATCGTTCTTTCAATCGATAATTGGCACGAATACGTGATATTCGATGTTTCCAATCGTTTTGCATCGACGGTAGGTAAGGATTCACTTCCCAGCACCCGCAATCGTTCTTTCTATCGATAATTGGCACGAATACGTGATATTCGATGTTTCCAATCGTTTTGCATCGACGGTAGGTAAGGATTCACTTCGCAGCTCCCGCAATCGTTCTTTCTATCGATAATTGGCACGAATACGTGATATTCGATGTTTCCAATCGTTTTGCATCGACGGTAGGTAAGGATTCACTTTCCAGCTCCCGCAATCGATCCTTCTATCGATAATTTCCACGAATACGTGCTTTTCGATGTTTCCAATCGTCTTGCATCGACGGTAGGTAAGGATTCACTTCCCAGCTCCCGCAATCGTTCTGTCTATCGATAATTTGCACGAATACGTGCAATTCGATGTTTCCAATCGTTTTGCATCGACGGTAGGTAAGGATTCACTCCCCAGCTCCCGCATTCGATCGTTCTATCGATAATTGGCACGAATACGTGATGTTCGATGTTTCCAATCGTTTTGCATCGACGGTAGGTAAGGATTCACTTCCCAGCTCCCGCAATCGTTCTTTCTATCGATAATTTGCACGAATACGTGATATTCGATGTTTCCAATCGTTTTGCATCGACGGTAGGTAAGGATTCACTTCCCAGCACCCGCAATCGTTCTTTCTATCGATAATTGGCACGAATACGTGATATTCGATGTTTCCAATCGTTTTGCATCGACGGTAGGTAAGGATTCACTTCGCAGCTCCCGCAATCGTTCTTTCTATCGATAATTGGCACGAATACGTGATATTCGATGTTTCCAATCGTTTTGCATCGACGGTAGGTAAGGATTCACTTTCCAGCTCCCGCAATCGATCCTTCTATCGATAATTTCCACGAATACGTGCTTTTCGATGTTTCCAATCGTCTTGCATCGACGGTAGGTAAGGATTCACTTCCCAGCTCCCGCAATCGTTCTGTCTATCGATAATTTGCACGAATACGTGCAATTCGATGTTTCCAATCGTTTTGCATCGACGGTAGGTAAGGATTCACTCCCCAGCTCCCGCATTCGATCGTTCTATCGATAATTGGCACGAATACGTGATGTTCGATGTTTCCAATCGTTTTGCATCGACGGTAGGTAAGGATTCACTTCCCAGCTCCCGCAATCGTTCTTTCTATCGATAATTTGCACGAAGACGTGCTATTCGATGTTTCCAATCGTTCTGCATCGACGGTAGGTAAGGATTCACTTCGCAGCTCCCGCAATCGTTCTTTCTATCGATTATTGGCACGAATACGTGCTTTTCGATGTTTCCAATCGTTTTGCATCGACGGTAGGTAAGGATTCACTTCCCAGCTCCCGCAATCGTTCTTTCTATCGATAATTTGCACGAATACGTGCAATTCGATGTTTCCAATCGTTTTGCATCGACGGTAGGTAAGGATTCACTTCCCAGCTCCCGCAATCGTTCTTTCTATCGATAATTGGCACGAATACGTGATATCCGATGTTTCCAATCGTTTTGCATCGACGGTAGGTAAGGATTCACTTCCCAGCTCCCGCAATCGTTCTTTCTATCGATAATTGGCACGAATACGTGATATTCGATGTTTCCAATCGTTTTGCATCGACGGTAGGTAAGGATTCACTTCGCAGCTCCCGCAATCGTTCTTTCAATCGATAATTGGCACGAATACGTGGTATTCGATGTTTCCAATCGTTTTGCATCGACGGTAGGTAAGGATTCACTTCCCAGCACCCGCAATCGTTCTTTCTATCGATAATTGGCACGAATACGTGATATTCGATGTTTCCAATCGTTTTGCATCGACGGTAGGTAAGGATTCACTTCGCAGCTCCCGCAATCGTTCTTTCTATCGATAATTGGCACGAATACGTGATATTCGATGTTTCCAATCGTTTTGCATCGACGGTAGGTAAGGATTCACTTCCCAGCTCCCGCAATCGTTCTTTCTATCGATAATTTGCACGAATACGTGCAATTCGATGTTTCCAATCGTTTTGCATCGACGGTAGGTAAGGATTCACTTCCCAGCTCCCGCAATCGTTCTTTCTATCGATAATTGGCACGAATACGTGATATCCGATGTTTCCAATCGTTTTGCATCGACGGTAGGTAAGGATTCACTTCCCAGCTCCCGCAATCGTTCTTTCTATCGATAATTGGCACGAATACGTGATATTCGATGTTTCCAATCGTTTTGCATCGACGGTAGGTAAGGATTCACTTCGCAGCTCCCGCAATCGTTCTTTCAATCGATAATTGGCACGATTACGTGCAATTCGATGTTTCCAATCGTTTTGCATCGACGGTAGGAAAGGATTTACTTCCCAGCTCCCGCAATCGTTCTTTCTATCGATAATTGACACGAATACGTGATATTCGATGTTCCCAATCGTTTTGCATCGACGGTAGGTAAGGATTCACTTCCCAGCTCCCGCAATCGATCGTTCTATCGATAATTGGCACGAATACGTGATGTTCGATGTTTCCAATCGTTTTGCATCGACGGTAGGTCAGGATTCACTTCCCAGCTCCCGCAATCGTTCTGTCTATTGATAATTTGCACGAATACGTGCAATTCGATGTTTCCAATCGTTTTGCATCGACGGTAGGTAAGGATTCACTTCCCAGCTCCCGCAATCGTTCTTTCTATCGATAATTGGCACGATTACGTGATATTCGATGTTCCCAATCGTTTTGCATCGACGGTAGGTAAGGATTCACTTCGCAGCTCCCGCAATCGTTCTTTCTATCGATAATTTGCACGAACACGTGCAATTCGATGTTTCCAATCGTTTTGCATCGACGGTAGGTAAGGATTCACTTCCCAGCTCCTGCAATCGTTCTTTCTATCGATAATTGGCACGAATACGTGATATTCGATGTTTCCAATCGTTTTGCATCGACGGTAGGTAAGGATTCACTTCCCAGCTCCCGCAATAGTTCTTCCTACCGTCGATGCAAAACGATTAGAAGCATCGAATATCACGTATTCGTGCCAATTATCGATAGAAAGAACGATTGCGGGAGATGGGAAGTGAATCCTTACCTACCGATGCTGCAAAACGATTGGAAACATCGAATAGCACGTATTCGTGCAAATTATCGATAAAAAGAACGATTGCGGGAGCTGGGAAGTGAATCCTTACCTACCGTCGATGCAAAACGATTGGAAACATCGAATAGCACGTATTCGTGCCAATTATCGATAGAAAGAACGATTGCGGGAGCTGGGAAGTGAAACCTTACCTACCGTCGATGCTAAACGATTGGAAACATCGAATATCACGTATTCGTGCCAATTATCGATAGAAAGAACGATTGCGGGAGCTGGGAAGTGAATCCTTACCTAAAGTCGATGCAAAACGATTGGAAACATCGAAAAGCACGTATTCGTGCCAATAATCGATAGAAAGAACGATTGCGGGAGCTGGGAAGTGAATCCTAACCTACCGTCGATGCAAAACGATTGGAAACATCGAATAGCACGTATTCGTGCAAATTATCGATAGAAAGAACGATTGCGGGAGCTGGGAAGTGAATCCTTACCTACCGTCGATGCAAAACGATTGGATAATTGGCACGAATACGTGATATTCGATGTTTCCAATCGTTTAGCATCGACGGTAGGTAAGGATTCACTTCCCAGCTCCCGCAATCGTTCTTTCTATCGATAATTGGCACGAATACGTGCTATTCGATCGTTCCAATCGTTTTGCATCGACGGTAGGTAAGGATTCACTTCCCAGCTCCCGCAATCGTTCTTTCTATCGATAATTGGCACGAATACGTGCTATTCGATCTTTCCAATCGTTTTGCATCGACGGTAGGTAAGGATTCACTTCCCAGCTCCCGCAATCGTTCTTTCTATCGATAATTGGCACGAATACGTGCTATTCGATGTTTCCAATCGTTTTGCATCGACGGTAGGTAAGGATTCACTTCCCAGCTCCCGCAATCGTTCTTTCTATCGATAATTTGCACGAATACGTGCTATTCGATGTTTCCAATCGTTTTGCATCGACGGTAGGTAAGGATTCACTTCCCAGCTCCCGCAATCGTTCTTTCTATCGATAATTGGCACGAATACGTGCTATTCGATGTTTCCAATCGTTTTGCATCGACTTTAGTTAAGGATTCACTTCCCAGCTCCCGCAATCGTTCTTTCTATCGATAATTGGCACGAATACGTGTTATTCGATGTTTTCAATCGTTTTGCTTCGACGATAGGTAAGGATTCACTTCCCAGCTCCCGCAATCGATCGTTCTATCGATAATTGGCACGAATACGTGATGTTCGATGTTTCCAATCGTTTTGCATCGACGGTAGGTAAGGATTCACTTCCCAGCTCCCGCAATCGTTCTTTCTATCGATAATTTGCACGAATACGTGCTATTCGATGTTTCCAATCGTTTTGCATCGACGGTAGGTAAGGATTCACTTCCCAGCTCCCGCAATCGTTCTTTCTATCGATAATTGGCACGAATACGTGCTATTCGATGTTTCCAATCGTTTTGCATCGACTTTAGTTAAGGATTCACTTCGCAGCTCCCGCAATCGTTCTTTCTATCGATAATTTCCACGAATACGTGCTATTCGATGTTTCCAATCGTTTTGCATCGACGGTAGGTAAGGATTCACTTCCCAGCTCCCGCAATCGTTCTTTCTATCGATAATTTCCACGAATACGTGCTATTCGATGTTTCCAATCGTTTTGCATCGACGGTAGGTAAGGATTCACTTCGCAGCTCCCGCAATCGTTCTTTCTATCGATTATTGGCACGAATACGTGCTTTTTGATGTTTCCAATCGTTTTGCATCGACGGTAGGTAAGGATTCACTTCCCAGCTCCCGCAATCATTCTTTCTATCGATTATTGGCACGAATACGTGATTTCGATGTTTCCAATCGTTTTGCATCGACGGTAGGTAAGGATTCACTTCCCAGCTCCCGCAATCGTTCTTTCTATCGATAATTTCCACGAATACGTGCTATTCGATGTTTCCAATCGTTTTGCATCGACGGTAGGTAAGGATTCACTTCCCAGCTCCCGCAATCGTTCTGTCTATCGATAATTTGCACGAATACGTGCAATTCGATGTTTCCAATCGTTTTGCATCGACGGTGGGTAAGGATTCACTTCCCAGCTCCCGCAATCGATCGTTCTATCGATAATTGGCACGAATACGTGATGTTCGATGTTTCCAATCGTTTTGCATCGACGGTAGGTAAGGATTCACTTCCCAGCTCCCGCAATAGTTCTTCCTACCGTCGATGCAAAACGATTAGAAGCATCGAATATCACGTATTCGTGCCAATTATCGATAGAAAGAACGATTGCGGGAGATGGGAAGTGAATCCTTACCTACCGATGCTGCAAAACGATTGGAAACATCGAATAGCACGTATTCGTGCAAATTATCGATAAAAAGAACGATTGCGGGAGCTGGGAAGTGAATCCTTACCTACCGTCGATGCAAAACGATTGGAAACATCGAATAGCACGTATTCGTGCCAATTATCGATAGAAAGAACGATTGCGGGAGCTGGGAAGTGAAACCTTACCTACCGTCGATGCTAAACGATTGGAAACATCGAATATCACGTATTCGTGCCAATTATCGATAGAAAGAACGATTGCGGGAGCTGGGAAGTGAATCCTTACCTAAAGTCGATGCAAAACGATTGGAAACATCGAAAAGCACGTATTCGTGCCAATAATCGATAGAAAGAACGATTGCGGGAGCTGGGAAGTGAATCCTAACCTACCGTCGATGCAAAACGATTGGAAACATCGAATAGCACGTATTCGTGCAAATTATCGATAGAAAGAACGATTGCGGGAGCTGGGAAGTGAATCCTTACCTACCGTCGATGCAAAACGATTGGATAATTGGCACGAATACGTGATATTCGATGTTTCCAATCGTTTAGCATCGACGGTAGGTAAGGATTCACTTCCCAGCTCCCGCAATCGTTCTTTCTATCGATAATTGGCACGAATACGTGCTATTCGATCGTTCCAATCGTTTTGCATCGACGGTAGGTAAGGATTCACTTCCCAGCTCCCGCAATCGTTCTTTCTATCGATAATTGGCACGAATACGTGCTATTCGATCTTTCCAATCGTTTTGCATCGACGGTAGGTAAGGATTCACTTCCCAGCTCCCGCAATCGTTCTTTCTATCGATAATTGGCACGAATACGTGCTATTCGATGTTTCCAATCGTTTTGCATCGACGGTAGGTAAGGATTCACTTCCCAGCTCCCGCAATCGTTCTTTCTATCGATAATTTGCACGAATACGTGCTATTCGATGTTTCCAATCGTTTTGCATCGACGGTAGGTAAGGATTCACTTCCCAGCTCCCGCAATCGTTCTTTCTATCGATAATTGGCACGAATACGTGCTATTCGATGTTTCCAATCGTTTTGCATCGACTTTAGTTAAGGATTCACTTCCCAGCTCCCGCAATCGTTCTTTCTATCGATAATTGGCACGAATACGTGTTATTCGATGTTTTCAATCGTTTTGCTTCGACGATAGGTAAGGATTCACTTCCCAGCTCCCGCAATCGATCGTTCTATCGATAATTGGCACGAATACGTGATGTTCGATGTTTCCAATCGTTTTGCATCGACGGTAGGTAAGGATTCACTTCCCAGCTCCCGCAATCGTTCTTTCTATCGATAATTTGCACGAATACGTGCTATTCGATGTTTCCAATCGTTTTGCATCGACGGTAGGTAAGGATTCACTTCCCAGCTCCCGCAATCGTTCTTTCTATCGATAATTGGCACGAATACGTGCTATTCGATGTTTCCAATCGTTTTGCATCGACTTTAGTTAAGGATTCACTTCGCAGCTCCCGCAATCGTTCTTTCTATCGATAATTTCCACGAATACGTGCTATTCGATGTTTCCAATCGTTTTGCATCGACGGTAGGTAAGGATTCACTTCCCAGCTCCCGCAATCGTTCTTTCTATCGATAATTTCCACGAATACGTGCTATTCGATGTTTCCAATCGTTTTGCATCGACGGTAGGTAAGGATTCACTTCGCAGCTCCCGCAATCGTTCTTTCTATCGATTATTGGCACGAATACGTGCTTTTTGATGTTTCCAATCGTTTTGCATCGACGGTAGGTAAGGATTCACTTCCCAGCTCCCGCAATCATTCTTTCTATCGATTATTGGCACGAATACGTGATTTCGATGTTTCCAATCGTTTTGCATCGACGGTAGGTAAGGATTCACTTCCCAGCTCCCGCAATCGTTCTTTCTATCGATAATTTCCACGAATACGTGCTATTCGATGTTTCCAATCGTTTTGCATCGACGGTAGGTAAGGATTCACTTCCCAGCTCCCGCAATCGTTCTGTCTATCGATAATTTGCACGAATACGTGCAATTCGATGTTTCCAATCGTTTTGCATCGACGGTGGGTAAGGATTCACTTCCCAGCTCCCGCAATCGATCGTTCTATCGATAATTGGCACGAATACGTGATGTTCGATGTTTCCAATCGTTTTGCATCGACTTTAGGTAAGGATTCACTTCCCAGCTCCCGCAATCGTTCTTTTTTCGATAATTGGCACGAATACGTGCTATTCGATGTTTCCAATCGTTTTGCATCGACGGTAGGTAAGGATTCACTTTCCAGCTCCCGCAATCGATCCTTCTATCGATAATTTCCACGAATACGTGCTATTCGATGTTTCCAATCGTTTTGCATCGACGGTAGGTAAGGATTCACTTCCCAGCTCCCGCAATCGATCGTTCTATCGATAATTGGCACGAATACGTGCTATTCGATGTTTCCAATCGTTTTGCATCGACGGTAGGTAAGGATTCACTTCGCAGCTCCCGCAATCGTTCTTTCTATCGATAATTGGCACGAATACGTGATATCCGATGTTTCCAATCGTTTTGCATCGACGGTAGGTAAGGATTCACTTCGCAGCTCCCGCAATCGTTCTTTCTATCGATAATTGGCACGAATACGTGATATTCGATGTTTCCAATCGTTTTGCATCGACGGTAGGTAAGGATTCACTTTCCAGCTCCCGCAATCGATCCTTCTATCGATAATTTCCACGAATACGTGCTTTTCGATGTTTCCAATCGTCTTGCATCGACGGTAGGTAAGGATTCACTTCCCAGCTCCCGCAATCGTTCTGTCTATCGATAATTTGCACGAATACGTGCAATTCGATGTTTCCAATCGTTTTGCATCGACGGTAGGTAAGGATTCACTCCCCAGCTCCCGCATTCGATCGTTCTATCGATAATTGGCACGAATACGTGATGTTCGATGTTTCCAATCGTTTTGCATCGACGGTAGGTAAGGATTCACTTCCCAGCTCCCGCAATCGTTCTTTCTATCGATAATTTGCACGAAGACATGCTATTCGATGTTTCCAATCGTTCTGCATCGACGGTAGGTAAGGATTCACTTCCCAGCTCCCGCAATGGTTCTTTCTATCGACAATTGGCGCGAATTCGTGATATTCGATGTTTCCAATCGTTTTGCATCGACGGTAGGTAAGGATTCACTTCGAAGCTCCCGCAATCGTTCTTTCTATCGATAATTTGCACGAAGACGTGCTATTCGATGTGTCCAATCGTTTTGCATCGACGGCAGGTAAGGATTCACTTCCCAGCTCCCGCAATGGTTCTTTCTATCGACAATTGGCACGAATACGTGCTATTCGATGTTTCCAATCGTTTTGCATCGACGGTAGGTAAGGATTCACTTCCCAGCTCC
Organism: Nomada flava; assembly: GCA_951802745.1. Classification (NCBI taxonomy): domain Eukaryota; kingdom Metazoa; phylum Arthropoda; class Insecta; order Hymenoptera; family Apidae; genus Nomada; species Nomada flava. The sequence continues at coordinate 117,260 of OX637907.1, forward strand.
CGCAATCGATCGTTCTATCGATAATTGGCACGAATACGTGCTATTCGATGTTTCCAATCGTTTTGCATCGACGGTAGGTAAGGATTCACTTCCCAGCTCCCGCAATCGTTCATTCTATCGATAATTTGCACGAATACGTGCAATTCGATGTTTCCAATCGTTTTGCATCGACGGTAGGTAAGGATTCACTTCCCAGCTCCCGCAATCGTTCTTTCTATCGATAATTGGCACGAATACGTGATATCCGATGTTTCCAATCGTTTTGCATCGACGATAGGTAAGGATTCACTTCCCAGCTCCCGCAATCGTTCTTTCTATCGATAATTGGCACGAATACGTGATATTCGATGTTTCCAATCGTTTTGCATCGACGGTAGGTAAGGATTCACTTCGCAGCTCCCGCAATCGTTCTTTCTATCGATAATTGGCACGAATACGTGATGATCGATGTTTCCAATCGTTTTGCATCGACGGTAGGTAAGGATTCACTTCGCAGCTCCCGCAATCGTTCTTTCTATCGATAATTTCCACGAATACGTGCTATTCGATGTTTCCAATCGTTTTGCATCGACGGTAGGTAAGGATTCACTTCCCAGCTCCCGCAATCGTTCTTTCTATCGATAATTTCCACGAATACGTGCTATTCGATGTTTCCAATCGTTTTGCATCGACGGTAGGTAAGGATTCACTTCGCAGCTCCCGCAATCGTTCTTTCTATCGATTATTGGCACGAATACGTGCTTTTTGATGTTTCCAATCGTTTTGCATCGACGGTAGGTAAGGATTCACTTCCCAGCTCCCGCAATCATTCTTTCTATCGATTATTGGCACGAATACGTGCTTTTCGATGTTTCCAATCGTTTTGCATCGACGGTAGGTAAGGATTCACTTCCCAGCTCCCGCAATCGTTCTTTCTATCGATAATTTCCACGAATACGTGCTATTCGATGTTTCCAATCGTTTTGCGTCGACGGTAGGTAAGGATTCACTTCCCAGCTCCCGCAATCGTTCTGTCTACTGATAATTTGCACGAATACGTGCAATTCGATGTTTCCAATCGTTTTGCATCGACGGTGGGTAAGGATTCACTTCCCAGCTCCCGCAATCGATCGTTCTATCGATAATTGGCACGAATACGTGATGTTCGATGTTTCCAATCGTTTTGCATCGACTTTAGGTAAGGATTCACTTCCCAGCTCCCGCAATCGTTCTTTTTTCGATAATTGGCACGAATACGTGCAATTCGATTTTTCCAATCGTTTTGCATCGACGGTAGGTAAGGATTCACTTACCAGCTCCCGCAATCGTTCTTTCTATCGATAATTTGCACGAATACGTGCTATTCGATGTTTCCAATCGTTTTGCATCCACGGTAGGTAAGGATTCACTTCCCAGCTCCCGCAATCGTTCTTTCTATCGATAATTGGCACGAATACGTGATATTCGATGTTTCCAATCGTTTTGCATCGACGGTAGGTAAGGATTCACTTCGTAGCTCCCGCAATCGTTCTTTCTATCGATAATTGGCACGAATACGTGATATTCGATGTTTCCAATCGTCTTGCATCGACGGTAGGTAAGGATTCACTTCCCAGCTCCCGCAATCGTTCTGTCTATCGATAATTTGCACGAATACGTGCAATTCGATGATTCCAATCGTTTTGCATCGACGGTAGGTAAGGATTCACTCCCCAGCTCCCGCAATCGATCGTTCTATCGATAATTTGCACGAAGACGTGCTATTCGATGTTTCCAATCGTTTTGCATCGACGGTAGGTAAGGATTCATTTCCCAGCTCCCGCAATCGTTCTTTCTATCGATAATTTGAACGAATACGTGCTATTCGATGTTTCCAATCGTTTTGCATCGACGGTAGGTAAGGATTCACTTTCCAGCTCCCGCAATCGATCCTTCTATCGATAATTTCCACGAATACGTGCTTTTCGATGTTTCCAATCGTCTTGCATCGACGGTAGGCAAGGATTCACTTCCCAGCTCCCGCAATCGTTCTGTCTATCGATAATTTGCACGAATACGTGCAATTCGATGTTTCCAATCGTTTTGCATCGACGGTAGGTAAGGATTCACTCCCCAGCTCCCGCATTCGATCGTTCTATCGATAATTGGCACGAATACGTGATGTTCGATGTTTCCAATCGTTTTGCATCGACGGTAGGTAAGGATTCACTTCCCAGCTCCCGCAATCGTTCTTTCTATCGATAATTTGCACGAATACGTGCAATTCGATGTTTCCAATCGTTCTGCATCGACGGTAGGTAAGGATTCACTTCCCAGCTCCCGCAATCGTTCATTCTATCGATAATTTGCACGAATACGTGCAATTCGATGTTTCCAATCGTTTTGCATCGACGGTAGGTAAGGATTCACTTCCCAGCTCCCGCAATCGTTCTTTCTATCGATAATTGGCACGAATACGTGATATCCGATGTTTCCAATCGTTTTGCATCGACGATAGGTAAGGATTCACTTCCCAGCTCCCGCAATCGTTCTTTCTATCGATAATTGGCACGAATACGTGATATTCGATGTTTCCAATCGTTTTGCATCGACGGTAGGTAAGGATTCACTTCGCAGCTCCCGCAATCGTTCTTTCTATCGATAATTGGCACGAATACGTGATGATCGATGTTTCCAATCGTTTTGCATCGACGGTAGGTAAGGATTCACTTCGCAGCTCCCGCAATCGTTCTTTCTATCGATAATTTCCACGAATACGTGCTATTCGATGTTTCCAATCGTTTTGCATCGACGGTAGGTAAGGATTCACTTCCCAGCTCCCGCAATCGTTCTTTCTATCGATAATTTCCACGAATACGTGCTATTCGATGTTTCCAATCGTTTTGCATCGACGGTAGGTAAGGATTCACTTCGCAGCTCCCGCAATCGTTCTTTCTATCGATTATTGGCACGAATACGTGCTTTTTGATGTTTCCAATCGTTTTGCATCGACGGTAGGTAAGGATTCACTTCCCAGCTCCCGCAATCATTCTTTCTATCGATTATTGGCACGAATACGTGCTTTTCGATGTTTCCAATCGTTTTGCATCGACGGTAGGTAAGGATTCACTTCCCAGCTCCCGCAATCGTTCTTTCTATCGATAATTTCCACGAATACGTGCTATTCGATGTTTCCAATCGTTTTGCGTCGACGGTAGGTAAGGATTCACTTCCCAGCTCCCGCAATCGTTCTGTCTACTGATAATTTGCACGAATACGTGCAATTCGATGTTTCCAATCGTTTTGCATCGACGGTGGGTAAGGATTCACTTCCCAGCTCCCGCAATCGATCGTTCTATCGATAATTGGCACGAATACGTGATGTTCGATGTTTCCAATCGTTTTGCATCGACTTTAGGTAAGGATTCACTTCCCAGCTCCCGCAATCGTTCTTTTTTCGATAATTGGCACGAATACGTGCTATTCGATTTTTCCAATCGTTTTGCATCGACGGTAGGTAAGGATTCACTTACCAGCTCCCGCAATCGTTCTTTCTATCGATAATTTGCACGAATACGTGCTATTCGATGTTTCCAATCGTTTTGCATCCACGGTAGGTAAGGATTCACTTCCCAGCTCCCGCAATCGTTCTTTCTATCGATAATTGGCACGAATACGTGATATTCGATGTTTCCAATCGTTTTGCATCGACGGTAGGTAAGGATTCACTTCGTAGCTCCCGCAATCGTTCTTTCTATCGATAATTGGCACGAATACGTGATATTCGATGTTTCCAATCGTCTTGCATCGACGGTAGGTAAGGATTCACTTCCCAGCTCCCGCAATCGTTCTGTCTATCGATAATTTGCACGAATACGTGCAATTCGATGATTCCAATCGTTTTGCATCGACGGTAGGTAAGGATTCACTCCCCAGCTCCCGCAATCGATCGTTCTAACGATAATTTGCACGAAGACGTGCTATTCGATGTTTCCAATCGTTTTGCATCGACGGTAGGTAAGGATTCATTTCCCAGCTCCCGCAATCGTTCTTTCTATCGATAATTTGAACGAATACGTGCTATTCGATGTTTCCAATCGTTTTGCATCGACGGTAGGTAAGGATTCACTTTCCAGCTCCCGCAATCGATCCTTCTATCGATAATTTCCACGAATACGTGCTTTTCGATGTTTCCAATCGTCTTGCATCGACGGTAGGCAAGGATTCACTTCCCAGCTCCCGCAATCGTTCTGTCTATCGATAATTTGCACGAATACGTGCAATTCGATGTTTCCAATCGTTTTGCATCGACGGTAGGTAAGGATTCACTCCCCAGCTCCCGCATTCGATCGTTCTATCGATAATTGGCACGAATACGTGATGTTCGATGTTTCCAATCGTTTTGCATCGACGGTAGGTAAGGATTCACTTCCCAGCTCCCGCAATCGTTCTTTCTATCGATAATTTGCACGAATACGTGCAATTCGATGTTTCCAATCGTTTTGCATCGACGGTAGGTAAGGATTCACTTCCCAGCTCCCGCAATCGTTCTTTCTATCGATAATTGGCACGAATACGTGATATCCGATGTTTCCAATCGTTTTGCATCGACGGTAGGTAAGGATTCACTTCCCAGCTCCCGCAATCGTTCTTTCTATCGATAATTGGCACGAATACGTGATATTCGATGTTTCCAATCGTTTTGCATCGACGGTAGGTAAGGATTCACTTCGCAGCTCCCGCAATCGTTCTTTCAATCGATAATTGGCACGAATACGTGGTATTCGATGTTTCCAATCGTTTTGCATCGACGGTAGGTAAGGATTCACTTCCCAGCACCCGCAATCGTTCTTTCTATCGATAATTGGCACGAATACGTGATATTCGATGTTTCCAATCGTTTTGCATCGACGGTAGGTAAGGATTCACTTCGCAGCTCCCGCAATCGTTCTTTCTATCGATAATTGGCACGAATACGTGATATTCGATGTTTCCAATCGTTTTGCATCGACGGTAGGTAAGGATTCACTTCCCAGCTCCCGCAATCGTTCTTTCTATCGATAATTTGCACGAATACGTGCAATTCGATGTTTCCAATCGTTTTGCATCGACGGTAGGTAAGGATTCACTTCCCAGCTCCCGCAATCGTTCTTTCTATCGATAATTGGCACGAATACGTGATATCCGATGTTTCCAATCGTTTTGCATCGACGGTAGGTAAGGATTCACTTCCCAGCTCCCGCAATCGTTCTTTCTATCGATAATTGGCACGAATACGTGATATTCGATGTTTCCAATCGTTTTGCATCGACGGTAGGTAAGGATTCACTTCGCAGCTCCCGCAATCGTTCTTTCAATCGATAATTGGCACGATTACGTGCAATTCGATGTTTCCAATCGTTTTGCATCGACGGTAGGAAAGGATTTACTTCCCAGCTCCCGCAATCGTTCTTTCTATCGATAATTGACACGAATACGTGATATTCGATGTTCCCAATCGTTTTGCATCGACGGTAGGTAAGGATTCACTTCCCAGCTCCCGCAATCGATCGTTCTATCGATAATTGGCACGAATACGTGATGTTCGATGTTTCCAATCGTTTTGCATCGACGGTAGGTCAGGATTCACTTCCCAGCTCCCGCAATCGTTCTGTCTATTGATAATTTGCACGAATACGTGCAATTCGATGTTTCCAATCGTTTTGCATCGACGGTAGGTAAGGATTCACTTCCCAGCTCCCGCAATCGTTCTTTCTATCGATAATTGGCACGATTACGTGATATTCGATGTTCCCAATCGTTTTGCATCGACGGTAGGTAAGGATTCACTTCGCAGCTCCCGCAATCGTTCTTTCTATCGATAATTTGCACGAACACGTGCAATTCGATGTTTCCAATCGTTTTGCATCGACGGTAGGTAAGGATTCACTTCCCAGCTCCTGCAATCGTTCTTTCTATCGATAATTGGCACGAATACGTGATATTCGATGTTTCCAATCGTTTTGCATCGACGGTAGGTAAGGATTCACTTCCCAGCTCCCGCAATAGTTCTTCCTACCGTCGATGCAAAACGATTAGAAGCATCGAATATCACGTATTCGTGCCAATTATCGATAGAAAGAACGATTGCGGGAGATGGGAAGTGAATCCTTACCTACCGATGCTGCAAAACGATTGGAAACATCGAATAGCACGTATTCGTGCAAATTATCGATAGAAAGAACGATTGCGGGAGCTGGGAAGTGAATCCTTACCTACCGTCGATGCAAAACGATTGGAAACATCGAATAGCACGTATTCGTGCCAATTATCGATAGAAAGAACGATTGCGGGAGCTGGGAAGTGAAACCTTACCTACCGTCGATGCTAAACGATTGGAAACATCGAATATCACGTATTCGTGCCAATTATCGATAGAAAGAACGATTGCGGGAGCTGGGAAGTGAATCCTTACCTAAAGTCGATGCAAAACGATTGGAAACATCGAAAAGCACGTATTCGTGCCAATAATCGATAGAAAGAACGATTGCGGGAGCTGGGAAGTGAATCCTAACCTACCGTCGATGCAAAACGATTGGAAACATCGAATAGCACGTATTCGTGCAAATTATCGATAGAAAGAACGATTGCGGGAGCTGGGAAGTGAATCCTTACCTACCGTCGATGCAAAACGATTGGATAATTGGCACGAATACGTGATATTCGATGTTTCCAATCGTTTAGCATCGACGGTAGGTAAGGATTCACTTCCCAGCTCCCGCAATCGTTCTTTCTATCGATAATTGGCACGAATACGTGCTATTCGATCGTTCCAATCGTTTTGCATCGACGGTAGGTAAGGATTCACTTCCCAGCTCCCGCAATCGTTCTTTCTATCGATAATTGGCACGAATACGTGCTATTCGATCTTTCCAATCGTTTTGCATCGACGGTAGGTAAGGATTCACTTCCCAGCTCCCGCAATCGTTCTTTCTATCGATAATTGGCACGAATACGTGATGTTCGATGTTTCCAATCGTTTTGCATCGACGGTAGGTAAGGATTCACTTCCCAGCTCCCGCAATCGTTCTTTCTATCGATAATTTGCACGAATACGTGATATTCGATGTTTCCAATCGTTTTGCATCGACGGTAGGTAAGGATTCACTTCGCAGCTCCCGCAATCGTTCTTTCTATCGATAATTGGCACGAATACGTGCTATTCGATGTTTCCAATCGTTTTGCATCGACTTTAGTTAAGGATTCACTTCCCAGCTCCCGCAATCGTTCTTTCTATCGATAATTGGCACGAATACGTGTTATTCGATGTTTTCAATCGTTTTGCTTCGACGATAGGTAAGGATTCACTTCCCAGCTCCCGCAATCGATCGTTCTATCGATAATTGGCACGAATACGTGATGTTCGATGTTTCCAATCGTTTTGCATCGACGGTAGGTAAGGATTCACTTCCCAGCTCCCGCAATCGTTCTTTCTATCGATAATTTGCACGAATACGTGATATTCGATGTTTCCAATCGTTTTGCATCGACGGTAGGTAAGGATTCACTTCGCAGCTCCCGCAATCGTTCTTTCTATCGATAATTGGCACGAATACGTGCTATTCGATGTTTCCAATCGTTTTGCATCGACTTTAGTTAAGGATTCACTTCCCAGCTCCCGCAATCGTTCTTTCTATCGATAATTGGCACGAATACGTGTTATTCGATGTTTTCAATCGTTTTGCTTCGACGATAGGTAAGGATTCACTTCCCAGCTCCCGCAATCGATCGTTCTATCGATAATTGGCACGAATACGTGATGTTCGATGTTTCCAATCGTTTTGCATCGACGGTAGGTAAGGATTCACTTCCCAGCTACTGCAATGGTTCTTTCTATCGACAATTGGCACGAATACGTGATATTCGATGTTTCCAATCGTTTTGCATCGACGGTAGGTAAGGATTCACTTCCCAGCTCCCGCAATCGTTCTTTCTATCGATAATTTGCACGAAGACGTGCTATTCGATGTTTCCAATCGTTCTGCATCGACGGTAGGTAAGGATTCACTTCCCAGCTCCCGCAATCGATCGTTCTATCGATAATTGCCACGAATACGTGATGTTCGATGTTTCCAATCGTTTTGCATCGACGGTAGGTAAGGATTCACTTCCCAGCTCCCGCAATGGTTCTTTCTATCGACAATTGGCACGAATTCGTGATATTCGATGTTTCCAATCGTTTTGCATCGACGGTAGGTAAGGATTCACTTCGAAGCTCCCGCAATCGTTCTTTCTATCGATAATTTGCACGAAGACGTGCTATTCGATGTGTCCAATCGTTTTGCATCGTCGGCAGGTAAGGATTCACTTCCCAGCTCCCGCAATGGTTCTTTCTATCGACAATTGGCACGAATACGTGCTATTCGATGTTTCCAATCGTTTTGCATCGACGGTAGGTAAGGATTCACTTCCCAGCTCCCGCAATCGATCGTTCTATCGACAATTGGCACGAATACGTGCTATTCGATGTTTCCAATCGTTTGGCATCGACGGTAGGTAAGGATTCACTTCGCAGCTCCCGCAATCGTTCTTTCTATCGATTATTGGCACGAATACGTGCTTTTCGATGTTTCCAATCGTTTTGCATCGACGGTAGGTAAGGATTCACTTCCCAGCTCCCGCAATCGTTCTTTCTATCGATAATTTGCACGAATACGTGCAATTCGATGTTTCCAATCGTTTTGCATCGACGGTAGGTAAGGATTCACTTCCCAGCTCCCGCAATCGTTCTTTCTATCGATAATTGGCACGAATACGTGCTATTCGATCATTCCAATCGTTTTGCATCGACGGTAGGTAAGGATTCACTTCCCAGCTCCCGCAATCGTTCTTTCTATCGATAATTGGCACGAATACGTGATATTCGATGTTTCCAATCGTTTTGCATCGACGGTAGGTAAGGATTCACTTCGCAGCTCCCGCAATCGTTCTTTCAACCGATAATTGGCACGAATACGTGATATTCGATGTTTCCAATCGTTTTGCATCGACGGTAGGTAAGGATTCACTTCCCAGCTCCCGCAATCGTTCTTTCTATCGATAATTGGCACGAATACGTGCTATTCGATGTTTCCAATCGTTTTGCATCGACTTTAGTTAAGGATTCACTTCCCAGCTCCCGCAATCGTTCTTTCTATCGATAATTGGCACGAATACGTGTTATTCGATGTTTTCAATCGTTTTGCTTCGACGATAGGTAAGGATTCACTTCCCAGCTCCCGCAATCGATCGTTCTATCGATAATTGGCACGAATACGTGATGTTCGATGTTTCCAATCGTTTTGCATCGACGGTAGGTAAGGATTCACTTCCCAGCTACTGCAATGGTTCTTTCTATCGACAATTGGCACGAATACGTGATATTCGATGTTTCCAATCGTTTTGCATCGACGGTAGGTAAGGATTCACTTCCCAGCTCCCGCAATCGTTCTTTCTATCGATAATTTGCACGAAGACGTGCTATTCGATGTTTCCAATCGTTCTGCATCGACGGTAGGTAAGGATTCACTTCCCAGCTCCCGCAATCGATCGTTCTATCGATAATTGCCACGAATACGTGATGTTCGATGTTTCCAATCGTTTTGCATCGACGGTAGGTAAGGATTCACTTCCCAGCTCCCGCAATGGTTCTTTCTATCGACAATTGGCACGAATTCGTGATATTCGATGTTTCCAATCGTTTTGCATCGACGGTAGGTAAGGATTCACTTCGAAGCTCCCGCAATCGTTCTTTCTATCGATAATTTGCACGAAGACGTGCTATTCGATGTGTCCAATCGTTTTGCATCGACGGCAGGTAAGGATTCACTTCCCAGCTCCCGCAATGGTTCTTTCTATCGACAATTGGCACGAATACGTGCTATTCGATGTTTCCAATCGTTTTGCATCGACGGTAGGTAAGGATTCACTTCCCAGCTCCCGCAATCGATCGTTCTATCGACAATTGGCACGAATACGTGCTATTCGATGTTTCCAATCGTTTGGCATCGACGGTAGGTAAGGATTCACTTCGCAGCTCCCGCAATCGTTCTTTCTATCGATTATTGGCACGAATACGTGCTTTTCGATGTTTCCAATCGTTTTGCATCGACGGTAGGTAAGGATTCACTTCCCAGCTCCCGCAATCGTTCTTTCTATCGATAATTTGCACGAATACGTGCAATTCGATGTTTCCAATCGTTTTGCATCGACGGTAGGTAAGGATTCACTTCCCAGCTCCCGCAATCGTTCTTTCTATCGATAATTGGCACGAATACGTGATATCCGATGTTTCCAATCGTTTTGCATCGACGGTAGGTAAGGATTCACTTCCCAGCTCCCGCAATCGTTCTTTCTATCGATAATTGGCACGAATACGTGATATTCGATGTTTCCAATCGTTTTGCATCGACGGTAGGTAAGGATTCACTTCGCAGCTCCCGCAATCGTTCTTTCAACCGATAATTGGCACGAATACGTGATATTCGATGTTTCCAATCGTTTTGCATCGACGGTAGGTAAGGATTCACTTCCCAGCACCCGCAATCGTTCTTTCTATCGATAATTGGCACGAATACGTGATATTCGATGTTTCCAATCGTTTTGCATCGACGGTAGGTAAGGATTCACTTCGCAGCTCCCGCAATCGTTCTTTCTATCGATAATTGGCACGAATACGTGATATTCGATGTTTCCAATCGTTTTGCATCGACGGTAGGTAAGGATTCACTTCCCAGCTCCCGCAATCGTTCTTTCTATCGATAATTTGCACGAAGACGTGCTATTCGATGTTTCCAATCGTTCTGCATCGACGGTAGGTAAGGATTCACTTCCCAGCTCCCGCAATCGATCGTTCTATCGATAATTGCCACGAATACGTGATGTTCGATGTTTCCAATCGTTTTGCATCGACGGTAGGTAAGGATTCACTTCCCAGCTCCCGCAATGGTTCTTTCTATCGACAATTGGCACGAATTCGTGATATTCGATGTTTCCAATCGTTTTGCATCGACGGTAGGTAAGGATTCACTTCGAAGCTCCCGCAATCGTTCTTTCTATCGATAATTTGCACGAAGACGTGCTATTCGATGTGTCCAATCGTTTTGCATCGACGGCAGGTAAGGATTCACTTCCCAGCTCCCGCAATCGTTCTTTCTATCGATTATTGGCACGAATACGTGCTTTTCGATGTTTCCAATCGTTTTGCATCGACGGTAGGTAAGGATTCACTTCCCAGCTCCCGCAATCGTTCTTTCTATCGATAATTTGCACGAATACGTGCAATTCGATGTTTCCAATCGTTTTGCATCGACGGTAGGTAAGGATTCACTTCCCAGCTCCCGCAATCGTTCTTTCTATCGATAATTGGCACGAATACGTGATATCCGATGTATCCAATCGTTTTGCATCGACGGTAGGTAAGGATTCACTTCCCAGCTCCCGCAATCGTTCTTTCTATCGATAATTGGCACGAATACGTGATATTCGATGTTTCCAATCGTTTTGCATCGACGGTAGGTAAGGATTCACTTCGCAGCTCCCGCAATCGTTCTTTCAATCGATAATTGGCACGAATACGTGATATTCGATGTTTCCAATCGTTTTGCATCGACGGTAGGTAAGGATTCACTTCCCAGCACCCGCAATCGTTCTTTCTATCGATAATTGGCACGAATTCGTGATATTCGATGTTTCCAATCGTTTTGCATCGACGGTAGGTAAGGATTCACTTCGCAGCTCCCGCAATCGTTCTTTCTATCGATAATTGGCACGAATACGTGATATTCGATGTTTCCAATCGTTTTGCATCGACGGTAGGTAAGGATTCACTTCCCAGCTCCCGCAATCGTTCTTTCTATCGATAATTGGCACGAATACGTGATATCCGATGTTTCCAATCGTTTTGCATCGACGGTAGGTAAGGATTCACTTCCCAGCTCCCGCAATCGTTCTTTCTATCGATAATTGGCACGAATACGTGATATTCGATGTTTCCAATCGTTTTGCATCGACGGTAGGTAAGGATTCACTTCGCAGCTCCCGCAATCGTTCTTTCAATCGATAATTGGCACGAATACGTGATATTCGATGTTTCCAATCGTTTTGCATCGACGGTAGGTAAGGATTCACTTCCCAGCACCCGCAATCGTTCTTTCTAACGATAATTAGCACGATTACGTGCAATTCGATGTTTCCAATCGTTTTGCATCGACGGTAGGAAAGGATTCACTTCCCAGCTCCCGCAATCGTTCTTTCTATCGATAATTGACACGAATACGTGATATTCGATGTTTCCAATCGTTTTGCATCGAAGGTAGGTAAGGATTCACTTCCCAGCTCCCGCAATCGTTCTTTCTATCAATAATTTCCACGAATACGTGCTATTCGATGTTTCCAATCGTTTTGCATCGACGGTAGGTAAGGATTCACTTCCCAGCTCCCGCAATCGTTCTGTCTATTGATAATTTGCACGAATACGTGCAATTCGATGTTTCCTATCGTTTTGCATCGACGGTAGGTAAGGATTCACTTCCCAGCTCCCGCAATCGATCGTTCTATCGATAATTGGCACGAATACGTGATGTTCGATGTTTCCAATCGTTTTGCATCGACGGTAGGTCAGGATTCACTTCCCAGCTCCCGCAATCGTTCTGTCTATTGATAATTTGCACGAATACGTGCAATTCGATGTTTCCAATCGTTTTGCATCGACGGTAGGTAAGGATTCACTTCCCAGCTCCCGCAATCGTTCTTTCTATCGATAATTGGCACGATTACGTGATATTCGATGTTCCCAATCGTTTTGCATCGACGGTAGGTAAGGATTCACTTCGCAGCTCCCGCAATCGTTCTTTCTATCGATAATTTGCACGAACACGTGCAATTCGATGTTTCCAATCGTTTTGCATCGACGGTAGGTAAGGATTCACTTCCCAGCTCCTGCAATCGTTCTTTCTATCGATAATTGGCACGAATACGTGATATTCGATGTTTCCAATCGTTTTGCATCGACGGTAGGTAAGGATTCACTTCCCAGCTCCCGCAATAGTTCTTCCTACCGTCGATGCAAAACGATTAGAAACATCGAATATCACGTATTCGTGCCAATTATCGATAGAAAGAACGATTGCGGGAGATGGGAAGTGAATCCTTACCTACCGTCGATGCAAAACGATTGGAAACTTCGAATATCACGTCTTCGTGCAAATTATCGATAGAAAGTGCGATTGCGGGAGCTGGGAAGTGAATCCTTACCTACCGTCGATGCAAAACGATTGGAAACATCGAATAGCACGTATTCGTGCCAATTATCGATAGAAAGAACGATTGCGGGAGCTGGGAAGTGAAACCTTACCTACCGTCGATGCTAAACGATTGGAAACATCGAATATCACGTAATCGTGCCAATTATCGATAGAAAGAACGATTGCGGGAGCTGGGAAGTGAATCCTTACCTAAAGTCGATGCAAAACGATTGGAAACATCGAAAAGCACGTATTCGTGCCAATAATCGATAGAAAGAACGATTGCGGGAGTTGGGAAGTGAATCCTAACCTACCGTCGATGCAAAACGATTGGAAACATCGAATAGCACGTATTCGTGCAAATTATCGATAGAAAGAACGATTGCGGGAGCTGGGAAGTGAATCCTTACCTACCGTCGATGCAAAACGATTGGATAATTGGCACGAATACGTGATATTCGATGTTTCCAATCGTTTAGCATCGACGGTAGGTAAGGATTCACTTCCCAGCTCCCGCAATCGTTCTTTCTATCGATAATTGGCACGAATACGTGCTATTCGATCTTTCCAATCGTTTTGCATCGACGGTAGGTAAGGATTCACTTCCCAGCTCCCGCAATCGTTCTTTCTATCGATAATTGGCACGAATACGTGCTATTCGATCTTTCCAATCGTTTTGCATCGACGGTAGGTAAGGATTCACTTCACAGCTCCCGCAACCGTTCTTTCTATCGATAATTGGCACGAATACGTGCTATTCGATGTTTCCAATCGTTTTGCATCGACGGTAGGTAAGGATTCACTTCCCAGCTCCCGCAATCGTTCTTTCTATCGATAATTTGCACGAATACGTGCTATTCGATGTTTCCAATCGTTTTGCATCGACGGTAGGTAAGGATTCACTTCCCAGCTCCCGCAATCGTTCTTTCTATCGATAATTGGCACGAATACGTGCTATTCGATGTTTCCAATCGTTTTGCATCGACTTTAGTTAGGATTCACTTCCCAGCTCCCGCAATCGTTCTTTCTATCGATAATTGGCACGAATACGTGTTATTCGATGTTTTCAATCGTTTTGCTTCGACGATAGGTAAGGATTCACTTCCCAGCTCCCGCAATCGATCGTTCTATCGATAATTGGCACGAATACGTGATGTTCGATGTTTCCAATCGTTTTGCATCGACTTTAGTTAGGATTCACTTCCCAGCTCCCGCAATCGTTCTTTCTATCGATAATTGGCACGAATACGTGTTATTCGATGTTTTCAATCGTTTTGCTTCGACGATAGGTAAGGATTCACTTCCCAGCTCCCGCAATCGATCGTTCTATCGATAATTGGCACGAATACGTGATGTTCGATGTTTCCAATCGTTTTGCATCGACGGCAGGTAAGGATTCACTTCCCAGCTCCCGGAATGGTTCTTTCTATCGACAATTGGCACGAATACGTGATATTCGATGTTTTCATTCGTTTTGCTTCGACGGTAGGTAAGGATTCACTTCCCAGCTCCCGCAATCGATCGTTCTATCGATAATTGGCACGAATACGTGATGTTCGATGTTTCCAATCGTTTTGCATCGACGGTAGGTAAGGATTCACTTCCCAGCTCCCGCAATCGTTCTTTCTATCGATAATTTGCACGAATACGTGATATTCGATGTTTCCAATCGTTTTGCATCGACGGTAGGTAAGGATTCACTTCGCAGCTCCCTCAATCGTTCTTTCTATCGATAATTGGCACGAATACGTGCTATTCGATGTTTCCAATCGTTTTGCATCGACTTTAGTTAAGGATTCACTTCCCAGCTCCCGCAATCGTTCTTTCTATCGATAATTGGCACGAATACGTGTTATTCGATGTTTTCAATCGTTTTGCTTCGACGATAGGTAAGGATTCACTTCCCAGCTCCCGCAATCGATCGTTCTATCGATAATTGGCACGAATACGTGATGTTCGATGTTTCCAATCGTTTTGCATCGACGGTAGGTAAGGATTCACATCCCAGCTACCGCAATGGTTCTTTCTATCGACAATTGGCACGAATACGTGATATTCGATGTTTCCAATCGTTTTGCATCGACGGTAGGTAAGGATTCACTTCGCAGCTCCCGCAATCGTTCTTTCTATCGATTATTGGCACGAATACGTGCTTTTCGATGTTTCCAATCGTTTTGCATCGACGGTAGGTAAGGATTCACTTCCCAGCTCCCGCAATCGTTCTTTCTATCGATAATTGGCACGAATACGTGCTATTCGATGTTTCCAATCGTTTTGCATCGACGGTAGGTAAGGATTCACTTCCCAGCTCCCGCAATCGTTCTTTCTATCGATAATTGGCACGAATACGTGCTATTCGATGTTTCCAATCGTTTTGCATCGACTTTAGTTAGGATTCACTTCCCAGCTCCCGCAATCGTTCTTTCTATCGATAATTGGCTCGAATACGTGTTATTCGATGTTTTCAATCGTTTTGCTTCGACGATAGGTAAGGATTCACTTCCCAGCTCCCGCAATCGATCGTTCTATCGATAATTGGCACGAATACGTGATGTTCGATGTTTCCAATCGTTTTGCATCGACTTTAGTTAGGATTCACTTCCCAGCTCCCGCAATCGTTCTTTCTATCGATAATTGGCACGAATACGTGTTATTCGATGTTTTCAATCGTTTTGCTTCGACGATAGGTAAGGATTCACTTCCCAGCTCCCGCAATCGATCGTTCTATCGATAATTGGCACGAATACGTGATGTTCGATGTTTCCAATCGTTTTGCATCGACGGTAGGTAAGGATTCACTTCGCAGCTCCCGCAATCGTTCTTTCTATCGATAATTTGCACGAAGACGTGCTATTCGATGTGTCCAATCGTTTTGCATCGACGGCAGGTAAGGATTCACTTCCCAGCTCCCGGAATGGTTCTCTCTATCGACAATTGGCACGAATACGTGATATTCGATGTTTTCATTCGTTTTGCTTCGACGGTAGGTAAGGATTCACTTCCCAGCTCCCGCAATCGATCGTTCTATCGATAATTGGCACGAATACGTGATGTTCGATGTTTCCAATCGTTTTGCATCGACGGTAGGTAAGGATTCACTTCCCAGCTCCCGCAATCGTTCTTTCTATCGATAATTTGCACGAATACGTGATATACGATGTTTCCAATCGTTTTGCATCGACGGTAGGTAAGGATTCACTTCGCAGCTCCCGCAATCGTTCTTTCTATCGATAATTGGCACGAATACGTGCTATTCGATGTTTCCAATCGTTTTGCATCGACTTTAGTTAAGGATTCACTTCCCAGCTCCCGCAATCGTTCTTTCTATCGATAATTGGCACGAATACGTGTTATTCGATGTTTTCAATCGTTTTGCTTCGACGATAGGTAAGGATTCACTTCCCAGCTCCCGCAATCGATCGTTCTATCGATAATTGGCACGAATACGTGATGTTCGATGTTTCCAATCGTTTTGCATCGACGGTAGGTAAGGATTCACATCCCAGCTACCGCAATGGTTCTTTCTATCGACAATTGGCACGAATACGTGATATTCGATGTTTCCAATCGTTTTGCATCGACGGTAGGTTAGGATTCACTTCGCAGCTCCCGCAATCGTTCTTTCTATCGATTATTGGCACGAATACGTGCTTTTCGATGTTTCCAATCGTTTTGCATCGACGGTAGGTAAGGATTCACTTCCCAGCTCCCGCAATCGTTCTTTCTATCGATAATTGGCACGAATACGTGCTATTCGATGTTTCCAATCGTTTTGCATCGACGGTAGGTAAGGATTCACTTCCCAGCTCCCGCAATCGTTCTTTCTATCGATAATTTGCACGAATACGTGCTATTCGATGTTTCCAATCGTTTTGCATCGACGGTAGGTAAGGATTCACTTCCCAGCACCCGCAATCGTTCTTTCTATCGATAATTGGCACGAATACGTGCTATTCGATGTTTCCAATCGTTTTGCATCGACTTTAGTTAGGATTCACTTCCCAGCTCCCGCAATCGTTCTTTCTATCGATAATTGGCACGAATACGTGTTATTCGATGTTTTCAATCGTTTTGCTTCGACGATAGGTAAGGATTCACTTCCCAGCTCCCGCAATCGATCGTTCTATCGATAATTGGCACGAATACGTGATGTTCGATGTTTCCAATCGTTTTGCATCGACGGTAGGTAAGGATTCACTTCCCAGCTACCGCAATGGTTCTTTCTATCGACAATTGGCACGAATACGTGATATTCGATGTTTCCAATCGTTTTGCATCGACGGTAGGTAAGGATTCACTTCGCAGCTCCCGCAATCGTTCTTTCTATCGATAATTGGCACGAATACGTGCTATTCGATGTTTCCAATCGTTTTGCATCGACTTTAGTTAAGGATTCACTTCCCAGCTCCCGCAATCGTTCTTTCTATCGATAATTGGCACGAATAGGTGTTATTCGATGTTTTCAATCGTTTTGCTTCGACGATAGGTAAGGATTCACTTCCCAGCTCCCGCAATCGATCGTTCTATCGATAATTGGCACGAATACGTGATGTTCGATGTTTCCAATCGTTTTGCATCGACGGTAGGTAAGGATTCACTTCCCAGCTACCGCAATGGTTCTTTCTATCGACAATTGGCACGAATACGTGATATTCGATGTTTCCAATCGTTTTGCATCGACGGTAGGTAAGGATTCACTTCGCAGCTCCCGCAATCGTTCTTTCTATCGATAATTTGCACGAAGACGTGCTATTCGATGTGTCCAATCGTTTTGCATCGACGGCAGGTAAGGATTCACTTCCCAGCTCCCGCAATCGTTCTTTCTATCGATTATTGGCACGAATACGTGCTTTTCGATGTTTCCAATCGTTTTGCATCGACGGTAGGTAAGGATTCACTTCCCAGCTCCCGCAATAGTTCTTTCTATCGATAATTTGCACGAATACGTGCAATTCGATGTTTCCAATCGTTTTGCATCGACGGTAGGTAAGGATTCACTTCCCAGCTCCCGCAATCGTTCTTTCTATCGATAATTGGCACGAATACGTGATATCCGATGTATCCAATCGTTTTGCATCGACGGTAGGTAAAGATTCACTTCCCAGCTCCCGCAATCGTTCTTTCTATCGATAATTGGCACGAATACGTGATATTCGATGTTTCCAATCGTTTTGCATCGACGGTAGGTAAGGATTCACTTCGCAGCTCCCGCAATCGTTCTTTCTATCGATAATTGGCACGAATACGTGATATTCGATGTTTCCAATCGTTTTGCATCGACGGTAGGTAAGGATTCACTTCCCAGCTCCCGCAATCGTTCTTTCTATCGATAATTTGGACGAATACGTGCAATTCGATGTTTCCAATCGTTTTGCATCGACGGTAGGTAAGGATTCACTTCCCAGCTCCCGCAATCGTTCTTTCTATCGATAATTGGCACGAATACGTGATATCCGATGTTTCCAATCGTTTTGCATCGACGGTAGGTAAGGATTCACTTCCCAGCTCCCGCAATCGTTCTTTCTATCGATAATTGGCACGAATACGTGATATTCGATGTTTCCAATCGTTTTGCATCGACGGTAGGTAAGGATTCACTTCGCAGCTCCCGCAATCGTTCTTTCAATCGATAATTGGCACGAATACGTGATATTCGATGTTTCCAATCGTTTTGCATCGACGGTAGGTAAGGATTCACTTCCCAGCACCCGCAATCGTTCTTTCTAACGATAATTAGCACGATTACGTGCAATTCGATGTTTCCAATCGTTTTGCAACGACGGTAGGAAAGGATTCACTTCCCAGCTCCCGCAATCGTTCTTTCTATCGATAATTGACACGAATACGTGATATTCGATGTTTCCAATCGTTTTGCATCGAAGGTAGGTAAGGATTCACTTCCCAGCTCCCGCAATCGTTCTTTCTATCAATAATTTCCACGAATACGTGCTATTCGATGTTTCCAATCGTTTTGCATCGACGGTAGGTAAGGATTCACTTCCCAGCTCCCGCAATCGTTCTGTCTATTGATAATTTGCACGAATACGTGCAATTCGATGTTTCCTATCATTTTGCATCGACGGTAGGTAAGGATTCACTTCCCAGCTCCCGCAATCGATCGTTCTATCGATAATTGGCACGAATACGTGATGTTCGATGTTTCCAATCGTTTTGCATCGACGGTAGGTCAGGATTCACTTCCCAGCTCCCGCAATCGTTCTGTCTATTGATAATTTGCACGAATACGTGCAATTCGATGTTTCCAATCGTTTTGCATCGACGGTAGGTAAGGATTCACTTCCCAGCTCCCGCAATCGTTCTTTCTATCGATAATTGGCACGATTACGTGATATTCGATGTTCCCAATCGTTTTGCATCGACGGTAGGTAAGGATTCACTTCCCAGCACCCGCAATCGTTCTTTCTAACGATAATTAGCACGATTACGTGCAATTCGATGTTTCCAATCGTTTTGCATCGACGGTAGGAAAGGATTCACTTCCCAGCTCCCGCAATCGTTCTTTCTATCGATAATTGACACGAATACGTGATATTCGATGTTTCCAATCGTTTTGCATCGAAGGTAGTTAAGGATTCACTTCCCAGCTCCCGCAATCGTTCTTTCTATCAATAATTTCCACGAATACGTGCTATTCGATGTTTCCAATCGTTTTGCATCGACGGTAGGTAAGGATTCACTTCCCAGCTCCCGCAATCGTTCTGTCTATTGATAATTTGCACGAATACGTGCAATTCGATGTTTCCTATCGTTTTGCATCGACGGTAGGTAAGGATTCACTTCCCAGCTCCCGCAATCGATCGTTCTATCGATAATTGGCACGAATACGTGATGTTCGATGTTTCCAATCGTTTTGCATCGACGGTAGGTAAGGATTCACTTCCCAGCTCCCGCAATCGTTCTGTCTATTGATAATTTGCACGAATACGTGCAATTCGATGTTTCCAATCGTTTTGCATCGACGGTAGGTAAGGATTCACTTCCCAGCTCCCGCAATCGTTCTTTCTATCGATAATTGGCACGATTACGTGATATTCGATGTTCCCAATCGTTTTGCATCGACGGTAGGTAAGGATTCACTTCGCAGCTCCCGCAATCGTTCTTTCTATCGATAATTTGCACGAACACGTGCAATTCGATGTTTCCAATCGTTTTGCATCGACGGTAGGTAAGGATTCACTTCCCAGCTCCTGCAATCGTTCTTTCTATCGATAATTGGCACGAATACGTGATATTCGATGTTTCCAATCGTTTTGCATCGAAGGTAGGTAAGGATTCACTTCCCAGCTCCCGCAATCGTTCTTTCTATCAATAATTTCCACGAATACGTGCTATTCGATGTTTCCAATCGTTTTGCATCGACGGTAGGTAAGGATTCACTTCCCAGCTCCCGCAATCGTTCTGTCTATTGATAATTTGCACGAATACGTGCAATTCGATGTTTCCAATCGTTTTGCATCGACGGTAGGTAAGGATTCACTTCCCAGCTCCCGCAATCGTTCTTTCTATCGATAATTGGCACGATTACGTGATATTCGATGTTCCCAATCGTTTTGCATCGACGGTAGGTAAGGATTCACTTCGCAGCTCCCGCAATCGTTCTTTCTATCGATAATTTGCACGAACACGTGCAATTCGATGTTTCCAATCGTTTTGCATCGACGGTAGGTAAGGATTCACTTCCCAGCTCCTGCAATCGTTCTTTCTATCGATAATTGGCACGAATACGTGATATTCGATGTTTCCAATCGTTTTGCATCGACGGTAGGTAAGGATTCACTTCCCAGCTCCCGCAATAGTTCTTCCTACCGTCGATGCAAAACGATTAGAAACATCGAATATCACGTATTCGTGCCAATTATCGATAGAAAGAACGATTGCGGGAGATGGGAAGTGAATCCTTACCTACCGTCGATGCAAAACGATTGGAAACTTCGAATATCACGTCTTCGTGCAAATTATCGATAGAAAGTGCGATTGCGGGAGCTGGGAAGTGAATCCTTACCTACCGTCGATGCAAAACGATTGGAAACATCGAAAAGCACGTATTCGTGCCAATTATCGATAGAACGATCGATTGCGGGAGCTGGGAAGTGAATCCTTACCTACCGATGCTGCAAAACGATTGGAAACATCGAATAGCACGTATTCGTGCAAATTATCGATAGACAGAACGATTGCGGGAGCTGGGAAGTGAATCCCTACCTACCGTCGATGCAAAACGATTGCTAACATCGAATAGCACGTATTCGTGGAAATTATCGATAGAAAGAACGATTGCGGGAGCTGGGAAGTGAATCCTTACCTACCGTCGATGCTAAACGATTGAAAACATCGAATATCACGTATTCGTGCAAATTATCGATAGAAAGAACGATTGCGGGAGCTGGGAAGTGAATCCTTACCTACCGTCGATGCAAAACGATTGGAAACATCGAATAGCACGTATTGGTGCCAATTATCGATAGAAAGAACGATTGCGGGAGCTGGGAAGTGAAACCTTACCTACCGTCGATGCTAAACGATTGGAAACATCGAATATCACGTAATCGTGCCAATTATCGATAGAAAGAACGATTGCGGGAGCTGGGAAGTGAATCCTTACCTAAAGTCGATGCAAAACGATTGGAAACATCGAAAAGCACGTATTCGTGCCAATAAT
Source organism: Nomada flava (assembly GCA_951802745.1). Taxonomy (NCBI): domain Eukaryota; kingdom Metazoa; phylum Arthropoda; class Insecta; order Hymenoptera; family Apidae; genus Nomada; species Nomada flava. The sequence continues at coordinate 139,160 of OX637907.1, forward strand.
CGATAGAAAGAACGATTGCGGGAGTTGGGAAGTGAATCCTAACCTACCGTCGATGCAAAACGATTGGAAACATCGAATAGCACGTATTCGTGCAAATTATCGATAGAAAGAACGATTGCGGGAGCTGGGAAGTGAATCCTTACCTACCGTCGATGCAAAACGATTGGATAATTGGCACGAATACGTGATATTCGATGTTTCCAATCGTTTAGCATCGACGGTAGGTAAGGATTCACTTCCCAGCTCCCGCAATCGTTCTTTCTATCGATAATTGGCACGAATACGTGCTATTCGATCTTTCCAATCATTTTGCATCGACGGTAGGTAAGGATTCACTTCCCAGCTCCCGCAATCGTTCTTTCTATCGATAATTGGCACGAATACGTGCTATTCGATCTTTCCAATCGTTTTGCATCGACGGTAGGTAAGGATTCACTTCACAGCTCCCGCAATCGTTCTTTCTATCGATAATTGGCACGAATACGTGCTATTCGATGTTTCCAATCGTTTTGCATCGACGGTAGGTAAGGATTCACTTCCCAGCTCCCGCAATCGTTCTTTCTATCGATAATTTGCACGAATACGTGCTATTCGATGTTTCCAATCGTTTTGCATCGACGGTAGGTAAGGATTCACTTCCCAGCTCCCGCAATCGTTCTTTCTATCGATAATTGGCACGAATACGTGCTATTCGATGTTTCCAATCGTTTTGCATCGACTTTAGTTAGGATTCACTTCCCAGCTCCCGCAATCGTTCTTTCTATCGATAATTGGCACGAATACGTGTTATTCGATGTTTTCAATCGTTTTGCTTCGACGATAGGTAAGGATTCACTTCCCAGCTCCCGCAATCGATCGTTCTATCGATAACACTGTTCGACAAATTTCAACTTTTTTTTGATTTTGTAACCTTCAATATGCGTTTCTTATAGACATTAATGTGCTGAATACGAATCTGCAATCCGTTTTTCTCCAGAACGTAACATATTTGAAAAAATCAATTTTGAAAAAAATCGAGAATTTTCAATTTTGGAAGTGTTTTGTACTTTTACGGTAATAGTTATTCAGTTGCGCTTGGTGCCAAATGATTCTTTGAAGTTTCACGAATAAAATGGTATAGGTTGTTATTAGACTATAAACATTTAAATGTGTTTAAATAATGATCAAAGTGAAAGGGACACCAAAAATACACCCATTTTGGCTGATATCTTTCAGTTTATTTCAAAAACTAAGGGTCCAGGAGAAAATCTAACTATGCCACGCGATAGAGCAGACCTTTCTGCAAAGGAAAGCATCAACGGTAGTTACAAAATCATTTTTGTATTCAATATACAAGCAATATACAATAGAAATAGTTTGGCAAAACACGCGGCTGCAACAGTGACACTCAGCAGAAGTGCTGCGCGTTTAGTGATTCCGCTACGCTGAACGATGAGCGGGGAGCCGCCGTCATAGAGCACCACTGTCGCCGCCACGTGTTTTGCCAAACTTTTTCGCTTTTATATTGAATACAAAAATGATTTTGTAACTACCGTTGATGCTTTCCTTTGCAGAAAGGTCTGCTCTATCGCGTGGCATAGTTAGATTTTCTCCTGGACCCTTAGTTTTTGAAATAAACTGAAAGATATCAGCCAAAGTGGGTGTATTTTCGGTGTCCCTTTCACTTTGATCATTATTTAAACACATTTAAATGTTTATAGTCTAATAACAACCTATACCATTTTATTCGTGAAACTTCAAAGAATCATTTGGCACCAAGCGCAACTGAATAACTATTACCGCAAAAGTACAAAACACTTCCAAAGTTGAAAATTCTCAATTTTTTTCAAAATTGATTTTTTCAAAAATGGTACGTTCTGGAGAAAAACGGATTGCAGATTCGTATTCAGCACATTAAAGTCTATAAGAAACGCATATTGAAGGTTACAAAATCAAACCCGTGTTGAACAGTGTAATTGGCACGAATACGTGATGTTCGATGTTTCCAATCGTTTTGCATCGACTTTAGTTAGGATTCACTTCCCAGCTCCCGCAATCGTTCTTTCTATCGATAATTGGCACGAATACGTGTTATTCGATGTTTTCAATCGTTTTGCTTCGACGATAGGTAAGGATTCACTTCCCAGCTCCCGCAATCGATCGTTCTATCGATAATTGGCACGAATACGTGATGTTCGATGTTTCCAATCGTTTTGCATCGACGGTAGGTAAGGATTCACTTCGCAGCTCCCGCAATCGTTCTTTCTATCGATAATTTGCACGAAGACGTGCTATTCGATGTGTCCAATCGTTTTGCATCGACGGCAGGTAAGGATTCACTTCCCAGCTCCCGGAATGGTTCTTTCTATCGACAATTGGCACGAATACGTGATATTCGATGTTTTCATTCGTTTTGCTTCGACGGTAGGTAAGGATTCACTTCCCAGCTCCCGCAATCGATCGTTCTATCGATAATTGGCACGAATACGTGATGTTCGATGTTTCCAATCGTTTTGCATCGACGGTAGGTAAGGATTCACTTCCCAGCTCCCGCAATCGTTCTTTCTATCGATAATTTGCACGAATACGTGATATTCGATGTTTCCAATCGTTTTGCATCGACGGTAGGTAAGGATTCACTTCGCAGCTCCCGCAATCGTTCTTTCTATCGATAATTGGCACGAATACGTGCTATTCGATGTTTCCAATCGTTTTGCATCGACTTTAGTTAAGGATTCACTTCCCATCTCCCGCAATCGTTCTTTCTATCGATAATTGGCACGAATACGTGTTATTCGATGTTTTCAATCGTTTTGCTTCGACGATAGGTAAGGATTCACTTCCCAGCTCCCGCAATCGATCGTTCTATCGATAATTGGCACGAATACGTGATGTTCGATGTTTCCAATCGTTTTGCATCGACGGTAGGTAAGGATTCACATCCCAGCTACCGCAATGGTTCTTTCTATCGACAATTGGCACGAATACGTGATATTCGATGTTTCCAATCGTTTTGCATCGACGGTAGGTAAGGATTCACTTCGCAGCTCCCGCAATCGTTCTTTCTATCGATTATTGGCACGAATACGTGCTTTTCGATGTTTCCAATCGTTTTGCATCGACGGTAGGTAAGGATTCACTTCCCAGCTCCCGCAATCGTTCTTTCTATCGATAATTGGCACGAATACGTGCTATTCGATGTTTCCAATCGTTTTGCATCGACGGTAGGTAAGGATTCACTTCCCAGCTCCCGCAATCGTTCTTTCTATCGATAATTGGCACGAATACGTGCTATTCGATGTTTCCAATCGTTTTGCATCGACTTTAGTTAGGATTCACTTCCCAGCTCCCGCAATCGTTCTTTCTATCGATAATTGGCACGAATACGTGTTATTCGATGTTTTCAATCGTTTTGCTTCGACGATAGGTAAGGATTCACTTCCCAGCTCCCGCAATCGATCGTTCTATCGATAATTGGCACGAATACGTGATGTTCGATGTTTCCAATCGTTTTGCATCGACTTTAGTTAGGATTCACTTCCCAGCTCCCGCAATCGTTCTTTCTATCGATAATTGGCACGAATACGTGTTATTCGATGTTTTCAATCGTTTTGCTTCGACGATAGGTAAGGATTCACTTCCCAGCTCCCGCAATCGATCGTTCTATCGATAATTGGCACGAATACGTGATGTTCGATGTTTCCAATCGTTTTGCATCGACGGTAGGTAAGGATTCACTTCGCAGCTCCCGCAATCGTTCTTTCTATCGATAATTTGCACGAAGACGTGCTATTCGATGTGTCCAATCGTTTTGCATCGACGGCAGGTAAGGATTCACTTCCCAGCTCCCGCAATCGTTCTTTCTATCGATAATTGGCACGAATACGTGTTATTCGATGTTTTCAATCGTTTTGCTTCGACGATAGGTAAGGATTCACTTCCCAGCTCCCGCAATCGATCGTTCTATCGATAATTGGCACGAATACGTGATGTTCGATGTTTCCAATCGTTTTGCATCGACGGTAGGTAAGGATTCACATCCCAGCTACCGCAATGGTTCTTTCTATCGACAATTGGCACGAATACGTGATATTCGATGTTTCCAATCGTTTTGCATCGACGGTAGGTAAGGATTCACTTCGCAGCTCCCGCAATCGTTCTTTCTATCGATTATTGGCACGAATACGTGCTCTTCGATGTTTCCAATCGTTTTGCATCGACGGTAGGTAAGGATTCACTTCCCAGCTCCCGCAATCGTTCTTTCTATCGATAATTGGCACGAATACGTGCTATTCGATGTTTCCAATCGTTTTGCATCGACGGTAGGTAAGGATTCACTTCCCAGCTCCCGCAATCGTTCTTTCTATCGATAATTTGCACGAATACGTGCTATTCGATGTTTCCAATCGTTTTGCATCGACGGTAGGTAAGGATTCACTTCCCAGCTCCCGCAATCGTTCTTTCTATCGATAATTGGCACGAATACGTGCTATTCGATGTTTCCAATCGTTTTGCATCGACTTTAGTTAGGATTCACTTCCCAGCTCCCGCAATCGTTCTTTCTATCGATAATTGGCACGAATACGTGTTATTCGATGTTTTCAATCGTTTTGCTTCGACGATAGGTAAGGATTCACTTCCCAGCTCCCGCAATCGATCGTTCTATCGATAATTGGCACGAATACGTGATGTTCGATGTTTCCAATCGTTTTGCATCGACGGTAGGTAAGGATTCACTTCCCAGCTACCGCAATGGTTCTTTCTATCGACAATTGGCACGAATACGTGATATTCGATGTTTCCAATCGTTTTGCATCGACGGTAGGTAAGGATTCACTTCGCAGCTCCCGCAATCGTTCTTTCTATCGATAATTGGCACGAATACGTGCTATTCGATGTTTCCAATCGTTTTGCATCGACTTTAGTTAAGGATTCACTTCCCAGCTCCCGCAATCGTTCTTTCTATCGATAATTGGCACGAATACGTGTTATTCGATGTTTTCAATCGTTTTGCTTCGACGATAGGTAAGGATTCACTTCCCAGCTCCCGCAATCGATCGTTCTATCGATAATTGGCACGAATACGTGATGTTCGATGTTTCCAATCGTTTTGCATCGACGGTAGGTAAGGATTCACTTCCCAGCTACCGCAATGGTTCTTTCTATCGACAATTGGCACGAATACGTGATATTCGATGTTTCCAATCGTTTTGCATCGACGGTAGGTAAGGATTCACTTCGCAGCTCCCGCAATCGTTCTTTCTATCGATAATTTGCACGAAGACGTGCTATTCGATGTGTCCAATCGTTTTGCATCGACGGCAGGTAAGGATTCACTTCCCAGCTCCCGCAATGGTTCTTTCTATCGACAATTGGCACGAATACGTGATATTCGATGTTTCCAATCGTTTTGCATCGACGGTAGGTAAGGATTTACTTCCCAGCTCCCGCAATCGTTCTTTCTATCGATAATTGACACGAATACGTGATATTCGATGTTTCCAATCGTTTTGCATCGACGGTAGGTAAGGATTCACTTCCCAGCTCCCGCAATCGTTCTTTCTATCAATAATTTCCACGAATACGTGCTATTCGATGTTTCCAATCGTTTTGCATCGACGGTAGGTAAGGATTCACTTCCCAGCTCCCGCAATCGTTCTGTCTATTGATAATTTGCACGAATACGTGCAATTCGATGTTTCCTATCGTTTTGCATCGACGGTAGGTAAGGATTCACTTCCCAGCTCCCGCAATCGATCGTTCTATCGATAATTGGCACGAATACGTGATGTTCGATGTTTCCAATCGTTTTGCATCGACGGTAGGTCAGGATTCACTTCCCAGCTCCCGCAATCGTTCTGTCTATTGATAATTTGCACGAATACGTGCAATTCGATGTTTCCAATCGTTTTGCATCGACGGTAGGTAAGGATTCACTTCCCAGCTCCCGCAATCGATCGTTCTATCGATAATTGGCACGAATACGTGATGTTCGATGTTTCCAATCGTTTTGCATCGACGGTAGGTAAGGATTCACTTCCCAGCTCCCGCAATCGTTCTTTCTATCGATAATTTGCACGAATACGTGATATTCGATGTTTCCAATCGTTTTGCATCGACGGTAGGTAAGGATTCACTTCGCAGCTCCCGCAATCGTTCTTTCTATCGATAATTGGCACGAATACGTGCTATTCGATGTTTCCAATCGTTTTGCATCGACTTTAGTTAAGGATTCACTTCCCATCTCCCGCAATCGTTCTTTCTATCGATAATTGGCACGAATACGTGTTATTCGATGTTTTCAATCGTTTTGCTTCGACGATAGGTAAGGATTCACTTCCCAGCTCCCGCAATCGATCGTTCTATCGATAATTGGCACGAATACGTGATGTTCGATGTTTCCAATCGTTTTGCATCGACGGTAGGTAAGGATTCACATCCCAGCTACCGCAATGGTTCTTTCTATCGACAATTGGCACGAATACGTGATATTCGATGTTTCCAATCGTTTTGCATCGACGGTAGGTAAGGATTCACTTCGCAGCTCCCGCAATCGTTCTTTCTATCGATTATTGGCACGAATACGTGCTTTTCGATGTTTCCAATCGTTTTGCATCGACGGTAGGTAAGGATTCACTTCCCAGCTCCCGCAATCGTTCTTTCTATCGATAATTGGCACGAATACGTGCTATTCGATGTTTCCAATCGTTTTGCATCGACGGTAGGTAAGGATTCACTTCCCAGCTCCCGCAATCGTTCTTTCTATCGATAATTGGCACGAATACGTGCTATTCGATGTTTCCAATCGTTTTGCATCGACTTTAGTTAGGATTCACTTCCCAGCTCCCGCAATCGTTCTTTCTATCGATAATTGGCACGAATACGTGTTATTCGATGTTTTCAATCGTTTTGCTTCGACGATAGGTAAGGATTCACTTCCCAGCTCCCGCAATCGATCGTTCTATCGATAATTGGCACGAATACGTGATGTTCGATGTTTCCAATCGTTTTGCATCGACTTTAGTTAGGATTCACTTCCCAGCTCCCGCAATCGTTCTTTCTATCGATAATTGGCACGAATACGTGTTATTCGATGTTTTCAATCGTTTTGCTTCGACGATAGGTAAGGATTCACTTCCCAGCTCCCGCAATCGATCGTTCTATCGATAATTGGCACGAATACGTGATGTTCGATGTTTCCAATCGTTTTGCATCGACGGTAGGTAAGGATTCACTTCGCAGCTCCCGCAATCGTTCTTTCTATCGATAATTTGCACGAAGACGTGCTATTCGATGTGTCCAATCGTTTTGCATCGACGGCAGGTAAGGATTCACTTCCCAGCTCCCGCAATCGTTCTTTCTATCGATAATTGGCACGAATACGTGTTATTCGATGTTTTCAATCGTTTTGCTTCGACGATAGGTAAGGATTCACTTCCCAGCTCCCGCAATCGATCGTTCTATCGATAATTGGCACGAATACGTGATGTTCGATGTTTCCAATCGTTTTGCATCGACGGTAGGTAAGGATTCACATCCCAGCTACCGCAATGGTTCTTTCTATCGACAATTGGCACGAATACGTGATATTCGATGTTTCCAATCGTTTTGCATCGACGGTAGGTAAGGATTCACTTCGCAGCTCCCGCAATCGTTCTTTCTATCGATTATTGGCACGAATACGTGCTTTTCGATGTTTCCAATCGTTTTGCATCGACGGTAGGTAAGGATTCACTTCCCAGCTCCCGCAATCGTTCTTTCTATCGATAATTGGCACGAATACGTGCTATTCGATGTTTCCAATCGTTTTGCATCGACGGTAGGTAAGGATTCACTTCCCAGCTCCCGCAATCGTTCTTTCTATCGATAATTTGCACGAATACGTGCTATTCGATGTTTCCAATCGTTTTGCATCGACTTTAGTTAGGATTCACTTCCCAGCTCCCGCAATCGTTCTTTCTATCGATAATTGGCACGAATACGTGTTATTCGATGTTTTCAATCGTTTTGCTTCGACGATAGGTAAGGATTCACTTCCCAGCTCCCGCAATCGATCGTTCTATCGATAATTGGCACGAATACGTGATGTTCGATGTTTCCAATCGTTTTGCATCGACGGTAGGTAAGGATTCACTTCCCAGCTACCGCAATGGTTCTTTCTATCGACAATTGGCACGAATACGTGATATTCGATGTTTCCAATCGTTTTGCATCGACGGTAGGTAAGGATTCACTTCCCAGCTCCCGCAATCGTTCTTTCTATCGATAATTGGCACGAATACGTGCTATTCGATGTTTCCAATCGTTTTGCATCGACTTTAGTTAGGATTCACTTCCCAGCTCCCGCAATCGTTCTTTCTATCGATAATTGGCACGAATACGTGTTATTCGATGTTTCCAATCGTTTTGCATCGACGGTAGGTAAGGATTCACTTCCCAGCTCCCGCAATCGTTCTTTCTGTCGATAATTGGCACGAATACGTGCTATTCGATGTTTCCAATCGTTTTGCATCGACGGTAGGTAAGGATTCACTTCCCAGCTCCCGCAATCGTTCTTTCTATCGATAATTTGCACGAAGACGTGCTATTCGATGTGTCCAATCGTTTTGCATCGACGGCAGGTAAGGATTCACTTCCCAGCTCCCGCAATGGTTCTTTCTATCGATAATTGGCACGAATACGTGCTATTCGATGTTTCCAATCGTTTTGCATCGACGGTAGGTAAGGATTCACTTCCCAGCTCCCGCAATCGTTCTTTCTATCGATAATTTGCACGAATACGTGCTATTCGATGTTTCCAATCGTTTTGCATCGACGGTAGGTAAGGATTCACTTCCCAGCCCCCGCAATCGTTCTTTCTATCGATAATTGGCACGAATACGTGCTATTCGATGTTTCCAATCGTTTTGCATCGACTTTAGTTAGGATTCACTTCCCAGCTCCCGCAATCGTTCTTTCTATCGATAATTGGCACGAATACGTGTTATTCGATGTTTTCAATCGTTTTGCTTCGACGATAGGTAAGGATTCACTTCCCAGCTCCCGCAATCGATCGTTCTATCGATAATTGGCACGAATACGTGATGTTCGATGTTTCCAATCGTTTTGCATCGACGGTAGGTAAGGATTCACTTCCCAGCTACCGCAATGGTTCTTTCTATCGACAATTGGCACGAATACGTGATATTCGATGTTTCCAATCGTTTTGCATCGACGGTAGGTAAGGATTCACTTCCCAGCTCCCGCAATCGTTCTTTCTATCGATAATTGGCACGAATACGTGCTATTCGATGTTTCCAATCGTTTTGCATCGACTTTAGTTAGGATTCACTTCCCAGCTCCCGCAATCGTTCTTTCTATCGATAATTGGCACGAATACGTGTTATTCGATGTTTCCAATCGTTTTGCATCGACGGTAGGTAAGGATTCACTTCCCAGCTCCCGCAATCGTTCTTTCTATCGATAATTGGCACGAATACGTGCTATTCGATGTTTCCAATCGTTTTGCATCGACGGTAGGTAAGGATTCACTTCCCAGCTCCCGCAATCGTTCTTTCTATCGATAATTTGCACGAAGACGTGCTATTCGATGTGTCCAATCGTTTTGCATCGACGGCAGGTAAGGATTCACTTCCCAGCTCCCGCAATGGTTCTTTCTATCGACAATTGGCACGAATACGTGATATTCGATGTTTCCAATCGTTTTGCATCGACGGTAGGTAAGGATTTACTTCCCAGCTCCCGCAATCGTTCTTTCTATCGATAATTGACACGAATACGTGATATTCGATGTTTCCAATCGTTTTGCATCGACGGTAGGTAAGGATTCACTTCCCAGCTCCCGCAATCGTTCTTTCTATCAATAATTTCCACGAATACGTGCTATTCGATGTTTCCAATCGTTTTGCATCGACGGTAGGTAAGGATTCACTTCCCAGCTCCCGCAATCGTTCTGTCTATTGATAATTTGCACGAATACGTGCAATTCGATGTTTCCTATCGTTTTGCATCGACGGTAGGTAAGGATTCACTTCCCAGCTCCCGCAATCGATCGTTCTATCGATAATTGGCACGAATACGTGATGTTCGATGTTTCCAATCGTTTTGCATCGACGGTAGGTCAGGATTCACTTCCCAGCTCCCGCAATCGTTCTGTCTATTGATAATTTGCACGAATACGTGCAATTCGATGTTTCCAATCGTTTTGCATCGACGGTAGGTAAGGATTCACTTCCCAGCTCCCGCAATCGATCGTTCTATCGATAATTGGCACGAATACGTGATGTTCGATGTTTCCAATCGTTTTGCATCGACGGTAGGTAAGGATTCACTTCCCAGCTCCCGCAATCGTTCTTTCTATCGATAATTTGCACGAATACGTGATATTCGATGTTTCCAATCGTTTTGCATCGACGGTAGGTAAGGATTCACTTCGCAGCTCCCGCAATCGTTCTTTCTATCGATAATTGGCACGAATACGTGCTATTCGATGTTTCCAATCGTTTTGCATCGACTTTAGTTAAGGATTCACTTCCCATCTCCCGCAATCGTTCTTTCTATCGATAATTGGCACGAATACGTGTTATTCGATGTTTTCAATCGTTTTGCTTCGACGATAGGTAAGGATTCACTTCCCAGCTCCCGCAATCGATCGTTCTATCGATAATTGGCACGAATACGTGATGTTCGATGTTTCCAATCGTTTTGCATCGACGGTAGGTAAGGATTCACATCCCAGCTACCGCAATGGTTCTTTCTATCGACAATTGGCACGAATACGTGATATTCGATGTTTCCAATCGTTTTGCATCGACGGTAGGTAAGGATTCACTTCGCAGCTCCCGCAATCGTTCTTTCTATCGATTATTGGCACGAATACGTGCTTTTCGATGTTTCCAATCGTTTTGCATCGACGGTAGGTAAGGATTCACTTCGCAGCTCCCGCAATCGTTCTTTCTATCGATTATTGGCACGAATACGTGCTTTTCGATGTTTCCAATCGTTTTGCATCGACGGTAGGTAAGGATTCACTTCCCAGCTCCCGCAATCGTTCTTTCTATCGATAATTGGCACGAATACGTGCTATTCGATGTTTCCAATCGTTTTGCATCGACGGTAGGTAAGGATTCACTTCCCAGCTACCGCAATGGTTCTTTCTATCGACAATTGGCACGAATACGTGATATTCGATGTTTCCAATCGTTTTGCATCGACGGTAGGTAAGGATTCACTTCCCAGCTCCCGCAATCGTTCTTTCTATCGATAATTGGCACGAATACGTGCTATTCGATGTTTCCAATCGTTTTGCATCGACTTTAGTTAGGATTCACTTCCCAGCTCCCGCAATCGTTCTTTCTATCGATAATTGGCACGAATACGTGTTATTCGATGTTTCCAATCGTTTTGCATCGACGGTAGGTAAGGATTCACTTCCCAGCTCCCGCAATCGTTCTTTCTGTCGATAATTGGCACGAATACGTGCTATTCGATGTTTCCAATCGTTTTGCATCGACGGTAGGTAAGGATTCACTTCCCAGCTCCCGCAATCGTTCTTTCTATCGATAATTGGCACGAATACGTGCTATTCGATGTGTCCAATCGTTTTGCATCGACGGCAGGTAAGGATTCACTTCCCAGCTCCCGCAATCGTTCTTTCTATCGATAATTGGCACGAATACGTGTTATTCGATGTTTTCAATCGTTTTGCTTCGACGATAGGTAAGGATTCACTTCCCAGCTCCCGCAATCGATCGTTCTATCGATAATTGGCACGAATACGTGATGTTCGATGTTTCCAATCGTTTTGCATCGACGGTAGGTAAGGATTCACTTCCCAGCTACCGCAATGGTTCTTTCTATCGACAATTGGCACGAATACGTGATATTCGATGTTTCCAATCGTTTTGCATCGACGGTAGGTAAGGATTCACTTCCCAGCTCCCGCAATCGTTCTTTCTATCGATAATTGGCACGAATACGTGCTATTCGATGTTTCCAATCGTTTTGCATCGACTTTAGTTAGGATTCACTTCCCAGCTCCCGCAATCGTTCTTTCTATCGATAATTGGCACGAATACGTGTTATTCGATGTTTCCAATCGTTTTGCATCGACGGTAGGTAAGGATTCACTTCCCAGCTCCCGCAATCGTTCTTTCTATCGATAATTGGCACGAATACGTGCTATTCGATGTTTCCAATCGTTTTGCATCGACGGTAGGTAAGGATTCACTTCCCAGCTCCCGCAATCGTTCTTTCTATCGATAATTTGCACGAAGACGTGCTATTCGATGTGTCCAATCGTTTTGCATCGACGGCAGGTAAGGATTCACTTCCCAGCTCCCGCAATGGTTCTTTCTATCGACAATTGGCACGAATACGTGATATTCGATGTTTCCAATCGTTTTGCATCGACGGTAGGTAAGGATTTACTTCCCAGCTCCCGCAATCGTTCTTTCTATCGATAATTGACACGAATACGTGATATTCGATGTTTCCAATCGTTTTGCATCGACGGTAGGTAAGGATTCACTTCCCAGCTCCCGCAATCGTTCTTTCTATCAATAATTTCCACGAATACGTGCTATTCGATGTTTCCAATCGTTTTGCATCGACGGTAGGTAAGGATTCACTTCCCAGCTCCCGCAATCGTTCTGTCTATTGATAATTTGCACGAATACGTGCAATTCGATGTTTCCTATCGTTTTGCATCGACGGTAGGTAAGGATTCACTTCCCAGCTCCCGCAATCGATCGTTCTATCGATAATTGGCACGAATACGTGATGTTCGATGTTTCCAATCGTTTTGCATCGACGGTAGGTCAGGATTCACTTCCCAGCTCCCGCAATCGTTCTGTCTATTGATAATTTGCACGAATACGTGCAATTCGATGTTTCCAATCGTTTTGCATCGACGGTAGGTAAGGATTCACTTCCCAGCTCCCGCAATCGATCGTTCTATCGATAATTGGCACGAATACGTGATGTTCGATGTTTCCAATCGTTTTGCATCGACGGTAGGTAAGGATTCACTTCCCAGCTCCCGCAATCGTTCTTTCTATCGATAATTTGCACGAATACGTGATATTCGATGTTTCCAATCGTTTTGCATCGACGGTAGGTAAGGATTCACTTCGCAGCTCCCGCAATCGTTCTTTCTATCGATAATTGGCACGAATACGTGCTATTCGATGTTTCCAATCGTTTTGCATCGACTTTAGTTAAGGATTCACTTCCCATCTCCCGCAATCGTTCTTTCTATCGATAATTGGCACGAATACGTGTTATTCGATGTTTTCAATCGTTTTGCTTCGACGATAGGTAAGGATTCACTTCCCAGCTCCCGCAATCGATCGTTCTATCGATAATTGGCACGAATACGTGATGTTCGATGTTTCCAATCGTTTTGCATCGACGGTAGGTAAGGATTCACATCCCAGCTACCGCAATGGTTCTTTCTATCGACAATTGGCACGAATACGTGATATTCGATGTTTCCAATCGTTTTGCATCGACGGTAGGTAAGGATTCACTTCGCAGCTCCCGCAATCGTTCTTTCTATCGATTATTGGCACGAATACGTGCTTTTCGATGTTTCCAATCGTTTTGCATCGACGGTAGGTAAGGATTCACTTCGCAGCTCCCGCAATCGTTCTTTCTATCGATTATTGGCACGAATACGTGCTTTTCGATGTTTCCAATCGTTTTGCATCGACGGTAGGTAAGGATTCACTTCCCAGCTCCCGCAATCGTTCTTTCTATCGATAATTGGCACGAATACGTGCTATTCGATGTTTCCAATCGTTTTGCATCGACGGTAGGTAAGGATTCACTTCCCAGCTACCGCAATGGTTCTTTCTATCGACAATTGGCACGAATACGTGATATTCGATGTTTCCAATCGTTTTGCATCGACGGTAGGTAAGGATTCACTTCCCAGCTCCCGCAATCGTTCTTTCTATCGATAATTGGCACGAATACGTGCTATTCGATGTTTCCAATCGTTTTGCATCGACTTTAGTTAGGATTCACTTCCCAGCTCCCGCAATCGTTCTTTCTATCGATAATTGGCACGAATACGTGTTATTCGATGTTTCCAATCGTTTTGCATCGACGGTAGGTAAGGATTCACTTCCCAGCTCCCGCAATCGTTCTTTCTGTCGATAATTGGCACGAATACGTGCTATTCGATGTTTCCAATCGTTTTGCATCGACGGTAGGTAAGGATTCACTTCCCAGCTCCCGCAATCGTTCTTTCTATCGATAATTTGCACGAAGACGTGCTATTCGATGTGTCCAATCGTTTTGCATCGACGGCAGGTAAGGATTCACTTCCCAGCTCCCGCAATGGTTCTTTCTATCGATAATTGGCACGAATACGTGCTATTCGATGTTTCCAATCGTTTTGCATCGACGGTAGGTAAGGATTCACTTCCCAGCTCCCGCAATCGTTCTTTCTATCGATAATTTGCACGAATACGTGCTATTCGATGTTTCCAATCGTTTTGCATCGACGGTAGGTAAGGATTCACTTCCCAGCCCCCGCAATCGTTCTTTCTATCGATAATTGGCACGAATACGTGCTATTCGATGTTTCCAATCGTTTTGCATCGACTTTAGTTAGGATTCACTTCCCAGCTCCCGCAATCGTTCTTTCTATCGATAATTGGCACGAATACGTGTTATTCGATGTTTTCAATCGTTTTGCTTCGACGATAGGTAAGGATTCACTTCCCAGCTCCCGCAATCGATCGTTCTATCGATAATTGGCACGAATACGTGATGTTCGATGTTTCCAATCGTTTTGCATCGACGGTAGGTAAGGATTCACTTCCCAGCTACCGCAATGGTTCTTTCTATCGACAATTGGCACGAATACGTGATATTCGATGTTTCCAATCGTTTTGCATCGACGGTAGGTAAGGATTCACTTCCCAGCTCCCGCAATCGTTCTTTCTATCGATAATTGGCACGAATACGTGCTATTCGATGTTTCCAATCGTTTTGCATCGACTTTAGTTAGGATTCACTTCCCAGCTCCCGCAATCGTTCTTTCTATCGATAATTGGCACGAATACGTGTTATTCGATGTTTCCAATCGTTTTGCATCGACGGTAGGTAAGGATTCACTTCCCAGCTCCCGCAATCGTTCTTTCTATCGATAATTGGCACGAATACGTGCTATTCGATGTTTCCAATCGTTTTGCATCGACGGTAGGTAAGGATTCACTTCCCAGCTCCCGCAATCGTTCTTTCTATCGATAATTTGCACGAAGACGTGCTATTCGATGTGTCCAATCGTTTTGCATCGACGGCAGGTAAGGATTCACTTCCCAGCTCCCGCAATGGTTCTTTCTATCGACAATTGGCACGAATACGTGATATTCGATGTTTCCAATCGTTTTGCATCGACGGTAGGTAAGGATTTACTTCCCAGCTCCCGCAATCGTTCTTTCTATCGATAATTGACACGAATACGTGATATTCGATGTTTCCAATCGTTTTGCATCGACGGTAGGTAAGGATTCACTTCCCAGCTCCCGCAATCGTTCTTTCTATCAATAATTTCCACGAATACGTGCTATTCGATGTTTCCAATCGTTTTGCATCGACGGTAGGTAAGGATTCACTTCCCAGCTCCCGCAATCGTTCTGTCTATTGATAATTTGCACGAATACGTGCAATTCGATGTTTCCTATCGTTTTGCATCGACGGTAGGTAAGGATTCACTTCCCAGCTCCCGCAATCGATCGTTCTATCGATAATTGGCACGAATACGTGATGTTCGATGTTTCCAATCGTTTTGCATCGACGGTAGGTCAGGATTCACTTCCCAGCTCCCGCAATCGTTCTGTCTATTGATAATTTGCACGAATACGTGCAATTCGATGTTTCCAATCGTTTTGCATCGACGGTAGGTAAGGATTCACTTCCCAGCTCCCGCAATCGATCGTTCTATCGATAATTGGCACGAATACGTGATGTTCGATGTTTCCAATCGTTTTGCATCGACGGTAGGTAAGGATTCACTTCCCAGCTCCCGCAATCGTTCTTTCTATCGATAATTTGCACGAATACGTGATATTCGATGTTTCCAATCGTTTTGCATCGACGGTAGGTAAGGATTCACTTCGCAGCTCCCGCAATCGTTCTTTCTATCGATAATTGGCACGAATACGTGCTATTCGATGTTTCCAATCGTTTTGCATCGACTTTAGTTAAGGATTCACTTCCCATCTCCCGCAATCGTTCTTTCTATCGATAATTGGCACGAATACGTGTTATTCGATGTTTTCAATCGTTTTGCTTCGACGATAGGTAAGGATTCACTTCCCAGCTCCCGCAATCGATCGTTCTATCGATAATTGGCACGAATACGTGATGTTCGATGTTTCCAATCGTTTTGCATCGACGGTAGGTAAGGATTCACATCCCAGCTACCGCAATGGTTCTTTCTATCGACAATTGGCACGAATACGTGATATTCGATGTTTCCAATCGTTTTGCATCGACGGTAGGTAAGGATTCACTTCGCAGCTCCCGCAATCGTTCTTTCTATCGATTATTGGCACGAATACGTGCTTTTCGATGTTTCCAATCGTTTTGCATCGACGGTAGGTAAGGATTCACTTCCCAGCTCCCGCAATCGTTCTTTCTATCGATAATTGGCACGAATACGTGCTATTCGATGTTTCCAATCGTTTTGCATCGACGGTAGGTAAGGATTCACTTCCCAGCTCCCGCAATCGTTCTTTCTATCGATAATTGGCACGAATACGTGCTATTCGATGTTTCCAATCGTTTTGCATCGACTTTAGTTAGGATTCACTTCCCAGCTCCCGCAATCGTTCTTTCTATCGATAATTGGCACGAATACGTGTTATTCGATGTTTTCAATCGTTTTGCTTCGACGATAGGTAAGGATTCACTTCCCAGCTCCCGCAATCGATCGTTCTATCGATAATTGGCACGAATACGTGATGTTCGATGTTTCCAATCGTTTTGCATCGACTTTAGTTAGGATTCACTTCCCAGCTCCCGCAATCGTTCTTTCTATCGATAATTGGCACGAATACGTGTTATTCGATGTTTTCAATCGTTTTGCTTCGACGATAGGTAAGGATTCACTTCCCAGCTCCCGCAATCGATCGTTCTATCGATAATTGGCACGAATACGTGATGTTCGATGTTTCCAATCGTTTTGCATCGACGGTAGGTAAGGATTCACTTCGCAGCTCCCGCAATCGTTCTTTCTATCGATAATTTGCACGAAGACGTGCTATTCGATGTGTCCAATCGTTTTGCATCGACGGCAGGTAAGGATTCACTTCCCAGCTCCCGCAATCGTTCTTTCTATCGATAATTGGCACGAATACGTGTTATTCGATGTTTTCAATCGTTTTGCTTCGACGATAGGTAAGGATTCACTTCCCAGCTCCCGCAATCGATCGTTCTATCGATAATTGGCACGAATACGTGATGTTCGATGTTTCCAATCGTTTTGCATCGACGGTAGGTAAGGATTCACATCCCAGCTACCGCAATGGTTCTTTCTATCGACAATTGGCACGAACACGTGATATTCGATGTTTCCAATCGTTTTGCACCGACGGTAGGTAAGGATTCACTTCGCAGCTCCCGCAATCGTTCTTTCTATCGATTATTGGCACGAATACGTGCTTTTCGATGTTTCCAATCGTTTTGCATCGACGGTAGGTAAGGATTCACTTCCCAGCTCCCGCAATCGTTCTTTCTATCGATAATTGGCACGAATACGTGCTATTCGATGTTTCCAATCGTTTTGCATCGACGGTAGGTAAGGATTCACTTCCCAGCTCCCGCAATCGTTCTTTCTATCGATAATTTGCACGAATACGTGCTATTCGATGTTTCCAATCGTTTTGCATCGACGGTAGGTAAGGATTCACTTCCCAGCTCCCGCAATCGTTCTTTCTATCGATAATTGGCACGAATACGTGCTATTCGATGTTTCCAATCGTTTTGCATCGACTTTAGTTAGGATTCACTTCCCAGCTCCCGCAATCGTTCTTTCTATCGATAATTGGCACGAATACGTGTTATTCGATGTTTTCAATCGTTTTGCTTCGACGATAGGTAAGGATTCACTTCCCAGCTCCCGCAATCGATCGTTCTATCGATAATTGGCACGAATACGTGATGTTCGATGTTTCCAATCGTTTTGCATCGACGGTAGGTAAGGATTCACTTCCCAGCTACCGCAATGGTTCTTTCTATCGACAATTGGCACGAATACGTGATATTCGATGTTTCCAATCGTTTTGCATCGACGGTAGGTAAGGATTCACTTCGCAGCTCCCGCAATCGTTCTTTCTATCGATAATTGGCACGAATACGTGCTATTCGATGTTTCCAATCGTTTTGCATCGACTTTAGTTAAGGATTCACTTCCCAGCTCCCGCAATCGTTCTTTCTATCGATAATTGGCACGAATACGTGTTATTCGATGTTTTCAATCGTTTTGCTTCGACGATAGGTAAGGATTCACTTCCCAGCTCCCGCAATCGATCGTTCTATCGATAATTGGCACGAATACGTGATGTTCGATGTTTCCAATCGTTTTGCATCGACGGTAGGTAAGGATTCACTTCCCAGCTACCGCAATGGTTCTTTCTATCGACAATTGGCACGAATACGTGATATTCGATGTTTCCAATCGTTTTGCATCGACGGTAGGTAAGGATTCACTTCGCAGCTCCCGCAATCGTTCTTTCTATCGATAATTTGCACGAAGACGTGCTATTCGATGTGTCCAATCGTTTTGCATCGACGGCAGGTAAGGATTCACTTCCCAGCTCCCGCAATGGTTCTTTCTATCGACAATTGGCACGAATACGTGATATTCGATGTTTCCAATCGTTTTGCATCGACGGTAGGTAAGGATTTACTTCCCAGCTCCCGCAATCGTTCTTTCTATCGATAATTGACACGAATACGTGATATTCGATGTTTCCAATCGTTTTGCATCGACGGTAGGTAAGGATTCACTTCCCAGCTCCCGCAATCGTTCTTTCTATCAATAATTTCCACGAATACGTGCTATTCGATGTTTCCAATCGTTTTGCATCGACGGTAGGTAAGGATTCACTTCCCAGCTCCCGCAATCGTTCTGTCTATTGATAATTTGCACGAATACGTGCAATTCGATGTTTCCTATCGTTTTGCATCGACGGTAGGTAAGGATTCACTTCCCAGCTCCCGCAATCGATCGTTCTATCGATAATTGGCACGAATACGTGATGTTCGATGTTTCCAATCGTTTTGCATCGACGGTAGGTCAGGATTCACTTCCCAGCTCCCGCAATCGTTCTGTCTATTGATAATTTGCACGAATACGTGCAATTCGATGTTTCCAATCGTTTTGCATCGACGGTAGGTAAGGATTCACTTCCCAGCTCCCGCAATCGTTCTTTCTATCGATAATTGGCACGATTACGTGATATTCGATGTTCCCAATCGTTTTGCATCGACGGTAGGTAAGGATTCACTTCGCAGCTCCCGCAATCGTTCTTTCTATCGATAATTTGCACGAACACGTGCAATTCGATGTTTCCAATCGTTTTGCATCGACGGTAGGTAAGGATTCACTTCCCAGCTCCTGCAATCGTTCTTTCTATCGATAATTGGCACGAATACGTGATATTCGATGTTTCCAATCGTTTTGCATCGACGGTAGGTAAGGATTCACTTCCCAGCTCCCGCAATAGTTCTTCCTACCGTCGATGCAAAACGATTAGAAGCATCGAATATCACGTATTCGTGCCAATTATCGATAGAAAGAGCGATTGCGGGAGATGGGAAGTGAATCCTTACCTACCGATGCTGCAAAACGATTGGAAACATCGAATAGCACGTATTCGTGCAAATTATCGATAGAAAGAACGATTGCGGGAGCTGGGAAGTGAATCCTTACCTACCGTCGATGCAAAACGATTGGAAACATCGAATAGCACGTATTCGTGCCAATTATCGATAGAAAGAACGATTGCGGGAGCTGGGAAGTGAAACCTTACCTACCGTCGATGCTAAACGATTGGAAACATCGAATATCACGTATTCGTGCCAATTATCGATAGAAAGAACGATTGCGGGAGCTGGGAAGTGAATCCTTACCTAAAGTCGATGCAAAACGATTGGAAACATCGAAAAGCACGTATTCGTGCCAATAATCGATAGAAAGAACGATTGCGGGAGCTGGGAAGTGAATCCTAACCTACCGTCGATGCAAAACGATTGGAAACATCGAATAGCACGTATTCGTGCAAATTATCGATAGAAAGAACGATTGCGGGAGCTGGGAAGTGAATCCTTACCTACCGTCGATGCAAAACGATTGGATAATTGGCACGAATACGTGATATTCGATGTTTCCAATCGTTTAGCATCGACGGTAGGTAAGGATTCACTTCCCAGCTCCCGCAATCGTTCTTTCTATCGATAATTGGCACGAATACGTGCTATTCGATCGTTCCAATCGTTTTGCATCGACGGTAGGTAAGGATTCACTTCCCAGCTCCCGCAATCGTTCTTTCTATCGATAATTGGCACGAATACGTGCTATTCGATCTTTCCAATCGTTTTGCATCGACGGTAGGTAAGGATTCACTTCCCAGCTCCCGCAATCGTTCTTTCTATCGATAATTGGCACGAATACGTGCTATTCGATGTTTCCAATCGTTTTGCATCGACGGTAGGTAAGGATTCACTTCCCAGCTCCCGCAATCGTTCTTTCTATCGATAATTTGCACGAATACGTGCTATTCGATGTTTCCAATCGTTTTGCATCGACGGTAGGTAAGGATTCACTTCCCAGCTCCCGCAATCGTTCTTTCTATCGATAATTGGCACGAATACGTGCTATTCGATGTTTCCAATCGTTTTGCATCGACTTTAGTTAAGGATTCACTTCCCAGCTCCCGCAATCGTTCTTTCTATCGTTAATTGGCACGAATACGTGTTATTCGATGTTTTCAATCGTTTTGCTTCGACGATAGGTAAGGATTCACTTCCCAGCTCCCGCAATCGATCGTTCTATCGATAATTGGCACGAATACGTGATGTTCGATGTTTCCAATCGTTTTGCATCGACGGTAGGTAAGGATTCACTTCCCAGCTCCCGCAATCGTTCTTTCTATCGATAATTTGCACGAATACGTGATATTCGATGTTTCCAATCGTTTTGCATCGACGGTAGGTAAGGATTCACTTCGCATCTCCCGCAATCGTTCTTTCTATCGATAATTGGCACGAATACGTGCTATTCGATGTTTCCAATCGTTTTGCATCGACTTTAGTTAAGGATTCACTTCCCAGCTCCCGCAATCGTTCTTTCTATCGATAATTGGCACGAATACGTGTTATTCGATGTTTTCAATCGTTTTGCTTCGACGATAGGTAAGGATTCACTTCCCAGCTCCCGCAATCGATCGTTCTATCGATAATTGGCACGAATACGTGATGTTCGATGTTTCCAATCGTTTTGCATCGACGGTAGGTAAGGATTCACTTCCCAGCTACCGCAATGGTTCTTTCTATCGACAATTGGCACGAATACGTGATATTCGATGTTTCCAATCGTTTTGCATCGACGGTAGGTAAGGATTCACTTCCCAGCTCCCGCAATCGTTCTTTCTATCGATAATTTGCACGAAGACGTGCTATTCGATGTTTCCAATCGTTCTGCATCGACGGTAGGTAAGGATTCACTTCCCAGCTCCCGCAATCGATCGTTCTATCGATAATTGCCACGAATACGTGATGTTCGATGTTTCCAATCGTTTTGCATCGACGGTAGGTAAGGATTCACTTCCCAGCTCCCGCAATGGTTCTTTCTATCGACAATTGGCACGAATTCGTGATATTCGATGTTTCCAATCGTTTTGCATCGACGGTAGGTAAGGATTCACTTCGAAGCTCCCGCAATCGTTCTTTCTATCGATAATTTGCACGAAGACGTGCTATTCGATGTGTCCAATCGTTTTGCATCGACGGCAGGTAAGGATTCACTTCCCAGCTCCCGCAATGGTTCTTTCTATCGACAATTGGCACGAATACGTGCTATTCGATGTTTCCAATCGTTTTGCATCGACGGTAGGTAAGGATTCACTTCCCAGCTCCCGCAATCGATCGTTCTATCGACAATTGGCACGAATACGTGCTATTCGATGTTTCCAATCGTTTGGCATCGACGGTAGGTAAGGATTCACTTCCCAGCTCCCGCAATCGTTCTTTCTATCGATAATTTGCACGAAGACGTGCTATTCGATGTTTCCAATCGTTCTGCATCGACGGTAGGTAAGGATTCACTTCCCAGCTCCCGCAATCGATCGTTCTATCGATAATTGCCACGAATACGTGATGTTCGATGTTTCCAATCGTTTTGCATCGACGGTAGGTAAGGATTCACTTCCCAGCTCCCGCAATGGTTCTTTCTATCGACAATTGGCACGAATTCGTGATATTCGATGTTTCCAATCGTTTTGCATCGACGGTAGGTAAGGATTCACTTCGAAGCTCCCGCAATCGTTCTTTCTATCGATAATTTGCACGAAGACGTGCTATTCGATGTGTCCAATCGTTTTGCATCGACGGCAGGTAAGGATTCACTTCCCAGCTCCCGCAATGGTTCTTTCTATCGACAATTGGCACGAATACGTGCTATTCGATGTTTCCAATCGTTTTGCAACGACGGTAGGTAAGGATTCACTTCCCAGCTCCCGCAATCGATCGTTCTATCGACAATTGGCACGAATACGTGCTATTCGATGTTTCCAATCGTTTGGCATCGACGGTAGGTAAGGATTCACTTCGCAGCTCCCGCAATCGTTCTTTCTATCGATTATTGGCACGAATACGTGCTTTTCGATGTTTCCAATCGTTTTGCATCGACGGTAGGTAAGGATTCACTTCCCAGCTCCCGCAATCGTTCTTTCTATCGATAATTTGCACGAATACGTGCAATTCGATGTTTCCAATCGTTTTGCATCGACGGTAGGTAAGGATTCACTTCCCAGCTCCCGCAATCGTTCTTTCTATCGATAATTGGCACGAATACGTGATATCCGATGTTTCCAATCGTTTTGCATCGACGGTAGGTAAGGATTCACTTCCCAGCTCCCGCAATCGTTCTTTCTATCGATAATTGGCACGAATACGTGATATTCGATGTTTCCAATCGTTTTGCATCGACGGTAGGTAAGGATTCACTTCGCAGCTCCCGCAATCGTTCTTTCAACCGATAATTGGCACGAATACGTGATATTCGATGTTTCCAATCGTTTTGCATCGACGGTAGGTAAGGATTCACTTCCCAGCACCCGCAATCGTTCTTTCTATCGATAATTGGCACGAATACGTGATATTCGATGTTTCCAATCGTTTTGCATCGACGGTAGGTAAGGATTCACTTCGCAGCTCCCGCAATCGTTCTTTCTATCGATAATTGGCACGAATACGTGATATTCGATGTTTCCAATCGTTTTGCATCGACGGTAGGTAAGGATTCACTTCCCAGCTCCCGCAATCGTTCTTTCTATCGATAATTTGCACGAAGACGTGCTATTCGATGTTTCCAATCGTTCTGCATCGACGGTAGGTAAGGATTCACTTCCCAGCTCCCGCAATCGATCGTTCTATCGATAATTGCCACGAATACGTGATGTTCGATGTTTCCAATCGTTTTGCATCGACGGTAGGTAAGGATTCACTTCCCAGCTCCCGCAATGGTTCTTTCTATCGACAATTGGCACGAATTCGTGATATTCGATGTTTCCAATCGTTTTGCATCGACGGTAGGTAAGGATTCACTTCGAAGCTCCCGCAATCGTTCTTTCTATCGATAATTTGCACGAAGACGTGCTATTCGATGTGTCCAATCGTTTTGCATCGACGGCAGGTAAGGATTCACTTCCCAGCTCCCGCAATGGTTCTTTCTATCGACAATTGGCACGAATATGTGCTATTCGATGTTTCCAATCGTTTTGCATCGACGGTAGGTAAGGATTCACTTCCCAGCTCCCGCAATCGATCGTTCTATCGACAATTGGCACGAATACGTGCTATTCGATGTTTCCAATCGTTTTGCATCGACGGTAGGTAAGGATTCACTTCGCAGCTCCCGCAATCGTTCTTTCTATCGATTATTGGCACGAATACGTGCTTTTCGATGTTTCCAATCGTTTTGCATCGACGGTAGGTAAGGATTCACTTCCCAGCTCCCGCAATCGTTCTTTCTATCGATAATTTGCACGAATACGTGCAATTCGATGTTTCCAATCGTTTTGCATCGACGGTAGGTAAGGATTCACTTCCCAGCTCCCGCAATCGTTCTTTCTATCGATAATTGGCACGAATACGTGATATCCGATGTATCCAATCGTTTTGCATCGACGGTAGGTAAGGATTCACTTCCCAGCTCCCGCAATCGTTCTTTCTATCGATAATTGGCACGAATACGTGATATTCGATGTTTCCAATCGTTTTGCATCGACGGTAGGTAAGGATTCACTTCGCAGCTCCCGCAATCGTTCTTTCAATCGATAATTGGCACGAATACGTGATATTCGATGTTTCCAATCGTTTTGCATCGACGGTAGGTAAGGATTCACTTCCCAGCACCCGCAATCGTTCTTTCTATCGATAATTGGCACGAATTCGTGATATTCGATATTTCCAATCGTTTTGCATCGACGGTAGGTAAGGATTCACTTCGCAGCTCCCGCAATCGTTCTTTCTATCGATAATTGGCACGAATACGTGATATTCGATGTTTCCAATCGTTTTGCATCGACGGTAGGTAAGGATTCACTTCCCAGCTCCCGCAATCGTTCTTTCTATCGATAATTTGGACGAATACGTGCAATTCGATGTTTCCAATCGTTTTGCATCGACGGTAGGTAAGGATTCACTTCCCAGCTCCCGCAATCGTTCTTTCTATCGATAATTGGCACGAATACGTGATATCCGATGTTTCCAATCGTTTTGCATCGACGGTAGGTAAGGATTCACTTCCCAGCTCCCGCAATCGTTCTTTCTATCGATAATTGGCACGAATACGTGATATTCGATGTTTCCAATCGTTTTGCATCGACGGTAGGTAAGGATTCACTTCGCAGCTCCCGCAATCGTTCTTTCAATCGATAATTGGCACGAATACGTGATATTCGATGTTTCCAATCGTTTTGCATCGACGGTAGGTAAGGATTCACTTCCCAGCTCCCGCAATCGTTCTTTCTATCGATAATTTGGACGAATACGTGCAATTCGATGTTTCCAATCGTTTTGCATCGACGGTAGGTAAGGATTCACTTCCCAGCTCCCGCAATCGTTCTTTCTATCGATAATTGGCACGAATACGTGATATCCGATGTTTCCAATCGTTTTGCATCGACGGTAGGTAAGGATTCACTTCCCAGCTCCCGCAATCGTTCTTTCTATCGATAATTGGCACGAATACGTGATATTCGATGTTTCCAATCGTTTTGCATCGACGGTAGGTAAGGATTCACTTCGCAGCTCCCGCAATCGTTCTTTCAATCGATAATTGGCACGAATACGTGATATTCGATGTTTCCAATCGTTTTGCATCGACGGTAGGTAAGGATTCACTTCCCAGCACCCGCAATCGTTCTTTCTAACGATAATTAGCACGATTACGTGCAATTCGATGTTTCCAATCGTTTTGCATCGACGGTAGGAAAGGATTCACTTCCCAGCTCCCGCAATCGTTCTTTCTATCGATAATTGACACGAATACGTGATATTCGATGTTTCCAATCGTTTTGCATCGAAGGTAGGTAAGGATTCACTTCCCAGCTCCCGCAATCGTTCTTTCTATCAATAATTTCCACGAATACGTGCTATTCGATGTTTCCAATCGTTTTGCATCGACGGTAGGTAAGGATTCACTTCCCAGCTCCCGCAATCGTTCTGTCTATTGATAATTTGCACGAATACGTGCAATTCGATGTTTCCTATCGTTTTGCATCGACGGTAGGTAAGGATTCACTTCCCAGCTCCCGCAATCGATCGTTCTATCGATAATTGGCACGAATACGTGATGTTCGATGTTTCCAATCGGTTTGCATCGGCGGTAGGTCAGGATTCACTTCCCAGCTCCCGCAATCGTTCTGTCTATTGATAATTTGCACGAATACGTGCAATTCGATGTTTCCAATCGTTTTGCATCGACGGTAGGTAAGGATTCACTTCCCAGCTCCCGCAATCGTTCTTTCTATCGATAATTGGCACGATTACGTGATATTCGATGTTCCCAATCGTTTTGCATCGACGGTAGGTAAGGATTCACTTCCCAGCACCCGCAATCGTTCTTTCTAACGATAATTAGCACGATTACGTGCAATTCGATGTTTCCAATCGTTTTGCATCGACGGTAGGAAAGGATTCACTTCGCAGCTCCCGCAATCGTTCTTTCTATCGATAATTGGCACGAATACGTGATATTCGATGTTTCCAATCGTTTTGCATCGACGGTAGGTAAGGATTCACTTCCCAGCTCCCGCAATCGTTCTTTCTATCGATAATTTGGACGAATACGTGCAATTCGATGTTTCCAATCGTTTTGCATCGACGGTAGGTAAGGATTCACTTCCCAGCTCCCGCAATCGTTCTTTCTATCGATAATTGGCACGAATACGTGATATCCGATGTTTCCAATCGTTTTGCATCGACGGTAGGTAAGGATTCACTTCCCAGCTCCCGCAATCGTTCTTTCTATCGATAATTGGCACGAATACGTGATATTCGATGTTTCCAATCGTTTTGCATCGACGGTAGGTAAGGATTCACTTCGCAGCTCCCGCAATCGTTCTTTCAATCGATAATTGGCACGAATACGTGATATTCGATGTTTCCAATCGTTTTGCATCGACGGTAGGTAAGGATTCACTTCCCAGCTCCCGCAATCGTTCTTTCTATCGATAATTTGGACGAATACGTGCAATTCGATGTTTCCAATCGTTTTGCATCGACGGTAGGTAAGGATTCACTTCCCAGCTCCCGCAATCGTTCTTTCTATCGATAATTGGCACGAATACGTGATATCCGATGTTTCCAATCGTTTTGCATCGACGGTAGGTAAGGATTCACTTCCCAGCTCCCGCAATCGTTCTTTCTATCGATAATTGGCACGAATACGTGATATTCGATGTTTCCAATCGTTTTGCATCGACGGTAGGTAAGGATTCACTTCGCAGCTCCCGCAATCGTTCTTTCAATCGATAATTGGCACGAATACGTGATATTCGATGTTTCCAATCGTTTTGCATCGACGGTAGGTAAGGATTCACTTCCCAGCACCCGCAATCGTTCTTTCTAACGATAATTAGCACGATTACGTGCAATTCGATGTTTCCAATCGTTTTGCATCGACGGTAGGAAAGGATTCACTTCCCAGCTCCCGCAATCGTTCTTTCTATCGATAATTGACACGAATACGTGATATTCGATGTTTCCAATCGTTTTGCATCGAAGGTAGGTAAGGATTCACTTCCCAGCTCCCGCAATCGTTCTTTCTATCAATAATTTCCACGAATACGTGCTATTCGATGTTTCCAATCGTTTTGCATCGACGGTAGGTAAGGATTCACTTCCCAGCTCCCGCAATCGTTCTGTCTATTGATAATTTGCACGAATACGTGCAATTCGATGTTTCCTATCGTTTTGCATCGACGGTAGGTAAGGATTCACTTCCCAGCTCCCGCAATCGATCGTTCTATCGATAATTGGCACGAATACGTGATGTTCGATGTTTCCAATCGTTTTGCATCGACGGTAGGTCAGGATTCACTTCCCAGCTCCCGCAATCGTTCTGTCTATTGATAATTTGCACGAATACGTGCAATTCGATGTTTCCAATCGTTTTGCATCGACGGTAGGTAAGGATTCACTTCCCAGCTCCCGCAATCGTTCTTTCTATCGATAATTGGCACGATTACGTGATATTCG
The DNA here is from genome assembly GCA_951802745.1 of Nomada flava. NCBI lineage: Eukaryota > Metazoa > Arthropoda > Insecta > Hymenoptera > Apidae > Nomada > Nomada flava. The sequence goes on from OX637907.1 coordinate 167,138, forward strand.
ATGTTCCCAATCGTTTTGCATCGACGGTAGGTAAGGATTCACTTCCCAGCACCCGCAATCGTTCTTTCTAACGATAATTAGCACGATTACGTGCAATTCGATGTTTCCAATCGTTTTGCATCGACGGTAGGAAAGGATTCACTTCCCAGCTCCCGCAATCGTTCTTTCTATCGATAATTGACACGAATACGTGATATTCGATGTTTCCAATCGTTTTGCATCGAAGGTAGGTAAGGATTCACTTCCCAGCTCCCGCAATCGTTCTTTCTATCAATAATTTCCACGAATACGTGCTATTCGATGTTTCCAATCGTTTTGCATCGACGGTAGGTAAGGATTCACTTCCCAGCTCCCGCAATCGTTCTGTCTATTGATAATTTGCACGAATACGTGCAATTCGATGTTTCCTATCGTTTTGCATCGACGGTAGGTAAGGATTCACTTCCCAGCTCCCGCAATCGATCGTTCTATCGATAATTGGCACGAATACGTGATGTTCGATGTTTCCAATCGTTTTGCATCGACGGTAGGTAAGGATTCACTTCGCAGCTCCCGCAATCGTTCTTTCTATCGATAATTTGCACGAACACGTGCAATTCGATGTTTCCAATCGTTTTGCATCGACGGTAGGTAAGGATTCACTTCCCAGCTCCTGCAATCGTTCTTTCTATCGATAATTGGCACGAATACGTGATATTCGATGTTTTCAATCGTTTTGCATCGACGGTAGGTAAGGATTCACTTCCCAGCTCCCGCAATAGTTCTTCCTACCGTCGATGCAAAACGATTAGAAACATCGAATATCACGTATTCGTGCCAATTATCGATAGAAAGAACGATTGCGGGAGATGGGAAGTGAATCCTTACCTACCGTCGATGCAAAACGATTGGAAACTTCGAATATCACGTCTTCGTGCAAATTATCGATAGAAAGTGCGATTGCGGGAGCTGGGAAGTGAATCCTTACCTACCGTCGATGCAAAACGATTGGAAACATCGAAAAGCACGTATTCGTGCCAATTATCGATAGAACGATCGATTGCGGGAGCTGGGAAGTGAATCCTTACCTACCGATGCTGCAAAACGATTGGAAACATCGAATAGCACGTATTCGTGCAAATTATCGATAGACAGAACGATTGCGGGAGCTGGGAAGTGAATCCCTACCTACCGTCGATGCAAAACGATTGCAAACATCGAATAGCACGTATTCGTGGAAATTATCGATAGAAAGAACGATTGCGGGAGCTGGGAAGTGAATCCTTACCTACCGTCGATGCTAAACGATTGAAAACATCGAATATCACGTATTCGTGCAAATTATCGATAGAAAGAACGATTGCGGGAGCTGGGAAGTGAATCCTTACCTACCGTCGATGCAAAACGATTGGAAACATCGAATAGCACGTATTCGTGCCAATTATCGATAGAAAGAACGATTGCGGGAGCTGGGAAGTGAAACCTTACCTACCGTCGATGCTAAACGATTGGAAACATCGAATATCACGTAATCGTGCCAATTATCGATAGAAAGAACGATTGCGGGAGCTGGGAAGTGAATCCTTACCTAAAGTCGATGCAAAACGATTGGAAACATCGAAAAGCACGTATTCGTGCCAATAATCGATAGAAAGAACGATTGCGGGAGTTGGGAAGTGAATCCTAACCTACCGTCGATGCAAAACGATTGGAAACATCGAATAGCACGTATTCGTGCAAATTATCGATAGAAAGAACGATTGCGGGAGCTGGGAAGTGAATCCTTACCTACCGTCGATGCAAAACGATTGGATAATTGGCACGAATACGTGATATTCGATGTTTCCAATCGTTTAGCATCGACGGTAGGTAAGGATTCACTTCCCAGCTCCCGCAATCGTTCTTTCTATCGATAATTGGCACGAATACGTGCTATTCGATCTTTCCAATCGTTTTGCATCGACGGTAGGTAAGGATTCACTTCCCAGCTCCCGCAATCGTTCTTTCTATCGATAATTGGCACGAATACGTGCTATTCGATCTTTCCAATCGTTTTGCATCGACGGTAGGTAAGGATTCACTTCACAGCTCCCGCAATCGTTCTTTCTATCGATAATTGGCACGAATACGTGCTATTCGATGTTTCCAATCGTTTTGCATCGACGGTAGGTAAGGATTCACTTCCCAGCTCCCGCAATCGTTCTTTCTATCGATAATTTGCACGAATACGTGCTATTCGATGTTTCCAATCGTTTTGCATCGACGGTAGGTAAGGATTCACTTCCCAGCTCCCGCAATCGTTCTTTCTATCGATAATTGGCACGAATACGTGCTATTCGATGTTTCCAATCGTTTTGCATCGACTTTAGTTAGGATTCACTTCCCAGCTCCCGCAATCGTTCTTTCTATCGATAATTGGCACGAATACGTGTTATTCGATGTTTTCAATCGTTTTGCTTCGACGATAGGTAAGGATTCACTTCCCAGCTCCCGCAATCGATCGTTCTATCGATAATTGGCACGAATACGTGATGTTCGATGTTTCCAATCGTTTTGCATCGACTTTAGTTAGGATTCACTTCCCAGCTCCCGCAATCGTTCTTTCTATCGATAATTGGCACGAATAAGTGTTATTCGATGTTTTCAATCGTTTTGCTTCGACGATAGGTAAGGATTCACTTCCCAGCTCCCGCAATCGATCGTTCTATCGATAATTGGCACGAATACGTGATGTTCGATGTTTCCAATCGTTTTGCATCGACGGTAGGTAAGGATTCACTTCGCAGCTCCCGCAATCGTTCTTTCTATCGATAATTTGCACGAAGACGTGCTATTCGATGTGTCCAATCGTTTTGCATCGACGGCAGGTAAGGATTCACTTCCCAGCTCCCGGAATGGTTCTTTCTATCGACAATTGGCACGAATACGTGATATTCGATGTTTTCATTCGTTTTGCTTCGACGGTAGGTAAGGATTCACTTCCCAGCTCCCGCAATCGATCGTTCTATCGATAATTGGCACGAATACGTGATGTTCGATGTTTCCAATCGTTTTGCATCGACGGTAGGTAAGGATTCACTTCCCAGCTCCCGCAATCGTTCTTTCTATCGATAATTTGCACGAATACGTGATATTCGATGTTTCCAATCGTTTTGCATCGACGGTAGGTAAGGATTCACTTCGCAGCTCCCGCAATCGTTCTTTCTATCGATAATTGGCACGAATACGTGCTATTCGATGTTTCCAATCGTTTTGCATCGACTTTAGTTAAGGATTCACTTCCCAGCTCCCGCAATCGTTCTTTCTATCGATAATTGGCACGAATACGTGTTATTCGATGTTTTCAATCGTTTTGCTTCGACGATAGGTAAGGATTCACTTCCCAGCTCCCGCAATCGATCGTTCTATCGATAATTGGCACGAATACGTGATGTTCGATGTTTCCAATCGTTTTGCATCGACGGTAGGTAAGGATTCACATCCCAGCTACCGCAATGGTTCTTTCTATCGACAATTGGCACGAATACGTGATATTCGATGTTTCCAATCGTTTTGCATCGACGGTAGGTAAGGATTCACTTCGCAGCTCCCGCAATCGTTCTTTCTATCGATTATTGGCACGAATACGTGCTTTTCGATGTTTCCAATCGTTTTGCATCGACGGTAGGTAAGGATTCACTTCCCAGCTCCCGCAATCGTTCTTTCTATCGATAATTGGCACGAATACGTGCTATTCGATGTTTCCAATCGTTTTGCATCGACGGTAGGTAAGGATTCACTTCCCAGCTCCCGCAATCGTTCTTTCTATCGATAATTTGCACGAATACGTGCTATTCGATGTTTCCAATCGTTTTGCATCGACGGTAGGTAAGGATTCACTTCCCAGCTCCCGCAATCGTTCTTTCTATCGATAATTGGCACGAATACGTGCTATTCGATGTTTCCAATCGTTTTGCATCGACTTTAGTTAGGATTCACTTCCCAGCTCCCGCAATCGTTCTTTCTATCGATAATTGGCACGAATACGTGTTATTCGATGTTTTCAATCGTTTTGCTTCGACGATAGGTAAGGATTCACTTCCCAGCTCCCGCAATCGATCGTTCTATCGATAATTGGCACGAATACGTGATGTTCGATGTTTCCAATCGTTTTGCATCGACGGTAGGTAAGGATTCACTTCCCAGCTACCGCAATGGTTCTTTCTATCGACAATTGGCACGAATACGTGATATTCGATGTTTCCAATCGTTTTGCATCGACGGTAGGTAAGGATTCACTTCGCAGCTCCCGCAATCGTTCTTTCTATCGATAATTGGCACGAATACGTGCTATTCGATGTTTCCAATCGTTTTGCATCGACTTTAGTTAAGGATTCACTTCCCAGCTCCCGCAATCGTTCTTTCTATCGATAATTGGCACGAATACGTGTTATTCGATGTTTTCAATCGTTTTGCTTCGACGATAGGTAAGGATTCACTTCCCAGCTCCCGCAATCGATCGTTCTATCGATAATTGGCACGAATACGTGATGTTCGATGTTTCCAATCGTTTTGCATCGACGGTAGGTAAGGATTCACTTCCCAGCTACCGCAATGGTTCTTTCTATCGACAATTGGCACGAATACGTGATATTCGATGTTTCCAATCGTTTTGCATCGACGGTAGGTAAGGATTCACTTCGCAGCTCCCGCAATCGTTCTTTCTATCGATAATTTGCACGAAGACGTGCTATTCGATGTGTCCAATCGTTTTGCATCGACGGCAGGTAAGGATTCACTTCCCAGCTCCCGCAATGGTTCTTTCTATCGACAATTGGCACGAATACGTGATATTCGATGTTTCCAATCGTTTTGCATCGACGGTAGGTAAGGATTCACTTCGCAGCTCCCGCAATCGTTCTTTCTATCGATTATTGGCACGAATACGTGCTTTTCGATGTTTCCAATCGTTTTGCATCGACGGTAGGTAAGGATTCACTTCCCAGCTCCCGCAATCGTTCTTTCTATCGATAATTTCCACGAATACGTGCTATTCGATGTTTCCAATCGTTTTGCATCGACGGTAGGTAAGGATTCACTTCCCAGCTCCCGCAATCGTTCTGTCTATCGATAATTTGCACGAATACGTGCTATTCGATGTTTCCAATCGTTTTGCTTCGACGATAGGTAAGGATTCACTTCCCAGCTCCCGCAATCGTTCTTTCTATCGATAATTTGCACGAATACGTGCTATTCGATGTTTCCAATCGTTTTGCATCGACGGTAGGTAAGGATTCACTTCCCAGCTACCGCAATGGTTCTTTCTATCGACAATTGGCACGAATACGTGATATTCGATGTTTCCAATCGTTTTGCATCGACGGTAGGTAAGGATTCACTTCGCAGCTCCCGCAATCGTTCTTTCTATCGATAATTGGCACGAATACGTGCTATTCGATGTTTCCAATCGTTTTGCATCGACGGTAGGTAAGGATTCACTTCGCAGCTCCCGCAATCGTTCTTTCTATCGATTATTGGCACGAATACGTGCTTTTCGATGTTTCCAATCGTTTTGCATCGACGGTAGGTAAGGATTCACTTCCCAGCTCCCGCAATCGTTCTTTCTATCGATAATTTCCACGAATACGTGCTATTCGATGTTTCCAATCGTTTTGCATCGACGGTAGGTAAGGATTCACTTCCCAGCTCCCGCAATCGTTCTGTCTATCGATAATTTGCACGAATACGTGCTATTCGATGTTTCCAATCGTTTTGCATCGACGGTAGGTAAGGATTCACTTCCCAGCTCCCGCAATCGTTCTGTCTATCGATAATTTCCACGAATACGTGCTATTCGATGTTTCCAATCGTTTTGCATCGACGGTAGGTAAGGATTCACTTCCCAGCTCCCGCAATCGTTCTGTCTATCGATAATTTCCACGAATACGTGCTATTCGATGTTTCCAATCGTTTTGCATCGACGGTAGGTAAGGATTCACTTCCCAGCTCCCGCAATCGTTCTGTCTATCGATAATTTGCACGAATACGTGCTATTCGATGTTTCCAATCGTTTTGCATCGACGGTAGGTAAGGATTCACTTCCCAGCTCGCGCAATCGATCGTTCTATCGATAATTGGCACGAATACGTGATGTTCGATGTTTCCAATCGTTTTGCATCGACTTTAGGTAAGTATTCACTTCCCAGCTCCCGCAATCGTTCTTTCTATCGATAATTGGCACGAATACGTGCTATTCGATGTTTCCAATCGTTTTGCATCGACGGTAGGTAAGGATTCACTTCCCAGCTCCCGCAATCGTTCTTTCTATCGATAATTGGCACGAATACGTGCTATTCGATCTTTCCAATCGTTTTGCATCGACGGTAGGTAAGGATTCACTTCCCAGCTCCCGCAATCGTTCTTTCTATCGATAATTGGCACGAATACGTGCTATTCGATGTTTCCAATCGTTTTGCATCGACGGTAGGTAAGGATTCACTTCCCAGCTCCCGCAATCGTTCTTTCTATCGATAATTTGCACGAATACGTGATATTCGATGTTTCCAATCGTTTTGCATCGACGGTAGGTAAGGATTCACTTCGCAGCTCCCGCAATCGTTCTTTCTATCGATAATTTGCACGAAGACGTGCTATTCGATGTGTCCAATCGTTTTGCATCGACGGCAGGTAAGGATTCACTTCCCAGCTCCCGCAATGGTTCTTTCTATCGACAATTGGCACGAATACGTGATATTCGATGTTTTCATTCGTTTTGCTTTGACGGTAGGTAAGGATTCACTTCGCAGCTCCCGCAATCGTTCTTTCTATCGATAATTGGCACGAATACGTGCTATTCGATGTTTCCAATCGTTTTGCATCGACTTTAGTTAAGGATTCACTTCCCAGCTCCCGCAATCGTTCTTTCTATCGATAATTGGCACGAATACGTGATGTTCGATGTTTCCAATCGTTTTGCATCGACGGTAGGTAAGGATTCACTTCCCAGCTCCCGCAATGGTTCTTTCTATCGACAATTGGCACGAATACGTGCTATTCGATGTTTCCAATCGTTTTGCATCGACGGTAGGTAAGGATTCACTTCCCAGCTCCCGCAATCGATCGTTCTATCGACAATTGGCACGCATACGTGCTATTCGATGTTTCCAATCGTTTGGCATCGACGGTAGGTAAGGATTCACTTCGCAGCTCCCGCAATCGTTCTTTCTATCGATTATTGGCACGAATACGTGCTTTTCGATGTTTCCAATCGTTTTGCATCGACGGTAGGTAAGGATTCACTTCCCAGCTCCCGCAATCGTTCTTTCTATCGATAATTTGCACGAATACGTGCAATTCGATGTTTCCAATCGTTTTGCATCGACGGTAGGTAAGGATTCACTTCCCAGCTCCCGCAATCGTTCTTTCTATCGATAATTGGCACGAATACGTGATATCCGATGTTTCCAATCGTTTTGCATCGACGGTAGGTAAGGATTCACTTCCCAGCTCCCGCAATCGTTCTTTCTATCGATAATTGGCACGAATACGTGATATTCGATGTTTCCAATCGTTTTGCATCGACGGTAGGTAAGGATTCACTTCGCAGCTCCCGCAATCGTTCTTTCAACCGATAATTGGCACGAATACGTGATATTCGATGTTTCCAATCGTTTTGCATCGACGGTAGGTAAGGATTCACTTCCCAGCACCCGCAATCGTTCTTTCTATCGATAATTGGCACGAATACGTGATATTCGATGTTTCCAATCGTTTTGCATCGACGGTAGGTAAGGATTCACTTCGCAGCTCCCGCAATCGTTCTTTCTATCGATAATTGGCACGAATACGTGATATTCGATGTTTCCAATCGTTTTGCATCGACGGTAGGTAAGGATTCACTTCCCAGCTCCCGCAATCGTTCTTTCTATCGATAATTTGCACGAAGACGTGCTATTCGATGTTTCCAATCGTTCTGCATCGACGGTAGGTAAGGATTCACTTCCCAGCTCCCGCAATCGATCGTTCTATCGATAATTGCCACGAATACGTGATGTTCGATGTTTCCAATCGTTTTGCATCGACGGTAGGTAAGGATTCACTTCCCAGCTCCCGCAATGGTTCTTTCTATCGACAATTGGCACGAATTCGTGATATTCGATGTTTCCAATCGTTTTGCATCGACGGTAGGTAAGGATTCACTTCGAAGCTCCCGCAATCGTTCTTTCTATCGATAATTTGCACGAAGACGTGCTATTCGATGTGTCCAATCGTTTTGCATCGACGGCAGGTAAGGATTCACTTCCCAGCTCCCGCAATGGTTCTTTCTATCGACAATTGGCACGAATACGTGCTATTCGATGTTTCCAATCGTTTTGCATCGACGGTAGGTAAGGATTCACTTCCCAGCTCCCGCAATCGATCGTTCTATCGACAATTGGCACGAATACGTGCTATTCGATGTTTCCAATCGTTTTGCATCGACGGTAGGTAAGGATTCACTTCGCAGCTCCCGCAATCGTTCTTTCTATCGATTATTGGCACGAATACGTGCTTTTCGATGTTTCCAATCGTTTTGCATCGACGGTAGGTAAGGATTCACTTCCCAGCTCCCGCAATCGTTCTTTCTATCGATAATTTGCACGAATACGTGCAATTCGATGTTTCCAATCGTTTTGCATCGACGGTAGGTAAGGATTCACTTCCCAGCTCCCGCAATCGTTCTTTCTATCGATAATTGGCACGAATACGTGATATCCGATGTATCCAATCGTTTTGCATCGACGGTAGGTAAGGATTCACTTCCCAGCTCCCGCAATCGTTCTTTCTATCGATAATTGGCACGAATACGTGATATTCGATGTTTCCAATCGTTTTGCATCGACGGTAGGTAAGGATTCACTTCGCAGCTCCCGCAATCGTTCTTTCAATCGATAATTGGCACGAATACGTGATATTCGATGTTTCCAATCGTTTTGCATCGACGGTAGGTAAGGATTCACTTCCCAGCACCCGCAATCGTTCTTTCTATCGATAATTGGCACGAATTCGTGATATTCGATATTTCCAATCGTTTTGCATCGACGGTAGGTAAGGATTCACTTCGCAGCTCCCGCAATCGTTCTTTCTATCGATAATTGGCACGAATACGTGATGTTCGATGTTTCCAATCGTTTTGCATCGACGGTAGGTAAGGATTCACTTCCCAGCTACCGCAATGGTTCTTTCTATCGACAATTGGCACGAATACGTGATATTCGATGTTTCCAATCGTTTTGCATCGACGGTAGGTAAGGATTCACTTCGCAGCTCCCGCAATCGTTCTTTCTATCGATAATTTGCACGAAGACGTGCTATTCGATGTGTCCAATCGTTTTGCATCGACGGCAGGTAAGGATTCACTTCCCAGCTCCCGCAATGGTTCTTTCTATCGACAATTGGCACGAATACGTGATATTCGATGTTTCCAATCGTTTTGCATCGACGGTAGGTAAGGATTCACTTCGCAGCTCCCGCAATCGTTCTTTCTATCGATTATTGGCACGAATACGTGCTTTTCGATGTTTCCAATCGTTTTGCATCGACGGTAGGTAAGGATTCACTTCCCAGCTCCCGCAATCGTTCTTTCTATCGATAATTTCCACGAATACGTGCTATTCGATGTTTCCAATCGTTTTGCATCGACGGTAGGTAAGGATTCACTTCCCAGCTCCCGCAATCGTTCTGTCTATCGATAATTTGCACGAATACGTGCTATTCGATGTTTCCAATCGTTTTGCATCGACGGTAGGTAAGGATTCACTTCCCAGCTCCCGCAATCGTTCTGTCTATCGATAATTTCCACGAATACGTGCTATTCGATGTTTCCAATCGTTTTGCATCGACGGTAGGTAAGGATTCACTTCCCAGCTCCCGCAATCGTTCTGTCTATCGATAATTTCCACGAATACGTGCTATTCGATGTTTCCAATCGTTTTGCATCGACGGTAGGTAAGGATTCACTTCCCAGCTCCCGCAATCGTTCTGTCTATCGATAATTTGCACGAATACGTGCTATTCGATGTTTCCAATCGTTTTGCATCGACGGTAGGTAAGGATTCACTTCCCAGCTCGCGCAATCGATCGTTCTATCGATAATTGGCACGAATACGTGATGTTCGATGTTTCCAATCGTTTTGCATCGACTTTAGGTAAGTATTCACTTCCCAGCTCCCGCAATCGTTCTTTCTATCGATAATTGGCACGAATACGTGCTATTCGATGTTTCCAATCGTTTTGCATCGACGGTAGGTAAGGATTCACTTCCCAGCTCCCGCAATCGTTCTTTCTATCGATAATTGGCACGAATACGTGCTATTCGATCTTTCCAATCGTTTTGCATCGACGGTAGGTAAGGATTCACTTCCCAGCTCCCGCAATCGTTCTTTCTATCGATAATTGGCACGAATACGTGCTATTCGATGTTTCCAATCGTTTTGCATCGACGGTAGGTAAGGATTCACTTCCCAGCTCCCGCAATCGTTCTTTCTATCGATAATTTGCACGAATACGTGATATTCGATGTTTCCAATCGTTTTGCATCGACGGTAGGTAAGGATTCACTTCGCAGCTCCCGCAATCGTTCTTTCTATCGATAATTTGCACGAAGACGTGCTATTCGATGTGTCCAATCGTTTTGCATCGACGGCAGGTAAGGATTCACTTCCCAGCTCCCGCAATGGTTCTTTCTATCGACAATTGGCACGAATACGTGATATTCGATGTTTTCATTCGTTTTGCTTTGACGGTAGGTAAGGATTCACTTCGCAGCTCCCGCAATCGTTCTTTCTATCGATAATTGGCACGAATACGTGCTATTCGATGTTTCCAATCGTTTTGCATCGACTTTAGTTAAGGATTCACTTCCCAGCTCCCGCAATCGTTCTTTCTATCGATAATTGGCACGAATACGTGATGTTCGATGTTTCCAATCGTTTTGCATCGACGGTAGGTAAGGATTCACTTCCCAGCTCCCGCAATGGTTCTTTCTATCGACAATTGGCACGAATACGTGCTATTCGATGTTTCCAATCGTTTTGCATCGACGGTAGGTAAGGATTCACTTCCCAGCTCCCGCAATCGATCGTTCTATCGACAATTGGCACGAATACGTGCTATTCGATGTTTCCAATCGTTTGGCATCGACGGTAGGTAAGGATTCACTTCGCAGCTCCCGCAATCGTTCTTTCTATCGATTATTGGCACGAATACGTGCTTTTCGATGTTTCCAATCGTTTTGCATCGACGGTAGGTAAGGATTCACTTCCCAGCTCCCGCAATCGTTCTTTCTATCGATAATTTGCACGAATACGTGCAATTCGATGTTTCCAATCGTTTTGCATCGACGGTAGGTAAGGATTCACTTCCCAGCTCCCGCAATCGTTCTTTCTATCGATAATTGGCACGAATACGTGATATCCGATGTTTCCAATCGTTTTGCATCGACGGTAGGTAAGGATTCACTTCCCAGCTCCCGCAATCGTTCTTTCTATCGATAATTGGCACGAATACGTGATATTCGATGTTTCCAATCGTTTTGCATCGACGGTAGGTAAGGATTCACTTCGCAGCTCCCGCAATCGTTCTTTCAACCGATAATTGGCACGAATACGTGATATTCGATGTTTCCAATCGTTTTGCATCGACGGTAGGTAAGGATTCACTTCCCAGCACCCGCAATCGTTCTTTCTATCGATAATTGGCACGAATACGTGATATTCGATGTTTCCAATCGTTTTGCATCGACGGTAGGTAAGGATTCACTTCGCAGCTCCCGCAATCGTTCTTTCTATCGATAATTGGCACGAATACGTGATATTCGATGTTTCCAATCGTTTTGCATCGACGGTAGGTAAGGATTCACTTCCCAGCTCCCGCAATCGTTCTTTCTATCGATAATTTGCACGAAGACGTGCTATTCGATGTTTCCAATCGTTCTGCATCGACGGTAGGTAAGGATTCACTTCCCAGCTCCCGCAATCGATCGTTCTATCGATAATTGCCACGAATACGTGATGTTCGATGTTTCCAATCGTTTTGCATCGACGGTAGGTAAGGATTCACTTCCCAGCTCCCGCAATGGTTCTTTCTATCGACAATTGGCACGAATTCGTGATATTCGATGTTTCCAATCGTTTTGCATCGACGGTAGGTAAGGATTCACTTCGAAGCTCCCGCAATCGTTCTTTCTATCGATAATTTGCACGAAGACGTGCTATTCGATGTGTCCAATCGTTTTGCATCGACGGCAGGTAAGGATTCACTTCCCAGCTCCCGCAATGGTTCTTTCTATCGACAATTGGCACGAATACGTGCTATTCGATGTTTCCAATCGTTTTGCATCGACGGTAGGTAAGGATTCACTTCCCAGCTCCCGCAATCGATCGTTCTATCGACAATTGGCACGAATACGTGCTATTCGATGTTTCCAATCGTTTTGCATCGACGGTAGGTAAGGATTCACTTCGCAGCTCCCGCAATCGTTCTTTCTATCGATTATTGGCACGAATACGTGCTTTTCGATGTTTCCAATCGTTTTGCATCGACGGTAGGTAAGGATTCACTTCCCAGCTCCCGCAATCGTTCTTTCTATCGATAATTTGCACGAATACGTGCAATTCGATGTTTCCAATCGTTTTGCATCGACGGTAGGTAAGGATTCACTTCCCAGCTCCCGCAATCGTTCTTTCTATCGATAATTGGCACGAATACGTGATATCCGATGTATCCAATCGTTTTGCATCGACGGTAGGTAAGGATTCACTTCCCAGCTCCCGCAATCGTTCTTTCTATCGATAATTGGCACGAATACGTGATATTCGATGTTTCCAATCGTTTTGCATCGACGGTAGGTAAGGATTCACTTCGCAGCTCCCGCAATCGTTCTTTCAATCGATAATTGGCACGAATACGTGATATTCGATGTTTCCAATCGTTTTGCATCGACGGTAGGTAAGGATTCACTTCCCAGCACCCGCAATCGTTCTTTCTATCGATAATTGGCACGAATTCGTGATATTCGATATTTCCAATCGTTTTGCATCGACGGTAGGTAAGGATTCACTTCGCAGCTCCCGCAATCGTTCTTTCTATCGATAATTGGCACGAATACGTGATATTCGATGTTTCCAATCGTTTTGCATCGACGGTAGGTAAGGATTCACTTCCCAGCTCCCGCAATCGTTCTTTCTATCGATAATTTGGACGAATACGTGCAATTCGATGTTTCCAATCGTTTTGCATCGACGGTAGGTAAGGATTCACTTCCCAGCTCCCGCAATCGTTCTTTCTATCGATAATTGGCACGAATACGTGATATCCGATGTTTCCAATCGTTTTGCATCGACGGTAGGTAAGGATTCACTTCCCAGCTCCCGCAATCGTTCTTTCTATCGATAATTGGCACGAATACGTGATATTCGATGTTTCCAATCGTTTTGCATCGACGGTAGGTAAGGATTCACTTCGCAGCTCCCGCAATCGTTCTTTCAATCGATAATTGGCACGAATACGTGATATTCGATGTTTCCAATCGTTTTGCATCGACGGTAGGTAAGGATTCACTTCCCAGCACCCGCAATCGTTCTTTCTAACGATAATTAGCACGATTACGTGCAATTCGATGTTTCCAATCGTTTTGCATCGACGGTAGGAAAGGATTCACTTCCCAGCTCCCGCAATCGTTCTTTCTATCGATAATTGACACGAATACGTGATATTCGATGTTTCCAATCGTTTTGCATCGAAGGTAGGTAAGGATTCACTTCCCAGCTCCCGCAATCGTTCTTTCTATCAATAATTTCCACGAATACGTGCTATTCGATGTTTCCAATCGTTTTGCATCGACGGTAGGTAAGGATTCACTTCCCAGCTCCCGCAATCGTTCTGTCTATTGATAATTTGCACGAATACGTGCAATTCGATGTTTCCTATCGTTTTGCATCGACGGTAGGTAAGGATTCACTTCCCAGCTCCCGCAATCGATCGTTCTATCGATAATTGGCACGAATACGTGATGTTCGATGTTTCCAATCGTTTTGCATCGACGGTAGGTCAGGATTCACTTCCCAGCTCCCGCAATCGTTCTGTCTATTGATAATTTGCACGAATACGTGCAATTCGATGTTTCCAATCGTTTTGCATCGACGGTAGGTAAGGATTCACTTCCCAGCTCCCGCAATCGTTCTTTCTATCGATAATTGGCACGATTACGTGATATTCGATGTTCCCAATCGTTTTGCATCGACGGTAGGTAAGGATTCACTTCCCAGCACCCGCAATCGTTCTTTCTAACGATAATTAGCACGATTACGTGCAATTCGATGTTTCCAATCGTTTTGCATCGACGGTAGGAAAGGATTCACTTCCCAGCTCCCGCAATCGTTCTTTCTATCGATAATTGACACGAATACGTGATATTCGATGTTGCCAATCGTTTTGCATCGAAGGTAGGTAAGGATTCACTTCCCAGCTCCCGCAATCGTTCTTTCTATCAATAATTTCCACGAATACGTGCTATTCGATGTTTCCAATCGTTTTGCATCGACGGTAGGTAAGGATTCACTTCCCAGCTCCCGCAATCGTTCTGTCTATTGATAATTTGCACGAATACGTGCAATTCGATGTTTCCTATCGTTTTGCATCGACGGTAGGTAAGGATTCACTTCCCAGCTCCCGCAATCGATCGTTCTATCGATAATTGGCACGAATACGTGATGTTCGATGTTTCCAATCGTTTTGCATCGACGGTAGGTAAGGATTCACTTCGCAGCTCCCGCAATCGTTCTTTCTATCGATAATTTGCACGAACACGTGCAATTCGATGTTTCCAATCGTTTTGCATCGACGGTAGGTAAGGATTCACTTCCCAGCTCCTGCAATCGTTCTTTCTATCGATAATTGGCACGAATACGTGATATTCGATGTTTCCAATCGTTTTGCATCGACGGTAGGTAAGGATTCACTTCCCAGCTCCCGCAATAGTTCTTCCTACCGTCGATGCAAAACGATTAGAAACATCGAATATCACGTATTCGTGCCAATTATCGATAGAAAGAACGATTGCGGGAGATGGGAAGTGAATCCTTACCTACCGTCGATGCAAAACGATTGGAAACTTCGAATATCACGTCTTCGTGCAAATTATCGATAGAAAGTGCGATTGCGGGAGCTGGGAAGTGAATCCTTACCTACCGTCGATGCAAAACGATTGGAAACATCGAAAAGCACGTATTCGTGCCAATTATCGATAGAACGATCGATTGCGGGAGCTGAGAAGTGAATCCTTACCTACCGATGCTGCAAAACGATTGGAAACATCGAATAGCACGTATTCGTGCAAATTATCGATAGACAGAACGATTGCGGGAGCTGGGAAGTGAATCCCTACCTACCGTCGATGCAAAACGATTGCAAACATCGAATAGCACGTATTCGTGGAAATTATCGATAGAAAGAACGATTGCGGGAGCTGGGAAGTGAATCCTTACCTACCGTCGATGCTAAACGATTGAAAACATCGAATATCACGTATTCGTGCAAATTATCGATAGAAAGAACGATTGCGGGAGCTGGGAAGTGAATCCTTACCTACCGTCGATGCAAAACGATTGGAAACATCGAATAGCACGTATTCGTGCCAATTATCGATAGAAAGAACGATTGCGGGAGCTGGGAAGTGAAACCTTACCTACCGTCGATGCTAAACGATTGGAAACATCGAATATCACGTAATCGTGCCAATTATCGATAGAAAGAACGATTGCGGGAGCTGGGAAGTGAATCCTTACCTAAAGTCGATGCAAAACGATTGGAAACATCGAAAAGCACGTATTCGTGCCAATAATCGATAGAAAGAACGATTGCGGGAGTTGGGAAGTGAATCCTAACCTACCGTCGATGCAAAACGATTGGAAACATCGAATAGCACGTATTCGTGCAAATTATCGATAGAAAGAACGATTGCGGGAGCTGGGAAGTGAATCCTTACCTACCGTCGATGCAAAACGATTGGATAATTGGCACGAATACGTGATATTCGATGTTTCCAATCGTTTAGCATCGACGGTAGGTAAGGATTCACTTCCCAGCTCCCGCAATCGTTCTTTCTATCGATAATTGGCACGAATACGTGCTTTTCGATCTTTCCAATCGTTTTGCATCGACGGTAGGTAAGGATTCACTTCCCAGCTCCCGCAATCGTTCTTTCTATCGATAATTGGCACGAATACGTGCTATTCGATCTTTCCAATCGTTTTGCATCGACGGTAGGTAAGGATTCACTTCACAGCTCCCGCAATCGTTCTTTCTATCGATAATTGGCACGAATACGTGCTATTCGATGTTTCCAATCGTTTTGCATCGACGGTAGGTAAGGATTCACTTCCCAGCTCCCGCAATCGTTCTTTCTATCGATAATTTGCACGAATACGTGCTATTCGATGTTTCCAATCGTTTTGCATCGACGGTAGGTAAGGATTCACTTCCCAGCTCCCGCAATCGTTCTTTCTATCGATAATTGGCACGAATACGTGCTATTCGATGTTTCCAATCGTTTTGCATCGACTTTAGTTAGGATTCACTTCCCAGCTCCCGCAATCGTTCTTTCTATCGATAATTGGCACGAATACGTGTTATTCGATGTTTTCAATCGTTTTGCTTCGACGATAGGTAAGGATTCACTTCCCAGCTCCCGCAATCGATCGTTCTATCGATAATTGGCACGAATACGTGATGTTCGATGTTTCCAATCGTTTTGCATCGACTTTAGTTAGGATTCACTTCCCAGCTCCCGCAATCGTTCTTTCTATCGATAATTGGCACGAATACGTGTTATTCGATGTTTTCAATCGTTTTGCTTCCACGATAGGTAAGGATTCACTTCCCAGCTCCCGCAATCGATCGTTCTATCGATAATTGGCACGAATACGTGATGTTCGATGTTTCCAATCGTTTTGCATCGACGGTAGGTAAGGATTCACTTCGCAGCTCCCGCAATCGTTCTTTCTATCGATAATTTGCACGAAGACGTGCTATTCGATGTGTCCAATCGTTTTGCATCGACGGCAGGTAAGGATTCACTTCCCAGCTCCCGGAATGGTTCTTTCTATCGACAATTGGCACGAATACGTGATATTCGATGTTTTCATTCGTTTTGCTTCGACGGTAGGTAAGGATTCACTTCCCAGCTCCCGCAATCGATCGTTCTATCGATAATTGGCACGAATACGTGATGTTCGATGTTTCCAATCGTTTTGCATCGACGGTAGGTAAGGATTCACTTCCCAGCTCCCGCAACCGTTCTTTCTATCGATAATTTGCACGAATACGTGATATTCGATGTTTCCAATCGTTTTGCATCGACGGTAGGTAAGGATTCACTTCGCAGCTCCCGCAATCGTTCTTTCTATCGATAATTGGCACGAATACGTGCTATTCGATGTTTCCAATCGTTTTGCATCGACTTTAGTTAAGGATTCACTTCCCAGCTCCCGCAATCGTTCTTTCTATTGATAATTGGCACGAATACGTGTTATTCGATGTTTTCAATCGTTTTGCTTCGACGATAGGTAAGGATTCACTTCCCAGCTCCCGCAATCGATCGTTCTATCGATAATTGGCACGAATACGTGATGTTCGATGTTTCCAATCGTTTTGCATCGACGGTAGGTAAGGATTCACATCCCAGCTACCGCAATGGTTCTTTCTATCGACAATTGGCACGAATACGTGATATTCGATGTTTCCAATCGTTTTGCATCGGCGGTAGGTAAGGATTCACTTCGCAGCTCCCGCAATCGTTCTTTCTATCGATTATTGGCACGAATACGTGCTTTTCGATGTTTCCAATCGTTTTGCATCGACGGTAGGTAAGGATTCACTTCCCAGCTCCCGCAATCGTTCTTTCTATCGATAATTGGCACGAATACGTGCTATTCGATGTTTCCAATCGTTTTGCATCGACGGTAGGTAAGGATTCACTTCCCAGCTCCCGCAATCGTTCTTCCTATCGATAATTTGCACGAATACGTGCTATTCGATGTTTCCAATCGTTTTGCATCGACGGTAGGTAAGGATTCACTTCCCAGCTCCCGCAATCGTTCTTTCTATCGATAATTGGCACGAATACGTGCTATTCGATGTTTCCAATCGTTTTGCATCGACTTTAGTTAGGATTCACTTCCCAGCTCCCGCAATCGTTCTTTCTATCGATAATTGGCACGAATACGTGTTATTCGATGTTTTCAATCGTTTTGCTTCGACGATAGGTAAGGATTCACTTCCCAGCTCCCGCAATCGATCGTTCTATCGATAATTGGCACGAATACGTGATGTTCGATGTTTCCAATCGTTTTGCATCGACGGTAGGTAAGGATTCACTTCCCAGCTACCGCAATGGTTCTTTCTATCGACAATTGGCACGAATACGTGATATTCGATGTTTCCAATCGTTTTGCATCGACGGTAGGTAAGGATTCACTTCGCAGCTCCCGCAATCGTTCTTTCTATCGATAATTGGCACGAATACGTGCTATTCGATGTTTCCAATCGTTTTGCATCGACTTTAGTTAAGGATTCACTTCCCAGCTCCCGCAATCGTTCTTTCTATCGATAATTGGCACGAATACGTGTTATTCGATGTTTTCAATCGTTTTGCTTCGACGATAGGTAAGGATTCACTTCCCAGCTCCCGCAATCGATCGTTCTATCGATAATTGGCACGAATACGTGATGTTCGATGTTTCCAATCGTTTTGCATCGACGGTAGGTAAGGATTCACTTCCCAGCTACCGCAATGGTTCTTTCTATCGACAATTGGCACGAATACGTGATATTCGATGTTTCCAATCGTTTTGCATCGACGGTAGGTAAGGATTCACTTCGCAGCTCCCGCAATCGTTCTTTCTATCGATAATTTGCACGAAGACGTGCTATTCGATGTGTCCAATCGTTTTGCATCGACGGCAGGTAAGGATTCACTTCCCAGCTCCCGCAATGGTTCTTTCTATCGACAATTGGCACGAATACGTGATATTCGATGTTTTCATTCGTTTTGCTTTGACGGTAGGTAAGGATTCACTTCCCAGCTCCCGCAATCGATCGTTCTATCGATAATTGGCACGAATACGTGCTATTCGATGTTTCCAATCGTTTTGCATCGACGGTAGGTAAGGATTCACTTCGCAGCTCCCGCAATCGTTCTTTCTATCGATTATTGGCACGAATACGTGCTTTTCGATGTTTCCAATCGTTTTGCATCGACGGTAGGTAAGGATTCACTTCCCAGCTCCCGCAATCGTTCTTTCTATCGATAATTTCCACGAATACGTGCTATTCGATGTTTCCAATCGTTTTGCATCGACGGTAGGTAAGGATTCACTTCCCAGCTCCCGCAATCGTTCTGTCTATCGATAATTTGCACGAATACGTGCTATTCGATGTTTCCAATCGTTTTGCATCGACGGTAGGTAAGGATTCACTTCCCAGCTCCCGCAATCGTTCTGTCTATCGATAATTTCCACGAATACGTGCTATTCGATGTTTCCAATCGTTTTGCATCGACGGTAGGTAAGGATTCACTTCCCAGCTCCCGCAATCGTTCTGTCTATCGATAATTTCCACGAATACGTGCTATTCGATGTTTCCAATCGTTTTGCATCGACGGTAGGTAAGGATTCACTTCCCAGCTCCCGCAATCGTTCTGTCTATCGATAATTTGCACGAATACGTGCTATTCGATGTTTCCAATCGTTTTGCATCGACGGTAGGTAAGGATTCACTTCCCAGCTCGCGCAATCGATCGTTCTATCGATAATTGGCACGAATACGTGATGTTCGATGTTTCCAATCGTTTTGCATCGACTTTAGGTAAGTATTCACTTCCCAGCTCCCGCAATCGTTCTTTCTATCGATAATTGGCACGAATACGTGCTATTCGATGTTTCCAATCGTTTTGCATCGACGGTAGGTAAGGATTCACTTCCCAGCTCCCGCAATCGTTCTTTCTATCGATAATTGGCACGAATACGTGCTATTCGATCTTTCCAATCGTTTTGCATCGACGGTAGGTAAGGATTCACTTCCCAGCTCCCGCAATCGTTCTTTCTATCGATAATTGGCACGAATACGTGCTATTCGATGTTTCCAATCGTTTTGCATCGACGGTAGGTAAGGATTCACTTCCCAGCTCCCGCAATCGTTCTTTCTATCGATAATTTGCACGAATACGTGATATTCGATGTTTCCAATCGTTTTGCATCGACGGTAGGTAAGGATTCACTTCGCAGCTCCCGCAATCGTTCTTTCTATCGATAATTTGCACGAAGACGTGCTATTCGATGTGTCCAATCGTTTTGCATCGACGGCAGGTAAGGATTCACTTCCCAGCTCCCGCAATGGTTCTTTCTATCGACAATTGGCACGAATACGTGATATTCGATGTTTTCATTCGTTTTGCTTTGACGGTAGGTAAGGATTCACTTCCCAGCTCCCGCAATCGATCGTTCTATCGATAATTGGCACGAATACGTGCTATTCGATGTTTCCAATCGTTTTGCATCGACGGTAGGTAAGGATTCACTTCGCAGCTCCCGCAATCGTTCTTTCTATCGATTATTGGCACGAATACGTGCTTTTCGATGTTTCCAATCGTTTTGCATCGACGGTAGGTAAGGATTCACTTCCCAGCTCCCGCAATCGTTCTTTCTATCGATAATTTCCACGAATACGTGCTATTCGATGTTTCCAATCGTTTTGCATCGACGGTAGGTAAGGATTCACTTCCCAGCTCCCGCAATCGTTCTGTCTATCGATAATTTGCACGAATACGTGCTATTCGATGTTTCCAATCGTTTTGCATCGACGGTAGGTAAGGATTCACTTCCCAGCTCCCGCAATCGTTCTGTCTATCGATAATTTCCACGAATACGTGCTATTCGATGTTTCCAATCGTTTTGCATCGACGGTAGGTAAGGATTCACTTCCCAGCTCCCGCAATCGTTCTGTCTATCGATAATTTCCACGAATACGTGCTATTCGATGTTTCCAATCGTTTTGCATCGACGGTAGGTAAGGATTCACTTCCCAGCTCCCGCAATCGTTCTGTCTATCGATAATTTGCACGAATACGTGCTATTCGATGTTTCCAATCGTTTTGCATCGACGGTAGGTAAGGATTCACTTCCCAGCTCGCGCAATCGATCGTTCTATCGATAATTGGCACGAATACGTGCTATTCGATCTTTCCAATCGTTTTGCATCGACGGTAGGTAAGGATTCACTTCCCAGCTCCCGCAATCGTTCTTTCTATCGATAATTGGCACGAATACGTGCTATTCGATCTTTCCAATCGTTTTGCATCGACGGTAGGTAAGGATTCACTTCACAGCTCCCGCAATCGTTCTTTCTATCGATAATTGGCACGAATACGTGCTATTCGATGTTTCCAATCGTTTTGCATCGACGGTAGGTAAGGATTCACTTCCCAGCTCCCGCAATCGTTCTTTCTATCGATAATTTGCACGAATACGTGCTATTCGATGTTTCCAATCGTTTTGCATCGACGGTAGGTAAGGATTCACTTCCCAGCTCCCGCAATCGTTCTTTCTATCGATAATTGGCACGAATACGTGCTATTCGATGTTTCCAATCGTTTTGCATCGACTTTAGTTAGGATTCACTTCCCAGCTCCCGCAATCGTTCTTTCTATCGATAATTGGCACGAATACGTGTTATTCGATGTTTTCAATCGTTTTGCTTCGACGATAGGTAAGGATTCACTTCCCAGCTCCCGCAATCGATCGTTCTATCGATAATTGGCACGAATACGTGATGTTCGATGTTTCCAATCGTTTTGCATCGACTTTAGTTAGGATTCACTTCCCAGCTCCCGCAATCGTTCTTTCTATCGATAATTGGCACGAATACGTGTTATTCGATGTTTTCAATCGTTTTGCTTCCACGATAGGTAAGGATTCACTTCCCAGCTCCCGCAATCGATCGTTCTATCGATAATTGGCACGAATACGTGATGTTCGATGTTTCCAATCGTTTTGCATCGACGGTAGGTAAGGATTCACTTCGCAGCTCCCGCAATCGTTCTTTCTATCGATAATTTGCACGAAGACGTGATATTCGATGTTTCCAATCGTTTTGCATCGACGGTAGGTAAGGATTCACTTCCCAGCTCCCGCAATCGTTCTTTCTATCGATAATTTGCACGAATACGTGCTATTCGATGTTTCCAATTGATTTGCATCGACGGTAGGTAAGGATTCACTTCCCAGCTCCCGCAATCGTTCTTTCTATCGATAATTGGCACGAATACGTGATATTCGATGTTCCCAATCGTTTTGCATCGACGGTAGGTATGGATTCACTTCGCAGCTCCCGCAATCGTTCTTTCTATCGATAATTCGCACGAATACGTGCTATTCGATGTTTCCAATCGTTTTGCATCGACTTTAGGTAAGGATTCACTTCCCAGCTCCCGCAATCGTTCTTTCTATCGATAATTGGCACGAATACGTGATATTCGATGTTTTCAATCGTTTTGCTTCGACGGTAGGTAAGGATTCACTTCCCAGCTCCCGCAATCGATCGTTCTATCGATAATTGGCACGAATACGTGATGTTCGATGTTTCCAATCGTTTTGCATCGACGGTAGGTAAGGATTCACTTCCCAGCTCCCGCAACCGTTCTTTCTATCGATAATTTGCACGAATACGTGATATTCGATGTTTCCAATCGTTTTGCATCGACGGTAGGTAAGGATTCACTTCGCAGCTCCCGCAATCGTTCTTTCTATCGATAATTGGCACGAATACGTGCTATTCGATGTTTCCAATCGTTTTGCATCGACTTTAGTTAAGGATTCACTTCCCAGCTCCCGCAATCGTTCTTTCTATCGATAATTGGCACGAATACGTGTTATTCGATGTTTTCAATCGTTTTGCTTCGACGATAGGTAAGGATTCACTTCCCAGCTCCCGCAATCGATCGTTCTATCGATAATTGGCACGAATACGTGATGTTCGATGTTTCCAATCGTTTTGCATCGACGGTAGGTAAGGATTCACATCCCAGCTACCGCAATGGTTCTTTCTATCGACAATTGGCACGAATACGTGATATTCGATGTTTCCAATCGTTTTGCATCGACGGCAGGTAAGGATTCACTTCGCAGCTCCCGCAATCGTTCTTTCTATCGATTATTGGCACGAATACGTGCTTTTCGATGTTTCCAATCGTTTTGCATCGACGGTAGGTAAGGATTCACTTCCCAGCTCCCGCAATCGTTCTTTCTATCGATAATTGGCACGAATACGTGCTATTCGATGTTTCCAATCGTTTTGCATCGACGGTAGGTAAGGATTCACTTCCCAGCTCCCGCAATCGTTCTTTCTATCGATAATTTGCACGAATACGTGCTATTCGATGTTTCCAATCGTTTTGCATCGACGGTAGGTAAGGATTCACTTCCCAGCTCCCGCAATCGTTCTTTCTATCGATAATTGGCACGAATACGTGCTATTCGATGTTTCCAATCGTTTTGCATCGACTTTAGTTAGGATTCACTTCCCAGCTCCCGCAATCGTTCTTTCTCTCGATAATTGGCACGAATACGTGTTATTCGATGTTTTCAATCGTTTTGCTTCGACGATAGGTAAGGATTCACTTCCCAGCTCCCGCAATCGATCGTTCTATCGATAATTGGCACGAATACGTGATGTTCGATGTTTCCAATCGTTTTGCATCGACGGTAGGTAAGGATTCACTTCCCAGCTACCGCAATGGTTCTTTCTATCGACAATTGGCACGAATACGTGATATTCGATGTTTCCAATCGTTTTGCATCGACGGAAGGTAAGGATTCACTTCGCAGCTCCCGCAATCGTTCTTTCTATCGATAATTGGCACGAATACGTGCTATTCGATGTTTCCAATCGTTTTGCATCGACTTTAGTTAAGGATTCACTTCCCAGCTCCCGCAATCGTTCTTTCTATCGATAATTGGCACGAATACGTGTTATTCGATGTTTTCAATCGTTTTGCTTCGACGATAGGTAAGGATTCACTTCCCAGCTCCCGCAATCGATCGTTCTATCGATAATTGGCACGAATACGTGATGTTCGATGTTTCCAATCGTTTTGCATCGACGGTAGGTAAGGATTCACTTCCCAGCTACCGCAATGGTTCTTTCTATCGACAATTGGCACGAATACGTGATATTCGATGTTTCCAATCGTTTTGCATCGACGGTAGGTAAGGATTCACTTCGCAGCTCCCGCAATCGTTCTTTCTATCGATAATTTGCACGAAGACGTGCTATTCGATGTGTCCAATCGTTTTGCATCGACGGCAGGTAAGGATTCACTTCCCAGCTCCCGCAATGGTTCTTTCTATCGACAATTGGCACGAATACGTGATATTCGATGTTTTCATTCGTTTTGCTTTGACGGTAGGTAAGGATTCACTTCCCAGCTCCCGCAATCGATCGTTCTATCGATAATTGGCACGAATACGTGCTATTCGATGTTTCCAATCGTTTTGCATCGACGGTAGGTAAGGATTCACTTCGCAGCTCCCGCAATCGTTCTTTCTATCGATTATTGGCACGAATACGTGCTTTTCGATGTTTCCAATCGTTTTGCATCGACGGTAGGTAAGGATTCACTTCCCAGCTCCCGCAATCGTTCTTTCTATCGATAATTTCCACGAATACGTGCTATTCGATGTTTCCAATCGTTTTGCATCGACGGTAGGTAAGGATTCACTTCCCAGCTCCCGCAATCGTTCTGTCTATCGATAATTTGCACGAATACGTGCTATTCGATGTTTCCAATCGTTTTGCATCGACGGTAGGTAAGGATTCACTTCCCAGCTCCCGCAATCGTTCTGTCTATCGATAATTTCCACGAATACGTGCTATTCGATGTTTCCAATCGTTTTGCATCGACGGTAGGTAAGGATTCACTTCCCAGCTCCCGCAATCGTTCTGTCTATCGATAATTTCCACGAATACGTGCTATTCGATGTTTCCAATCGTTTTGCATCGACGGTAGGTAAGGATTCACTTCCCAGCTCCCGCAATCGTTCTGTCTATCGATAATTTGCACGAATACGTGCTATTCGATGTTTCCAATCGTTTTGCATCGACGGTAGGTAAGGATTCACTTCCCAGCTCGCGCAATCGATCGTTCTATCGATAATTGGCACGAATACGTGATGTTCGATGTTTCCAATCGTTTTGCATCGACTTTAGGTAAGTATTCACTTCCCAGCTCCCGCAATCGTTCTTTCTATCGATAATTGGCACGAATACGTGCTATTCGATGTTTCCAATCGTTTTGCATCGACGGTAGGTAAGGATTCACTTCCCAGCTCCCGCAATCGTTCTTTCTATCGATAATTGGCACGAATACGTGCTATTCGATCTTTCCAATCGTTTTGCATCGACGGTAGGTAAGGATTCACTTCCCAGCTCCCGCAATCGTTCTTTCTATCGATAATTGGCACGAATACGTGCTATTCGATGTTTCCAATCGTTTTGCATCGACGGTAGGTAAGGATTCACTTCCCAGCTCCCGCAATCGTTCTTTCTATCGATAATTTGCACGAATACGTGATATTCGATGTTTCCAATCGTTTTGCATCGACGGTAGGTAAGGATTCACTTCGCAGCTCCCGCAATCGTTCTTTCTATCGATAATTTGCACGAAGACGTGCTATTCGATGTGTCCAATCGTTTTGCATCGACGGCAGGTAAGGATTCACTTCCCAGCTCCCGCAATGGTTCTTTCTATCGACAATTGGCACGAATACGTGATATTCGATGTTTTCATTCGTTTTGCTTTGACGGTAGGTAAGGATTCACTTCCCAGCTCCCGCAATCGATCGTTCTATCGATAATTGGCACGAATACGTGCTATTCGATGTTTCCAATCGTTTTGCATCGACGGTAGGTAAGGATTCACTTCGCAGCTCCCGCAATCGTTCTTTCTATCGATTATTGGCACGAATACGTGCTTTTCGATGTTTCCAATCGTTTTGCATCGACGGTAGGTAAGGATTCACTTCCCAGCTCCCGCAATCGTTCTTTCTATCGATAATTTCCACGAATACGTGCTATTCGATGTTTCCAATCGTTTTGCATCGACGGTAGGTAAGGATTCACTTCCCAGCTCCCGCAATCGTTCTGTCTATCGATAATTTGCACGAATACGTGCTATTCGATGTTTCCAATCGTTTTGCATCGACGGTAGGTAAGGATTCACTTCCCAGCTCGCGCAATCGATCGTTCTATCGATAATTGGCACGAATACGTGATGTTCGATGTTTCCAATCGTTTTGCATCGACTTTAGGTAAGTATTCACTTCCCAGCTCCCGCAATCGTTCTTTCTATCGATAATTGGCACGAATACGTGCTATTCGATGTTTCCAATCGTTTTGCATCGACGGTAGGTAAGGATTCACTTCCCAGCTCCCGCAATCGTTCTTTCTATCGATAATTGGCACGAATACGTGCTATTCGATCTTTCCAATCGTTTTGCATCGACGGTAGGTAAGGATTCACTTCCCAGCTCCCGCAATCGTTCTTTCTATCGATAATTGGCACGAATACGTGCTATTCGATGTTTCCAATCGTTTTGCATCGACGGTAGGTAAGGATTCACTACCCAGCTCCCGCAATCGTTCTTTCTATCGATAATTTGCACGAATACGTGATATTCGATGTTTCCAATCGTTTTGCATCGACGGTAGGTAAGGATTCACTTCGCAGCTCCCGCAATCGTTCTTACTATCGATAATTGGCACGAATACGTGCTATTCGATGTTTCCAATCGTTTTGCATCGACTTTAGTTAAGGATTCACTTCCCAGCTCCCGCAATCGTTCTGTCTATCGATAATTTGCACGAATACGTGCAATTCGATGTTTCCAATCGTTTTGCAACGACGGTAGGTAAGGATTCACTTCCCAGCTCCCGCAATCGATCGTTCTATCGATAATTGGCACGAATACGTGATGTTCGATGTTTCCAATCGTTTTGCATCGACGGTAGGTAAGGATTCACTTCCCAGCTCCCGCAATGGTTCTTTCTATCGATAATTGACACGAATACGTGATATTCGATGTTTCCAATCGTTTTGCATCGACGGTAGGTAAGGATTCCCTTTCCAGCTCCCGCAATCGTTCTTTCTATCGATAATTGGCACGAATACTTGATATTCGATGTTCCCAATCGTTTTGCATCGACGGTAGGTAAGGATTCACTTCGCAGCTCCCGCAAACGTTCTTTCTATCGATAATTTGCACGAATAGGTGCAATTCGATGTTTCCAATCGTTTTGCATCGACGGTAGGTAAGGATTCACTTCCCAGCTCCCGCAATCGTTCTTTCTATCGATAATTTGCACGAATACGTGATATTCGATGTTTCCAATTGTTTTGCATCGACGGTAGGTAAGGATTCACTTCGCAGCTCCCGCAATCGTTCTTTCTATCGATAATTGGCACGAATACGTGCTATTCGATGTTTCCAATCGTTTTGCATCGACTTTAGTTAAGGATTCACTTCCCAGCTCCCGCAATCGTTCTTTCTATCGATAATTGGCACGAATACGTGTTATTCGATGTTTTCAATCGTTTTGCTTCGACGATAGGTAAGGATTCACTTCCCAGCTCCCGCAATCGATCGTTCTATCGATAATTGGCACGAATACGTGATGTTCGATGTTTCCAATCGTTTTGCATCGACGGTAGGTAAGGATTCACTTCCCAGCTACCGCAATGGTTCTTTCTATCGACAATTGGCACGAATACGTGATATTCGATGTTTCCAATCGTTTTGCATCGACGGTAGGTAAGGATTCACTTCGCAGCTCCCGCAATCGTTCTTTCTATCGATAATTTGCACGAAGACGTGCTATTCGATGTGTCCAATCGTTTTGCATCGACGGCAGGTAAGGATTCACTTCCCAGCTCCCGCAATGGTTCTTTCTATCGACAATTGGCACGAATACGTGATATTCGATGTTTTCATTCGTTTTGCTTCGACGGTAGGTAAGGATTCACTTCCCAGCTCCCGCAATCGATCGTTCTATCGATAATTGGCACGAATACGTGCTATTCGATGTTTCCAATCGTTTTGCATCGACGGTAGGTAAGGATTCACTTCCCAGCTCCCGCAATCGTTCTTTCTATCGATAATTGGCACGAATACGTGCTATTCGATCTTTCCAATCGTTTTGCATCGACGGTAGGTAAGGATTCACTTCCCAGCTCCCGCAATCGTTCTTTCTATCGATAATTGGCACGAATACGTGCTATTCGATGTTTCCAATCGTTTTGCATCGACGGTAGGTAAGGATTCACTTCCCAGCTCCCGCAATCGTTCTTTCTATCGATAATTTGCACGAATACGTGCTATTCGATGCTTCCAATCGTTTTGCATCGACGGTAGGTAAGGATTCACTTCCCAGCTCCCGCAATCGTTCTTTCTATCGATAATTGGCACGAATACGTGCTATTCGATGTTTCCAATCGTTTTGCATCGACTTTAGTTAAGGATTCACTTCCCAGCTCCCGCAATCGTTCTTTCTATCGATAATTGGCACGAATACGTGTTATTCGATGTTTTCAATCGTTTTGCTTCGACGATAGGTAAGGATTCACTTCCCAGCTCCCGCAATCGATCGTTCTATCGATAATTGGCACGAATACGTGATGTTCGACGTTTCCAATCGTTTTGCATCGACTTTAGTTAAGGATTCACTTCCCAGCTCCCGCAATCGTTCTTTCTATCGATAATTGGCACGAATACGTGTTATTCGATGTTTTCAATCGTTTTGCTTCGACGATAGGTAAGGATTCACTTCCCAGCTCCCGCAATCGATCGTTCTATCGATAATTGGCACGAATACGTGATGTTCGATGTTTCCAATCGTTTTGCATCGACGGTAGGTAAGGATTCACTTCCCAGCTACCGCAATGGTTCTTTCTATCGACAATTGGCACGAATACGTGATATTCGATGTTTCCAATCGTTTTGCATCGACGGTAGGTAAGGATTCACTTCGCAGCTCCCGCAATCGTTCTTTCTATCGATAATTTGCACGAAGACGTGCTATTCGATGTGTCCAATCGTTTTGCATCGACGGCAGGTAAGGATTCACTTCCCAGCTCCCGCAATGGTTCTTTCTATCGACAATTGGCACGAATACGTGATATTCGATGTTTTCATTCGTTTTGCTTTGACGGTAGGTAAGGATTCACTTCCCAGCTCCCGCAATCGATCGTTCTATCGATAATTGGCACGAATACGTGCTATTCGATGTTTCCAATCGTTTTGCATCGACGGTAGGTAAGGATTCACTTCGCAGCTCCCGCAATCGTTCTTTCTATCGATTATTGGCACGAATACGTGCTTTTCGATGTTTCCAATCGTTTTGCATCGACGGTAGGTAAGGATTCACTTCCCAGCTCCCGCAATCGTTCTTTCTATCGATAATTTCCACGAATACGTGCTATTCGATGTTTCCAATCGTTTTGCATCGACGGTAGGTAAGGATTCACTTCCCAGCTCCCGCAATCGTTCTGTCTATCGATAATTTGCACGAATACGTGCTATTCGATGTTTCCAATCGTTTTGCATCGACGGTAGGTAAGGATTCACTTCCCAGCTCCCGCAATCGTTCTTTCTATCGATAATTTGCACGAATACGTGCTATTCGATGCTTCCAATCGTTTTGCATCGACGGTAGGTAAGGATTCACTTCCCAGCTCCCGCAATCGTTCTTTCTATCGATAATTGGCACGAATACGTGCTATTCGATGTTTCCAATCGTTTTGCATCGACTTTAGTTAAGGATTCACTTCCCAGCTCCCGCAATCGTTCTTTCTATCGATAATTGGCACGAATACGTGTTATTCGATGTTTTCAATCGTTTTGCTTCGACGATAGGTAAGGATTCACTTCCCAGCTCCCGCAATCGATCGTTCTATCGATAATTGGCACGAATACGTGATGTTCGACGTTTCCAATCGTTTTGCATCGACTTTAGTTAAGGATTCACTTCCCAGCTCCCGCAATCGTTCTTTCTATCGATAATTGGCACGAATACGTGTTATTCGATGTTTTCAATCGTTTTGCTTCGACGATAGGTAAGGATTCACTTCCCAGCTCCCGCAATCGATCGTTCTATCGATAATTGGCACGAATACGTGATGTTCGATGTTTCCAATCGTTTTGCATCGACGGTAGGTAAGGATTCACTTCCCAGCTACCGCAATGGTTCTTTCTATCGACAATTGGCACGAATACGTGATATTCGATGTTTCCAATCGTTTTGCATCGACGGTAGGTAAGGATTCACTTCGCAGCTCCCGCAATCGTTCTTTCTATCGATAATTTGCACGAAGACGTGCTATTCGATGTGTCCAATCGTTTTGCATCGACGGCAGGTAAGGATTCACTTCCCAGCTCCCGCAATGGTTCTTTCTATCGACAATTGGCACGAATACGTGATATTCGATGTTTTCATTCGTTTTGCTTTGACGGTAGGTAAGGATTCACTTCCCAGCTCCCGCAATCGATCGTTCTATCGATAATTGGCACGAATACGTGCTATTCGATGTTTCCAATCGTTTTGCATCGACGGTAGGTAAGGATTCACTTCGCAGCTCCCGCAATCGTTCTTTCTATCGATTATTGGCACGAATACGTGCTTTTCGATGTTTCCAATCGTTTTGCATCGACGGTAGGTAAGGATTCACTTCCCAGCTCCCGCAATCGTTCTTTCTATCGATAATTTCCACGAATACGTGCTATTCGATGTTTCCAATCGTTTTGCATCGACGGTAGGTAAGGATTCACTTCCCAGCTCCCGCAATCGTTCTGTCTATCGATAATTTGCACGAATACGTGCTATTCGATGTTTCCAATCGTTTTGCATCGACGGTAGGTAAGGATTCACTTCCCAGCTCCCGCAATCGTTCTGTCTATCGATAATTTCCACGAATACGTGCTATTCGATGTTTCCAATCGTTTTGCATCGACGGTAGGTAAGGATTCACTTCCCAGCTCCCGCAATCGTTCTGTCTATCGATAATTTCCACGAATACGTGCTATTCGATGTTTCCAATCGTTTTGCATCGACGGTAGGTAAGGATTCACTTCCCAGCTCCCGCAATCGTTCTGTCTATCGATAATTTGCACGAATACGTGCTATTCGATGTTTCCAATCGTTTTGCATCGACGGTAGGTAAGGATTCACTTCCCAGCTCGCGCAATCGATCGTTCTATCGATAATTGGCACGAATACGTGATGTTCGATGTTTCCAATCGTTTTGCATCGACTTTAGGTAAGTATTCACTTCCCAGCTCCCGCAATCGTTCTTTCTATCGATAATTGGCACGAATACGTGCTATTCGATGTTTCCAATCGTTTTGCATCGACGGTAGGTAAGGATTCACTTCCCAGCTCCCGCAATCGTTCTTTCTATCGATAATTGGCACGAATACGTGCTATTCGATCTTTCCAATCGTTTTGCATCGACGGTAGGTAAGGATTCACTTCCCAGCTCCCGCAATCGTTCTTTCTATCTATAATTGGCACGAATGCGTGCTATTCGATGTTTCCAATCGTTTTGCATCGACGGTAGGTAAGGATTCACTTCCCAGCTCCCGCAATCGTTCTTTCTATCGATAATTTGCACGAATACGTGATATTCGATGTTTCCAATCGTTTTGCATCGACGGTAGGTAAGGATTCACTTCGCAGCTCCCGCAATCGTTCTTTCTATCGATAATTTGCACGAAGACGTGCTATTCGATGTGTCCAATCGTTTTGCATCGACGGCAGGTAAGGATTCACTTCCCAGCTCCCGCAATGGTTCTTTCTATCGACAATTGGCACGAATACGTGATATTCGATGTTTTCATTCGTTTTGCTTTGACGGTAGGTAAGGATTCACTTCCCAGCTCCCGCAATCGATCGTTCTATCGATAATTGGCACGAATACGTGCTATTCGATGTTTCCAATCGTTTTGCATCGACGGTAGGTAAGGATTCACTTCGCAGCTCCCGCAATCGTTCTTTCTATCGATTATTGGCACGAATACGTGCTTTTCGATGTTTCCAATCGTTTTGCATCGACGGTAGGTAAGGATTCACTTCCCAGCTCCCGCAATCGTTCTTTCTATCGATAATTTCCACGAATACGTGCTATTCGATGTTTCCAATCGTTTTGCATCGACGGTAGGTAAGGATTCACTTCCCAGCTCCCGCAATCGTTCTGTCTATCGATAATTTGCACGAATACGTGCTATTCGATGTTTCCAATCGTTTTGCATCGACGGTAGGTAAGGATTCACTTCCCAGCTCCCGCAATCGTTCTGTCTATCGATAATTTCCACGAATACGTGCTATTCGATGTTTCCAATCGTTTTGCATCGACGGTAGGTAAGGATTCACTTCCCAGCTCCCGCAATCGTTCTGTCTATCGATAATTTCCACGAATACGTGCTATTCGATGTTTCCAATCGTTTTGCATCGACGGTAGGTAAGGATTCACTTCCCAGCTCCCGCAATCGTTCTGTCTATCGATAATTTGCACGAATACGTGCTATTCGATGTTTCCAATCGTTTTGCATCGACGGTAGGTAAGGATTCACTTCCCAGCTCGCGCAATCGATCGTTCTATCGATAATTGGCACGAATACGTGATGTTCGATGTTTCCAATCGTTTTGCATCGACTTTAGGTAAGTATTCACTTCCCAGCTCCCGCAATCGTTCTTTCTATCGATAATTGGCACGAATACGTGCTATTCGATGTTTCCAATCGTTTTGCATCGACGGTAGGTAAGGATTCACTTCCCAGCTCCCGCAATCGTTCTTTCTATCGATAATTGGCACGAATACGTGCTATTCGATCTTTCCAATCGTTTTGCATCGACGGTAGGTAAGGATTCACTTCCCAGCTCCCGCAATCGTTCTTTCTATCGATAATTGGCACGAATACGTGCTATTCGATGTTTCCAATCGTTTTGCATCGACGGTAGGTAAGGATTCACTACCCAGCTCCCGCAATCGTTCTTTCTATCGATAATTTGCACGAATACGTGATATTCGATGTTTCCAATCGTTTTGCATCGACGGTAGGTAAGGATTCACTTCGCAGCTCCCGCAATCGTTCTTACTATCGATAATTGGCACGAATACGTGCTATTCGATGTTTCCAATCGTTTTGCATCGACTTTAGTTAAGGATTCACTTCCCAGCTCCCGCAATCGTTCTTTCTATCGATAATTGACACGAATACGGCATATTCGATGTTTCCAATCGTTTTGCATCGACGGTAGGTAAGAATTCACTTCCCAGCTCCCGCAATCGTTCTTTCTATCGATAATTTCCACGAATACGTGCTATTCGATGTTTCCAATAGTTTTGCATCGACGGTAGGTAAGGATTCACTTCCCAGCTCCCGCAATCGTTCTGTCTATCGATAATTTGCACGAATACGTGCAATTCGATGTTTCCAATCGTTTTGCAACGACGGTAGGTAAGGATTCACTTCCCAGCTCCCGCAATCGTTCTTTCTATCGATAATTGGCACGAATACGTGATATTCGATGTTCCCAATCGTTTTGCATCGACGGTAGGTAAGGATTCACTTCGCAGCTCCCGCAATCGTTCTTTCTATCGATAATTTGCACGAAGACGTGCTATTCGATGTGTCCAATCGTTTTGCATCGACGGCAGGTAAGGATTCACTTCCCAGCTCCCGCAATGGTTCTTTCTATCGACAATTGGCACGAATACGTGATATTCGATGTTTTCATTCGTTTTGCTTCGACGGTAGGTAAGGATTCACTTCCCAGCTCCCGCAATCGATCGTTCTATCGATAATTGGCACGAATACGTGCTATTCGATGTTTCCAATCGTTTTGCATCGACGGTAGGTAAGGATTCACTTCCCAGCTCCCGCAATCGTTCTTTCTATCGATAATTGGCACGAATACGTGCTATTCGATCTTTCCAATCGTTTTGCATCGACGGTAGGTAAGGATTCACTTCCCAGCTCCCGCAATCGTTCTTTCTATCGATAATTGGCACGAATACGTGCTATTCGATGTTTCCAATCGTTTTGCATCGACGGTAGGTAAGGATTCACTTCCCAGCTCCCGCAATCGTTCTTTCTATCGATAATTTGCACGAATACGTGCTATTCGATGCTTCCAATCGTTTTGCATCGACGGTAGGTAAGGATTCACTTCCCAGCTCCCGCAATCGTTCTTTCTATCGATAATTGGCACGAATACGTGCTATTCGATGTTTCCAATCGTTTTGCATCGACTTTAGTTAAGGATTCACTTCCCAGCTCCCGCAATCGTTCTTTCTATCGATAATTGGCACGAATACGTGTTATTCGATGTTTTCAATCGTTTTGCTTCGACGATAGGTAAGGATTCACTTCCCAGCTCCCGCAATCGATCGTTCTATCGATAATTGGCACGAATACGTGATGTTCGACGTTTCCAATCGTTTTGCATCGACTTTAGTTAAGGATTCACTTCCCAGCTCCCGCAATCGTTCTTTCTATCGATAATTGGCACGAATACGTGTTATTCGATGTTTTCAATCGTTTTGCTTCGACGATAGGTAAGGATTCACTTCCCAGCTCCCGCAATCGATCGTTCTATCGATAATTGGCACGAATACGTGATGTTCGATGTTTCCAATCGTTTTGCATCGTCGGTAGGTAAGGATTCACTTCCCAGCTACCGCAATGGTTCTTTCTATCGACAATTGGCACGAATACGTGATATTCGATGTTTCCAATCGTTTTGCATCGACGGTAGGTAAGGATTCACTTCGCAGCTCCCGCAATCGTTCTTTCTATCGATAATTTGCACGAAGACGTGCTATTCGATGTGTCCAATCGTTTTGCATCGACGGCAGGTAAGGATTCACTTCCCAGCTCCCGCAATGGTTCTTTCTATCGACAATTGGCACGAATACGTGAAATTCGATGTTTTCATTCGTTTTGCTTTGACGGTAGGTAAGGATTCACTTCCCAGCTCCCGCAATCGATCGTTCTATCGATAATTGGCACGAATACGTGCTATTCGATGTTTCCAATCGTTTTGCATCGACGGTAGGTAAGGATTCACTTCGCAGCTCCCGCAATCGTTCTTTCTATCGATTATTGGCACGAATACGTGCTTTTCGATGTTTCCAATCGTTTTGCATCGACGGTAGGTAAGGATTCACTTCCCAGCTCCTGCAATCGTTCTTTCTATCGATTATTGGCACGAATACGTGCTTTTCGATGTTTCCAATCGTTTTGCATCGACGGTAGGTAAGGATTCACTTCCCAGCTCCCGCAATCGATCGTTCTATCGATAATTGGCACGAATACGTGATGTTCGATGTTTCCAATCGTTTTGCATCGACTTTAGGTAAGGATTCACTTCCCAGCTCCCGCAATCGTTCTTTCTATCGATAATTGGCACGAATACGTGCTATTCGATGTTTCCAATCGTTTTGCATCGACGGTAGGTAAGGATTCACTTCCCAGCTCCCGCAATCGTTCTTTCTATCGATAATTGGCACGAATACGTGCTATTCGATCTTTCCAATCGTTTTGCATCGACGGTAGGTAAGGATTCACTTCCCAGCTCCCGCAATCGTTCTTTCTATCGATAATTGGCACGAATACGTGCTATTCGATGTTTCCAATCGTTTTGCATCGACGGTAGGTAAGGATTCACTTCCCAGCTCCCGCAATCGTTCTTTCTATCGATAATTGGCACGAATACGTGCTATTCGATCTTTCCAATCGTTTTGCATCGACGGTAGGTAAGGATTCACTTCCCAGCTCCCGCAATCGTTCTTTCTATCGATAATTGGCACGAATACGTGCTATTCGATGTTTCCAATCGTTTTGCATCGACGATAGGTAAGGATTCACTTCGCAGCTCCCGCAATCGTTCTTACTATCGATAATTGGCACGAATACGTGCTATTCGATGTTTCCAATCGTTTTGCATCGACTTTAGTTAAGGATTCACTTCCCAGCTCCCGCAATCGTTCTTTCTATCGATAATTGACACGAATACGGCATATTCGATGTTTCCAATCGTTTTGCATCGACGGTAGGTAAGAATTCACTTCCCAGCTCCCGCAATCGTTCTTTCTATCGATAATTTCCACGAATACGTGCTATTCGATGTTTCCAATCGTTTTGCATCGACGGTAGGTAAGGATTCACTTCCCAGCACCCGCAATCGTTCTGTCTATCGATAATTTGCACGAATACGTGCAATTCGATGTTTGCAATCGTTTTGCATCGACGGTAGGTAAGGATTCACTTCCCAGCTCCCGCAATCGATCGTTCTATCGATAATTGGCACGAATACGTGATGTTCGATGTTTCCAATCGTTTTGCATCGACGGTAGGTAAGGATTCACTTCCCAGCTCCCGCAATGGTTCTTTCTATCGATAATTGACACGAATACGTGATATTCGATGTTTCCAATCGTTTTGCATCGACGGTAGGTAAGGATTCCCTTCCCAGCTCCCGCAATCGTTCTTTCTATCGATAATTGGCACGAATACGTGTTATTCGAGGTTTTCAATCGTTTTGCTTCGACGATAGGTAAGGATTCACTTCCCAGCTCCCGCAATCGATCGTTCTATCGATAATTGGCACGAATACGTGATGTTCGATGTTTCCAATCGTTTTGCATCGACGGTAGGTAAGGATTCACTTCCCAGCTACCGCAATGGTTCTTTCTATCGACAATTGGCACGAATACGTGATATTCGATGTTTCCAATCGTTTTGCATCGACGGTAGGTAAGGATTCACTTCGCAGCTCCCGCAATCGTTCTTTCTATCGATAATTTGCACGAAGACGTGCTATTCGATGTGTCCAATCGTTTTGCATCGACGGCAGGTAAGGATTCACTTCCCAGCTCCCGCAATGGTTCTTTCTATCGACAATTGGCACGAATACGTGATATTCGATGTTTTCATTCGTTTTGCTTCGACGGTAGGTAAGGATTCACTTCCCAGCTCCCGCAATCGATCGTTCTATCGATAATTGGCACGAATACGTGCTATTCGATGTTTCCAATCGTTTTGCATCGACGGTAGGTAAGGATTCACTTCCCAGCTCCCGCAATCGTTCTTTCTATCGATAATTGGCACGAATACGTGCTATTCGATCTTTCCAATCGTTTTGCATCGACGGTAGGTAAGGATTCACTTCCCAGCTCCCGCAATCGTTCTTTCTATCGATAATTGGCACGAATACGTGCTATTCGATGTTTCCAATCGTTTTGCATCGACGGTAGGTAAGGATTCACTTCCCAGCTCCCGCAATCGTTCTTTCTATCGATAATTTGCACGAATACGTGCTATTCGATGCTTCCAATCGTTTTGCATCGACGGTAGGTAAGGATTCACTTCCCAGCTCCCGCAATCGTTCTTTCTATCGATAATTGGCACGAATACGTGCTATTCGATGTTTCCAATCGTTTTGCATCGACTTTAGTTAAGGATTCACTTCCCAGCTCCCGCAATCGTTCTTTCTATCGATAATTGGCACGAATACATGTTATTCGATGTTTTCAATCGTTTTGCTTCGACGATAGGTAAGGATTCACTTCCCAGCTCCCGCAATCGATCGTTCTATCGATAATTGGCACGAATACGTGCTATTCGATGTTTCCAATCGTTTTGCATCGACGGTAGGTAAGGATTCACTTCCCAGCTCCCGCAATCGTTCTTTCTATCGATAATTGGCACGAATACGTGCTATTCGATCTTTCCAATCGTTTTGCATCGACGGTAGGTAAGGATTCACTTCCCAGCTCCCGCAATCGTTCTTTCTATCGATAATTGGCACGAATACGTGCTATTCGATGTTTCCAATCGTTTTGCATCGACTTTAGTTAAGGATTCACTTCCCAGCTCCCGCAATCGTTCTTTCTATCGATAATTGGCACGAATACGTGTTATTCGATGTTTTCAATCGTTTTGCTTCGACGATAGGTAAGGATTCACTTCCCAGCTCCCGCAATCGATCGTTCTATCGATAATTGGCACGAATACGTGATGTTCGATGTTTCCAATCGTTTTGCATCGACGGTAGGAAAGGATTCACTTCCCAGCTACCGCAATGGTTCTTTCTATCGACAATTGGCACGAATACGTGATATTCGATGTTTCCAATCGTTTTGCATCGACGGTAGGTAAGGATTCACTTCGCAGCTCCCGCAATCGTTCTTTCTATCGATAATTTGCACGAAGACGTGCTATTCGATGTGTCCAATCGTTTTGCATCGACGGCAGGTAAGGATTCACTTCCCAGCTCCCGCAATGGTTCTTTCTATCGACAATTGGCACGAATACGTGATATTCGATGTTTCCAATCGTTTTGCATCAACGGTAGGTAAGGATTCACTTCGCAGCTCCCGCAATCGTTCTTTCTATCGATAATTTGCACGAAGACGTGCTATTCGATGTGTCCAATCGTTTTGCATCGACGGCAGGTAAGGATTCACTTCCCAGCTCCCGCAATGGCTCTTTCAATCGACAATTGGCACGAATACGTGATATTCGATGTTTTCATTCGTTTTGCTTCGACGGTAGGTAAGGATTCACTTCCCAGCTCCCGCAATCGATCGTTCTATCGATAATTGGCACGAATACGTGCTATTCGATGTTTCCAATCGTTTTGCATCGACGGTAGGTAAGGATTCACTTCCCAGCTCCCGCAATCGTTCTTTCTATCGATAATTGGCACGAATACGTGCTATTCGATCTTTCCAATCGTTTTGCATCGACGGTAGGTAAGGATTCACTTCCCAGCTCCCGCAATCGTTCTGTCTATCGATAATTTGCACGAATACGTGCAATTCGATGTTTGCAATCGTTTTGCATCGACGGTAGGTAAGGATTCACTTCCCAGCTCCCGCAATCGATCGTTCTATCGATAATTGGCACGAATACGTGATGTTCGATGTTTCCAATCGTTTTGCATCGACGGTAGGTAAGGATTCACTTCCCAGCTCCCGCAATGGTTCTTTCTATCGATAATTGACACGAATACGTGATATTCGATGTTTCCAATCGTTTTGCATCGACGGTAGGTAAGGATTCCCTTCCCAGCTCCCGCAATCGTTCTTTCTATCGATAATTGGCACGAATACGTGTTATTCGAGGTTTTCAATCGTTTTGCTTCGACGATAGGTAAGGATTCACTTCCCAGCTCCCGCAATCGATCGTTCTATCGATAATTGGCACGAATACGTGATGTTCGATGTTTCCAATCGTTTTGCATCGACGGTAGGTAAGGATTCACTTCCCAGCTACCGCAATGGTTCTTTCTATCGACAATTGGCACGAATACGTGATATTCGATGTTTCCAATCGTTTTGCATCGACGGTAGGTAAGGATTCACTTCGCAGCTCCCGCAATCGTTCTTTCTATCGATAATTTGCACGAAGACGTGCTATTCGATGTGTCCAATCGTTTTGCATCGACGGCAGGTAAGGATTCACTTCCCAGCTACCGCAATGGTTCTTTCTATCGACAATTGGCACGAATACGTGATATTCGATGTTTCCAATCGTTTTGCATCGACGGTAGGTAAGGATTCACTTCGCAGCTCCCGCAATCGTTCTTTCTATCGATAATTTGCACGAAGACGTGCTATTCGATGTGTCCAATCGTTTTGCATCGACGGCAGGTAAGGATTCACTTCCCAGCTCCCGCAATGGTTCTTTCTATCGACAATTGGCACGAATACGTGATATTCGATGTTTCCAATCGTTTTGCATCGACGGTAGGTAAGGATTCACTTCGCAGCTCCCGCAATCGTTCTTTCTATCGATAATTTGCACGAAGACGTGCTATTCGATGTGTCCAATCGTTTTGCATCGACGGCAGGTAAGGATTCACTTCCCAGCTCCCGCAATGGTTCTTTCTATCGACAATTGGCACGAATACGTGATATTCGATGTTTTCATTCGTTTTGCTTCGACGGTAGGTAAGGATTCACTTCCCAGCTCCCGCAATCGATCGTTCTATCGATAATTGGCACGAATACGTGCTATTCGATGTTTCCAATCGTTTTGCATCGACGGTAGGTAAGGATTCACTTCCCAGCTCCCGCAATCGTTCTTTCTATCGATAATTGGCACGAATACGTGCTATTCGATCTTTCCAATCGTTTTGCATCGACGGTAGGTAAGGATTCACTTCCCAGCTCCCGCAATCGTTCTTTCTATCGATAATTTCCACGAATACGTGCTATTCGATGTTTCCAATCGTTTTGCATCGACGGTAGGTAAGGATTCACTTCCCAGCACCCGCAATCGTTCTGTCTATCGATAATTTGCACGAATACGTGCAATTCGATGTTTGCAATCGTTTTGCATCGACGGTAGGTAAGGATTCACTTCCCAGCTCCCGCAATCGATCGTTCTAT
Source organism: Nomada flava (assembly GCA_951802745.1). NCBI lineage: Eukaryota > Metazoa > Arthropoda > Insecta > Hymenoptera > Apidae > Nomada > Nomada flava. The sequence continues at coordinate 207,636 of OX637907.1, forward strand.
CGATAATTGGCACGAATACGTGATGTTCGATGTTTCCAATCGTTTTGCATCGACGGTAGGTAAGGATTCACTTCCCAGCTCCCGCAATGGTTCTTTCTATCGATAATTGACACGAATACGTGATATTCGATGTTTCCAATCGTTTTGCATCGACGGTAGGTAAGGATTCCCTTCCCAGCTCCCGCAATCGTTCTTTCTATCGATAATTGGCACGAATACGTGTTATTCGAGGTTTTCAATCGTTTTGCTTCGACGATAGGTAAGGATTCACTTCCCAGCTCCCGCAATCGATCGTTCTATCGATAATTGGCACGAATACGTGATGTTCGATGTTTCCAATCGTTTTGCATCGACGGTAGGTAAGGATTCACTTCCCAGCTACCGCAATGGTTCTTTCTATCGACAATTGGCACGAATACGTGATATTCGATGTTTCCAATCGTTTTGCATCGACGGTAGGTAAGGATTCACTTCGCAGCTCCCGCAATCGTTCTTTCTATCGATAATTTGCACGAAGACGTGCTATTCGATGTGTCCAATCGTTTTGCATCGACGGCAGGTAAGGATTCACTTCCCAGCTCCCGCTATGGTTCTTTCTATCGACAATTGGCACGAATACGTGATATTCGATGTTTTCATTCGTTTTGCTTCGACGGTAGGTAAGGATTCACTTCCCAGCTCCCGCAATCGATCGTTCTATCGATAATTGGCACGAATACGTGCGATTCGATGTTTCCAATCGTTTTGCATCGACGGTAGGTAAGGATTCACTTCCCAGCTCCCGCAATCGTTCTTTCTATCGATAATTGGCACGAATACGTGCTATTCGATCTTTCCAATCGTTTTGCATCGACGGTAGGTAAGGATTCACTTCCCAGCTCCCGCAATCGTTCTTTCTATCGATAATTGGCACGAATACGTGCTATTCGATGTTTCCAATCGTTTTGCATCGACGGTAGGTAAGGATTCACTTCCCAGCTCCCGCAATCGTTCTTTCTATCGATAATTTGCACGAATACGTGCTATTCGATGCTTCCAATCGTTTTGCATCGACGGTAGGTAAGGATTCACTTCCCAGCTCCCGCAATCGTTCTTTCTATCGATAATTGGCACGAATACGTGCTATTCGATGTTTCCAATCGTTTTGCATCGACTTTAGTTAAGGATTCACTTCCCAGCTCCCGCAATCGTTCTTTCTATCGATAATTGGCACGAATACATGTTATTCGATGTTTTCAATCGTTTTGCTTCGACGATAGGTAAGGATTCACTTCCCAGCTCCCGCAATCGATCGTTCTATCGATAATTGGCACGAATACGTGCTATTCGATGTTTCCAATCGTTTTGCATCGACGGTAGGTAAGGATTCACTTCCCAGCTCCCGCAATCGTTCTTTCTATCGATAATTGGCACGAATACGTGCTATTCGATCTTTCCAATCGTTTTGCATCGACGGTAGGTAAGGATTCACTTCCCAGCTCCCGCAATCGTTCTTTCTATCGATAATTGGCACGAATACGTGCTATTCGATGTTTCCAATCGTTTTGCATCGACTTTAGTTAAGGATTCACTTCCCAGCTCCCGCAATCGTTCTTTCTATCGATAATTGGCACGAATACGTGTTATTCGATGTTTTCAATCGTTTTGCTTCGACGATAGGTAAGGATTCACTTCCCAGCTCCCGCAATCGATCGTTCTATCGATAATTGGCACGAATACGTGATGTTCGATGTTTCCAATCGTTTTGCATCGACGGTAGGAAAGGATTCACTTCCCAGCTACCGCAATGGTTCTTTCTATCGACAATTGGCACGAATACGTGATATTCGATGTTTCCAATCGTTTTGCATCGACGGTAGGTAAGGATTCACTTCGCAGCTCCCGCAATCGTTCTTTCTATCGATAATTTGCACGAAGACGTGCTATTCGATGTGTCCAATCGTTTTGCATCGACGGCAGGTAAGGATTCACTTCCCAGCTCCCGCAATGGTTCTTTCTATCGACAATTGGCACGAATACGTGATATTCGATGTTTTCATTCGTTTTGCTTCGACGGTAGGTAAGGATTCACTTCCCAGCTCCCGCAATCGATCGTTCTATCGATAATTGGCACGAATACGTGCTATTCGATGTTTCCAATCGTTTTGCATCGACGGTAGGTAAGGATTCACTTCGCAGCTCCCGCAATCGTTCTTTCTATCGATTATTGGCACGAATACGTGCTATTCGATGTTTCCAATCGTTTTGCATCGACGGTAGGTAAGGATTCACTTCCCAGCTCCCGCAATCGTTCTTTCTATCGATAATTTGCTCGAATACGTGCTATTCGATGTATCCAATCGTTTTGCATCGACGGTAGGTAAGGATTCACTTCCCAGCTCCCACAATCGTTCTTTCTATCGATAATTGGCACGAATACGTGCTATTCGATGTTTCCAATCGTTTTGCATCGACTTTAGTTAGGATTCACTTCCCAGCTCCCGCAATCGTTCTTTCTATCGATAATTGGCACGAATACGTGTTATTCGATGTTTTCAATCGTTTTGCTTCGACGATAGGTAAGGATTCACTTCCCAGCTCCCGCAATCGATCGTTCTATCGATAATTGGCACGAATACGTGATGTTCGATGTTTCCAATCGTTTTGCATCGACGGTAGGTAAGGATTCACTTCCCAGCTCCCGCAATCGTTCTTTCTATCGATAATTTGCACGAATACGTGATATTCGATGTTTCCAATCGTTTTGCATCGACGGTAGGTAAGGATTCACTTCGCAGCTCCCGCAATCGTTCTTTCTATCGATAATTGGCACGAATACGTGATATTCGATGTTCCCAATCGTTTTGCATCGACGGTAGGTAAGGATTCACTTCCCAGCTCCCGCAATCGTTCTGTCTATCGATAATTTGCACGAATACGTGCAATTCGATGTTTCCAATCGTTTTGCATCGACGGTAGGTAAGGATTCACTTCCCAGCTCCCGCAATCGATCGTTCTATCGATAATTGGCACGAATACGTGATATTCGATGTTCCCAATCGTTTTGCATCGACGGTAGGTAAGGATTCACTTCGCAGCTCCCGCAAACGTTCTTTCTATCGATAATTTGCACGAATACGTGCAATTCGATGTTTCCAATCGTTTTGCATCGACGGTAGGTAAGGATTCACTTCCCAGCTCCCGCAATCGTTCTTTCTATCGATAATTTGCACGAATACGTGATATTCGATGTTTCCAATCGTTTTGCATCGACGGTAGGTAAGGATTCACTTCGCAGCTCCCGCAATCGTTCTTTCTATCGATAATTGGCACGAATACGTAATATTCGATGTTCCCAATCGTTTTGCATCGACGGTAGGTAAGGATTCACTTCCCAGCTCCCGCAATCGTTCTGTCTATCGATAATTTGCACGAATACGTGCAATTCGATGTTTCCAATCGTTTTGCATCGACGGTAGGTAAGGATTCACTTCCCAGCTCCCGCAATTGATCGTTCTATCGATAATTTGCACGAATACGTGATATTCGATGTTTCCAATCGTTTTGCATCGACGGTAGGTAAGGATTCACTTCGCAGCTCCCGCAATCGTTCTTACTATCGATAATTGGCACGAATACGTGCTATTCGATGTTTCCAATCGTTTTGCATCGACTTTAGTTAAGGATTCACTTCCCAGCTCCCGCAATCGTTCTTTCTATCGATAATTGACACGAATACGGCATATTCGATGTTTCCAATCGTTTTGCATCGACGGTAGGTAAGAATTCATTTCCCAGCTCCCGCAATCGTTCTTTCTATCGATAATTTCCACGAATACGTGCTATTCGATGTTTCCAATCGTTTTGCATCGACGGTAGGTAAGGATTCACTTCCCAGCTCCCGCAATCGTTCTGTCTATCGATAATTTGCACGAATACGTGCAATTCGATGTTTCCAATCGTTTTGCATCGACGGTAGGTAAGGATTCACTTCCCAGCTGCCGCAATCGATCGTTCTATCGATAATTGGCACGAATACGTGATGTTCGATGTTTCCAATCGTTTTGCATCGACGGTAGGTAAGGATTCACTTCCCAGCTCCCGCAATGGTTCTTTCTATCGATAATTGACACGAATACGTGATATTCGATGTTTCCAATCGTTTTGCATCGACGGTAGGTAAGGATTCCCTTCCCAGCTCCCGCAATCGTTCTTTCTATCGATAATTGGCACGAATACGTGATATTCGATGTTCCCAATCGTTTTGCATCGACGGTAGGTAAGGATTCACTTCGCAGCTCCAGCAAACGTTCTTTCTATCGATAATTGGCGCGAATACGTGCTATTCGATGTTTCCAATCGTTTTGCATCGACTTTAGTTAAGGATTCACTTCCCAGCTCCCGCAATCGTTCTTTCTATCGATAATTGGCACGAATACGTGATATTCGATGTTTCCAATCGTTTTGCATCGACGGTAGGTAAGGATTCACTTCCCAGCACCCGCAATCGTTCTTTCTATCAATAATTTCCACGAATACGTGCTATTCGATGTTTCCAATCGTTTTGCATCGACGGTAGGTAAGGATTCACTTCGCAGCTCCCGCAAACGTTCTTTCTATCGATAATTTGCACGAATACGTGCAATTCGATGTTTCCAATCGTTTTGCATCGACGGTAGGTAAGGATTCACTTCCCAGCTCCCGCAATCGATCGTTCTATCGATAATTGGCACGAATACGTGATGTTCGATGTTTCCAATCGTTTTGCATCGACGGTAGGTAAGGATTCACTTCCCAGCTCCCGCAATGGTTCTGTCTATCGACAATTGGCACGAATTCGTGATATTCGATGTTTCCAATCGTTTTGCATCGACGGTAGGTAAGGATTCACTTCGAAGCTCCCGCAATCGTTCTTTCTATCGATAATTTGCACGAAGACGTGCTATTCGATGTGTCCAATCGTTTTGCATCGACGGCAGGTAAGGATTCACTTCCCAGCTCCCGCAATGGTTCTTTCTATCGACAATTGGCACGAATACGTGCTATTCGATGTTTCCAATCGTTTTGCATCGACGGTAGGTAAGGATTCACTTCCCAGCTCCCGCAATCGATCGTTCTATCGACAATTGGCACGAATACGTGCTATTCGATGTTTCCAATCGTTTTGCATCGACGGTAGGTAAGGATTCACTTCGCAGCTCCCGCATTCGTTCTTTCTATCGATTATTGGCACGAATACGTGCTTTTCGATGTTTCCAATCGTTTTGCATCGACGGTAGGTAAGGATTCACTTCCCAGCTCCCGCAATCGTTCTTTCTATCGATAATTTGCACGAATACGTGCAATTCGATGTTTCCAATCGTTTTGCATCGACGGTAGGTAAGGATTCACTTCCCAGCTCCCGCAATCGTTCTTTCTATCGATAATTGGCACGAATACGTGATATCCGATGTTTCCAATCGTTTTGCATCGACGGTAGGTAAGGATTCACTTCCCAGCTCCCGCAATCGTTCTTTCTATCGATAATTGGCACGAATACGTGATATTCGATGTTTCCAATCGTTTTGCATCGACGGTAGGTAAGGATTCACTTCGCAGCTCCCGCAATCGTTCTTTCAATCGATAATTGGCACGAATACGTGATATTCGATGTTTCCAATCGTTTTGCATCGACGGTAGGTAAGGATTCACTTCCCAGCACCCGCAATCGTTCTTTCTATCGATAATTGGCACGAATACGTGATATTCGATGTTTCCAATCGTTTTGCATCGACGGTAGGTAAGGATTCACTTCGCAGCTCCCGCAATCGTTCTTTCTATCGATAATTGGCACGAATACGTGATATTCGATGTTTCCAACCGTTTTGCATCGACGGTAGGTAAGGATTCACTTCCCAGCTCCCGCAATCGTTCTTTCTATCGATAATTTGCACGAATACGTGCAATTCGATGTTTCCAATCGTTTTGCATCGACGGTAGGTGAGGATTCACTTCCCAGCTCCCGCAATCGTTCTTTCTATCGATAATTGGCACGAATACGTGATATCCGAAGTTTCCAATCGTTTTGCATCGACGGTAGGTAAGGATTCACTTCCCAGCTCCCGCAATCGTTCTTTCTATCGATAATTGGCACGAATACGTGATATTCGATGTTTCCAATCCTTTTCCATCGACGGTAGGTAAGGATTCACTTCGCAGCTCCCGCAATCGTTCTTTCAATCGATAATTGGCACGAATACGTGATATTCGATGTTTCCAATCGTTTTGCATCGACGGTAGGTAAGGATTCACTTCCCAGCACCCGCAATCGTTCTTTCTAACGATAATTGGCACGAATACGTGATGTTCGATGTTTCCAATCGTTTTGCATCGACGGTAGGAAAGGATTCACTTCCCAGCTCCCGCAATCGTTCTTTCTATCGATAATTGACACGAATACGTGATATTCGATGTTTCCAATCGTTTTGCATCGACGGTAGGTAAGGATTCACTTCCCAGCTCCCGCAATCGATCGTTCTATCGATAATTGGCACGAATACGTGATGTTCGATGTTTCCAATCGTTTTGCATCGACGGTAGGTAAGGATTCACTTCCCAGCTCCCGCAATGGTTCTGTCTATCGACAATTGGCACGAATTCGTGATATTCGATGTTTCCAATCGTTTTGCATCGACGGTAGGTAAGGATTCACTTCGAAGCTCCCGCAATCGTTCTTTCTATCGATAATTTGCACGAAGACGTGCTATTCGATGTGTCCAATCGTTTTGCATCGACGGCAGGTAAGGATTCACTTCCCAGCTCCCGCAATGGTTCTTTCTATCGACAATTGGCACGAATACGTGCTATTCGATGTTTCCAATCGTTTTGCATCGACGGTAGGTAAGGATTCACTTCCCAGCTCCCGCAATCGATCGTTCTATCGACAATTGGCACGAATACGTGCTATTCGATGTTTCCAATCGTTTTGCATCGACGGTAGGTAAGGATTCACTTCGCAGCTCCCGCATTCGTTCTTTCTATCGATTATTGGTACGAATACGTGCTTTTCGATGTTTCCAATCGTTTTGCATCGACGGTAGGTAAGGATTCACTTCCCAGCTCCCGCAATCGTTCTTTCTATCGATAATTTGCACGAATACGTGCAATTCGATGTTTCCAATCGTTTTGCATCGACGGTAGGTAAGGATTCACTTCCCAGCTCCCGCAATCGTTCTTTCTATCGATAATTGGCACGAATACGTGATATCCGATGTTTCCAATCGTTTTGCATCGACGGTAGGTAAGGATTCACTTCCCAGCTCCCGCAATCGTTCTTTCTATCGATAATTGGCACGAATACGTGATATTCGATGTTTCCAATCGTTTTGCTTCGACGGTAGGTAAGGATTCACTTCGCAGCTCCCGCAATCGTTCTTTCAATCGATAATTGGCACGAATACGTGATATTCGATGTTTCCAATCGTTTTGCATCGACGGTAGGTAAGGATTCACTTCCCAGCACCCGCAATCGTTCTTTCTAACGATAATTAGCACGATTACGTGCAATTCGATGTTTCCAATCGTTTTGCATCGACGGTAGGAAAGGATTCACTTCCCAGCTCCCGCAATCGTTCTTTCTATCGATAATTGACACGAATACGTGATATTCGATGTTTCCAATCGTTTTGCATCGAAGGTAGGTAAGGATTCACTTCCCAGCTCCCGCAATCGTTCTTTCTATCAATAATTTCCACGAATACGTGCTATTCGATGTTTCCAATCGTTTTGCATCGACGGTAGGTAAGGATTCACTTCCCAGCTCCCGCAATCGTTCTATCTATTGATAATTTGCACGAATACGTGCAATTCGATGTTTCCTATCGTTTTGCATCGATGGTAGGTAAGGATTCACTTCCCAGCTTCCGCAATCGATCGTTCTATCGATAATTGGCACGAATACGTGATGTTCGATGTTTCCAATCGTTTTGCATCGACGGTAGGTCAGGATTCACTTCCCAGCTCCCGCAATCGTTCTGTCTATTGATAATTTGCACGAATACGTGCAATTCGATGTTTCCAATCGTTTTGCATCGACGGTAGGTAAGGATTCACTTCCCAGCTCCCGCAATCGTTCTTTCTATCGATAATTGGCACGATTACGTGATATTCGATGTTCCCAATCGTTTTGCATCGACGGTAGGTAAGGATTCACTTCGCAGCTCCCGCAATCGTTCTTTCTATCGATAATTTGCCCGAACACGTGCAATTCGATGTTTCCAATCGTTTTGCATCGACGGTAGGTAAGGATTCACTTCCCAGCTCCTGCAATCGTTCTTTCTATCGATAATTGGCACGTATACGTGATATTCGATGTTTCCAATCGTTTTGCATCGACGGTAGGTAAGGATTCACTTCCCAGCTCCCGCAATAGTTCTTCCTACCGTCGATGCAAAACGATTAGAAACATCGAATATAACGTATTCGTGCCAATTATCGATAGAAAGAACGATTGCGGGAGATGGGAAGTGAATCCTTACCTACCGTCGATGCAAAACGATTGGAAACTTCGAATATCACGTCTTCGTGCAAATTATCGATAGAAAGTGCGATTGCGGGAGCTGGGAAGTGAATCCTTACCTACCGTCGATGCTAAACGATTGAAAACATCGAATATCACGTATTCGTGCAAATTATCGATAGAAAGAACGATTGCGGGAGCTGGGAAGTGAATCCTTACCTACCGTCGATGCAAAACGATTGGAAAAATCGAATAGCACGTATTCGTGCCAATAATCGATAGAAAGAACGATTGCGGGAGCTGGGAAGTGAATCCTAACCTACCGTCGATGCAAAACGATTGGAAACATCGAATAGCACGTATTCGTGCAAATTATCGATAGAAAGAACGATTGCGGGAGCTGGGAAGTGAATCCTTACCTACCGTCGATGCAAAACGATTGGATAATTGGCACGAATACGTGATATTCGATGTTCCAATCGTTTAGCATCGACGGTAGGTAAGGATTCACTTCCCAGCTCCCGCAATCGTTCTTTCTATCGATAATTGGCACGAATACGTGCTATTCGATCTTTCCAATCGTTTTGCATCGACGGTAGGTAAGGATTCACTTCCCAGCTCCCGCAATCGTTCTTTCTATCGATAATTGGCACGAATACGTGCTATTCGATCTTTCCAATCGTTTTGCATCGACGGTAGGTAAGGATTCACTTCACAGCTCCCGCAATCGTTCTTTCTATCGATAATTGGCACGAATACGTGCTATTCGATGTTTCCAATCGTTTTGCATCGACGGTAGGTAAGGATTCACTTCCCAGCTCCCGCAATCGTTCTTTCTATCGATAATTTGCACGAATACGTGCTATTCGATGTTTCCAATCGTTTTGCATCGACGGTAGGTAAGGATTCACTTCCCAGCTCCCGCAATCGTTCTTTCTATCGATAATTTGCCCGAACACGTGCAATTCGATGTTTCCAATCGTTTTGCATCGACGGTAGGTAAGGATTCACTTCCCAGCTCCTGCAATCGTTGTTTCTATCGATAATTGGCACGTATACGTGATATTCGATGTTTCCAATCGTTTTGCATCGACGGTAGGTAAGAATTCACTTCCCAGCTCCCGCAATAGTTCTTCCTACCGTCGATGCAAAACGATTAGAAACATCGAATATCACGTATTCGTGCCAATTATCGATAGAAAGAACGATTGCGGGAGATGGGAAGTGAATCCTTACCTACCGTCGATGCAAAACGATTGGAAACTTCGAATATCACGTCTTCGTGCAAATTATCGATAGAAAGTGCGATTGCGGGAGCTGGGAAGTGAATCCTTACCTACCGTCGATCCAAAACGATTGGAAACATCGAAAAGCACGTATTCGTGCCAATTATCGATAGAACGATCGATTGCGGGAGCTGGGAAGTGAATCCTTACCTACCGATGCTGCAAAACGATTGGAAACATCGAATAGCACGTATTCGTGCAAATTATCGATAGACAGAACGATTGCGGGAGCTGGGAAGTGAATCCCTACCTACCGTCGATGCAAAACGATTGCAAACATCGAATAGCACGTATTCGTGGAAATTATCGATAGAAAGAACGATTGCGGGAGCTGGGATGTGAATCCTTACCTACCGTCGATGCTAAACGATTGAAAACATCGAATATCACGTATTCGTGCAAATTATCGATAGAAAGAACGATTGCGGGAGCTGGGAAGTGAATCCTTACCTACCGTCGATGCAAAACGATTGGAAACATCGAATAGCACGTATTCGTGCCAATAATCGATAGAAAGAACGATTGCGGGAGCTGGGAAGTGAATCCTAACCTACCGTCGATGCAAAACGATTGGAAACATCGAATAGCACGTATTCGTGCAAATTATCGATAGAAAGAACGATTGCGGGAGCTGGGAAGTGAATCCTTACCTACCGTCGATGCAAAACGATTGGATAATTGGCACGAATACGTGATATTCGATGTTTCCAATCGTTTTGCATCGACTTTAGGTAAGGATTCACTTCCCAGCTCCCGCAATCGTTCTTTCTATCGATAATTGGCACGAATACGTGATATTCGATGTTTTCAATCGTTTTGCTTCGACGGTAGGTAAGGATTCACTTCCCAGCTCCCGCAATCGATCGTTCTATCGATAATTGGCACGAATACGTGCTATTCGATGTTTCCAATCGTTTTGCATCGACGGTAGGTAAGGATTCACTTCCCAGCTCCCGCAATCGTTCTTTCTATGGATAATGGCACGAATACGTGATATTCGATGTTTCCAATCGTTTTGCATCGACGGTAGGTAAGGATTCACTTCCCAGCTCCCGCAATCGTTCTTTCTATCGATAATTGGCACGAATACGTGATATTCGATGTTTCCAAACGTTTTGCATTGACGGTAGGTAAGGATTCACTTCCCAGCTCCCGCAATGGTTCTTTCTATCGATAATTGGCACGAATACGTGATATTCGATGTTTCCAATCGTTTTGCATCGACGGTAGGTAAGGATTCACTTCCCAGCTCCCGCAATCGTTCTTTCTATCGATAATTTGCACGAATACGTGCAATTCGATGATTCCAATCGTTTTGCATCGACGGTAGGTAAGGATTCACTTCCCAGCTCCCGCAATCGTTCTTTCTATCGATAATTGACACGAATACGTGATATTCGATGTTTCCAATCGTTTTGCATCGACGGTAGGTAAGGATTCACTTCCCAGCTCCCGCAATCGTTCTTTCTATCGATAATTTGCACGAATACGTGCTATTCGATGTTTCCAATCGTTTTGCATCGACGGTAGGTAAGGATTCACTTCCCAGCTCCCGCAATCGTTCTTTCTATCGATAATTGGCACGAATACCTGATATTCGATGTTTTCAATCGTTTTGCTTCGACGGTAGGTAAGGATTCACTTCCCAGCTCCCTTAATCGATCGTTCTATCGATAATTGGCACGAATACGTGCTATTCGATGTTTCCAATCGTTTAGCATCGACGGTAGGTAAGGATTCACTTCGCAGCTCCCGCAATCGTTCTTTCTATCGATAATTGGCACGAATACGTGATATTCGATGTTTCCAATCGTTTTGCATCGACGGTAGGTAAGGATTCACTTCCCAGTTCCCGCAATCGTTCTTTCTATCGATAATTGGCACGAATACGTGCTATTCGATGTTTCCAATCGTTTTGCATCGACTTTAGGTAAGGATTCACTTCCCAGCTCCCGCAATCGTTCTTTCTGTCGATAATTGGCACGAATACGTGATATTCGATGTTTTCAATCGTTTTGCTTCGACGGTAGGTAAGGATTCACTTCCCAGCTCCCGCAATCGATCGTTCTATCGATAATTGGCACGAATACGTGCTATTCGACGTTTCCAATCGTTTTGCATCGACGGTAGGTAAGGATTCACTTCCCAGCACCCGCAATCGTTCTTTCTATCGATAATTTGCACGAATACGTGCAATTCGATGTTTCCAATCGTTTTGCATCGACGGTAGGTAAGGATTCACTTCCCAGCTCCCGCAATCGTTCTTTCTATCGATAATTGACACGAATACGTGATATTCGATGTTTCCAATCGTTTTGCATCGACGGTAGGTAAGGATTCACTTCCCAGCTCCCGCAATCGTTCTTTCTATCGATAATTTCCACGAATACGTGCTATTCGATGTTTCCAATCGTTTTGCATCGACGGTAGGTAAGCATTCACTTCCCAGCTCCCGCAATCGTTCTTTCTATCGATAATTTCCACGAATACGTGATGTTCGATGTTTCCAATCGTTTTGCATCGACGGTAGGTATGGATTCACTTCGCAGCTCCCGCAATCGTTCTTTCTATCGATAATTGGCACGAATACGTGCTATTCGATGTTTCCAATCGTTTTGCATCGACTTTAGGTAAGGATTCACTTCCCAGCTCCCGCAATCGTTCTTTCTGTCGATAATTGGCACGAATACGTGATATTCGATGTTTTCAATCGTTTTGCTTCGACGGTAGGTAAGGATTCACTTCCCAGCTCCCGCAATCGATCGTTCTATCGATAATTGGCACGAATACGTGCTATTCGACGTTTCCAATCGTTTTGCATCGACGGTAGGTAAGGATTCACTTCCCAGCACCCGCAATCGTTCTTTCTATCGATAATTTGCACGAATACGTGCAATTCGATGTTTCCAATCGTTTTGCATCGACGGTAGGTAAGGATTCACTTCCCAGCTCCCGCAATCGTTCTTTCTATCGATAATTGACACGAATACGTGATATTCGATGTTTCCAATCGTTTTGCATCGACGGTAGGTAAGGATTCACTTCCCAGCTCCCGCAATCGTTCTTTCTATCGATAATTGGCACGAATACGTGATATTCGATGTTCCCAATCGTTTTGCATCGACGGTAGGTAAGGATTCACTTCGCAGCTCCCGCAATCGTTCTTTCTATCGATAATTTGCACGAATACGTGCTATTCGATGTTTCCAATCGTTTTGCATCGACGGTAGGTAAGGATTCACTTCCCAGCTCCCGCAATCGTTCTTTCTACCGATAATTGGCACGAATACCTGATATTCGATGTTTTCAATCGTTTTGCTTCGACGGTAGGTAAGGATTCACTTCCCAGCTCCCTTAATCGATCGTTCTATCGATAATTGGCACGAATACGTGCTATTCGATGTTTCCAATCGTTTAGCATCGACGGTAGGTAAGGATTCACTTCGCAGCTCCCGCAATCGTTCTTTCTATCGATAATTGGCACGAATACGTGATATTCGATGTTTCCAATCGTTTTGCATCGACGGTAGGTAAGGATTCACTTCCCAGTTCCCGCAATCGTTCTTTCTATCGATAATTGGCACGAATACGTGCTATTCGATGTTTCCAATCGTTTTGCATCGACTTTAGGTAAGGATTCACTTCCCAGCTCCCGCAATCGTTCTTTCTGTCGATAATTGGCACGAATACGTGATATTCGATGTTTTCAATCGTTTTGCTTCGACGGTAGGTAAGGATTCACTTCCCAGCTCCCGCAATCGATCGTTCTATCGATAATTGGCACGAATACGTGCTATTCGACGTTTCCAATCGTTTTGCATCGACGGTAGGTAAGGATTCACTTCCCAGCACCCGCAATCGTTCTTTCTATCGATAATTTGCACGAATACGTGCAATTCGATGTTTCCAATCGTTTTGCATCGACGGTAGGTAAGGATTCACTTCCCAGCTCCCGCAATCGTTCTTTCTATCGATAATTGACACGAATACGTGATATTCGATGTTTCCAATCGTTTTGCATCGACGGTAGGTAAGGATTCACTTCCCAGCTCCCGCAATCGTTCTTTCTATCGATAATTTCCACGAATACGTGCTATTCGATGTTTCCAATCGTTTTGCATCGACGGTAGGTAAGCATTCACTTCCCAGCTCCCGCAATCGTTCTTTCTATCGATAATTTCCACGAATACGTGATGTTCGATGTTTCCAATCGTTTTGCATCGACGGTAGGTATGGATTCACTTCGCAGCTCCCGCAATCGTTCTTTCTATCGATAATTGGCACGAATACGTGCTATTCGATGTTTCCAATCGTTTTGCATCGACTTTAGGTAAGGATTCACTTCCCAGCTCCCGCAATCGTTCTTTCTGTCGATAATTGGCACGAATACGTGATATTCGATGTTTTCAATCGTTTTGCTTCGACGGTAGGTAAGGATTCACTTCCCAGCTCCCGCAATCGATCGTTCTATCGATAATTGGCACGAATACGTGCTATTCGACGTTTCCAATCGTTTTGCATCGACGGTAGGTAAGGATTCACTTCCCAGCACCCGCAATCGTTCTTTCTATCGATAATTTGCACGAATACGTGCAATTCGATGTTTCCAATCGTTTTGCATCGACGGTAGGTAAGGATTCACTTCCCAGCTCCCGCAATCGTTCTTTCTATCGATAATTGACACGAATACGTGATATTCGATGTTTCCAATCGTTTTGCATCGACGGTAGGTAAGGATTCACTTCCCAGCTCCCGCAATCGTTCTTTCTATCGATAATTGGCACGAATACGTGATATTCGATGTTCCCAATCGTTTTGCATCGACGGTAGGTAAGGATTCACTTCGCAGCTCCCGCAATCGTTCTTTCTATCGATAATTGGCACGAATACGTGCTATTCGATGTTTCCAATCGTTTTGCATCGACTTTAGGTAAGGATTCACTTCCCAGCTCCCGCAATCGTTCTTTCTACCGATAATTGGCACGAATACGTGATATTCGATGTTTCCAATCGTTTTGCTTCGACGGTAGGTAAGGATTCACTTCCCAGCTCCCGCAATCGATCGTTCTATCGATAATTGGCACGAATACGTGCTATTCGATGTTTCCAATCGTTTTGCATCGACGGTAGGTAAGGATAGTGAATCCTTACCTACCGTCGATGCAAAACGATTGGAAACATCGAATATCACGTATTCGTGCCAATTATCGATAGAAAGAACGATTGCGGGAGCTGGGAAGTGAATCCTTACCTACCGTCGATGCAAAACGATTGGAAACTTCGAATATCACGTCTTCGTGCAAATTATCGATAGAAAGTGCGATTGCGGGAGCTGGGAAGTGAATCCTTACCTACCGTCGATGCAGAACGATTGGAAACATCGAATAGCACGTATTCGTGCCAATTATCGATAGAAAGAACCATTGCGGGAACTGGGAAGTGAATCCTTACCTACCGTCGATGCAAAACGATTGGAAACATCGAATAGCACGTATTCGTGGAAATTATCGATAGAAAGAACGATTGCGGGAGCTGGGAAGTGAATCCTTACCTACCGTCGATGCAGAACGATTGGAAACATCGAAAAGCACGTATTCGTGCCAATTATCGATAGAACGATCGATTGCGGGAGCTGGGAAGTGAATCCTTACCTACCGATGATGCAAAACGATTGGAAACATCGAATGGCACGTATTCGTGTAAATTATCGATAGACAGAACGATTGCGGGAGCTGGGAAGTGAATCCCTACCTACCATCGATGCAAAACGATTGGAATCATCGAACATCACGTATTCGTGCCAATTATCGATAGAACGATCGAATGCGGGAGCTGGGAAGTGAATCCTTACCTACCGTCGATGCAGAACGATTGAAACATCGAATAGCACGTATTCGTGCCAATTATCGATAGAAAGAACGATTACGGGAGCTGGGAAGTGAATCCTTACCTACCGTCGATGCTAAACGATTGGAAACATCGAATAACACGTATTCGTGCCAATTATCCAATCGTTTTGCATCGACGGTAGGTAAGGATTCACTTCCCAGCTCCCGCAATCGTTCTTTCTATCGATAATTTCCACGAATACGTGCTATTCGATGTTTCCAATCGTTTTGCATCGACGGTAGGTAAGGATTCACTTCCCAGCTCCCGCAATCGTTCTTTCTATCGGTAATTTGCACGAATACGTGCAATTCGATGTTTCCAATCGTTTTGCATCGACGGTAGGTAAGGATTCACTTCCCAGCTCCCGCAATCGTTCTTTCTATCGATAATTGGCACGAATACGTGATATTCGATGTTCCCAATCGTTTTGCATCGACGGTAGGTAAGGATTCACTTCGCAGCTCCCGCAATCGTTCTTTCTATCGATAATTGGCACGAATTCGTGCTATTCGATGTTTCCAATCGTTTTGCATCGACTTTAGGTAAGGATTCACTTCCCAGCTCCCGGAATCGATCGTTCTATCGATAATTGGCACGAATACGTGCTATTCGATGTTTCCAATCGTTTTGCATCGACGGTAGGTAAGGATTCACTTCGCAGCTCACGCAATCGTTCTTTCTATCGATAATTGGCACGAATACGTGATATTCGATGTTTCCAATCGTTTTGCATCGACGGTAGGTAAGGATTCACTTCCCAGCTCCCGCAATGGTTCTTCCTACCGTCGATGCAAAACGACTGGAAACATCGAATATCACGTATTCGTGCCAATTATCGATAGAAAGAACGATTGCGGGAGCTGGGAAGTGAATCCTTACCTACCGTCGGTGCAAAACGATTGGAAACATCGAATGGCACGTATTCGTGTAAATTATCGATAGACAGAACGATTGCGGGAGCTGGGAAGTGAATCCCTACCTACCATCGATGCAAAACGATTGGAATCATCGAACATCACGTATTCGTGCCAATTATCGATAGAACGATCGAATGCGGGAGCTGGGAAGTGAATCCTTACCTACCGTCGATGCAGAACGATTGAAACATCGAATAGCACGTATTCGTGCCAATTATCGATAGAAAGAACGATTACGGGAGCTGGGAAGTGAATCCTTACCTACCGTCGATGCTAAACGATTGGAAACATCGAATAACACGTAGTCGTGCCAATTATCCAATCGTTTTGCATCGACGGTAGGTAAGGATTCACTTCCCAGCTCCCGCAATCGTTCTTTCTATCGATAATTTCCACGAATACGTGCTATTCGATGTTTCCAATCGTTTTGCATCGACGGTAGGTAAGGATTCACTTCCCAGCTCCCGCAATCGTTCTTTCTATCGGTAATTTGCACGAATACGTGCAATTCGATGTTTCCAATCGTTTTGCATCGACGGTAGGTAAGGATTCACTTCCCAGCTCCCGCAATCGTTCTTTCTATCGATAATTGACACGAATACGTGATATTCGATGTTTCCAATCGTTTTGCATCGACGGTAGGTAAGGATTCACTTCCCAGCTCCCGCAATCGTTCTTTCTATCGATAATTTCCACGAATACGTGCTATTCGATGTTTCCAATCGTTTTGCATCGACGGTAGGTGAGGATTCACTTCCCAGCTCCCGCAATCGTTCTGTCTATCGATAATTTGCACGAATACGTGCAATTCGATGTTTCCAATCGTTTTGCATCGACGGTAGGTAAGGATTTACTTCCCAGCTCCCGCAATCGATCGTTCTATCGATAATTGGCACGAATACGTGATGTTCGATGTTTCCAATCGTTTTGCATCGACGGTAGGTAAGGATTCACTTCCCAGCTCCCGCAATCGTTCTGTCTATCGATAATTTGCACGAATACGTGCAATTCTATGTTTCCAATCGTTTTGCATCGACGGTAGGTAAGGATTCACTTCCCAGCTCCCGCAATCGATCGTTCTATCGATAATTGGCACGAATACGTGATATTCGATGTTCCCAATCGTTTTGCATCGACGGTAGGTAAGGATTCACTTCGCAGCTCCCGCAATCGTTCTTTCTATCGATAATTGGCACGAATACGTGCTATTCGATGTTTCCAATCGTTTTGCATCGACTTTAGGTAAGGATTCACTTCCCAGCTCCCGCAATCGTTCTTTCTATCGATAATTGGCACGAATACGTGATATTCGATGTTTTCAATCGTTTTGCTTCGATGGTAGGTAAGGATTCACTTCCCAGCTCCCGCAATCGATCGTTCTATCGATAATTGGCACGAATACGTGCTATTCGATGTTTCCAATCGTTTTGCATCGACGGTAGGTAAGGATTCACTTCGCAGCTCCCGCAATAGTTCTTTCTATCGATAATTGGCACGAATACGTGATATTCGATGTTTCCAATCGTTTTGCATCGACGGTAGGTAAGGATTCACTTCCCAGCACCCGCAATCGTCCTTTCTATCGATAATTTGCACGAATACGTGCAATTCGATGTTTCCAATCGTTTTGCATCGACGGTAGGTAAGGATTCACATCCCAGCTCCCGCAATCGTTCTTTCTATCGATAATTGACACGAATACGTGATATTCGATGTTTCCAATCGTTTTGCATCGACGGTAGGTAAGGATTCACTTCCCAGCTCCCGCAATCGTTCTTTCTATCGATAATTTCCACGAATACGTGCTATTCGATGTTTCCAATCGTTTTGCATCGACGGTAGGTAAGGATTCACTTCCCAGCTCCCGCAATCGTTCTGTCTATCGATAATTTGCACGAATACGTGCCATTCGATGTTTGCAATCGTTTTGCATCGACGGTAGGTAAGGATTCACTTCCCAGCTCCCGCAATCGATCATTCTATCGATAATTGGCACGAATACGTGATGTTCGATGTTTCCAATCGTTTTGCATCGACGGTAGGTAAGGATTCACTTCCCAGCTCCCGCAATCGTTCTTTCTATCGATAATTGACCCGAATACGTGATATTCGATGTTTCCAATCGTTTTGCATCGACGGTAGATAAGGATTCACTTCCCAGCTCCCGCAATCGTTCTTTCTATCGATAATTTCCACGAACACGTGCTATTCGATGTTTCCAATCGTTTTGCATCGACGGTAGGTAAGGATTCACTTCCCAGCTCCCGCAATCGTTCTTTCTATCGATAATTTCCACGAATACGTGCTATTCGATGTTTCCAATCGTTTTGCATCGACGGTAGGTAAGGATTCACTTCCCAGCTCCCGCAATCGTTCTTTCTATCGATAATTTCCACGAATACGTGCTATTCGATGTTTCCAATCGTTTTGCATCGACGGTAGGTAAGGATTCACTTCCCAGCTCCCGCAATCGTTCTGTCTATCGATAATTTGCACGAATACGTGCCATTCGATGTTTGCAATCGTTTTGCATCGACGGTAGGTAAGGATTCACTTCCCAGCTCCCGCAATCGATCATTCTATCGATAATTGGCACGAATACGTGATGTTCGATGTTTCCAATCGTTTTGCATCGACGGTAGGTAAGGATTCACTTCCCAGCTCCCGCAATCGTTCTTTCTATCGATAATTGACCCGAATACGTGATATTCGATGTTTCCAATCGTTTTGCATCGACGGTAGATAAGGATTCACTTCCCAGCTCCCGCAATCGTTCTTTCTATCGATAATTTCCACGAACACGTGCTATTCGATGTTTCCAATCGTTTTGCATCGACGGTAGGTAAGGATTCACTTCCCAGCTCCCGCAATCGTTCTGTCTATCGATAATTTGCACGAATACGTGCAATTCTATGTTTCCAATCGTTTTGCATCGACGGTAGGTAAGGATTCACTTCCCAGCTCCCGCAATCGATCGTTCTATCGATAATTGGCACGAATACGTGATATTCGATGTTCCCAATCGTTTTGCATCGACGGTAGGTAAGGATTCACTTCGCAGCTCCCGCAATCGTTCTTTCTATCGATAATTGGCACGAATACGTGCTATTCGATGTTTCCAATCGTTTTGCATCGACTTTAGGTAAGGATTCACTTCCCAGCTCCCGCAATCGTTCTTTCTATCGATAATTGGCACGAATACGTGATATTCGATGTTTCCAATCGTTTTGCATCGACGGTAGGTAAGGATTCACTTCCCAGCACCCGCAATCGTTCTTTCTATCGATAATTTGCACGAATACGTGCAATTCGATGTTTCCAATCGTTTTGCATCGACGGTAGGTAAGGATTCACTTCGCAGCTCCCGCAATAGTTCTTTCTATCGATAATTGGCACGAATACGTGATATTCGATGTTTCCAATCGTTTTGCATCGACGGTAGGTAAGGATTCACTTCCCAGCACCCGCAATCGTTCTTTCTATCGATAATTTGCACGAATACGTGCAATTCGATGTTTCCAATCGTTTTGCATCGACGGTAGGTAAGGATTCACATCCCAGCTCCCGCAATCGTTCTTTCTATCGATAATTGACACGAATACGTGATATTCGATGTTTCCAATCGTTTTGCATCGACGGTAGGTAAGGATTCACTTCCCAGCTCCCGCAATCGTTCTTTCTATCGATAATTTCCACGAATACGTGCTATTCGATGTTTCCAATCGTTTTGCATCGACGGTAGGTAAGGATTCACTTCCCAGCTCCCGCAATCGTTCTGTCTATCGATAATTTGCACGAATACGTGCCATTCGATGTTTCCAATCGTTTTGCATCGACGGTAGGTAAGGATTCACTTCCCAGCTCCCGCAATCGATCATTCTATCGATAATTGGCACGAATACGTGATGTTCGATGTTTCCAATCGTTTTGCATCGACGGTAGGTAAGGATTCACTTCCCAGCTCCCGCAATGGTTCTTTCTATCGATAATTGGCACGAATACGTGATATTCGATGTTCCCAATCGTTTTGCATCGACGGTAGGTAAGGATTCACTTCGCAGCTCCCGCAATCGTTCTTTCCATCGATAATTGGCACGAATACGTGATGTTCGATGATTCCAATCGTTTTGCATCGACGGTAGGTAAGGATTCACTTCCCAGCTCCCGCAATCGTTCTTTCTATCGATAATTGACCCGAATACGTGATATTCGATGTTTCCAATCGTTTTGCATCGACGGTAGATAAGGATTCACTTCCCAGCTCCCGCAATCGTTCTTTCTATCGATAATTTCCACGAACACGTGCAATTCGATGTTTCCAATCCTTTTGCATCGACGGTAGGTAAGGATTCACTTCCCAGCTCCCGCAATGGTTCTGTCTATCGATAATTTGCACGAATACGTGCAATTCGATGTTTCCAATTCTTTTTGCATCGACGGTAGGTAAGGATTCACTTCCCAGCTCCCGCAATCGTTCTGTCTATCGATAATTTGCACGAATACGTGCCATTCGATGTTTCCAATCGTTTTGCATCGACGGTAGGTAAGGATTCACTTCCCAGCTCCCGCAATCGATCGTTCTATCGATAATTGGAACGAATACGTGATGTTCGATGTTTCCAATCGTTTTGCATCGACGGTAGGTAAGGATTCACTTCCCAGCTCCCGCAATGGTTCTTTCTATCGATAATTGGCACGAATACGTGATATTCGATGTTCCCAATCGTTTTGCATCGACGGTAGGTAAGGATTCACTTCGCAGCTCCCGCAATCGTTCTTTCTATCGATAATTGGCACGAATACGTGCTATTCGATGTTTCCAATCGTTTTGCATCATCTTTAGGTAAGGATTCACTTCCCAGCTCCTGCAATCGTTCTTTCTATCGATAATTGGCACGAATACGTGATATTCGATGTTTTCAATCGTTTTGCTTCGACGGTAGGTAAGGATTCACTTCCCAGCTGCCTTAATCGATCGTTCTATCGATAATTGGCACGAATACGTGCTATTCGATGTTTCCAATCGATTAGCATCGACGGTAGGTAAGGATTCACTTCGCAGCTCCCGCAATCGTTCTTTCTATCGATAATTGGCACGAATACGTGATATTCGATGTTTCCAATCGTTTAGCATCGACGGTAGGTAAGGATTCACTTCCCAGCTCCCGCAATCGTTCTTTCTATCGATAATTTGCACGAATACGTGCAATTCGATGTTTCCAATCGTTTTGCATCGACGGTAGGTAAGGATTCACTTCCCAGCTCCCGCAATCGTTCTTTCTATCGATAATTGACACGAATACGTGATATTCGATGTTTCCAATCGTTTTGCATCGACGGTAGGTAAGGATTCACTTCCCAGCTCCCGCAATCGTTCTTTCTATCGATAATTTCCACGAATACGTGCTATTCGATGTTTCCAATCGTTTTGCATCGACGGTAGGTAAGGATTCACTTCCCAGCTCCCGCAATCGTTCTGTCTATCGATAATTTGCACGAATACGTGCCATTCGATGTTTGCAATCGTTTTGCATCGACGGTAGGTAAGGATTCACTTCCCAGCTCCCGCAATCGATCATTCTATCGATAATTGGCACGAATACGTGATGTTCGATGTTTCCAATCGTTTTGCATCGACGGTAGGTAAGGATTCACTTCCCAGCTCCCGCAATCGTTCTTTCTATCGATAATTGACCCGAATACGTGATATTCGATGTTTCCAATCGTTTTGCATCGACGGTAGATAAGGATTCACTTCCCAGCTCCCGCAATCGTTCTTTCTATCGATAATTTCCACGAACACGTGCTATTCGATGTTTCCAATCGTTTTGCATCGACGGTAGGTAAGGATTCACTTCCCAGCTCCCGCAATCGTTCTTTCTATCGATAATTTCCACGAATACGTGCTATTCGATGTTTCCAATCGTTTTGCATCGACGGTAGGTAAGGATTCACTTCCCAGCTCCCGCAATCGTTCTTTCTATCGATAATTTCCACGAATACGTGCTATTCGATGTTTCCAATCGTTTTGCATCGACGGTAGGTAAGGATTCACTTCCCAGCTCCCGCAATCGTTCTGTCTATCGATAATTTGCACGAATACGTGCCATTCGATGTTTGCAATCGTTTTGCATCGACGGTAGGTAAGGATTCACTTCCCAGCTCCCGCAATCGATCATTCTATCGATAATTGGCACGAATACGTGATGTTCGATGTTTCCAATCGTTTTGCATCGACGGTAGGTAAGGATTCACTTCCCAGCTCCCGCAATCGTTCTTTCTATCGATAATTGACCCGAATACGTGATATTCGATGTTTCCAATCGTTTTGCATCGACGGTAGATAAGGATTCACTTCCCAGCTCCCGCAATCGTTCTTTCTATCGATAATTTCCACGAACACGTGCTATTCGATGTTTCCAATCGTTTTGCATCGACGGTAGGTAAGGATTCACTTCCCAGCTCCCGCAATCGTTCTGTCTATCGATAATTTGCACGAATACGTGCAATTCTATGTTTCCAATCGTTTTGCATCGACGGTAGGTAAGGATTCACTTCCCAGCTCCCGCAATCGATCGTTCTATCGATAATTGGCACGAATACGTGATATTCGATGTTCCCAATCGTTTTGCATCGACGGTAGGTAAGGATTCACTTCGCAGCTCCCGCAATCGTTCTTTCTATCGATAATTGGCACGAATACGTGCTATTCGATGTTTCCAATCGTTTTGCATCGACTTTAGGTAAGGATTCACTTCCCAGCTCCCGCAATCGTTCTTTCTATCGATAATTGGCACGAATACGTGATATTCGATGTTTTCAATCGTTTTGCTTCGATGGTAGGTAAGGATTCACTTCCCAGCTCCCGCAATCGATCGTTCTATCGATAATTGGCACGAATACGTGCTATTCGATGTTTCCAATCGTTTTGCATCGACGGTAGGTAAGGATTCACTTCGCAGCTCCCGCAATAGTTCTTTCTATCGATAATTGGCACGAATACGTGATATTCGATGTTTCCAATCGTTTTGCATCGACGGTAGGTAAGGATTCACTTCCCAGCACCCGCAATCGTTCTTTCTATCGATAATTTGCACGAATACGTGCAATTCGATGTTTCCAATCGTTTTGCATCGACGGTAGGTAAGGATTCACATCCCAGCTCCCGCAATCGTTCTTTCTATCGATAATTGACACGAATACGTGATATTCGATGTTTCCAATCGTTTTGCATCGACGGTAGGTAAGGATTCACTTCCCAGCTCCCGCAATCGTTCTTTCTATCGATAATTTCCACGAATACGTGCTATTCGATGTTTCCAATCGTTTTGCATCGACGGTAGGTAAGGATTCACTTCCCAGCTCCCGCAATCGTTCTGTCTATCGATAATTTGCACGAATACGTGCCATTCGATGTTTCCAATCGTTTTGCATCGACGGTAGGTAAGGATTCACTTCCCAGCTCCCGCAATCGATCATTCTATCGATAATTGGCACGAATACGTGATGTTCGATGTTTCCAATCGTTTTGCATCGACGGTAGGTAAGGATTCACTTCCCAGCTCCCGCAATGGTTCTTTCTATCGATAATTGGCACGAATACGTGATATTCGATGTTCCCAATCGTTTTGCATCGACGGTAGGTAAGGATTCACTTCGCAGCTCCCGCAATCGTTCTTTCCATCGATAATTGGCACGAATACGTGATGTTCGATGATTCCAATCGTTTTGCATCGACGGTAGGTAAGGATTCACTTCCCAGCTCCCGCAATCGTTCTTTCTATCGATAATTGACCCGAATACGTGATATTCGATGTTTCCAATCGTTTTGCATCGACGGTAGATAAGGATTCACTTCCCAGCTCCCGCAATCGTTCTTTCTATCGATAATTTCCACGAACACGTGCAATTCGATGTTTCCAATCCTTTTGCATCGACGGTAGGTAAGGATTCACTTCCCAGCTCCCGCAATGGTTCTGTCTATCGATAATTTGCACGAATACGTGCAATTCGATGTTTCCAATTCTTTTTGCATCGACGGTAGGTAAGGATTCACTTCCCAGCTCCCGCAATCGTTCTGTCTATCGATAATTTGCACGAATACGTGCCATTCGATGTTTCCAATCGTTTTGCATCGACGGTAGGTAAGGATTCACTTCCCAGCTCCCGCAATCGATCGTTCTATCGATAATTGGAACGAATACGTGATGTTCGATGTTTCCAATCGTTTTGCATCGACGGTAGGTAAGGATTCACTTCCCAGCTCCCGCAATGGTTCTTTCTATCGATAATTGGCACGAATACGTGATATTCGATGTTCCCAATCGTTTTGCATCGACGGTAGGTAAGGATTCACTTCGCAGCTCCCGCAATCGTTCTTTCTATCGATAATTGGCACGAATACGTGCTATTCGATGTTTCCAATCGTTTTGCATCATCTTTAGGTAAGGATTCACTTCCCAGCTCCCGCAATCGTTCTTTCTATCGATAATTGGCACGAATACGTGATATTCGATGTTTTCAATCGTTTTGCTTCGACGGTAGGTAAGGATTCACTTCCCAGCTGCCTTAATCGATCGTTCTATCGATAATTGGCACGAATACGTGCTATTCGATGTTTCCAATCGTTTAGCATCGACGGTAGGTAAGGATTCACTTCGCAGCTCCCGCAATCGTTCTTTCTATCGATAATTGGCACGAATACGTGATATTCGATGTTTCCAATCGTTTAGCATCGACGGTAGGTAAGGATTCACTTCCCAGCTCCCGCAATCGTTCTTTCTATCGATAATTTGCACGAATACGTGCAATTCGATGTTTCCAATCGTTTTGCATCGACGGTAGGTAAGGATTCACTTCCCAGCTCCCGCAATCGTTCTTTCTATCGATAATTGACACGAATACGTGATATTCGATGTTTCCAATCGTTTTGCATCGACGGTAGGTAAGGATTTACTTCCCAGCTCCCGCAATCGTTCTTTCTATCGATAATTTCCACGAATACGTGCTATTCGATGTTTCAAATGGTTTTGCATCGACGGTAGGTAAGGATTCACTTCCCAGCTCCCGCAATCGGTCGTTCTATCGATAATTGGCACGAATACGTGATGTTCGATGTTTCCAGTCGTATTGCATCGACGGTAGGTAAGGATTCACTTCCCAGCTCCCGCAATGGTTCTTTCTATCGATAATTGGCACGAATACGTGATGTTCGATGTTTCCAATCGTTTTGCATCGACGGTAGGTAAGGATTCACTTCCCAGCTCCCGCAATCGTTCTCTCTATCGATTATTGGCACGAATACGTGCTTTTCGATGTTTCCAATCGTTTTGCATCGACGGTAGGTAAGGATTCACTACCCAGCTCCCGCAATCGTTCTTTCTATCGATAATTGGCACGAATACGTGATGTTCGATGTTTCCAATCGTTTTGCATCGACGGTAGGTAAGGATTCACTTCCCAGCTCCCGCAATCGTTCTGTCTATCGATAATTTGCACGAATACGTGCAATTCGATGTTTCCAATCGTTTTGCATCGACGGTAGGTAAGGATTCACTTCCCAGCTCCCGCAATCGATCGTTCTATCGATAATTGGCACGAATACGTGATGTTCGATGTTTCCAATCGTTTTGCATCGACGGTAGGTAAGGATTCACTTCCCAGCTCCCGCAATGGTTCTTTCTATCGATAATTGGCACGAATACGTGCTATTCGATGTTTCCAATCGTTTTGCATCGACGGTAGGTAAGGATTCACTTCCCAGCTCCCGTAATCGTTCTTTCTATCGATAATTTGCACGAATACGTGCAATTCGATGTTTCCAATCGTTTTGCATCGACGGTAGGTAAGGATTCACTTCCCAGCTCCCGCAATCGTTCTTTCTATCGATAATTGGCACGAATACGTGATATTCGATGTTCCCAATCGTTTTGCATCGACGGTAGGTAAGGATTCACTTCGCAGCTCCCGCAATCGTTCTTTCTATCGATAATTGGCACGAATACGTGCTATTCGATGTTTCCAATCGTTTTGCATCATCTTTAGGTAAGGATTCACTTCCCAGCTCCCGCAATCGATCGTTCTATCGATAATTGGCACGAATACGTGATGTTCGATGTTTTCAATCGTTTTGCTTCGACGGTAGGTAAGGATTCACTTCCCAGCTCCCTTAATCGATCGTTCTATCGATAATTGGCACGAATACGTGCTATTCGATGTTTCCAATCGTTTAGCATCGACGGTAGGTAAGGATTCACTTCGCAGCTCCCGCAATCGTTCTTTCTATCGATAATTGGCACGAATACGTGATATTCGATGTTTCCAATCGTTTTGCATCGACGGTAGGTAAGGATTCACTTCCCAGCTCCCGCAATCGTTCTTTCTATCGATAATTTGCACGAATACGTGCTATTCGATGTTTCCAATTGATTTGCATCGACGGTAGGTAAGGATTCACTTCCCAGCTCCCGCAATCGTTCTTTCTATCGATAATTGGCACGAATACGTGATATTCGATGTTCCCAATCGTTTTGCATCGACGGTAGGTATGGATTCACTTCGCAGCTCCCGCAATCGTTCTTTCTATCGATAATTCGCACGAATACGTGCTATTCGATGTTTCCAATCGTTTTGCATCGACTTTAGGTAAGGATTCACTTCCCAGCTCCCGCAATCGTTCTTTCTATCGATAATTGGCACGAATACGTGATATTCGATGTTTTCAATCGTTTTGCTTCGACGGTAGGTAAGGATTCACTTCCCAGCTCCCGCAATCGATCGTTCTATCGATAATTGGCACGAATACGTGCTATTCGATGTTTCCAATCGTTTTGCATCGACGGTAGGTAAGGATTCACTTCCCAGCTCCCGCAATCGTTCTTTCTATGGATAATGGCACGAATACGTGATATTCGATGTTTCCAATCGTTTTGCATCGACGGTAGGTAAGGATTCACTTCCCAGCTCCCGCAATCGTTCTTTCTAACGATAATTGGCACGAATACGTGATATTCGATGTTTCCAAACGTTTTGCATTGACGGTAGGAAAGGATTCACTTCCCAGCTCCCGCAATGGTTCTTTCTATCGATAATTGGCACGAATACGTGATATTCGATGTTTCCAATCGTTTTGCATCGACGGTAGGTAAGGATTCACTTCCCAGCTCCCGCAATCGTTCTTTCTATCGATAATTTGCACGAATACGTGCAATTCGATGATTCCAATCGTTTTGCATCGACGGTAGGTAAGGATTCACTTCCCAGCTCCCGCAATCGTTCTTTCTATCGATAATTGACACGAATACGTGATATTCGATGTTTCCAATCGTTTTGCATCGACGGTAGGTAAGGATTCACTTCCCAGCTCCCGCAATCGTTCTTTCTATCGATAATTTGCACGAATACGTGCTATTCGATGTTTCCAATCGTTTTGCATCGACGGTAGGTAAGGATTCACTTCCCAGCTCCCGCAATCGTTCTTTCTATCGATAATTGGCACGAATACGTGCAATTCGATGATTCCAATCGTTTTGCATCGACGGTAGGTAAGGATTCACTTCCCAGCTCCCGCAATCGTTCTTTCTATCGATAATTGACACGAATACGTGATATTCGATGTTTCCAATCGTTTTGCATCGACGGTAGGTAAGGATTCACTTCCCAGCTCCCGCAATCGTTCTTTCTATCGATAATTTGCACGAATACGTGCTATTCGATGTTTCCAATCGTTTTGCATCGACGGTAGGTAAGGATTCACTTCCCAGCTCCCGCAATCGATCGTTCTATCGATAATTGGCACGAATACGTGCTATTCGATGTTTCCAATCGTTTTGCATCGACGGTAGGTAAGGATTCACTTCCCAGCTCCCGCAATCGTTCTTTCTATGGATAATGGCACGAATACGTGATATTCGATGTTTCCAATCGTTTTGCATCGACGGTAGGTAAGGATTCACTTCCCAGCTCCCGCAATCGTTCTTTCTATCGATAATTGGCACGAATACGTGATATTCGATGTTTCCAAACGTTTTGCATTGACGGTAGGTAAGGATTCACTTCCCAGCTCCCGCAATGGTTCTTTCTATCGATAATTGGCACGAATACGTGATATTCGATGTTTCCAATCGTTTTGCATCGACGGTAGGTAAGGATTCACTTCCCAGCTCCCGCAATCGTTCTTTCTATCGATAATTTGCACGAATACGTGCAATTCGATGATTCCAATCGTTTTGCATCGACGGTAGGTAAGGATTCACTTCCCAGCTCCCGCAATCGTTCTTTCTATCGATAATTGACACGAATACGTGATATTCGATGTTTCCAATCGTTTTGCATCGACGGTAGGTAAGGATTCACTTCCCAGCTCCCGCAATCGTTCTTTCTATCGATAATTTGCACGAATACGTGCTATTCGATGTTTCCAATCGTTTTGCATCGACGGTAGGTAAGGATTCACTTCCCAGCTCCCGCAATCGTTCTCTCTATCGATAATTGGCACGAATACGTGATATTCGATGTTTTCAATCGTTTTGCTTCGACGGTAGGTAAGGATTCACTTCCCAGCTCCCTTAATCGATCGTTCTATCGATAATTGGCACGAATACGTGCTATTCGATGTTTCCAATCGTTTAGCATCGACGGTAGGTAAGGATTCACTTCGCAGCTCCCGCAATCGTTCTTTCTATCGATAATTGGCACGAATACGTGATATTCGATGTTTCCAATCGTTTTGCATCGACGGTAGGTAAGGATTCACTTCCCAGCTCCCGCAATCGTTCTTTCTATCGATAATTTGCACGAATACGTGCTATTCGATGTTTCCAATCGATTTGCATCGACGGTAGGTAAGGATTCACTTCCCAGCTCCCGCAATCGTTCTTTCTATCGATAATTGGCACGAATACGTGATATTCGATGTTCCCAATCGTTTTGCATCGACGGTAGGTATGGATTCACTTCGCAGCTCCCGCAATCGTTCTTTCTATCGATAATTGGCACGAATACGTGCTATTCGATGTTTCCAATCGTTTTGCATCGACTTTAGGTAAGGATTCACTTCCCAGCTCCCGCAATCATTCTTTCTATCGTTAATTGGCACGAATACGTGATATTCGATGTTTTCAATCGTTTTGCTTCGACGGTAGGTAAGGATTCACTTCCCAGCTCCCGCAATCGATCGTTCTATCGATAATTGGCACGAATACGTGCTATTCGACGTTTCCAATCGTTTTGCATCGACGGTAGGTAAGGATTCACTTCCCAGCACCCGCAATCGTTCCTTCTATCGATAATTTGCACGAATACGTGCAATTCGATGTTTCCAATCGTTTTGCATCGACGGTAGGTAAGGATTCACTTCCCAGCTCCCGCAATCGTTCTTTCTATCGATAATTGACACGAATACGTGATATTCGATGTTTCCAATCGTTTTGCATCGACGGTAGGTAAGGATTTACTTCCCAGCTCCCGCAATCGATCGTTCTATCGATAATTGGCACGAATACGTGATGTTCGATGTTTCCAATCGTTTTGCATCGACGGTAGGTAAGGATTCACTTCCCAGCTCCCGCAATGGTTCTTTCTATCGATAATTGGCACGAATACGTGATATTCGATGTTCCCAATCGTTTTGCATCGACGGTAGGTAAGGATTCACTTCGCAGCTCCCGCAATCGTTCTTTCTATCGATAATTGGCACGAATACGTGCTATTCGATGTTTCCAATCGTTTTGCATCGACTTTAGGTAAGGATTCACTTCCCAGCTCCCGCAATCGTTCTTTCTACCGATAATTGGCACGAATACGTGATATTCGATGTTTTCAATCGTTTTGCTTCGACGGTAGGTAAGGATTCACTTCCAGCTCCCGCAATCGATCGTTCTATCGATAATTGGCACGAATACGTGCTATTCGATGTTTCCAATCGTTTTGCATCGACGGTAGGTAAGGATTCACTTCCCAGCTCCCGCAATCGATCGTTCTATCGATAATTGGCACGAATACGTGATATTCGATGTTTCCAATCGTTTTGCATCGACGGTAGGTAAGGATTCACTTCCCAGCTCCCGCAATCGTTCTTTCTATCGATAATATGCACGAATACGTGCAATTCGATGATTCCAATCGTTTTGCATCGACGGTAGGTAAGGATTCACTTCCCAGCTCCCGCAATCGTTCTTTCTATCGATAATTGACACGAATACGTGATATTCGATGTTTCCAATCGTTTTGCATCGACGGTAGGTAAGGATTCACTTCCCAGCTCCCGCAATCGTTCTTTCTATCGATAATTTGCACGAATACGTGCTATTCGATGTTTCCAATCGTTTTGCATCGACGGTAGGTAAGGATTCACTTCCCAGCTCCCGCAATCGTTCTCTCTATCGATAATTGGCACGAATACGTGATATTCGATGTTTTCAATCGTTTTGCTTCGACGGTAGGTAAGGATTCACTTCCCAGCTCCCTTAATCGATCGTTCTATCGATAATTGGCACGAATACGTGCTATTCGATGTTTCCAATCGTTTAGCATCGACGGTAGGTAAGGATTCACTTCGCAGCTCCCGCAATCGTTCTTTCTATCGATAATTGGCACGAATACGTGATATTCGATGTTTCCAATCGTTTTGCATCGACGGTAGGTAAGGATTCACTTCCCAGCTCCCGCAATCGTTCTTTCTATCGATAATTTGCACGAATACGTGCTATTCGATGTTTCCAATCGATTTGCATCGACGGTAGGTAAGGATTCACTTCCCAGCTCCCGCAATCGTTCTTTCTATCGATAATTGGCACGAATACGTGATATTCGATGTTCCCAATCGTTTTGCATCGACGGTAGGTATGGATTCACTTCGCAGCTCCCGCAATCGTTCTTTCTATCGATAATTGGCACGAATACGTGCTATTCGATGTTTCCAATCGTTTTGCATCGACTTTAGGTAAGGATTCACTTCCCAGCTCCCGCAATCGTTCTTTCTATCGTTAATTGGCACGAATACGTGATATTCGATGTTTTCAATCGTTTTGCTTCGACGGTAGGTAAGGATTCACTTCCCAGCTCCCGCAATCGATCGTTCTATCGATAATTGGCACGAATACGTGCTATTCGACGTTTCCAATCGTTTTGCATCGACGGTAGGTAAGGATTCACTTCCCAGCACCCGCAATCGTTCCTTCTATCGATAATTTGCACGAATACGTGCAATTCGATGTTTCCAATCGTTTTGCATCGACGGTAGGTAAGGATTCACTTCCCAGCTCCCGCAATCGTTCTTTCTATCGATAATTGACACGAATACGTGATATTCGATGTTTCCAATCGTTTTGCATCGACGGTAGGTAAGGATTTACTTCCCAGCTCCCGCAATCGATCGTTCTATCGATAATTGGCACGAATACGTGATGTTCGATGTTTCCAATCGTTTTGCATCGACGGTAGGTAAGGATTCACTTCCCAGCTCCCGCAATGGTTCTTTCTATCGATAATTGGCACGAATACGTGATATTCGATGTTCCCAATCGTTTTGCATCGACGGTAGGTAAGGATTCACTTCGCAGCTCCCGCAATCGTTCTTTCTATCGATAATTGGCACGAATACGTGCTATTCGATGTTTCCAATCGTTTTGCATCGACTTTAGGTAAGGATTCACTTCCCAGCTCCCGCAATCGTTCTTTCTACCGATAATTGGCACGAATACGTGATATTCGATGTTTTCAATCGTTTTGCTTCGACGGTAGGTAAGGATTCACTTCCAGCTCCCGCAATCGATCGTTCTATCGATAATTGGCACGAATACGTGCTATTCGATGTTTCCAATCGTTTTGCATCGACGGTAGGTAAGGATTCACTTCCCAGCTCCCGCAATCGATCGTTCTATCGATAATTGGCACGAATACGTGATATTCGATGTTTCCAATCGTTTTGCATCGACGGTAGGTAAGGATTCACTTCCCAGCTCCCGCAATCGTTCTTTCTATCGATAATATGCACGAATACGTGCAATTCGATGATTCCAATCGTTTTGCATCGACGGTAGGTAAGGATTCACTTCCCAGCTCCCGCAATCGTTCTTTCTATCGATAATTGACACGAATACGTGATATTCGATGTTTCCAATCGTTTTGCATCGACGGTAGGTAAGGATTCACTTCCCAGCTCCCGCAATCGTTCTTTCTATCGATAATTTGCACGAATACGTGCTATTCGATGTTTCCAATCGTTTTGCATCGACGGTAGGTAAGGATTCACTTCCCAGCTCCCGCAATCGTTCTCTCTATCGATAATTGGCACGAATACGTGATATTCGATGTTTTCAATCGTTTTGCTTCGACGGTAGGTAAGGATTCACTTCCCAGCTCCCTTAATCGATCGTTCTATCGATAATTGGCACGAATACGTGCTATTCGATGTTTCCAATCGTTTAGCATCGACGGTAGGTAAGGATTCACTTCGCAGCTCCCGCAATCGTTCTTTCTATCGATAATTGGCACGAATACGTGATATTCGATGTTTCCAATCGTTTTGCATCGACGGTAGGTAAGGATTCACTTCCCAGCTCCCGCAATCGTTCTTTCTATCGATAATTTGCACGAATACGTGCTATTCGATGTTTCCAATCGATTTGCATCGACGGTAGGTAAGGATTCACTTCCCAGCTCCCGCAATCGTTCTTTCTATCGATAATTGGCACGAATACGTGATATTCGATGTTCCCAATCGTTTTGCATCGACGGTAGGTATGGATTCACTTCGCAGCTCCCGCAATCGTTCTTTCTATCGATAATTGGCACGAATACGTGCTATTCGATGTTTCCAATCGTTTTGCATCGACTTTAGGTAAGGATTCACTTCCCAGCTCCCGCAATCGTTCTTTCTATCGTTAATTGGCACGAATACGTGATATTCGATGTTTTCAATCGTTTTGCTTCGACGGTAGGTAAGGATTCACTTCCCAGCTCCCGCAATCGATCGTTCTATCGATAATTGGCACGAATACGTGCTATTCGACGTTTCCAATCGTTTTGCATCGACGGTAGGTAAGGATTCACTTCCCAGCACCCGCAATCGTTCCTTCTATCGATAATTTGCACGAATACGTGCAATTCGATGTTTCCAATCGTTTTGCATCGACGGTAGGTAAGGATTCACTTCCCAGCTCCCGCAATCGTTCTTTCTATCGATAATTGACACGAATACGTGATATTCGATGTTCCCAATCGTTTTGCATCGACGGTAGGTAAGGATTCACTTCGCAGCTCCCGCAATCGTTCTTTCTATCGATAATTGGCACGAATACGTGCTATTCGATGTTTCCAATCGTTTTGCATCGACTTTAGGTAAGGATTCACTTCCCAGCTCCCGCAATCGTTCTTTCTACCGATAATTGGCACGAATACGTGATATTCGATGTTTTCAATCGTTTTGCTTCGACGGTAGGTAAGGATTCACTTCCAGCTCCCGCAATCGATCGTTCTATCGATAATTGGCACGAATACGTGCTATTCGATGTTTCCAATCGTTTTGCATCGACGGTAGGTAAGGATTCACTTCCCAGCTCCCGCAATCGATCGTTCTATCGATAATTGGCACGAATACGTGATATTCGATGTTTCCAATCGTTTTGCATCGACGGTAGGTAAGGATTCACTTCCCAGCTCCCGCAATGGTTCTTCCTACCGTCGATGCAAAACGATTGGAAACATCGAATAGCACGTATTCGTGGAAATTATCGATAGAAAGAACGATTGCGGGAGCTGGGAAGTGAATCCTTACCTACCGTCGATGCAAAACGATTGGAAACATCGAAAAGCACGTATTCGTGCCAATTATCGATAGAACGATCGATTGCGGGAGCTGGGAAGTGAATCCTTACCTACCGTCGATGCAGAACGATTGAAACATCGAATAGCACGTATTCGTGCCAATTATCGATAGAAAGAACGATTACGGGAGCTGGGAAGTGAATCCTTACCTACCGTCGATGCTAAACGATTGGAAACATCGAATAACACGTATTCGTGCCAATTATCCAATCGTTTTGCATCGACGGTAGGTAAGGATTCAGTTCCCAGCTCCCGCAATCGTTCTTTCTATCGATAATTTCCACGAATACGTGTTCGATTTTTCCAATCGTTTTGCATCGACGGTAGGTAAGGATTCACTTCCCAGCTCCCGCAATCGTTCTTTCTATCGGTAATTTGCACGAATACGTGCAATTCGATGTTTCCAATCGTTTTGCATCGACGGTAGGTAAGGATTCACTTCCCAGCTCCCGCAATCGTTCTTTCTATCGATAATTGACACGAATACGTGATATTCGATGTTTCCAATCGTTTTGCATCGACGGTAGGTAAGGATTCACTTCCCAGCTCCCGCAATCGTTCTTTCTATCGATAATTTCCACGAATACGTGCTATTCGATGTTTCCAATCGTTTTGCATCGACGGTAGGTAAGGATTCACTTCCCAGCTCCCGCAATCGTTCTGTCTATCGATAATTTGCACGAATACGTGCAATTCGTTGTTTCCAATCGTTTTGCATCGACGGTAGGTAACGATTTACTTCCCAGCTCCCGCAATCGATCGTTCTATCGATAATTGGCACGAATACGTGATGTTCGATGTTTCCAATCGTTTTGCAACGACGGTAGGTAAGGATTCACTTCCCAGCTCCCGCAATGGTTCTTTCTATCGATAATTGGCACGAATACGTGATATTCGATGTTCCCAATCGTTTTGCATCGACGGTAGGTAAGGATTCACTTCGCAGCTCCCGCAATCGTTCTTTCTATCGATAATTGGCACGAATACGTGCTATTCGATGTTTCCAATCGTTTTGCATCGACTTTAGGTAAGGATTCACTTCCCAGCTCCCGCAATCGTTCTTTCTACCGATAATTGGCACGAATACGTGATATTCGATGTTTTCAATCGTTTTGCTTCGACGGTAGGTAAGGATTCACTTCCCAGCTCCCGCAATCGATCGTTCAATCGATAATTGGCACGAATACGTGCTATTCGATGTTTCCAATCGTTTTGCATCGACGGTAGGTAAGGATTCACTTCGCAGCTCACGCAATCGTTCTTTCTATCGATAATTGGCACGAATACGTGATATTCGATGTTTCCAATCGTTTTGCATCGACGGTAGGTAAGGATTCACTTCCCAGCTCCCGCAATGGTTCTTCCTACCGTCGATGCAAAACGACTGGAAACATCGAATATCACGTATTCGTGCCAATTATCGATAGAAAGAACGATTGCGGGAGCTGGGAAGTGAATCCTTACCTACCGTCGATGCAAAACGATTGGAAACTTCGAATATCACGTCTTCGTGCAAATTATCGATAGAAAGTGCGATTGCGGGAGCTGGGAAGTGAATCCTTACCTACCGTCGATGCAAAACGATTGGAAACATCGAATAGCACGTATTCGTGCCAATTATCGATAGAAAGAACCATTGCGGGAGCTGGGAAGTGAATCCTTACCTACCGTCGATGCAAAACGATTGGAAACATCGAATAGCACGTATTCGTGGAAATTATCGATAGAAAGAACGATTGCGGGAGCTGGGAAGTGAATCC
This sequence comes from Nomada flava, assembly GCA_951802745.1. NCBI lineage: Eukaryota > Metazoa > Arthropoda > Insecta > Hymenoptera > Apidae > Nomada > Nomada flava. The sequence goes on from OX637907.1 coordinate 243,790, forward strand.
TTACCTACCGTCGATGCAAAACGATTGGAAACAACGAAAAGCACGTATTCGTGCCAATTATCGATAGAACGATCGATTGCGGGAGCTGGGAAGTGAATCCTTACCTACCGTCGATGCAAAACGATTGGAAACATCGAATTGCACGTATTCGTGCAAATTATCGATAGGCAGAACGATTGCGGGAGCTGGGAAGTGAATCCCTACCTACCGTCGATGCAAAACGATTGGAAACATCGAATAGCACGTATTCGTGGAAATTATCGATAGAAAGAATGATTGCGGGAGCTGGGAAGTGAATCCTTGCCTACCGTCGATGCAAAACGATTGGAAACATCGAAAAGCACGTATTCGTGCCAATTATCGATAGAACGATCGATTGCGGGAGCTGGGAAGTGAATCCTTACCTACCGACGATGCAAAACGATTGGAAACATCGAATGGCACGTATTCGTGCCAATTATCGATAGAAAGAACGATTGCGGGAGCTGGGAAGTGAATCCTTACCTACCGTCGATGCTAAACGATTGGATACATCGAATATCACGTATTCGTGCCAATTATCCAATCGTTTTGCATCGACGGTAGGTAAGGATTCACTTCCCAGCTCCCGCAATCGTTCTTTCTATCGATAATTTCCACGAATACGTGCTATTCGATGTTTCCAATCGTTTTGCATCGACGGTAGGTAAGGATTCACTTCCCAGCTCCCGCAATCGTTCTTTCTATCGATAATTTGCACGAAGACGTGCTATTCGATGTTTCCAATCGTTTTGCATCGACGGTAGGTAAGGATTCACTTCCCAGCTCCCGCAATCGTTCTTTCTATCGATAATTTGCACGAATACGTGCTATTCGATGTTTCCAATCGTTTTGCATCGACGGTAGGTAAGGATTCACTTCCCAGCTCCCGCAATCGTTCTTTCTATCGATTATTGGCACGAATACGTGCTATTCGATGTTTCCAATCGTTTTGCATCGACGGTAGGTAAGGATTCACTTCCCAGCTCCCGCAATCGTTCCTTCTATCGATAATTTCCACGAATACGTGCTTTTCGATGTTTCCAATCGTCTTGCATCGACGGTAGGTAAGGATTCACTTCCCAGCTCCCGCAATCGTTCTGTCTATCGATAATTTGCACGAATACGTGCAATTCGATGTTTCCAATCGTTTTGCATCGACGGTAGGTAAGGATTCACTTCCCAGCTCCCGCAATCGATCGTTCTATCGATAATTGGCACGAATACGTGATGTTCGATGTTACCAATCGTTTTGCATCGACGGTAGGTAAGGATTCACTTCCCAGCTCCCGCAATGGTTCTTTCTATCGATAATTGGCACGAATACGTGATATTCGTTGTTCCCAATCGTTTTGCATCGACGGTAGGTAAGGATTCACTTCCCAGCTCCCGCAATGGTTCTTCCTACCGTCGATGCAAATCGATTGGAAACATCGAATATCACGTATTCGTGCCAATTATCGATAGAAAGAACGATTGCGGGAGCTGGGAAGTGAATCCTTACCTACCGTCGATGCAAAACGATTGGAAACTTCGAATATCACGTCTTCGTGCAAATTATCGATAGAAAGTGCGATTGCGGGAGCTGGGAAGTGAATCCTTACCTACCGTCGATGCAAAACGATTGGAAACATCGAATAGCACGTATTCGTGCCAATTATCGATAGAAAGAACCATTGTGGGAGCTGGGAAGTGAATCCTTACCTACCGTCGATGCAAAACGATTGGAAACATCGAATATCACGTATTCGTGCCAATTATCGATAGAACGATCGATTGCGGGAGCTGGGAAGTGAATCCTTACCTACCGTCGATGCAAAACGATTGGAAACATCGAATTGCACGTATTCGTGCAAATTATCGATAGGCAGAACGATTGCGGGAGCTGGGAAGTGAATCCCTACCTACCGTCGATGCAAAACAGTAGTCAGTAGTCATCAGTAGTCAGTAGTCAGTCGTACAGTTCAGACGTGTTTACATAGCGCTCCTCAAACGGGTACGTTAGTGAATTACGGTACGTTAGCGAAAACAAAATTTATACATCGCAGCAGTGTACTCCTCGATACGCTTTTTTTAAAAAATGGTGTTGTGTAAAGGATGTAACACCCCAGTAGCCAAACCGGTCTCCTGTCGCGCCTGCGGCGTGTCCTCACATCCTGCTTGCCTGGTTAGGGCGTGTGATAAAACCGGGCATAATTTCGAAAACGGCCACTTCATCGACTGCCGCCCTATCTCGCCCGCTCAAGGTGATACGTCGGTTAACCACGAGACGCTCTTACGCAGCATTAAAACCCTCATCTCAGACGAGTTTACGAAGTTTCGTGAACTCTATAATGCCGACATGGACCGGATAAATCTGGCTATCTCCGACATATCGGGCAGAGTAGCCACAATCGAGAACAAGATTTCAGCGATGTCGGTCCCCTGCGAAGAGGATATGCTGATCGAGCTGAAAGAAAGAGAGAAGAGATCGTGCAACATTATCGTGCGTAACATGGAAGAACCCAACTGTTCCCTGGCCGCTGACCAAAAAGCAGCTGACGTTGCCAACGTTTTGAAGATCCTGGAGTCTACACATCCTGTGGAACCCTCGCGGCTTAAGGTCACCAGGCTAGGCGCAAAGAAAAATGATCACACAAGGCCCATCTGTGTGACATTTCCAAATAGCGAAACTGCTCTATCGGTACTGCGAAACAAGTGCAAATATAACGGACCATTTATTTTGCACGACGACCGCACTCCCAAACAAAGACAGTACCTCCAGCAATTACGCGACGAATTAAAAAATCTTGAGGCTGCCGGTGTTCTCAATAAAACTATTAGGTACGTGCACGGCACACCAAAGATCGTTAACAAACCGCGGCAATGTTCAAAAAACTAATGGTTAGTCCGACGGTTTATTATCAAAATGTTCGCGGTCTAAGGTCCAAATTAAACCAGCTAGCTCAGTCCATCTCCTACTCTACCAATGCGTGCGACGTCATTGTACTCACGGAGACCTGGCTCTCAATTGACTTAGGTGATTCTGAGTTATCATTAACGGGATACACCGTCTTTCGTTGTGACAGAAGCCACAAAACGAGCGGATATCTTCGCGGTGGCGGTGTGCTGATCGCCGTTCGTAGTACACTTAAATGTAACCGAATCGTCCTACGGGAAGAAAACATCGAGCAGGTATTTGTTTTGCTTGAATTGGCAGGCAGGACTGTCATTATCGCAGCTGTTTACCTACCTCCATCCACCAACATTGACCTTTTCGACAGACACTGTAAAACGGTTCACGATGTAATCATGACGTACCCCAGAGCGATTGTTTACTTGCTAGGTGACTATAACCTACCTCAAGTTAAATGGCCAACCAACGATGCTCAATTCCACTACATTCCACAGCCATCAACTCGTGCAAAATACGATATTATTTGTAACTTTTTCTATCCTCATAGCCTACACCAGAAAAATGCCATTCCTAACGAATTCGGTAGGCTGCTCGATCTCTGCTTCACAAACGACGCTTCGGTTAAAATATGTCTAGCTGACGATCCGCTTCTTCCACTTGACAGATACCATCCGGCACTTACTTTTAAGTTCGATTCTCATGAAGTCCACAAATCGGCGTATACATATCTACCAAGGCGGAATTTCAACTTAGCTGATTACCAGGCAATTAATGAGCACTTTAACTCTTTTAACTGGGACAACGAGATCGGGGCCTTATCCCCAGACGATGCTTTGGATAAAGTCTATGAACACATCAGATTCGCGTGCGAACATTACGTACCCGTAACGTATGCACGTAAGTCGTCTTTTCCGGCCTGGTTTTCCGCTGAGTTGATAAGAAACATAAGAGGCAAAAAAGCAGCCCACAGGTTGTACAAGGTTAGCAACACATACGTCGACTACCTGGTCTTCTCCAACCTAAGAGCACGTTGCAAGGTCCTTGTAAAATCCTGTTGGTTAGCACACATCAGGTATATTGAGTCCTCGATACCAAATAACTCAAAGGCTTTCTGGAAGTTTGTAAACAGCACCAGAACCGATAAAGCGATCCCGGACAAAATGTCTTTTAACGGCGTTGTACTTGAACATCCTGCGGACATCTCCGAAGCGTTTGCCACCTTCTTTCAATCCACTTTTAACCGTGATCCTGCGAACAATAGCATCTTTGACTCCTCGGCTGATACTAATATAAGCATTGACAGCCTACACATTAGCATCGGTGAAGTCTATAAGAAATTGGACTGCATTTGCACCAAAAAAGGTCCGGGTCCAGATCTCACTCCTCCAATATTCTTCGGAGCATGCAAGTTTACTTTTTCGAGAATCTTATGGATCTTATTTAATACCTCCTTAAGAACAGGCATCTTTCCACAGAAATGGAAAAACGGCATCGTTACACCCATCCATAAAGCAGGAGACAAAGACGTCATTACAAACTATAGACCAATCTGTGGGCTCAACGTTATGCCAAAGATATTCGAGAGTATCATCACTGATAAAATCACAGCAATAATAAAAAATCGTTTTATCGATGAGCAGCACGGATTTGTCCATGGAAGGTCGACGGCTACTAATCTCCTGCTTTACCACTCCTATATCTCCCAGGCGCTAGATAAGGGCAAACAAGTCGATGCCATTTACATGGACTTCCAGAAAGCCTTTGACTCGCTCAACCACGAGCTACTTATTCGGAAACTTGGTGCCTTTGGCTTCTCGAGCAAAATTGTTGCGTGGATCTCTAGCTACCTCACCGGCAGAACCCTCATGGTTAAATACAAATCTAGTCTATCCTGCCAGTTTTCAGTTTACTCCGGCGTTCCCCAGGGATCGCACCTCGGCCCACTTCTGTTCAATATTTTTATAAACGATATAGCGGAACAAATTCGGCACTGTCAATTCTTACTATACGCAGACGACCTTAAAATCTATTCAATAGTTGAAGACTTACGCGACACTCAGTTTATTCAGAATGACTTAATTAACCTACACTACTGGAGCATAAAAAATATGCTCTTGTTTAACATCTCCAAATGCTTCATCATCAGGTTCGCGAAAAAGAAAAACCCGTCTAACCGTATAACCTACTCTTACTGCATTAACGCATCTCCGCTAGCCGTACGCGAGTCCGCTAAGGATCTAGGTATTATATTCACATCATCGTTATCGTTTGTTGAACATGTACACTATGCTGCCGACACTGCCACAAAAGTACTAGGTTTCATCCGCAGGCACTCTGCGGACTTTAAGAACTCGTCCACATTCAAAGCACTTTATATACAGCTCGTGGTACCTCATCTTGAATACGGGTCAATAATTTGGAATCCCCAACAGAAATACCTCATAAACCTCTTAGAGGGTGTGCAGCATCGTTTTCTGAGATACGTCTTGTACAAGCTTAACAAACCGATGCCGGCAACGTGCCACAACTACAATAGCATCCTAAACCAGCTGGGATTAATCACACTCGAAAATAGACGACTTTCAGCGGATCTGATCTTTCCCTACAAAGTGTTAAACCAATACATCTCTTGTCCTGCGATATTGGAGCTCCTGAAACTCCACGTTTCGTCGAGAAACCTAAGGTCCAAAGGGCACTTCCACATCTCTCCTTACCGTTCGTTGGCAGGCGAGAGAGATTGCGTCAACCGTATATGTTCCGCCGCAAATGCCTATTATGAACACGTCGATTTCTTTAGCGGCACCTTAGCTTCCTTTAAAAAGGACGTACTAAGGTCGCTACGGGCTTGCCCGTAGAAATCTACATACGAACTACTGTCGCTCTCCTCTAATGTATTGTATTATTGTAATTAATGTAACTCAAGGTAAACTATCGTAATTAATGTAACTTAATGTAAACTCAGGACTTCTTCTGTCCGTATATAAATAAATAAATAAATAAATAAACAAAAAAAAAAAAAAACGATTGGAAACATCGAATAGCACGTATTCGTGGAAATTATCGATAGAAAGAATGATTGCGGGAGCTGGGAAGTGAATCCTTACCTACCGTCGATGCAAAACGATTGGAAACAACGAAAAGCACGTATTCGTGCCAATTATCGATAGAACGATCGATTGCGGGAGCTGGGAAGTGAATCCTTACCTACCGTCGATGCAAAACGATTGGAAACATCGAATTGCACGTATTCGTGCAAATTATCGATAGGCAGAACGATTGCGGGAGCTGGGAAGTGAATCCCTACCTACCGTCGATGCAAAACGATTGGAAACATCGAATAGCACGTATTCGTGGAAATTATCGATAGAAAGAATGATTGCGGGAGCTGGGAAGTGAATCCTTGCCTACCGTCGATGCAAAACGATTGGAAACATCGAAAAGCACGTATTCGTGCCAATTATCGATAGAACGATCGATTGCGGGAGCTGGGAAGTGAATCCTTACCTACCGACGATGCAAAACGATTGGAAACATCGAATGGCACGTATTCGTGCCAATTATCGATAGAAAGAACGATTGCGGGAGCTGGGAAGTGAATCCTTACCTACCGTCGATGCTAAACGATTGGATACATCGAATATCACGTATTCGTGCCAATTATCCAATCGTTTTGCATCGACGGTAGGTAAGGATTCACTTCCCAGCTCCCGCAATCGTTCTTTCTATCGATAATTTCCACGAATACGTGCTATTCGATGTTTCCAATCGTTTTGCATCGACGGTAGGTAAGGATTCACTTCCCAGCTCCCGCAATCGTTCTTTCTATCGATAATTTGCACGAAGACGTGCTATTCGATGTTTCCAATCGTTTTGCATCGACGGTAGGTAAGGATTCACTTCCCAGCTCCCGCAATCGTTCTTTCTATCGATAATTTGCACGAATACGTGCTATTCGATGTTTCCAATCGTTTTGCATCGACGGTAGGTAAGGATTCACTTCCCAGCTCCCGCAATCGTTCTTTCTATCGATTATTGGCACGAATACGTGCTATTCGATGTTTCCAATCGTTTTGCATCGACGGTAGGTAAGGATTCACTTCCCAGCTCCCGCAATCGTTCCTTCTATCGATAATTTCCACGAATACGTGCTTTTCGATGTTTCCAATCGTCTTGCATCGACGGTAGGTAAGGATTCACTTCCCAGCTCCCGCAATCGTTCTGTCTATCGATAATTTGCACGAATACGTGCAATTCGATGTTTCCAATCGTTTTGCATCGACGGTAGGTAAGGATTCACTTCCCAGCTCCCGCAATCGATCGTTCTATCGATAATTGGCACGAATACGTGATGTTCGATGTTACCAATCGTTTTGCATCGACGGTAGGTAAGGATTCACTTCCCAGCTCCCGCAATGGTTCTTTCTATCGATAATTGGCACGAATACGTGATATTCGTTGTTCCCAATCGTTTTGCATCGACGGTAGGTAAGGATTCACTTCCCAGCTCCCGCAATGGTTCTTCCTACCGTCGATGCAAATCGATTGGAAACATCGAATATCACGTATTCGTGCCAATTATCGATAGAAAGAACGATTGCGGGAGCTGGGAAGTGAATCCTTACCTACCGTCGATGCAAAACGATTGGAAACTTCGAATATCACGTCTTCGTGCAAATTATCGATAGAAAGTGCGATTGCGGGAGCTGGGAAGTGAATCCTTACCTACCGTCGATGCAAAACGATTGGAAACATCGAATAGCACGTATTCGTGCCAATTATCGATAGAAAGAACCATTGTGGGAGCTGGGAAGTGAATCCTTACCTACCGTCGATGCAAAACGATTGGAAACATCGAATATCACGTATTCGTGCCAATTATCGATAGAACGATCGATTGCGGGAGCTGGGAAGTGAATCCTTACCTACCGTCGATGCAAAACGATTGGAAACATCGAATTGCACGTATTCGTGCAAATTATCGATAGGCAGAACGATTGCGGGAGCTGGGAAGTGAATCCCTACCTACCGTCGATGCAAAACGATTGGAAACATCGAATAGCACGTATTCGTGGAAATTATCGATAGAAAGAATGATTGCGGGAGCTGGGAAGTGAATCCTTGCCTACCGTCGATGCAAAACGATTGGAAACATCGAAAAGCACGTATTCGTGCCAATTATCGATAGAACGATCGATTGCGGGAGCTGGGAAGTGAATCCTTACCTACCGATGATGCAAAACGATTGGAAACATCGAATAGCACGTATTCGTGCAAATTATCGATAGACAGAACGATTGCGGGAGCTGGGAAGTGAATCCCTACCTACCATCGATGCAAAACGATTGGAAACATCGAACATCACGTATTGGTGCCAATTATCGATAGAACGATCGATTGCGGGAGCTGGGAAGTGAATCCTTACCTACCGTCGATGCAAAACGATTGAAACATCGAATAGCACGTATTCGTGCCAATTATCGATAGAAAGAACGATTGCGGGAGCTGGGAAGTGAATCCTTACCTACCGTCGATGCTAAACGATTGGAAACATCGAATATCACGTATTCCTGCCAATTATCCAATCGTTTTGCATCGACGGTAGGTAAGGATTCACTTCCCAGCTCCCGCAATCGTTCTTTCTATCGATAGTTTGCACGAATACGTGCTATTCGATGTTTCCAATCGTTTTGCATCGACGGTAGGTAAGGATTCACTTCCCAGCTCCCGCAATCGTTCTTTCTATCGATAATTTCCACGAATACGGGCTATTCGATGTTTCCAATCGTTTTGCATCGACGGTAGGTAAGGATTCACTTCCCAGCTCCCGCAATCGTTCTGTCTATCGATAATTTGCACGAAGACGTGCTATTCGATGTTTCCAATCGTTTTGCATCATCGGTAGGTAAGGATTCACTTTCCAGCTCCCGCAATCGATCGTTCTATCGATAATTGGCACGAATACGTGCTTTTCGATGTTTCCAATCGTTTTGCATCGACGGTAGGTACGGATTCACTTCCCAGCTCCCGCAATCGTTCTTTCTATCGATAATTTCCACGAATACGGGCTATTCGATGTTTCCAATCGTTTTGCATCGACGGTAGGTAAGGATTCACTTCCCAGCTCCCGCAATCGTTCTGTCTATCGATAATTTGCACGAAGACGTGCTATTCGATGTTTCCAATCGTTTTGCATCATCGGTAGGTAAGGATTCACTTCCCAGCTGCCGCAATCGATCGTTCTATCGATAATAGGCACGAATACGTGATGTTCGATGTTTCCAATCGTTTTGCATCGACGGTAGGTAAGGATTCACTTCCCAGCTCCCGCAATCGTTCTTTCTATCGATAATTTCCACGAATACGTGCTATTCGATGTTTCCAATCGTTTTGCATCGACGGTAGGTAGGGATTCACTTCCCAGCTCCCGCAATCGTTCTGTCTATCGATAATTTGCACGAATACGTGCAATTCGATGTTTCCAATCGTTTTGCATCGACGGTAGGTAAGGATTCACTTCCCAGCTCCCGCAATCGATCGTTCTATCGATAATTGGCACGAATACGTGATGTTCGATGTTTCCAATCGTTTTGCATCGACGGTAGGAAAGGATTCACTTCCCAGCTCCCGCAATGGTTCTTTCTATCGATAATCGGCACGAATACGTGATATTCGATGTTTCCAATCGTTTTGCATCGACGGTAGGTAAGGATTCACTTCCCAGCTCCCGCAATGGTTCTTTCTATCGATAATTGGCACGAATACGTGCTATTCGATGTTTCCAATCGTTTTGCATCGACGGTAAGTAAGGATTCACTTCCCAGCTCCCGCAATCGCACTTTCTATCGATAATTTGCACGAAGACGTGATATTCGAAGTTTCCAATCGTTTTGCATCGACTTTAGGTTAGGATTCACTTCCCAGCTGCCGCAATCGATCGTTCTATCGATAATTGGCACGAATACGTGATGTTCGATGTTTCCAATCGTTTTGCATCGACGGTAGGTAAGGATTCACTTCCCAGCTCCCGCAATGGTTCTTTCTATCGATAATTGGCACGAATACGTGATATTCGATGTTTCCAATCGTTTTGCATCGACGGTAGGTAAGGATTCACTTCCCAGCTCCCACAATCGTTCTTTCTATCGATAATTTCCACGAATACGTGCTATTCGATGTTTCCAATCGTTTTGCATCGACGGTAGGTAGGGATTCACTTCCCAGCTCCCGCAATCGTTCTGTCTATCGATAATTTGCAGGAATACGTGCAATTCGATGTTTCCAATCGTTTTGCATCGACGGTAGGTAAGGATTCACTTCCCAGCTACCGCAATGGTTCTTTCTATCGATAATTGGCACGAATACGTGATATTCGATGTTTCCAATCGTTTTGCATCGACGGTAGGTAAGGATTCACTTCCCAGCTCCCGCAATGGTTCTTTCTATCGATAATTGGCACGAATACGTACTATTCGTTGTTTCCAATCGTTTTGCATCGACGGTTGGTAAGGATTCACTTCCCAGCTCCCGCAATCGCACTTTCTATCGATAATTTGCACGAAGACGTGATATTCGAAGTTTCCAATCGTTTTGCATCGACTTTAGGTAAGGATTCACTTCCCAGCTGCCGCAAACGATCGTTCTATCGATAATAGGCACGAATACGTGATGTTCGATGTTTCCAATCGTTTTGCATCGACGGTAGGTAAGGATTCACTTCCCAGCTCCCGCAATCGTTCTTTCTATCGATAATTTCCACGAATACGTGCTATTCGATGTTTCCAATCGTTTTGCATCGACGGTAGGTAGGGATTCACTTCCCAGCTCCCGCAATCGTTCTGTCTATCGATAATTTGCACGAATACGTGCAATTCGATGTTTCCAATCGTTTTGCATCGACGGTAGGTAAGGATTCACTTCCCAGCTCCCGCAATCGATCGTTCTATCGATAATTGGCACGAATACGTGATGTTCGATGTTTCCAATCGTTTTGCATCGACGGTAGGTAAGGATTCACTTCCCAGCTCCCGCAATGGTTCTTTCTATCGATAATTGGCACGAATACGTGATATTCGATGTTTCCAATCGTTTTGCATCGACGGTAGGTAAGGATTCACTTCCCAGCTCCCGCAATGGTTCTTTCTATCGATAATTGGCTCGAATACGTGCTATTCGATGTTTCCAATCGTTTTGCATCGACGGTAGGTAAGGATTCACTTCCCAGCTCCCGCAATCGCACTTTCTATCGATAATTTGCACGAAGACGTGATATTCGAAGTTTCCAATCGTTTTGCATCGACTTTAGGTAAGGATTCACTTCCCAGCTGCCGCAATCGATCGTTCTATCGATAATTGGCACGAATACGTGATGTTCGATGTTTCCAATCGTTTTGCATCGACGGTAGGTAAGGATTCACTTCCCAGCTCCCGCAATGGTTCTTTCTATCGATAATTTGCACAAATACGTGCAATTCGATGTTTCCAACCGTTTTGCATCGACGGTAGGTAAGGCTTCACTTCCCAGCTCCCACAATCGTTCTTTCTATCGATAATTTCCACGAATACGTGCTATTCGATGTTTTCAATCGTTTTGCTTCGACGGTAGGTAAGGATTCACTTCCCAGCTCCCGCAATGGTTCTTCCTACCGTCGATGCAAAACGATTGGAAACATCGAATATCACGTATTCGTGCCCATTATCGATAGAAGGAACGATTGCGGGAGCTGGGAAGTGAATCCTTACCTACCGTCGATGCAAAACGACTGGAAACTTCGAATATCACGTCTTCGTGCAAATTATCGATAGAAAGTGCGATTGCGGGAGCTGGGAAGTGAATCCTTACCTACCGTCGATGCAAAACGATTGGAAACATCGAATAGCACGTATTCGTGCCAATTATCGATAGAAAGAACCATTGCGGGAGCTGGGAAGTGAATCCTTACCTACCGTCGATGCAAAACGATTGGAAACATCGAATATCACGTATTCGTGCCAATTATCGATAGAAAGAACCATTGCGGGAGCTGGGAAGTGAATCCTTACCTTTTTTTTTTTTTTTTTTTTTTGTTACGAGGTGGAAATCTTCGAAAGACACCACCTGCCCTGGGGGAGAGCAGGAGGTAGTGCCGGATTTCTACCGGCTAAAACCACCCCGGTTACCTAACCTCGGCGCTTGTAGGGGAGGCCCCGTGACCTACGGATACCCTTCCGGTGCCTCCCCACGCCCGGCCATTGCGGCCCCATCCTCGGGAGGGTCAGAAGGACCCTCCGAAAAACTCCGCCGTATCGCACATGGCCGCGCCAGGGGTAACACCCAGCGCGGCCTACCTTCTCCAGGCCGTGATAAGGGCGACTCGGGCCCCCACCCGAGCCGCCCACGGCTCTCCGACGGCCCCGCGGGATTGGGGGGGATTGTTCCTCCCCGGCAGGACCGCCCGTATACGGGGTATTGGCGAGGTCAACCGGCAGGGGGGTGAGGGGGAGCACCTCAGCGCCCCTTGGGTCCATCAGCCATTCACACCGCGGGAGGGGCGATCTCGCCAGCGGAAAACGGCCAGCGAGCCCGCCCCTCCTTTATTTTCGACGCCGTTTCCGGCTGTCGGGCAGCCCTGCGGGATACCGGGAGGACATAATCCTCCCACAGCAGGGCCGCCCGTATACGGGGTATTGGCGAGGTCAACCGGCAGGGGGGTGAGGGGGAACACCTCAGCGCCCCTCGGGACCATCAGCCATACCAGACAACGGGAGGGGGGGGATCTCGCCAGCGGAAAACGGCCGGCGAGCCCGCCCCTCCTTCATTTTCGACGCCGTTTCCGGCTGTCGGGCAGCCCTGCGGGATACCGGGAGGACATAATCCTCCCACAGCAGGGCCGCCCGTCTACTGAGTCAGCGGTGACGGCCATCCGAGAGACGGGAGGGGGGACACCTCCGTCGTCCCTCGGACCGTCACCGCTTTTACACCACGGGAGGGGGGGACCTCGCCAGCCTGCGCAAACGCAGCCGGCGAGCCCTGACCCTCCGTCTTTCGCGTCGGACGGGATCGGTCAATTCCCGATCCCGCTCCGCTGCCTCCTTTCTGCGAAGAACATCCTCGCAGAAGGAGGCCACCGCTACCCAGGCTCTCTCGCTGCCCAGCATCATACTAACGATGCGAGGCAGCGAGAGATCCGCCCCCACTTGCGCCCTCAACGCCCGGCGCTCCGCCGCCCATTCCGGGCACTCCTCGAGAGTGTGCTGCGCTGTGTCCAGCGCAGCCCCACACTCGTGGCACTCCGCCGTCGCCTCCGCCCGTATCCGGCACAGGAACTCACCGAAGCACCCATGTCCGGTGAGCACCTGCGTGATCCGGTAGGTGAGCCTACCCCTGCCGCGGTCCAGCCATTCGTCCAGGCTGGGCAGAACCGCCCCGACTGCTCGCTGCGCGGCTCCTCGATTAAGGAGCTCCATCCTCCATTTGTTCCGCGCAGCCAGCCGGGCCTGACGTCTCACGTCCACTTCTTCCTCGGCGGACACCATCGCGCCCTCCCGGCGGAGTTCTCGGAGACGCTCGTAAATGGAAGCATCTCCCTCCGCCAAGAGATCGAAAGGCACGGTGCCCGCCAAAACCAGCGCCGCCTCGTGGGATATCGTGCGGTATCCCCTGGCCACCCTGATGGCCATCCTCCTCTGAACGCGGCGCAGCGATACTTTGCTGCGCCGTGCGACCATCAGGGCTGACGCCCATATCGGGGCGCCGTAAAGCGCCATAGACCGCACAACACCCAGGTATAGGCGGCGCACCCTCTCATCCGGTCCCCCGATGTTTGGGAGGAGGCGGCCAAGGCCGGCCGCCGCCCTCTCCAATCGGGGAGCCAGTCGGTCGAAGTGGACCGTGAATCGCCAGTGGCTGTCCAGGAGGAGACCGAGATAATTCATCCGGTCCCCAACCTGAACATGCTCACCCCCTATCATAATCCAGGACCGGGGCGGTCCCCGGCTCCGAGGCCTGTCGTGAAACCACATGGCCTCGGTTTTCGGCGGAGAGATCCGCAACCCCAGTCCCCGGATAACGTCGACGACGGAGGCCAGTCCCGTCTCCGCTAGACGGATGGTCCTCTCCCAATCCCTCCCGACGGCCATCAGCAGCGTGTCATCAGCGTAACACGTCAGACTGACGCCGTCTGGGAGGGCAGCCCGCAGCACCCGATCGTACCCGATGTCCCACAACATGGGGCCCAGGACCGACCCCTGTGGGACACCACGATCAACCTCCCTCGTGCACAACCGGCCACCTCTGCCCGGATATTCGACCCACCTGTCCCTCAGGTAGTCCCTTAGGACCTTCCTCACGTAGAGGGGCACTCCGTGGTCAGCGAGTGCCCCCCCAATACGCCCCCAGGGAAGGGAGTTAAAGGCGTTGGCGATGTCAAGACTGACCGCCAACGCCACCCCTCCCTGGGACGTGGCCGAGTCCGAGAGGGACCTGACTCGACTGATAGCGTCGATCGTCGAGCGTCCCCCTCTGAAGCCAAACTGGGACTCGGCCAGGTCGGGACCCACCCGGGACAGGTGCCCCGAGAGGCGGGAAGCTAGCACCCTCTCGAAAAGCTTCCCCACCTCGTCGAGGAGACATATCGGCCGGTACGCCGAGGGAGAATCGGCGGGCTTGCCGATCTTCCTAATCAGGACCATCCGTCCCCTTTTCCAGCGGGACGGGACGCGCCCCAACCTCAGGCAGCCATCGAACAGGCGCCTGAGGCGGGGCCCGAGGACCCGCAGGGCAAGGGCCATGGCTCTGCCCGGTATGCCGTCAGGACCCGGGGCCGTGTTGCGGGCTCCCATTTTCCTGACGGCCCGGGAGAGCTCCTCCACCGTGACCCCCATGTCGTCGGACCAGTTGTTCGGGTCCGACTCCCCGAGTTCCGGTGCCTGTTCTCCCCCTTCATCCAGGGGGAACAGGGTGTCTACCACCCTGTCCAGGAACTCGGGGTCCAAGGTCTCCGTCACGGGGGGCGCCCATTGGCGAAGTTTGCCCATCACCATTTTGTACGGGCGCCCCCAGGGTTCACGGTTTAGATACTCGAGGAGCTCTGACCATGCCCCCGCCTTTGCCCTCTTGATGGCCAGCTGGAGGGCTACCACCTGCTCCCGGTAGCCCTCGTACAGCTGATGCTCCCTCGCCAAGTCGCGACGCCGTTTCCGACGGGCTCTCTGGAACAGTCGCCGGGCACGAGCGCAAACATAGCGCAACCGCGCAATCTCCGGCGACCACCAGTACGTGGCCCGTCGATCTGGGGCGCGGGACCAGGGCATGGCAGCATCGCAGACCGCTACCATACCCCCTTGGAACCGCGCAGCTTCCTCTTCGACGTCCACGACCGGCCCAGCCGGAAGTCCGGGCCAGGCCACGACGAGGGAGGCGGCCATCAGCAAGTCCTCGTCCAGGCGCTTCAGCGCCCACCGCTTCTTCGAGGCAGGGAGAATGTAAGGGGACCCATACCCCCCGCCCCTACCAGCCCTCCCCGGCGGTCCCCGGCCCCGGGTGGCGCGCACCTCCATAAGGATATAGAGGTGGTCACTCAACGTTTCCACCTCTTGCGCCACCCTCCAGCCCCTTACACGATCCACCACCGAGGGGGAGGCCCACGTTAAGTCGACAATGGACTCCCCCTGGTAGCGGACGCAGGTGCTGGCTGACCCCCGATTAAGTAATCGAAGGTCGGAGCCGGCCGCCCAGTCCAGCACCGCCTCGCCCCTGGGGTCCGTCCTGGGGGAACCCCAAGCCTGAGACTTGGAGTTAAAATCCCCCAGGACAATAACCGGACGGGGCCGACATCGCGAGATGCATCTCGCGACCCCGTCCAGGAACTCCTCAAAGGACCTCAGGTTCCACCGAGGCGGTGCATAGATTCCCACCACCGCGATATCCCCCCACTGGACCGCGACGTAGCCCTCGCCGCTCTCCAGAAGGGAGAACGGCAAGTGAATCCTTACCTACCGTCGATGCAAAACGATTGGAAACCTCGAACATCACGTATTCGTGCGAATTATCGATAGACAGAACGATTGCGGGAGCTGGGAAGTGAATCCCTACCTACCGTCGATGCAAAACGATTGGAAACATCGAATAGCACGTATTCGTGGAAATTATCGATAGAAAGAACGATTGCGGGAGCTGGGAAGTGAATCCTTACCTACCGTCGATGCAAAACGATTGGAAACATCGAAAAGCACATATTCGTGCCAATTATCGATAGAACGATCGATTGCGGGAGCTGGGAAGTGAATCCTTACCTACCGATGATGCAAAACGATTGGAAACATCGAATAGCACGTATTCGTGCAAATTATCGATAGACAGAACGATTGCGGGAGCTGGGAAGTGAAGCCCTACCTACCATCGATGCAAAACGATTGGAAACATCGAACATCACGTATTCGTGCCAATTATCGATAGAACGATCGATTGCGGGAGCTGGGAAGTGAATCCTTACCTACCGTCGATGCAAAACGATTGGAAACATCGAATATCACGTATTCGTGCAAATTATCGATAGATAGAACGATCGATTGCGGGAGCTGGGAAGTGAATCCTTACCTACCGTCGATGCAAAACGATTGGAAACATCGAATATCACGTATTCGTGCAAATTATCGATAGATAGAACGATCGATTGCGGGAGCTGGGAAGTGAATCCTTACCTACCATCGAAGCAAAACGATTGGAAACATCGAACATCACGTATTCGTGCCAATTATCGGTAGAACGATCGATTGCGGGAGCTGGGAAGTGAATCCTTACCTACCGTCGATGCAAAACGATTGGAAACATCGAATAGCACGTATTCGTGCCAATTATCGATAGAAAGAACGATTGCGGGAGCTGGGAAGTGAATCCTTACCTACCGTCGATGCTAAACGATTGAAAACATCGAATATCACGTATTCGTCCAAATTATCGATGGAAAGAACGATTGCGGGAGCTGGGAAGTGAATCCTTACCTACCGTCGATGCAAAACGATTGGAAACATCAAATAGCACGTATTCGTGCAAATTATCGATAGAAAGAACGATTGCGGGAGCTGGGAAGTGAATCCTTACCTACCATCGATGCAAAACGATTGGAAACATCGAACATCACGTATTCGTGCCAATTATCGATAGATAGAACGATCGATTGCGGGAGCTGGGAAGTGAATCCTTAACTACCATCGATGCAAAACGATTGGAAACATCGAACATCACGTATTCGTGCCAATTATCGATAGAACGATCGATTGCGGGAGCTGGGAAGTGAATCCTTACCTACCGTCGATGCAAAACGATTGGAAACATCGAACAGCACGTTTTCGTGCCAATTATCGATAGAACGATCGATTGCGGGAGCTGGGAAGTGAATCATTACCTACCGTCGATGCAAAACGATTGGAAACATCGAATAGCACGTATTCGTGCCAATTATCGATAGAAAGAACGATTGCGGGAGCTGGGAAGTGAATCCTTACCTACCGTCGATGCTAAACGATTGAAAACATCGAATATCACGTATTCGTGCAAATTATCAATAGAAAGAACGATTGCGGGAGCTGGGAAGTGAATCCTTACCTACCGTCGATGCAAAACGATTGGAAACATCGAATAGCACGTATTCGTGCAAATTATAGATAGAAAGAACGATTGCGGGACCTGGGAAGTGAATCCTTACCTACCGTCGATGCAAAACGATTGGAAACTTCGAATAGCACGTATTCGTGCAAATTATCGATAGAAAGAACGATTGCGGGAGCTGGGAAGTGAATCCTTACCTACCGCCGATGCAAAACGATTGGAAACATCGAATATCACGTATTCGTGCAAATTATCGATAGATAGAACGATCGATTGCGGGAGCTGGGAAGTGAATCTTTACCTACCATCGATGCAAAACGATTGGAAACATCGAACATCACGTATTCGTGCCAATTATCGATAGAACGATCGATTGCGGGAGCTGGGAAGTGAATCCTTACCTACCGTCGATGCAAAACGATGGGAAACATCGAATAGCACGTATTCGTGCCAATTATCGATAGAAAGAACGATTGCGGGACCTGGGAAGTGAATCCTTACCTACCGTCGATGCAAAACGATTGGAAAGTTCGAATAGCACGTATTCGTGCAAATTATCGATAGAAAGAACGATTGCGGGAGCTGGGAAGTGAATCCTTAGCTACCGTCGATGCAAAACGATTGGAAACATCGAACATCACGTATTCGTGCCAATTATCGATAGAACGATCGATTGCGGGAGCTGGGAAGTGAATCCTTACCTACCGTCGATGCAAACCGATTGGAAACATCGAATAGCACGTATTCGTGGAAATTATCGATAGAAAGAACGATTGCGGGAGCTGGGAAGTGAATCCTTACCTACCGATGATGCAAAACGATTGGAAACACCGAATAGCACGTATTCGTGCAAATTATCGATAGAAAGAACGATTGCGGGACCTGGGAAGTGATTCCTTACCTACCGTCGATGCAAAACGATTGGAAACTTCGAATAGCACGTATTCGTGCAAATTATCGATAGAAAGAACGATTGCGGGAGCTGGGAAGTGAATCCTTACCTACCATCGATGCAAAACGATTGGAAACATCGAACATCACGTATTCGTGCCAATTATCGATAGAACGATCGATTGCGGGAGCTGGGAAGTGAATCCTTACCTACCGTCGATGCAAAACGATTGGAAACATCGAATAGCACGTATTCGTGCCAATTATCGATAGAAAGAACGATTGCAGGAGCTGGGAAGTAAATCCTTACCTACCATCGATGCAAAATGATTGGAAACATCGAACATCACGTATTCGTGCCAATTATCGATAGAACGATCGATTGCGGGAGCTGGGAAGTGAAACCTTACCTACCGTCGATGCAAAACGATTGGAAACATCGAATAGCACGTATTCGTGCCAATTATCGATAGAAAGAACGATTGCGGGAGCTGGGAAGTGAATCCTTACCTACCGTCGATGCAAAACGATTGGAAAAATCGAATATCACGTATTCTTGCAAATTATCGATAGATAGAACGATCGATTGCGGGAGCTGGGAAGTGAATCCTTACCTACCGTCGATGCAAAACGATTGGAAACTTCGAATAGCACGTATTCGTGCAAATTATCGATAGAAAGAACGATTGCGGGAGCTGGGAAGTGAATCCTTACCTACCGTCGATGCAAAACGATTGGAAACATCGAATATCACGTATTCGTGCAAATTATCGATAGATAGAACGATCGATTGCGGGAGCTGGGAAGTGAATCCTTACCTACCGTCGATGCAAAACGATTGGAAACATCGAATATCACGTACTCGTGCAAATTATCGATAGATAGAACGATCGATTGCGGGAGCTGGGAAGTGAATCCTTACCTACCATCGATGCAAAACGATTGGAAACATCGAACATCACGTATTCGTGCCAATTATCGATAGAACGATCGATTGCGGGAGCTGGGAAGTGAATCCTGACCTACCGTCGATGCAAAACGATTGGAAACATCGAATAGCACGTATTCGTGCCAATTATCGATAGAAAGAACGATTGCGGGAGCTGGGAAATGAATCCTTACCTACCGTCGATGCAAAACGATTGGAAACATCGAATAGCACGTATTCGTGCCAATTATCGATAGAAAGAACGATTGCGGGAGCTGCGAAGTGAATCCTTACCTACCGTCGATGCAAAACGATTGGAAACATCGAATATCACGTATCCGTGCCAATTATCGATAGAAAGAACGATTGCGGGAGCTGGGAAGTGAATCCTTACCTACCGTCGATGCAAAACGATTGGAAACATCGAATAGCACTGTCACGATCCAGGTTACTTCCGGAAGAGACATACTGTACGCACGCAGGATGAGGAACGGAAATTGAATGGGGAAGGTGAACGTAGGTTCTCGGGGTCGAATTCAAGATTCGCGCACGCCGAGAGGAAAGGTAAGTAGAGAAAGGGAAGAATCTCGGGGTCGAATGCAAGATTCGCGCGCGACGAGAGGAAAGGTAAGTAGAGAAAGGAAAGGAAATACCTCGGGGTCGAATGCAAGATTCGCGCACGCCGAGAGGAAAGGTAAGTAGAGAAAAGGAAGAATCTCGGGGTCGAATACAAAATTCGCGCACGCCGAGAGGAAAGGTAAGTAGAGAAAGGAAAGGAACTACCTCGGGGTAAGGATTCACTTTCCAGCTCCCGCAATCGATCGTTCTATCGATAATTGGCACGAATACGTGCTTTTCGATGTTTCCAATCGTTTTGCATCGACGGTAGGTACGGATTCACTTCCCAGCTCCCGCAATCGTTCTTTCTATCGATAATTTCCACGAATACGGGCTATTCGATGTTTCCAATCGTTTTGCATCGACGGTAGGTAAGGATTCACTTCCCAGCTCCCGCAATCGTTCTGTCTATCGATAATTTGCACGAAGACGTGCTATTCGATGTTTCCAATCGTTTTGCATCATCGGTAGGTAAGGATTCACTTCCCAGCTGCCGCAATCGATCGTTCTATCGATAATAGGCACGAATACGTGATGTTCGATGTTTCCAATCGTTTTGCATCGACGGTAGGTAAGGATTCACTTCCCAGCTCCCGCAATCGTTCTTTCTATCGATAATTTCCACGAATACGTGCTATTCGATGTTTCCAATCGTTTTGCATCGACGGTAGGTAGGGATTCACTTCCCAGCTCCCGCAATCGTTCTGTCTATCGATAATTTGCACGAATACGTGCAATTCGATGTTTCCAATCGTTTTGCATCGACGGTAGGTAAGGATTCACTTCCCAGCTCCCGCAATCGATCGTTCTATCGATAATTGGCACGAATACGTGATGTTCGATGTTTCCAATCGTTTTGCATCGACGGTAGGTAAGGATTCACTTCCCAGCTCCCGCAATGGTTCTTTCTATCGATAATCGGCACGAATACGTGATATTCGATGTTTCCAATCGTATTGCATCGACGGTAGGTAAGGATTCACTTCCCAGCTCCCGCAATGGTTCTTTCTATCGATAATTGGCACGAATACGTGCTATTCGATGTTTCCAATCGTTTTGCATCGACGGTAAGTAAGGATTCACTTCCCAGCTCCCGCAATCGCACTTTCTATCGATAATTTGCACGAAGACGTGATATTCGAAGTTTCCAATCGTTTTGCATCGACTTTAGGTAAGGATTCACTTCCCAGCTGCCGCAATCGATCGTTCTATCGATAATTGGCACGAATACGTGATGTTCGATGTTTCCAATCGTTTTGCATCGACGGTAGGTAAGGATTCACTTCCCAGCTCCCGCAATGGTTCTTTCTATCGATAATTGGCACGAATACGTGATATTCGATGTTTCCAATCGTTTTGCATCGACGGTAGGTAAGGATTCACTTCCCAGCTCCCACAATCGTTCTTTCTATCGATAATTTCCACGAATACGTGCTATTCGATGTTTCCAATCGTTTTGCATCGACGGTAGGTAGGGATTCACTTCCCAGCTCCCGCAATCGTTCTGTCTATCGATAATTCGCACGAATACGTGATGTTCGAGGTTTCCAATCGTTTTGCATCGACGGTAGGTAAGGATTCACTTCCCAGCTCCCGCAATGGTTCTTTCTATCGATAATTGGCACGAATACGTGATATTCGATGTTTCCAATCGTTTTGCATCGACGGTAGGTAAGGATTCACTTCCCAGCTCCCGCAATGGTTCTTTCTATCGATAATTGGCACGAATACGTGCTATTCGATGTTTCCAATCGTTTTGCATCGACGGTAGGTAAGGATTCACTTCCCAGCTCCCGCAATCGCACTTTCTATCGATAATTTGCACGAAGACGTGATATTCGAAGTTTCCAGTCGTTTTGCATCGACGGTAGGTAAGGATTCACTTCCCAGCTCCCGCAATCGTTCCTTCTATCGATAATGGGCACGAATACGTGATATTCGATGTTTCCAATCGTTTTAAGAACGATCGTCAAAGAACGATTGCGGGAGCTGGGAAGTGAATCCTTACCTACCGTCGATGCAAAACGATTGGAAACATCGAAAAGCACATATTCGTGCCAATTATCGATAGAACGATCGATTGCGGGAGCTGGGAAGTGAATCCTTACCTACCGATGATGCAAAACGATTGGAAACATCGAATAGCACGTATTCGTGCAAATTATCGATAGACAGAACGATTGCGGGAGCTGGGAAGTGAAGCCCTACCTACCATCGATGCAAAACGATTGGAAACATCGAACATCACGTATTCGTGCCAATTATCGATAGAACGATCGATTGCGGGAGCTGGGAAGTGAATCCTTACCTACCGTCGATGCAAAACGATTGGAAACATCGAATATCACGTATTCGTGCAAATTATCGATAGATAGAACGATCGATTGCGGGAGCTGGGAAGTGAATCCTTACCTACCGTCGATGCAAAACGATTGGAAACATCGAATATCACGTATTCGTGCAAATTATCGATAGATAGAACGATCGATTGCGGGAGCTGGGAAGTGAATCCTTACCTACCATCGAAGCAAAACGATTGGAAACATCGAACATCACGTATTCGTGCCAATTATCGGTAGAACGATCGATTGCGGGAGCTGGGAAGTGAATCCTTACCTACCGTCGATGCAAAACGATTGGAAACATCGAATAGCACGTATTCGTGCCAATTATCGATAGAAAGAACGATTGCGGGAGCTGGGAAGTGAATCCTTACCTACCGTCGATGCTAAACGATTGAAAACATCGAATATCACGTATTCGTCCAAATTATCGATGGAAAGAACGATTGCGGGAGCTGGGAAGTGAATCCTTACCTACCGTCGATGCAAAACGATTGGAAACATCAAATAGCACGTATTCGTGCAAATTATCGATAGAAAGAACGATTGCGGGAGCTGGGAAGTGAATCCTTACCTACCATCGATGCAAAACGATTGGAAACATCGAACATCACGTATTCGTGCCAATTATCGATAGATAGAACGATCGATTGCGGGAGCTGGGAAGTGAATCCTTAACTACCATCGATGCAAAACGATTGGAAACATCGAACATCACGTATTCGTGCCAATTATCGATAGAACGATCGATTGCGGGAGCTGGGAAGTGAATCCTTACCTACCGTCGATGCAAAACGATTGGAAACATCGAACAGCACGTTTTCGTGCCAATTATCGATAGAACGATCGATTGCGGGAGCTGGGAAGTGAATCATTACCTACCGTCGATGCAAAACGATTGGAAACATCGAATAGCACGTATTCGTGCCAATTATCGATAGAAAGAACGATTGCGGGAGCTGGGAAGTGAATCCTTACCTACCGTCGATGCTAAACGATTGAAAACATCGAATATCACGTATTCGTGCAAATTATCAATAGAAATAACGATTGCGGGAGCTGGGAAGTGAATCCTTACCTACCGTCGATGCAAAACGATTGGAAACATCGAATAGCACGTATTCGTGCAAATTATAGATAGAAAGAACGATTGCGGGACCTGGGAAGTGAATCCTTACCTACCGTCGATGCAAAACGATTGGAAACTTCGAATAGCACGTATTCGTGCAAATTATCGATAGAAAGAACGATTGCGGGAGCTGGGAAGTGAATCCTTACCTACCGTCGATGCAAAACGATTGGAAACATCGAATATCACGTATTCGTGCAAATTATCGATAGATAGAACGATCGATTGCGGGAGCTGGGAAGTGAATCTTTACCTACCATCGATGCAAAACGATTGGAAACATCGAACATCACGTATTCGTGCCAATTATCGATAGAACGATCGATTGCGGGAGCTGGGAAGTGAATCCTTACCTACCGTCGATGCAAAACGATGGGAAACATCGAATAGCACGTATTCGTGCCAATTATCGATAGAAAGAACGATTGCGGGACCTGGGAAGTGAATCCTTACCTACCGTCGATGCAAAACGATTGGAAAGTTCGAATAGCACGTATTCGTGCAAATTATCGATAGAAAGAACGATTGCGGGAGCTGGGAAGTGAATCCTTACCTACCGTCGATGCAAAACGATTGGAAACATCGAACATCACGTATTCGTGCCAATTATCGATAGAACGATCGATTGCGGGAGCTGGGAAGTGAATCCTTACCTACCGTCGATGCAAACCGATTGGAAACATCGAATAGCACGTATTCGTGGAAATTATCGATAGAAAGAACGATTGCGGGAGCTGGGAAGTGAATCCTTACCTACCGATGATGCAAAACGATTGGAAACACCGAATAGCACGTATTCGTGCAAATTATCGATAGAAAGAACGATTGCGGGACCTGGGAAGTGATTCCTTACCTACCGTCGATGCAAAACGATTGGAAACTTCGAATAGCACGTATTCGTGCAAATTATCGATAGAAAGAACGATTGCGGGAGCTGGGAAGTGAATCCTTACCTACCATCGATGCAAAACGATTGGAAACATCGAACATCACGTATTCGTGCCAATTATCGATAGAACGATCGATTGCGGGAGCTGGGAAGTGAATCCTTACCTACCGTCGATGCAAAACGATTGGAAACATCGAATAGCACGTATTCGTGCCAATTATCGATAGAAAGAACGATTGCAGGAGCTGGGAAGTAAATCCTTACCTACCATCGATGCAAAACGATTGGAAACATCGAACATCACGTATTCGTGCCAATTATCGATAGAACGATCGATTGCGGGAGCTGGGAAGTGAAACCTTACCTACCGTCGATGCAAAACGATTGGAAACATCGAATAGCACGTATTCGTGCCAATTATCGATAGAAAGAACGATTGCGGGAGCTGGGAAGTGAATCCTTACCTACCGTCGATGCAAAACGATTGGAAAAATCGAATATCACGTATTCGTGCAAATTATCGATAGATAGAACGATCGATTGCGGGAGCTGGGAAGTGAATCCTTACCTACCGTCGATGCAAAACGATTGGAAACTTCGAATAGCACGTATTCGTGCAAATTATCGATAGAAAGAACGATTGCGGGAGCTGGGAAGTGAATCCTTACCTACCGTCGATGCAAAACGATTGGAAACATCGAATATCACGTATTCGTGCAAATTATCGATAGATAGAACGATCGATTGCGGGAGCTGGGAAGTGAATCCTTACCTACCGTCGATGCAAAACGATTGGAAACATCGAATATCACGTACTCGTGCAAATTATCGATAGATAGAACGATCGATTGCGGGAGCTGGGAAGTGAATCCTTACCTACCATCGATGCAAAACGATTGGAAACATCGAACATCACGTATTCGTGCCAATTATCGATAGAACGATCGATTGCGGGAGCTGGGAAGTGAATCCTGACCTACCGTCGATGCAAAACGATTGGAAACATCGAATAGCACGTATTCGTGCCAATTATCGATAGAAAGAACGATTGCGGGAGCTGGGAAATGAATCCTTACCTACCGTCGATGCAAAACGATTGGAAACATCGAATAGCACGTATTCGTGCCAATTATCGATAGAAAGAACGATTGCGGGAGCTGCGAAGTGAATCCTTACCTACCGTCGATGCAAAACGATTGGAAACATCGAATATCACGTATCCGTGCCAATTATCGATAGAAAGAACGATTGCGGGAGCTGGGAAGTGAATCCTTACCTACCGTCGATGCAAAACGATTGGAAACATCGAATAGCACTGTCACGTTCCAGGTTACTTCCGGAAGAGACATACTGTACGCACGCAGGATGAGGAACGGAAATTGAATGGGGAAGGTGAACGTAGGTTCTCGGGGTCGAATTCAAGATTCGCGCACGCCGAGAGGAAAGGTAAGTAGAGAAAGGGAAGAATCTCGGGGTCGAATGCAAGATTCGCGCGCGACGAGAGGAAAGGTAAGTTTAGAAAGGAAAGGAAATACCTCGGGGTCGAATGCAAGATTCGCGCACGCCGAGAGGAAAGGTAAGTAGAGAAAAGGAAGAATCTCGGGGTCGAATACAAAATTCGCGCACGCCGAGAGGAAAGGTAAGTAGAGAAAGGAAAGGAACTACCTCGGGGTCGAATGCAAGATTCGCGCACGCCGAGAGGAAAGGTAAGTAGAGAAAGGAAAGGAAATACCTCGGGGTCGAATGCAAGATTCGCGCACGCCGAGAGGAAAGGCAAGTAGAGAAAGGAATACCTCGGGGTCGAATGCAAGATTCGCGCACGCCGAGAGTAAAGGTAAGTAGAGAAAGGAAAGGAAATACCTCGGGGTCGAATGCAAGATTCGCGCACGCCGAGAGGAAAGATAAGTAAAGGAAAAGGAAGAATCTCGGGGTCGAATACAAGATTCGCGCACGCCGAGAGGAAAGGTAAGTAAAGGAAAAGGAAGGGAAAGGTAGTTAGGAGTGCCGTACTATTACTGCGGAAGGATTGATCTGCAGCAATACCAATTCCTCGGATTCCAAACAATATTGAGAAATGCGAACGAAATCTCGTAGAGAACGAAGTAATAAAACGACTCACCGAGCTGCAATGTCGTGTTTGCGATCCTCGGGTAGACACTTATAATTGCTACCATCGGGTGAGCACCTCGAGTACGTGTCCCGATTGTACTTGCCGCAGCTCTTCCGCTGTTATTTCGAAGTACTGTTCTCTGCACTCTGCGCACTGAGATGCTGGGCGGATGGAGGAGATTTCGGTGTTGCAGTGTGCACAAATGGAAATGCGATGGGCTTCTTCCCAAATATCGTAAGGGAGCTGCATTCGATAAATAATGCTGTGGTGATGCGCGAAAGTTTCTTGAGGTTCACTGGCTTATTGTATTTATTAGAATAAGTCAAGAATACTTCGAAGTTCGTTGAGGTATTTATTGAAATAAATCGCGAAATAATTCTATGTTCCTTAAGGTATTTATCGAAATAAATCGTGGAATTATTCTATGTTCCTTAAGGTATTTATTGAAATAAATCGTGAAATTATTCTAATTTCCTTAAGGTATTTATCGAAATAAATCGTGGAATTATTCTATGTTCCTTAAGGTATTTACCGAAATAAATCGTGGAATTATTCTATGTTCCTTAAGGTATTTATCGAAATAAATCGTGAAATAATTCTATGTTCCTTAAGGTAATTATTGAAATAATTCACTGTATGATTCTAATATCAAGACCGGTATATCAACGTTCACTGTCACTTGTAGATTGATTCACTGATCTGTAGGCGCTTGCTGCCACTCGAAGACTGAATATTGATTATTCAGGTGGTGCCGGCTTATTTATACCCATCCCTGGAATCTCTGGTATGCGAGGAATGTCTGGTATGCGTGGAATGTCTGGTATGCGTGGTATGCGTGGTATGTTGACTGCTGCTGGAGTCGATTGCTCTGGAATGCCAGTGATCCTCAACCGGCAGGGGTTCTCCATTGTACCGAGATTGGTTAAAATAAATTATATTAGTTAATTACAATATTGTTATATGGTGAATTCGGATAGGTTGTTTGATGATATCATTTTGTAATAAAATATTTTAATAAATTGTATTGGTTAATTATGAGTCTTTTGTATTGTAGGTTCGGGTGTGTTATTTGATTTGATCATATTGCAGCGATATACTCGAGAGGACTCGAAAGGGGTTTTCTTCCTCGTGGAGTGAGGGCTTCTCTTGGGACGCAAAAGGGGTTTCTTCCTCGTGGAGTGAGGGCTTCTCTTGGGACGCAAAAGGGGTTTCTTCCTCTTGGAGTGAGGGCTTCTCTTGGGACGCAAAAGGTGTGACGTGCCGTCATTTTTTGCCGCATGTCGGCTCACATTTTTCTTCCTTTATTTACTATATCCACTGCCTGTGAACAAATGAACTCTCTAATTACTCCAACCCATCACTAGTCAAACGAGGTACTTACCTTATGTTGCGCTTCTCATCATCGATTACCTGTGAACAAACGAACTCTCTTATTACTCCAACCCATCACTAGTCAAACGAGGTACTTACCTTATGTTGCGCTTCTCATCATCGACTGCCTGTGAACAAATAACTATCTTATTACTCCAACCCATCACTAGTCAAACGAGATACTTACCTTACATTACATTTCTCATCATCGACTGCTTTCGAACAAACTCCTCTCATAAGATACTCACCTTATATTTCTCTTCTCATCACCGACTACCTGCAAACAAATAAAATCTCTCATTATTCCAACTCAACACTACACAAAACACCATTACCTTAAACGAAGAACAACGACACTCGAGAGAAGCCCTCACTCCACGAGGAAGAAACCCGTTTTGCGTCCCAAGAGAAGCCCTCACTCCACGAGGAAGAAACCCCTTTCGCGTCCCAAGAGAAGCCCTCACTCCACGAGGAAGAAACCCCTTTTGCGTCCCAAGAGAAGCCCTCACTCCACGAGGAAGAAAACCCCTTTCGAATCCTCTCGAGTATATCGCTACCATATGATCAAATCAAATAACACACCCGAACCTACAATACAAAAGACTCATAATTAACCAATACAATTTATTACAATATTTTATTACAAAACGATACTATCAAACAACCTATCCGAATTCACCATATACCAATCTTGTATTTAACTAATATAATTTATTTTAACCAATCTCGGTACAATGGAGAACCCCTGCCGGTTGAGGATCACTGGCATTCCGGAGCAATCGACTCCAGCAGCAGTCAACATACCAGACATACCACGCATACCAGACATACCACGCATACCAGTCATTCCTCGCATACCAGAGATTCCAGGGATGGGTATAAATAAGCCGGCACCACCTGAATAATCGTTCAGTCTTCGAGTGGCAGCAAGCGCCTACACATCAGTGAATCAATCTACAAGTGACAGTGAACGTTGATATACCTGTTAGCAACACTTTCTAAACAATATATATTCGCCCGAGAATTCAAGAATCGACTCATAAGCTCGAAGGTTCTGGGGTAAGTGCTGTGGGGTTCATCACAGTCCTCTTACCAAAAGGCATAGCCTTCCCCACTCCGTGGCCAGATCCTAGAGGAACAGAGTCCCTATTCTTTAGCAATGCGACGTCAGGTCGCTTGCCATATTTAAACTCTCTCTTCTATCTAATAAACAATCCTTCGACACTCGATAGTCGGAAGACCCAGAGCGGTCGCCAGCTATCGCTTGCCAGCAGGATGTTTGGACCCATTCATTCACACTCCAGACCTATCATAAATTAGTCAATCCTAGGACATCCGATAGCTGAATGGCGACGAGCCACCAGCCATCGTCTGTCGCCCAGATTGCATATCCTCAAAACAGTCTCTCTGACCACCCGTAACCTAAGCCCCTACCATAAATTAACCCTGTACACACAACAATTGCCGCTTTTCATACGTTATTTCCGAGTGCTTTTATACTCAGGCGTCGCTACGATAACAGACCAGCACACAGTGCATATCTTGTTAACGCTACCGCCGATCGCAAAATAATAGAAACAACCACACAGGTCTTGTCTCTTCACAATGTCGTACAAGACAATATCAACCGAAAACACCTCTTCCATAAAACCAACCAAACGCACAGAAAAGGAAAAACAAATTCCAACACAACGAATACTGTGCATAAAAACAAACTTTATATGTCAAGAACTAATAACACACATTATACAAAACAAAAGAAGTCACCATACATTTTGCACACGCATTCACGCCCGCTAACACGGTTCATCGGGACATTCATCAAAAACAGATTCCTCACCGTCGCCAGACCATTCACCCTTCCACGGACGCAGCCGATCTTTAGGTGCAACTTGAGGTTTGCCACTTTTACCAACAACTTCAAACCTATCATTCGGTAAAATTTGCATAATCCTAAATGGACCAACGTATTTATCTTCTAATTTTGCTCTACGTGAATCACCAGGACGTAAAAAAACTGTATCGCCTACGCTATAAACTAAATTATCCGCACGGATCTTATTAAACCTAACCGCCTGTGTCTCGGCATTTTTTGATAAACGCTCCGACGCAATCTCCCTGTCACGATGCACATCAATTTCATCTTGAACATCCGGTAATTCTTCTTCTGCGAGCACTGCGTTACCGGCACTCCGTTCTATCCCGAACAACAATCGAGACGGAGAAAATCCCGTCGACTTCTGAACAGTCGTATTCAATGATAACTGAACCTTTGCCAATTTGCTCGGCCATTCTGTGGATTTATCCACTTCAGCAGTCAAAAGATTAATGACGGTACCGACATACCGCTCCACTTGACCGTTAGCCCGGGGAACACCTGTGGCAATCAGATGCAACTGCACCCCATGCCGTTTAAAAAATAAACCCAATGGTTTATACGTAAAATTCGTACCACGGTCAAGAACCAGCAAGCGAGGTGCGCCAAACAACGTCAAACGTTCCTTAAAAACCTGTAACGTTTCTACCCCACTCAACGATTTTAACGGGACAAGTTGAATAAACTTCGTAAAAGCATCCACAATAAGCATGACATGCTTATACCCATCCTTAGATTCAGCAAAAGGACCTGCACAATCACAATGGACCGTATCAAATGGGACCGGCCTTTTCTCAATGGAGTGCAATAAACCCTGCTTCGGACCCGTAGCTCGTTTAGAAACTGTACAAGTAATACAGTGCTCCAGGTATTTCTTTACAAAGTTCCGCAACTTTGGGAACCAATATTTCTGCAATATTTTATTTAGGGTTTTGTCGTAACCCACGTGGCAATTTTCATCGTGATATAGACGCAATAACCCTAACCTGCTACCTTTCGGCACATAATTGCGAAAAATGACACGACCATTATGATTGAGCAATTTCCTACACAAAATGCCCTGATTAATAACAAAATCACTAACCACCGGTTCATTCGCTGAAACCCTTCGCATCATCTCCTGGGTCTCCGGATCGTTTTTCTGTGCAACCTCCAACCAGGATCCCGTGCAAACAACGTTCACAGTAAAATCCGGTTTCGGGTTGCGACTTAAATAATCCACATGTTCAACTAGCTTACCCTTACGATACTCAAGATCAAAGGTGAAATCTTGCAAAAACACCCACCACCTAGCGACCCGAGGTAATAAATCCCTCTTTGTACTAGTCGCCTTAACGGCGTTGCAATCCGTAATCATTTTGGAACGGATTCCCAAAAGATAAACACGAAAATGTTTCAACGAATTTACAATCGCCAACGTTTCCAGTTCATACGAATGATATTTCGCTTCATCGGAAGTTGTTCGTCGACTAAAGTACGCAACGACTCGTAAATCGGATTCTACCCTTTGGAAAAGAATAGCTCCGAATCCTAAACTACTTGCATCGGTATGCAATTCGGTCTCTCTTTCTGGATCAAAAACAACCAACAAAGGTTTCGACGTTAATTCATTAATAACATAGGCGCGAGCCTCCTCCTGTTCCTTGCTCCAACACCAAGGAACTCCCGACTTTGTCAGGTTCGTAATACTAGCTGTGCGGGACGCAAATTCAGGTACAAACTTCCTGAAATAACTTGCTAATCCCATAAACTGTCTAACCTGACGAACATTTGCGGGGACCGGTGATTCGCGCAAAGCTTTAACCTTCTCTTTACCTGGACGGATGCCCTCGGCAGACACTTCTCTACCCAAATATTCAACCGTCTCTTGGAAGAATTTACACTTTGATAGATTAAGTGAAAAACCCGCAACCGACAAAGCTGCCAATACCTGTCTTAGATTCTCCACCCCCTCTTCTATCGTACGCGACGGAATAAGGATATCGTCTAAATACACAAGCGCGACCGTAAACCATAAATTCCCCAAAGCGGCGTTTATGGCTCGCTGAAAAACCGCCGGCGCATTAGACAAACCAAAAGGCATCCGCAGGTACTCGTAATGACCATCCGGGGTCACAAACGCAGTTTTGCTAATCGAATTTTCTGCGATCGGTATTTGGTGGAATCCAGACGCCATGTCCAACGTCGTAAAGAACCGCCCCCTACCCAACCGGTCCAGCTGATCATCAATGAGCGGTAAAGGGTAGCGATCCTTTACCGTGACCCGATTCAACGCTCGGTAATCAACACAGAGTCTATCCGATCCATTTTTCTTTTTAACCAAAATGATCGGACTTGCAAAGGGCGAGACAGACTCTCGTATAATATTACTGTCCAATAAATTTTTAATTATCGCTCTTACCTTCTCACGCTCAACAAGTGACAATCGGTAAGGACTATAATTTATCACCTTATTGTCCACAACAAGAATAGACATCTCTCCCGTGGTTACCTGCCGTAGGCTGCCGTCGGAAGAAATCATCTCCTTATACTGGTGCAGAACTTCCTCCGTCGCTACGCGAACCTCATCCGAACCGGCCACGATAACGCAACACTCATGGGCAGACCTTTTTCCGCTCCCGTCGGATGCTCCCTGAATGCGCACCAGTCTCGTACCATTGACATCCGACATCATACACAAATCGGAATGGGACAAAACGTTCCTTCCGACGATCACATCATGCGACAAGTCGCAATCACGCACTCGCGTCATCACCGAGTTCCGAACCGTCAAATTCCGGCACGACCTCCATTGACACGTTTGTCGGCACAGCACTGCCAGACGCGACGGGCGTAGCACTAGCCGCCAACTTCTGCATTACCTCTCGAACAATGTCCTCGAGAGCAGGTACCACAGGTACCTCAGGTGCAGCCTCCATCGCGCACTCGTCAAGCAGCAATGCAGACAATTAACACAAATGAAAGACAAAGGAAAAACTAGTACACTGTAGGCAAGTGACTTTTTTATCCCACTTCTGATGTTAGCAACACTTTCTAAACAATATATATTCGCCCGAGAATTCAAGAATCGACTCATAAGCTCGAAGGTTCTGGGGTAAGTGCTGTGGGGTTCATCACAGTCCTCTTACCAAAAGGCATAGCCTTCCCCACTCCGTGGCCAGATCCTAGAGGAACAGAGTCCCTATTCTTTAGCAATGCGACGTCAGGTCGCTTGCCATATTTAAACTCTCTTTTCTATCTAATAAACAATCCTTCGACACTCGATAGTCGGAAGACCCAGAGCGGCCGCCAGCTATCGCTTGCCAGCAGGATGTTTGGACCCATTCATTCACACTCCAGACCTATCATAAATTAGTCAATCCTAGGACATCCGATAGCCGAATGGCGACGAGCCACCAGCCATCGTCTGTCGCCCAGATTGCATATCCTCAAAACAGTCTCTCTGACCACCCGTAACCTAAGCCCCTACCATAAATTAACCCTGAATGAATAGCACTCGACCATCCATCCCTATTTCTTTCTTTAAACATAAACTGACGCTAACATACCGGTCTTGATTTTAGAATCATACAGTGAATTATTTCGATAATTACCTTAAGGAACATAGAATTATTTCACGATTTATTTCGATAAATACCTTAAGGAACATAGAATAATTCCACGATTTATTTCGATAAATACCTTAAGGAACATAGAATAATTCCACGATTTATTTCGATAAATACCTTAAGGAACATAGAATTATTTCACGATTTATTTCGATAAATACCTTAAAGAACTTAGCATAATTTCACGATTTATTTCAATAAATACCTTAAGGAACATAGAATTATTTCACGATTATTTCAATAAATACCTCAACGAACTTCGAAGTATTCTTGACTTATTCTAATAAATACAATAAGCCAGTGAACCTCAAGAAACTTTCGCGCAGCACCACAGCATTATTTATCGAATGCAGCTCCCTTACGATATTTGGGAAGAAGCCGAAGAAGCCCAACGCATTTCCATTTGTGCACACTGCAACACCGAAATCTCCTCCATCCGCCCAGCATCTCAGTGCGCAGAGTGCACAGAACAGTACTTCGAAATAACAGCGGAAGAGCTGCGGGAAGTACAATCGGGACACGTACTCGAGGTGCTCACCCGATGGTAGCAATTATACGTGTCTACCCGAGGATCGCAAACACGACATTGCAGCTCGGTGAGTCGTTTTATTACTTCGTTCTCTACGAGATTTCGTTCGCATTTCTCAATATTGTTTGGAATCCAAGGAATTGGTATTGCTGCAGATCAATCCTTCCGCAGTAATAGCACGGCACTCCTAACTTCCTTTCCCTTCCTTTTCCTTTACTTACCTTTCCTCTCGGCGTGCGCGAATCTTGTATTCGACCCCGAGATTCTTCCTTTTCCTTTACTTACCTTTCCTCTCGGCGTGCGCGAATCTTGCATTCGACCCCGAGGTATTTCCTTTCCTTTCTCTACTTACCTTTCCTCTTGGCGTGCGCGAATCTTGCATTCGACCCCGAGGTAGTTCCTTTCCTTTCTCTACTTACCTTTCCTCTCGGCGTGCGCGAATTTTGTCTTCGACCCCGAGATTCTTCCCTTTCTCTACTTACCTTTCCTCTCGGCGTGCGCGAATCTTGAATTCGACCCCGAGAACCTACGTTCACCTTCCCCATTCAATTTCCGTTCCTCATCCTGCGTGCGTACAGTATGTCTCTTCCGGAAGTAACCTGGAACGTGACATATTAATCTGGTTACAGCGGTGGGATATTCGAAAATTCAATCCCACAATTGCCTTTAAAACGATAAACGAAGATTGCAGCGGTGGGATTCTCGAAAATTCAATCCCACAATTGCCTTTAAAACGATAAACGAAGATTGAAGCGGTGAGATATTCGAAAATTCAATCCCACAATTGCCTTTAAAACCATAAACGAAGATTGAAGCGGTGGGATATTCGAAAATTCAACCCCACAATCGCTCTCTAAAAACGACAATTGAAGCTTGAAACGCTTTAATATCACATTTTTGATACGTGTTCTGAAAATTAATCACCTACGAATAGATAACCCGCTATATCACAGGCCCATGTCGGCCCATGTCGTACCATGTCGCTGTACGGTGACGCCGACGAATCCAACCCCCTCGCTACCCCCGTCGAGGATGCTAACAGAACCATCGACGCGTCGACCGCCGCGTTGCACGATAAATTGAATCTCCTGCGCGAAAAACAAGCTCAAATCGAAGAGCATTACGAATTATTCATGAACAAGCAAATGCGACCTGTTAGTCCTGCCGACGATTTGGTGCAGGAAGAACAAACACACCAAACCGCCTCCGGGTTGGAAAACCTCGCAAAACAAATAGCCTGTCTGCAGGACGCAGTGGATGCGCTAACAAGAAAACAGCGCATTAAAACACATTTTGAAACCCCTGCCTCCGGTTACCGCGAAGGAAACCCGCGTAACGACGCGTTTATCGAACCGACAATGTACGGAAAACTTCAGGTCACTCTGAAGGATGCCGTCGAGACGGTACCGCGCTTCGATGGACATAACATGTCGATCCTGCAATTTGCGAGAGCGTGCAGACGAGCTCGAGAAATGATCCCTCCCGCGTCCGAACCTCAGTTAGCGCGCTTATTAAGGAACCGTTTACAAAACCACGCGTACTTGGTCGTGGAGGATTACTGCTTTGATACGGTTAACGCATTCATCGGCAGACTAAAAACGGTGTTCGCCCCCGCTTAAACTTCCGATCACTACCGCGGCGAACTAGCTAACATCATAATTGGAAGAAATGAACACATATTGGATTATATTTCAAGAGTAAAAGACTTGAAATTCGCCATCACCGACGAAGACGCTGATTATTATCGAAACTGAAGGACGGCGTTATACGATGTCGATCAGCTAGCGTTAAGATCATTTTTAGACGGACTTCCCCTTGCAATGCGCACTCAGATGGACCCCACGACATTGACGTCCTTGGATGAAGCATCCGACAGAGCGGTCCGAGTAGCGAAATTGATCGGGCGCGATCGCCGCCGGTTTATGGGAGAAAGGAAACACCGCACTCTATGCCAACTATGCAATCGGGAAGGACACGACGCGCGATCGTGCAGGACCTACCCGACTAATAATCATCCGCCCCTTGCGCGGGTCCCGGAACGATTTAACGAAAGAGGTTTCGACCGTCTACCCCCAACGACGGATCATAATACGCCACGTCGACCAGAGACGCGAACCTGCAACTACTGCGGGAGAATAGGGCACTTGGCCGCGGAATGCCGGAAGAAAATGCGCGATCCGAACATGTCGGGAAACGACCAGCCCCCACGAGATTACAGGGAAGCGCCTCGTGGAATGGGCAGAACAAATGCACACCCGATAAATACATTCCGGCCTACGAACCAACTCCGCCCAGAATCGCCAAGGTGCACCTCTCCCCCTACAACAATGTTCCCTCCATCAACGTCCGCAGCCCGCAATTAAACTTTCCCACGGACTTGATGATCGACACGGGAGCAGAGGTAAACCTAATAAAACAATCGTGCATCACGACGCCCTGCGAGATCGACAGGGACAACGTAATCGATTTAATCGGAATCACCGAAAACATGGTGCCCACCCTAGGCACCATCACAGCAAATTTATTCAACTACCCCGTACAATTTCACGTCGTTGAAGACACTATACCCCTACGCTATCAAGGGTTATTGGGTTCGGGATTCCTAACCGAAAGCGGAGTAACGGTGGATTTCAAAAACAGATGGCTAGCGTTTAATGGCAATTTCGCCCCTTTCAACAAAATCGAGGAATTAACAGTACCCCCGAGAACCAGCGTGGTCGCACAAGCGACAGTTACTAACCCTGAAATCGAGGAAGGATATATTCCACGCATAGACATAGGAGAAGGGCTATACGCAGGACAAGCCCTAGTGCGAAACCAGGATGGCAAGGCAAACATACGAATCATTAACACCAATGAGCAACCGGCGAGTATCCAGATACCCCCAGTCCAGCTGGAAAAATTTGAAGAAGCTCCCACAACGTACCCCCAAGTGAAGCATACCGAGGAAACAGTGACTTCGAAGCAAACCGAAGACACGATGAACCCCAATTCTCAAAAGGGCAACCGGCCCACCCCCCTTAGCGAAACCCTCATAGAAGGAAGAACCCAGCGAAACGGACAAAGGACCACACCCCTCGGATGCCTAATTGCGGATCAGAAGGTAGCACACCAAATTAACCCCACAGAAGGATTACAAGGGTCCACACCCGCCGAAGCCCCTTACAGGGACGAGCTCACCCAACAAACACGAGTTGAAGAGATACTTGACCTCATATCCCCGAAGGACCTCAATCGGGACGAAGAAGATCACGTCCGACAACTCGTCAGTAAATACGAAGACGTATTCCACTTGCCCAGCGAACCCCTAGGCCATACGCACGCCATTAGCCACTCCATAGAAACCACAGACTCGATTCCCGTGTTTACCAAACAATACCGCTTCCCTCCTATTCACAAGGAAGAAATCCGTACACAAATGGAGGAACTGCTGAAGAAGGAAATTATCAAACCATCCGTCTCCCCGTACAGTTCGCCTCTCTGGATAGTTCCAAAAAAGCCAGGAGCCGACGGGAAACGAAAATGGAGAATGGTAATTGACTATCGCCAGCTTAATCAAAAAACAGTTCCAGACGCGTACCCGCTCCCAAATATCATAGATATACTTGATCAGCTCGGCAGCGCCAAGTATTTTTCAGTGTCCGATCTTGTTTCTGGTTTTCACCAAATCCCTATGAAACCAGAACACGCGCAGAAAACTGCGTTCTCGGCCCCACACGGGCATTACGAATTCTCAAGAATGCCCTTCGGATTACGCAACGCACCCGCGACGTTCCAGCGACTTATGGATCACGTCCTTTCAGGGCTGCAAGGGTCCGAAATGTTCGTCTATTTAGATGATATTGTTATCTATTGCAGTTCAATTAGTGAACACGAAATCAAATTTCGAAGGCTCGCCAATAGGCTGCGCGAAGCTAACCTAAAATTACAACCCTGTAAATGCCAATTTTTACGAAAGGAAGTGGCGTATCTGGGCCACGTCCTCACGCAGGAAGGCGTAAGACCCGATCCTCAGAAGATAATCTCCGTCACGAATTATCCTGCACCCCGCACAACAAAAGGTATTAAACAATTCCTAGGATTGACCGGGTATTATAGGCGATTTATCCCAGACTTCTCGAAGGAAGCGCGACCCCTCACGACACTCCTTAAAAAGGGGACAACCTTCGTTTGGGATGTGCAGCAACAAAAATCCTTCGAGTATCTCAAGGACAAGTTGGTCAGTGAACCTATTTTGCAATTTCCCGACTTCAAAAAGGAATTCCACCTCACGACGGACGCGTCCGATTATGCTGTGGGAGGCGTAATTTCTCAAACTTACGCGGATTAGGAACTCCCCCTTGCATATGCGTCCAGACTGCTGTGCCAAGCTGAAGTGAATTACTCCACCATCGAGAAGGAACTCCTTGCAATAGTATACTGCACCAGCCATTTCCGACCATACCTATACGGAAAGAAATTCATCCTATACACGGATCACCAGCCGTTGGTCTGGCTCCATAGAGTCAAGGACCCAACGTCCCGACTCGTTCGATGGCGGCTAAAACTAGCCGAATTCGACTATGAAATACAATACCAACCGGGGAAATCTAATAAGGTAGCCGACGCGCTCTCCCGTAATCCCCCCGAAAAAACGACAGCAGTCACCTGTCCAATCCGCCCACGATCGAGTTCCGACTCAGACGCAGAACTATTCCTCGGACCTGAAAACAGAAAACGGCCCAGATATCATGGACCCGTACATTTGCATTGGGAAACAGGACGAGAAAGCTCTACAGACTCGGACGAACCTATTTTTAGTCACCCCAACCCTCCGAGAAGACCACAACACAAAGATATCTCGGACATGGAACCGACGCCACCGCTACAATCAGTCCGCAATACGCCATCCACCAGCAGAGCTGAACCAGAATTTCAGCCTATCAGTCGAACCGAAATGCATCCAGAAGAAGGAACTGATACGCCTCCTAATCTCCCCGTCAGTATAGACGACGACTCTACAGGAGAATCGGACGATGGCCTCACGGATAGCGACCAACCGGAAACCACTCCGCAAATCCAGAACCACAGCGGCACCATTCGTGTCAGTCCGGACCCCTTGGTCGTCCAACACGGGCCGGTAATAATCTTTTTGGCCGCAGATGGCAACCCCTGTGACAATGGAGGAGAGAATCTAAGAAGGTACGCAGATCTCCCTATTAGAAGAGACCTCACGCTCGGGCGAGCACGCGTACTGAAACACAGAGGAAAAACGGTCATTGGCTTAGTCGTCAAGGAGAAAGCCAACTTCCCAGTAGATCCAGGAATCTTCCATAGTGCTACCGATTCATTGAAGGACGTCGTACGAGAATTGCGATCGTCAGCAGCAAGCATCGCAAAAACTCCGCAAATTGGAACCCTCACCTGGGAAGAAATAATATACGAAATACGCTCTAAACTAATAGAGGAAAACTTACAACTAACCATTTGCACGCAAACGGTGCAAATACCCGACGCAATTCTAAGGTTACCCATTATTCAAGACTGTTGGTTATTTTAGTCGATTGGGCTGGATTTACACAGTGATTAATAAAGCGCCATATGCGGTTATAAAGAATGTATTATATAAGTATACATAGAAGTCGATAGTAAAACAAAAGATACATATCGAGTATATCGAGACCACACTAGATTAGTACAGCGGGAGATTAGAATCCTAACAGTCCCCCCTAATCTACCAATTATAAGTAATCAGTTTTTACTACTATAGTCTTCAATGCCCAATTTCTCAATACAATGTGTATGTTTCACTTTGGTTAGACCTTTGGTCAGTACATCAGCTGCCATTTCACCTGTCTCCATGTACTTTACTTTTATAAGACCATCCGCCACTGCATCGCGTACAAAATGGTAGCGCACGTCGATGTGTTTTGTTCTTTTATGGTGGGTTGGACTCGTAACAATTTTTTGTCCACTCTGACTATCGTTGAACAGCGTAGTTGGCTGATCCACGCGTCCAGTTAGTTCCTGTAACAGTCGACGCGTGTGCATTACCTCCCTCGCAGCGTCGGCCAAGGCCATGTATTCAGCCTCGGAACTGGACAAGGCAACGGATCGCTGCTTCCGCGATTCCCAGCTGATAGCCGCACCACTCAGAAGATAGACACAGCCCGTATATGATCGTCTGTCATTTTCGTCCCCTGCATAATCCGCATCTGCATAGCCTACAAGATCAAAATTACCTTTTCTATACACAAGGGAATATTTAGTGGTGCCCCGCAAGTATCTAAGAACCCTCTTCGCCTCCTGCCAATGTTCCTTTGTATAGCATGAACTGTATTGTCCCAAGACACTCGCTGCATGCGCAATGTCTGGCCTTGTGCATACGGCCAGATACATCAGCGATCCCACCAGCTGCTGGTAGGGCAAATTTGATAAGTTCATTTCTTCGTCCTTGGCTGGCTTCCGTAGTTTTTTGTTTGGGTCCATTGGAGTACTTGCCGGTTTACAATTTGTCATACCGAATTTTTCTAAGATATCCAGTACCATGTGTTCCTGGTTTAAAGTGATTCTTCCCTGATCTTGAGTTATCTTCATACCTAGGCATTGTTCTAATTTTCCCAAATCTCTCATTTTATACTTTCTGAACAGTGCTTTCTTGATTCTCTCCTTTTCTACTGAATCATTGAAGAATATAAGAAAATCGTCCACATATAAGGCACATATCAGTGTCATTCCGTCCGTTCTTATGTAATAGACGCATGGTTCGTACTCACTCCTTTTAAAACCCATTTCCGTCATAGTTTTGTTTATTTCGTCGTACCATACTTTGGATGCTTGTTTGAGTCCGTAGATGGCCTTTTCCAAACGGCATACTTTATCCTCCTGTCCCTTGCGAATAAAGCCTTCCGGCTGTTCCATGTACGCTTCATCGTGCAATTTTCCTTGAAGGAAAGCCGTGGTAGCATCCCAATGGTGTATGTTCAAATTCTCTTCGGCAGCTAATGCAAACAACATTCTCAGGGTTGAATACCTTACAACCGGCGAGAATGTTTCATGATAATTGATTCCATGTTGCTGGGTAAAGCCTTCAGCCACGAGTCTCGTCTTATAGCTGCTGACACTCCCATCAGTGTTTCTTTTAATTTTGAACACCCATTTACATTGCGTTACCTTTTTGTCCGATGGTCTCTTCACCAACGTCCAAGTCTTATTGTTGATTAGGGAGTCATACTCTACTTGTAAGGCGTTTTTCCATTTCACAGCATCCCCGTTCGATAATGCTTGTTCCAACGTTTCTGGTACAACTAGTGAATTTCCCTCACTGCGGGCGTACCAGGATAGCGTTTCAGGATACCTGATTGTGGGCTTTCGTATCCTTTGTGGGTACCTCCGATCAGTATTCCCGTCTGGTTCCGTTTCAGGATCCGTGTTGCTGTCCTCTCTCCGATGTTCGGTGGCATCTTCCTGTTTATTTACATCCTTATCGGGGAGCTCCTGTGCCTCTAACTCATTGGAAGGGGGTACAGGCACTTCAATTTGTGCTCCACTGTAATATTGGTTATTCTCCAAATCCGAAATATTTTGATTTACATCTGTTTCTGGTTGTTCGATAAAAATTACATCCCGAGCCTTGGTAACTTTGTTAGTTTCGGGATCATAGAGGCGATATGCCTGTATGCCATCACAGTACCCAAGCATAACTTGTGCCTTCGACTTCGAATCCAATTTCTTCCTCAGCTGTTTGGGTATGTGTACTTGTGCTCTGCAGCCGAAAATCCTCAAATGTGACAAATCTACCGTTTTACCACTCCACGCTTCCTCAGGTGTTTGATTCTTTACCGCCTTGGTGGGTGATCTGTTCTTCAAATATATGGAAGTTCGTACCGCTTCAGCCCAAAATTTTCGACTTAACTTGCTATCCTGCAACATGCATCTGGCCCTTTCGATTATCGTCCTATTTTGCCGTTCGGCAATTCCATTTAGTTCTGGGCTGTAGGTAGTGGTAGTAATATGTCTAATGCCTTTTGATGCTAACAGTCGTTTCAACTCCTGATTCACGTACTCTCTACCATTATCTGTCCTGAGAGCTTTTATTTTCTTGCCAGTCTCCCTCTCCACTGCTGACATGAATTCGGCGAACTTTGATGGTACTTCATCCTTGGTTTTAATAAGATAACCAAAACATTTCCGGGTATAGTCATCCACAAAATTGAGCAGGTATCTTTCTCCTTCCAGTCCTGCCTGACTCATTGGACCACAGACGTCCGAGTGGATGAGTTCTAGTTTTTCTCCAGCACGCTGAAAAGGACCAGTCCTGTTAAATGATTCACGATGCTGCTTACCCTCAAGACATTGCACGCATCGCGGGATATCCGCTGGTTCAGAGAAGGTTAAACCAGTAGACAGACGATTCCTCAGGTTCCTCATGCCTCCTACTGACAAGTGCCCCAATCTCCTGTGCCAGAGTTGATGCGTAGATACCACAGACATCATCATCGCTTCAGATGACCTCGATGATCTCTGTTGATCCAGTCTGTAAATTCCACCAACCTTTGTTCCGGTAAACTCAGCTCTGCCTCTAATGGGGCAACATTCTTTATTGTATGCCTTACAACCCCTGTCATCAAATACCATGACTAGACCTCTCTCAGTCACTTTGCTCACTGACAGAAGGTTTGCTGACAGATGTGGTACATGTAGTGCCCCAGTAACTGTCCACTCTTTATTATCTTTAAGGGTTATATCAACATCACCCTTCTTGGTGCTCTTGACTGTTTGTTTATTGGCTACAGTTATTTCAGAGTCTTTTAATTCAACGTGTTCCAACCAGTCATCCCTCATGCTCATATGGGAGCTTGAACAAGAGTCCACGTACCAATCCTTGATTGAATATTGTCCTGTGCTGAATGCTGTCGTCAGCAGACATCTTTTTTCTTTATCAGCATTATTTCTTCTACTGTCATAGTTTCTGGGCTTCCCTTTTTTCTTCAGCTTAGGACAATTTGCTTTGAAGTGCCCTGGTTCCTTACAATTATGACATGTGAAATCACTGGTCCTATTGGTACCATTGTACAATCTTCTTTCCTTATCCTTCTTTCTTGTTACCAACAATGACTCCTCAGCCAAATTCAGTTCTCGCAGATCAGTCTGCAATAACTTGGCTTTTACCATGTCGCTACTCAATTCAACATTCATCGTTTGAAGGGCCATTATTAGAGGTCCATAGTCTGGTGTGAGTCCACTCAACATGACTGCTGCAACAAGCTCATCATCGATTGGTTTCTTGACATCAGTTAGCTTATGAGCCATTGACATAATTTCAGAAATGTAATGATTCATAGACTGAAAGTTACTTAGTTTCTGGCTGAACAATTGTATTAATAATTGCAATCTACGTCCCAAACCTTTGTCCTCATAGGCTGTTTCTAAGTTTTCCCATGCTTCGCTGGCTTTTGTTGCATGTCTTACGTGTACCAGTGCGTCTTTTCCAACATTGAGGCATATTTTAGCTAATGCCCGTTGATCTTTTCCCTCGTCGACCTCAGTACCAGTCACGCAGTTCCAAAGACCATCGTGAATTAAGTACATTCGCATCAAGAATTTCCAGTCGTTATAATTCCTTACTCCTTCAAGCTTTTCTATGGAAGGTGCATTGCCTGTCACATTAAGAGACATAGCCGACGAAACCCTATTGTCACTAGGTCCCGCCTGGCTTGAACCTTGTTGAGACATAATATAATCGTCTTTATCCATTCAAGAGAAAAAAAAAACGACCACGAAGTGATATTCATTCACAACACTGCCACGTGCACTCGTTCATAACACTACGCCACGTGGTCGAACGGCACGAAGAGG
This sequence comes from Nomada flava, assembly GCA_951802745.1. Lineage (NCBI taxonomy): Eukaryota > Metazoa > Arthropoda > Insecta > Hymenoptera > Apidae > Nomada > Nomada flava. The sequence goes on from OX637907.1 coordinate 287,416, forward strand.
TTAGCTCAACTACATTCCGCTTCGCGATATATCATTCCACGAAAATATATTCGTTTCTTAATTTTTAATAAATGTCTTTACACCGCACTTTGTCTGGGCCCATAACCTGTTGGTTATTTTAGTCGATTGGGCTGGATTTACACAGTGATTAATAAAGCGCCATATGCGGTTATAAAGAATGTATTATATAAGTATACATAGAAGTCGATAGTAAAACAAAAGATACATATCGAGTATATCGAGACCACACTAGATTAGTACAGCGGGAGATTAGAATCCTAACAAAGACAACCACTCTTCAGCCGTAGGAGGACACAGAGGAGTAACAAAAACGATAAAAAGAATCCGCCAAAATTATTACTGGCAAGGATTGAAGCAACAAGTGAGGATATACATATAAAGTTGCATGCTGTGCCAGAAAAAGAAATTAGCACGGGTCAAAACTCGACAACCAATGATTTTAACCGACACCCCTGGGGCAGCATTCGACAAGATCGGTATGGACATAGTAGGTCCTCTCCCTACATCACCATCCGGGAATACATACATATTAACGATGCAAGATCTGCTCACAAAATACTTTGTATGCGCACCACTGAAGGGCACCACCTCCCTGGAAGTTGCCGACGCCTTCATAAGGAATTTAATATGCCGATTCGGCGCACCAAAAGCCGTTCTCACCGACCAAGGATCGAATTTCATCAGCGCGTTTATGAAAACCATTGCCCGTAAATTCAGGATCGCGCAATGTAAGACCACCGCGTTCCATCCCCAATCAAATGGATCCTTAGAAAGATCCCATATAGTGTTAGTAGAATTTTTGAAAATGTACGTGAGTCAAAACGACGATTGGGATAGCTGGACCGATCTCGCGGCATTCTCCTACAATACGAGTTTCCATGAAGGTACGGGCTATACTCCACATGAATTAGTCTTCGGAAAAATAGCACGGGTCCCCGCCCAACAGCGGCCGGTCGAACCCCCAGACGACGAAACCTACGGGGGTTACCTCTCGCGATTAACGGAGTGCATTAATGAATTACAAAATCTCGCCGCGGATAGATTAAAACGCGCTAAAGAAAGGTACAAAATGTATTACGATCGTCGTATAAACGAGGAAACCTTCCAAGCCGGAGACGAGGTCTTTGTAATAAAAAATAGCCGCAAGGGTAAATTCGCGGATCATTACACTGGCCCGCACAAGGTCATTCAAGTACTTCCTTTGCATAACCTAAAGATTTCGTGGAATAACGGCTACAAGGTTATTCATGCGAACAAAGCGCGGAAAATCACCCACTAAAAATCGACGATTCCCCCCCCCCCCTTCTTTTTTACATACCGACAGTACTACTAAATTTACCCACGACAATTCTTGAAACACCAATTTAATTCTACGTGTCGATATCCTCTTGGATATCGCTCCCCCTTTTTCTTCCCCCTTTTTCTTCCCCCTTTTAATTTTCATTTCTTTCAGACGGTGTTTCTAATTTTCTTCAAAATAATTCTCAGGATCTAATCTGAATTAACATCGCACGTCGATATCCCCTTGGATATCGCCCCCCCCCCTTATCGCTCTTCATCACAGTCTCGCACTTGCGAAAATTTAACATAAACTATCAACACGCGTCGATATCCCTTCGGATATCGCTCCTCCCCTTATACCTATACACTATATACTCTAAAAAATTACACTTACATAAAAATTGATATCTTATTTAACTTACATTAAAATTAATACCTTTTATTAGACATAATTTAACAAAAAAAGAGAGAGAAAACAAACAAAAATAATAAGATACATATATAGGCGTATATGTATGTATCAGTCATGTAAATATAACTTAGGATTACGAAGAGATACGAATGTATATACATATATAGTTGTGTTAAACCTTAGCCATCCCGCCACACTAATAATATTTCGATAAAAGTCACAATAGGTTGAGAACCACTGCAGAAATACGCGACATTCCTGGCATACCAACATGCTTAGCATTCCTGGCATACCAGGATTCTTAGCATTCCTGGCATACCAAAATTCTTAGCATTCCTAGCATACTAACATTCTTCGCATTCCAACTCTCCTATAAGTGCGAGTCCGCGCCACGTGTTCCACCATTCGAGTACAACCATGCCCGGAAACAACCGCAACCGAAAACGGTGCAAGGCTGCCGGCACTTATTGCCGCGCAGCCAGGAAGAAAATTCCACGGTTAACACGCCGTAAGGCGCTCCCTAAAATTCTAGTGGACGAAATTTTGCCGGCCACAAGAAGAGTTTCGTTTGTACGGTCCCCGGCCAACGCGGAAGCCCCGGTAAAGGAATCGCCCACGAGAACCGCCACCGTACCGACCACGGAACAGGCGAAAACCGAGACTCGCGTGGAAGTTGTAAGTGACACTTGCACTATTATAACTTACCACGAAGGCGACGCAGCCACCGCCGTCGACGAGCATTTTAAACGATCCTTGGCACATCTAGAGGTGAGTATGCCACCTGTTCATCACCCGCAGGAACCGGCGACAATGGTTCAAATTGCCTTACAGGCGACGATTCCTCCACCCCCGCCAGTCATTGAAGTGTTGGACACCTCCACCGCCTTCCGAGTGGAGCACGGCGCTTTAGAGGAATCGGTATTATTTGAAGTGTGCGACATACACTTCACCCCCGCGCAAACCCCAAATGCTCCTCCAGTCGAACAGGAATCGGCGCAGCCTGAGTGGCTCGACATCCTGCTCGACTTTAACGATTTACTTTAATTATTTAACCTTATTAATTAATCCTACATTTAATTCATATTATATTAATCTTCCTTATATCTACCCTACTTAATTATTAACACTATTACTTATTCTTAAATTTAATTTTTGCTAAGCCTAAGTTAACCTACTATAACAAAAAAATTGAAAATCACAAAAAGAAAACAAATCATTTAAAATTAGAGCTGTGATGTAATTGCTGGACTGCCCCTGCGGCAATGCGACGTCCACCATTTACTGAGCCCACAAATATATCCATTTTATTTTATTTTTATCATGCAATACTTACCTTGGTATTAATCATTCTAACATGTTAAAATTTTATTCTTTTCAAAACAATTACTAAGTTCATTTCGTTCAACTAATGAAAATAATTATAGTTTAATCAATATATCTCCTACTAACAACGAGAGAAAACAAAGACGGTTCGTTCCGAAATACTCCAACCTCAATTTTAATCCGTCTAATTAAGGAGAAATAACCTTATTTTACACTGATTTGTTTTACTCTGATACAATAATAAAAAAAATATAATTTTAGTTATCAGGCAAGGTTATAATTATTTTACGAAATCACAACGCAAAAGCAATAAACGAAAACGAGCTTTTATTTTATTTAAACATACATAAATTTCACTTCACATAAGGGAAAACAATTTCATTGCATATCGTTTACCTGCTACTAATACAGGATTAAGGGAAAAGGTTATTTTTCGTTCATGCCACGTCTCCCGCTAAAGAAATGCAGGCATTTCTTAAAATAAGGGGGGAGGTGTGACGTGCCGTCATTTTTTGCCGCATGTCGGCTCACATTTTTCTTCCTTTATTTACTATATCCAGACTGCCTGTGAACAAACGAACTCTCTTATTACTCCAACCCATCACTAGTCAAACGAGGTACTTACCTTATGTTGCGCTTCTCATCATCGATTACCTGTGAACAAACGAACTCTCTTATTACTCCAACCCATCACTAGTCAAACGAGGTACTTACCTTATGTTGCGCTTCTCATCATCAACTGCCTGTGAACAAACGAACTCTCTTATTACTCCAACCCATCACTAGTCAAACGAGGTACTTACCTTATGTTGCGCTTCTCATCATCGACTGCCTGTGAACAAATAAACTCTCTTATTACTCCAACCCATCACTAGTCAAACGAGATACTTACCTTACATTACATTTCTCATCATCGACTGCTTTCGAACAAATTCCTCTCATAAGATACTCACCCTATATTTCTCTTCTCATCACCGACTACCTGCAAACAAATAAAATCTCTCATTATTCCAACTCATCACTACACAAAACACCATTACCTTAAACGAAGAACAACGACACTCGAGAGAAACCCTCACTCCACGAGGAAGAAACCCCTTTTGCGTCCTAAGAGAAGCCCTCACTCCACGAGGAAGAAACCCCTTTTGCGTCCCAAGAGAAGCCCTCACTCCACGAGGAAGAAACCCCTTTTGTGTCCCAAGAGAAGCCCTCACTCCACGAGGAAGAAAACCCCTTTCGAGCCCTCTCGAGTATATCGCTACAATATGATCAAATCAAATAACACACCCGAACCTACAATACAAAAGACTCATAATTGACCAATACAATTTATTACAATATTTTATTACAAAACGATATTATCAAACAACCTATCCGAATTCACCATATAACAATATTGTAATTAACTAATTTAATTTATTTTAACCAATCTCGGTACAATGGAGAACCCCTGCCGGTTGAGGATCACTGGCATTCCAGAGCAATCGACTCCAGCAGCAGTCAACATACCACGCATACCACGCATACCAGACATACCACGCATACCAGACATTCCTCGCATACCAGAGATTCCAGGGATGGGTATAAATAAGCCGGCACCACCTGAATATTCGTTCAGTAGTTCAGTCGTTCAGTTCAGTCTTCGAGTGGCAGCAAGCGCCTACACATCAGTGAATCAATCTACAAGTGACAGTGAACGTTGATATACCGGTCTTGATTTTAGAATCATACAGTGAATTATTTCAATAATTACCTTAAGGAACATAGAATTATTTCACGATTTATTTCGATGAATACCTTAAGGAACTTAGAATAATTTCACGATTTATTTCGATAAATACCTTAAGGAACTTAGAATAATTCCACGATTTATTTCGATAAATACCTTAAGGAACATAGAATTATTTCACGATTATTTCAATAAATACCTCAACGAACTTCGAACTATTCTTGACTTATTCTAATAAATACAATAAGCCAGTGAACCTCAAGAAACATTCGCGCAGCACCACAGCATTATTTATCGAATGCAGCTCCCTTACGATATTTGGGAAGAAGTCGAAGAAGAGGAGGACCAGGAATTTCAGGGTCCCTGGGACGGCGTCCTTCCCTCTGATTATCCAGAGATTTATAAACCCCTGCTAGACATTTGGTGTTCCACTATCGCCACAGTAGGAATATACGTAAGCGACTGGGGCCGAATTTGCATCAACTGTTACAATCAGTTGACCCCCATACAAGGACAAGCATATCAATCAGGAGGTTGGCATGACATGAGCACTGCCGAGGAAGCCCAGCGCATTTCCATTTGTGCACACTGCAACACCGAAATCTCCTCCATCCGTCCAGCATCTCAGTGCGCAGAGTGCACAGAACAGTACTTCGAAATAACAGCGGAAGACCTGCGGCAAGTACAATCGGGACACGTACTCGAGGTGCTCACCCGATGGTAGCAATTATAAGTGTATACCCGAGGATCGCAAACCCGACATTGCAGCTCGGTGAGTCGTTTTATTACTTCGTTCTCTACGAGATTTCGTTCGCATTTCTAAATATTGTTTGGAATCCGAGGAATTGGTATTGCTGCAGAACAATCCTTCCGCAGTAATAGTACGGCACTCCTAACTTCCTTTCCCTTCCTTTTCCCTTACTTACCTTTCCTCTCGGCGTGCGCGAATCTTGCAATCGACCCCGAGATTCTTCCGTTCCTTTACTTACCTTTCCTCTCGGCGTGCGCGAATCTTGCATTCGACCCCGAGATTCTTCCTTTCTCTACTTACCTTTCCTCTCGGCGTGCGCGAATCTTGCATTCGACCCCGAGGTATTTCCTTTCCTTTCTCTACTTACCTTTCCTCTCAGCGTGCGCGAATTTTGTATTCGACCCCGAGGTATTTCCTTTTCCTTTACTTACCTTTCCTCTCGGCGTGCGCGAATCTTGCATTCGACCCCGAGGTATTTCCTTTCCTTTCTCTACTTACCTTTCCTCTCGGCGTGCGCGAATCTTGCATTCGACCCCGAGATTCTTCCTTTTCTCTACTTACCTTTCCTCCCGGCGTGCGCGAATCTTGCATTCGACCCCGAGGTATTTCTTTTCCTTTACTTACCTTTCCTCTCCGCGTGCGCGAATCTTGCATTCGACCCCGAGATTCTTCCTTTTCTCTACCTACCTTTCCTCTCGGCGTGCGCGAATCTTGCATTCGACCCCGAGATTCTTCCTTTTCTCTACTTACCTTTCCTCTCGGCGTGCGCGAATCTTGAATTCGACCCCGAGAACCTACGTTCACCTTCCCCATTCAATTTCCGTTCCTCATCCTGCGTGCGTACAGTATGTCTCTTCCGGAAGTAACCTGGAACGTGACATACGTGATATTCGATGTTTCCAATCGTTTTGCATCGACGGTAGGAAGAACCATTGCGGGAGCTGGGAAGTGAATCCTTACCTACCGTCGATGCAAAACGATTGGAAACATCGAATAGCACGTATTCGTGCCAATTATCGATAGAAAGAACCATTGCGGGAGCTCGGAAGTGTATCCTTACCTACCGTCGATGCAAAACGATTGGAAACATCGGAAGTGAAACATCGAATATCTCGTATTCGTGCCAATTATCGATAGAAAGAACCATTGCGGGAGCTGGGAAGTGAATCCTTACCTACCGTCGATGCAAAACGATTGGAAACATCGAATATCACGTATTCGTGCCTATTATCGATAGAAAGAACCAATGCGGGAGCTGGGAAGTGAATCCTTACCTACCGTCGATGCAAAACGATTGGAAACATCGAACATCACGTATTCGTGCCAATTATCGATAGAACGATCGGTTGCGGGAGCTGGGAAGTGAATTCTTACCTACCGTCGATGCAAAACGATTGGAAACATCGAATTGCACGTATTCGTGCAAATTATCGATTGACAGAACAATTGCGGGAGCTGGGAAGTGAATCCCTACCTACCGTCGATGCAAAACGATTGCAAACATCGAATAGCACGTATTCGTGGAAATTATCGATAGAAAGAACGATTGCGGGAGCTGGGAAGTGAATCCTTACCTACCGTCGATGCAAAACGATTGGAAACATCGAAAAGCACGTATTCGAGCCAATTATCGATAGAACGATCGATAGCGGGAGCTGGGAAGTGAATCCTTACCTACCGAAGATGCAAAACGATTGGAAACACCGAATAGCACGTATTCGTGCCAATTATCGATAGAAAGAACGATTGCGGGACCTGGGAAGTGTATACTTACCTACCGTCGATGCAAAACGATTGGAAACTTCGAATAGCACGTATTCGTGCAAATTATCGATAGAAAGAACGATTGCGGGAGCTGGGAAGTGAATCCTTACCTACCGTCGATGCAAAACGATTGGAAACATCGAATATCACGTACTCGTGCAACTTATCGATAGAAAGAACGATTGCGGGAGCTGGGAAGTGAATCCTTACCTACCGTCGATGCAAAACGATTGGAAACATCGAATACCACGTATTCGTGCAAATTATCGATAGAAAGAACGATTGCGGGAGCTGGGAAGTGAATCCTTACCTACCGTCGATGCAAAACGATTGGAAACATCGAACATCACGTATTCGTGCCAATTATCGATAGAACGATCGATTGCGGGAGCTGGGAAGTGAAAACTTACCTACCGTCGATGCAAAACGATTGGAAACATCGAATAGCACGTATTCGTGCCAATTATCGATAGAAAGTACGATTGCGGGAGCTGGGAAGTGAATCCTAACCTACCGTCGATGCTAAACGATTGGAAACATCGAATATCACGTATTCGTGCCAATTATCCAATCGTTTTGCATCGACGTAGGTAAGGATTCACTTCCCAGCTCCCGCAATCGTTCTTTCTATCGATAATTTGCACGAAGACGTGCTATTCGATGTTTCCAATCGTTTTGCATCGACGGTAGGTAAGGATTCACTTCCCAGCTCCCGCAATCGTTCTTTCTATCGATAATTTGCACGAATACGTGCTATTCGATGTTTCCAATCGTTTTGCATCGACAGTAGGTAAGGATTCACTTCCAGGCTCCCGCAATCGTTCTTTCTATCGATTATTGGCACGAATACGTGCTAATCGATGTTTCCAATCGTTTTGCATCGACGGTAGGTAAGGATTCACTTCCCAGCTCCCGCAATCGTTCCTTCTATCGATAATTTCCACGAATACGTGCTTTTCGATGTTTCCAATCGTCTTGCATCGACGGTAGGTAAGGATTCGCTTCCCAGCTCCCGCAATCGTTCTGTCTATCGATAATTTGCACGAATACGTGCAATTCGATGTTTCCAATCGTTTTGCATCGACGGTAGGTAAGGATTCACTTCACAGCTCCCGCAATCGATCGTTCTATCGATAATTGGCACGAATACGTGATGTTCGATGTTTCCAATCGTTTTGCATCGACGGTAGGTAAGGATTCACTTCCCAGCTCCCGCAATGGTCCTTTCTGTCGACAATTGGCACGAATACGTGATATTCGATGCTTCCAATCGTTTTGCATCGACGGTAGGTAAGGATTCACTTCCCAGCTCCCGCAATCGTTCTTTCTATCGATAATTTGCACGAATACGTGCTATTCGATGTTTCCAATCGTTTTGCATCGACGGTAGGTAAGGATTCACTTCCCAGCTCCCGCAATCGTTCTTTCTATCGATAATTTGCACGAATACGTGCTATTCGATGTTTCCAATCGTTTTGCATCGACGGTAGGTAAGGATTCACTTCCCAGCCCCCGCAATCGTTCTTTCTATCGATTATTGGCACGAATACGTGCTATTCGATGTTTCCAATCGTTTTGCATCGACGGTAGGTAAGGATTCACTTCCCTGCTCCCGCAATCGTTCCTTCTATCGATAATTTCCACGAATACGTGCTTTTCGATGTTTCCAATCGTCTTGCATCGACGGTAGGTAAGGATTCACTTCCCAGCTGCCGCAATCGTTCTGTCTATCGATAATTTGCACGAATGCGTGCAATTCGATGTTTCCAATCGTTTTGCATCGACGGTAGGTAAGGATTCACTTCCCAGCTCCCGCAATCGTTCTTTCTATCGATAATTGACACGAATACGTGATATTCGATGTTTCCAATCGTTTTGCATCGACGGTAGATAAGGATTCCCAGCTCCCGCAATCGTTCTTTCTATCGATAATTTCCACGAATACGTGCTATTCGATGTTTCCAATCGTTTTGCATCGACGGTAGGTAAGGATTCACTTCCCAACTCCCGCAATCGTTCTGTCTATCGATAATTTGCACGAATACGTGCAATTCGATGTTTCCAATCGTTTTGCATCGACGGTAGGTAAGGATTCACTTCCCAGCTCCCGCAATCGATCGTTCTATCGATAATTGGCACGAATACGTGATATTCGATGTTCCCAATCGCTTTGCATCGACGGTAGGTAAGGATTCACTTCGCAGCTCCCGCAATCGTTCTTTCTATCGATAATTGGCACGAATACGTGCTATTCGATGTTTCCAATCGTTTTGCATCGACTTTAGGTAAGGATTCACTTCCCAACTCCCGCAATCGTTCTGTCTATCGATAATTTGCACGAATACGTGCAATTCGATGTTTCCAATCGTTTTGCATCGACGGTAGGTAAGGATTCACTTCCCAGCTCCCGCAATCGATCGTTCTATCGATAATTGGCACGAATACGTGCTATTCGATGTTTCCAATCGTTTTGCATCGACGGTAGGTAAGGATTCACTTCGCAGCTCCCGCAATCGTTCTTTCTATCGATAATTGGCACGAATACGTGATAGTCGATGTTTCCAATCGTTTTGCATCGACGGTAGGTAAGGATTCACTTCCCAGCACCCGCAATCGTTCTTTCTATCGATTATTGGCACGAATACGTGCTATTCGATGTTTCCAATCGTTTTGCATCGACGGTAGGTAAGGATTCACTTCCCTGCTCCCGCAATCGTTCCTTCTATCGATAATTTCCACGAATACGTGCTTTTCGATGTTTCCAATCGTCTTGCATCGACGGTAGGTAAGGATTCACTTCCCAGCTGCCGCAATCGTTCTGTCTATCGATAATTTGCACGAATGCGTGCAATTCGATGTTTCCAATCGTTTTGCATCGACGGTAGGTAAGGATTCACTTCCCAGCTCCCGCAATCGTTCTTTCTATCGATAATTGACACGAATACGTGATATTCGATGTTTCCAATCGTTTTGCATCGACGGTAGATAAGGATTCCCAGCTCCCGCAATCGTTCTTTCTATCGATAATTTCCACGAATACGTGCTATTCGATGTTTCCAATCGTTTTGCATCGACGGTAGGTAAGGATTCACTTCCCAACTCCCGCAATCGTTCTGTCTATCGATAATTTGCACGAATACGTGCAATTCGATGTTTCCAATCGTTTTGCATCGACGGTAGGTAAGGATTCACTTCCCAGCTCCCGCAATCGATCGTTCTATCGATAATTGGCACGAATACGTGATATTCGATGTTCCCAATCGCTTTGCATCGACGGTAGGTAAGGATTCACTTCGCAGCTCCCGCAATCGTTCTTTCTATCGATAATTGGCACGAATACGTGCTATTCGATGTTTCCAATCGTTTTGCATCGACTTTAGGTAAGGATTCACTTCCCAGCTCCCGCAATCGTTCTTTCTATCGATAATTGGCACGAATACGTGATATTCGATGTTTTCAATCGTTTTGCTTCGACGGTAGGTAAGGATTCACTTCCCAGCTCCCGCAATCGATCGTTCTATCGATAATTGGCACGAATACGTGCTATTCGATGTTTCCAATCGTTTTGCATCGACGGTAGGTAAGGATTCCCTTCGCAGCTCCCGCAATCGTTCTTTCTATCGATAATTGGCACGAATACGTGATAGTCGATGTTTCCAATCGTTTTGCATCGACGGTAGGTAAGGATTCACTTCCCAGCACCCGCAATCGTTCTTTCTATCGATAATTTGCACGAATACGTGCAATTCGATGTTTCCAATCGTTTTGCATCGACGGTAGGTAAGGATTCACTTCCCAGCTCACGCAATCGTTCTTTCTATCGATAATTGACACGAATACGTGATATTCGATGTTTCCAATCGTTTTGCATCGACGGTAGGTAAGGATTCACTTCCCAGCTCCCGCAATCGTTCTTTCTATCGATAATTTCCACGAATACGTGCTATTCGATGTTTCCAATCGTTTTGCATCGACGGTAGGTAAGGATTCACTTCCCAGCTCCCGCAATCGTTCTGTCTATCGATAATTTGCACGAATACGTGCAATTCGATGTTTCTAATCGTTTTACATCGACGGTAGGTAAGGATTCACTTCCCAGCTCCCGCAATCGATCGTTCTATCGATAATTGGCACGAATACGTGCAATTCGATGTTTCCAATCGTTTTGCATCGACGGTAGGTAAGGATTCACTTCCCAGCTCCCGCAATGGTTCTTTCTATCGATAATTGGCACGAATACGTGATATTCGATGTTCCCAATCGTTTTGCATCGACGGTAGGTAAGGATTCACTTCGCAGCTCCCGCGATCGTTCTTTCTATCGATAATTGGCACGAATACGTGCTTTTCGATGTTTTCAATCGTTTTGCTTCGACGTTAGGTAAGGATTCACTTCCCAGCTCCCGCAATCGATCGTTCTATCGATAATTGGCACGAATACGTGCTATTCGATGTTTCCAATCGTTTTGCAACGACGGTAGGTAATGATTCACTTCGCAGCTCCCGCAATCGTTCTTTCTATCGATAATTGGCACGAATACGTGATATTCGATGTTTCCAATCGTTTTGCATCGACGGTAGGTAAGGATTCACTTCCCAGCTCCCGCAATGGTTCTTCCTACCGTCGATGCAAAACGATTGGAAACACCGAATAGCACGTATTCGTGCCAATTATCGATAGAAAGAACGATTGCGGGACCTGGGAAGTGTATACTTACCTACCGTCGATGCAAAACGATTGGAAACTTCGAATAGCACGTATTCGTGCAAATTATCGATAGAAAGAACGATTGCGGGAGCTGGGAAGTGAATCCTTACCTACCGTCGATGCAAAACGATTGGAAACATCGAATATCACGTACTCGTGCAACTTATCGATAGAAAGAACGATTGCGGGAGCTGGGAAGTGAATCCTTACCTACCGTCGATGCAAAACGATTGGAAACATCGAATACCACGTATTCGTGCAAATTATCGATAGAAAGAACGATTGCGGGAGCTGGGAAGTGAATCCTTACCTACCGTCGATGCAAAACGATTGGAAACATCGAACATCACGTATTCGTGCCAATTATCGATAGAACGATCGATTGCGGGAGCTGGGAAGTGAAAACTTACCTACCGTCGATGCAAAACGATTGGAAACATCGAATAGCACGTATTCGTGCCAATTATCGATAGAAAGTACGATTGCGGGAGCTGGGAAGTGAATCCTAACCTACCGTCGATGCTAAACGATTGGAAACATCGAATATCACGTATTCGTGCCAATTATCCAATCGTTTTGCATCGACGTAGGTAAGGATTCACTTCCCAGCTCCCGCAATCGTTCTTTCTATCGATAATTTGCACGAAGACGTGCTATTCGATGTTTCCAATCGTTTTGCATCGACGGTAGGTAAGGATTCACTTCCCAGCTCCCGCAATCGTTCTTTCTATCGATAATTTGCACGAATACGTGCTATTCGATGTTTCCAATCGTTTTGCATCGACAGTAGGTAAGGATTCACTTCCAGGCTCCCGCAATCGTTCTTTCTATCGATTATTGGCACGAATACGTGCTAATCGATGTTTCCAATCGTTTTGCATCGACGGTAGGTAAGGATTCACTTCCCAGCTCCCGCAATCGTTCCTTCTATCGATAATTTCCACGAATACGTGCTTTTCGATGTTTCCAATCGTCTTGCATCGACGGTAGGTAAGGATTCGCTTCCCAGCTCCCGCAATCGTTCTGTCTATCGATAATTTGCACGAATACGTGCAATTCGATGTTTCCAATCGTTTTGCATCGACGGTAGGTAAGGATTCACTTCACAGCTCCCGCAATCGATCGTTCTATCGATAATTGGCACGAATACGTGATGTTCGATGTTTCCAATCGTTTTGCATCGACGGTAGGTAAGGATTCACTTCCCAGCTCCCGCAATGGTCCTTTCTGTCGACAATTGGCACGAATACGTGATATTCGATGCTTCCAATCGTTTTGCATCGACGGTAGGTAAGGATTCACTTCCCAGCTCCCGCAATCGTTCTTTCTATCGATAATTTGCACGAATACGTGCTATTCGATGTTTCCAATCGTTTTGCATCGACGGTAGGTAAGGATTCACTTCCCAGCTCCCGCAATCGTTCTTTCTATCGATAATTTGCACGAATACGTGCTATTCGATGTTTCCAATCGTTTTGCATCGACGGTAGGTAAGGATTCACTTCCCAGCCCCCGCAATCGTTCTTTCTATCGATTATTGGCACGAATACGTGCTATTCGATGTTTCCAATCGTTTTGCATCGACGGTAGGTAAGGATTCACTTCCCTGCTCCCGCAATCGTTCCTTCTATCGATAATTTCCACGAATACGTGCTTTTCGATGTTTCCAATCGTCTTGCATCGACGGTAGGTAAGGATTCACTTCCCAGCTGCCGCAATCGTTCTGTCTATCGATAATTTGCACGAATGCGTGCAATTCGATGTTTCCAATCGTTTTGCATCGACGGTAGGTAAGGATTCACTTCCCAGCTCCCGCAATCGTTCTTTCTATCGATAATTGACACGAATACGTGATATTCGATGTTTCCAATCGTTTTGCATCGACGGTAGATAAGGATTCCCAGCTCCCGCAATCGTTCTTTCTATCGATAATTTCCACGAATACGTGCTATTCGATGTTTCCAATCGTTTTGCATCGACGGTAGGTAAGGATTCACTTCCCAACTCCCGCAATCGTTCTGTCTATCGATAATTTGCACGAATACGTGCAATTCGATGTTTCCAATCGTTTTGCATCGACGGTAGGTAAGGATTCACTTCCCAGCTCCCGCAATCGATCGTTCTATCGATAATTGGCACGAATACGTGATATTCGATGTTCCCAATCGCTTTGCATCGACGGTAGGTAAGGATTCACTTCGCAGCTCCCGCAATCGTTCTTTCTATCGATAATTGGCACGAATACGTGCTATTCGATGTTTCCAATCGTTTTGCATCGACTTTAGGTAAGGATTCACTTCCCAACTCCCGCAATCGTTCTGTCTATCGATAATTTGCACGAATACGTGCAATTCGATGTTTCCAATCGTTTTGCATCGACGGTAGGTAAGGATTCACTTCCCAGCTCCCGCAATCGATCGTTCTATCGATAATTGGCACGAATACGTGCTATTCGATGTTTCCAATCGTTTTGCATCGACGGTAGGTAAGGATTCACTTCGCAGCTCCCGCAATCGTTCTTTCTATCGATAATTGGCACGAATACGTGATAGTCGATGTTTCCAATCGTTTTGCATCGACGGTAGGTAAGGATTCACTTCCCAGCACCCGCAATCGTTCTTTCTATCGATTATTGGCACGAATACGTGCTATTCGATGTTTCCAATCGTTTTGCATCGACGGTAGGTAAGGATTCACTTCCCTGCTCCCGCAATCGTTCCTTCTATCGATAATTTCCACGAATACGTGCTTTTCGATGTTTCCAATCGTCTTGCATCGACGGTAGGTAAGGATTCACTTCCCAGCTGCCGCAATCGTTCTGTCTATCGATAATTTGCACGAATGCGTGCAATTCGATGTTTCCAATCGTTTTGCATCGACGGTAGGTAAGGATTCACTTCCCAGCTCCCGCAATCGTTCTTTCTATCGATAATTGACACGAATACGTGATATTCGATGTTTCCAATCGTTTTGCATCGACGGTAGATAAGGATTCCCAGCTCCCGCAATCGTTCTTTCTATCGATAATTTCCACGAATACGTGCTATTCGATGTTTCCAATCGTTTTGCATCGACGGTAGGTAAGGATTCACTTCCCAACTCCCGCAATCGTTCTGTCTATCGATAATTTGCACGAATACGTGCAATTCGATGTTTCCAATCGTTTTGCATCGACGGTAGGTAAGGATTCACTTCCCAGCTCCCGCAATCGATCGTTCTATCGATAATTGGCACGAATACGTGATATTCGATGTTCCCAATCGCTTTGCATCGACGGTAGGTAAGGATTCACTTCGCAGCTCCCGCAATCGTTCTTTCTATCGATAATTGGCACGAATACGTGCTATTCGATGTTTCCAATCGTTTTGCATCGACTTTAGGTAAGGATTCACTTCCCAGCTCCCGCAATCGTTCTTTCTATCGATAATTGGCACGAATACGTGATATTCGATGTTTTCAATCGTTTTGCTTCGACGGTAGGTAAGGATTCACTTCCCAGCTCCCGCAATCGATCGTTCTATCGATAATTGGCACGAATACGTGCTATTCGATGTTTCCAATCGTTTTGCATCGACGGTAGGTAAGGATTCACTTCGCAGCTCCCGCAATCGTTCTTTCTATCGATAATTGGCACGAATACGTGATAGTCGATGTTTCCAATCGTTTTGCATCGACGGTAGGTAAGGATTCACTTCCCAGCACCCGCAATCGTTCTTTCTATCGATAATTTGCACGAATACGTGCAATTCGATGTTTCCAATCGTTTTGCATCGACGGTAGGTAAGGATTCACTTCCCAGCTCACGCAATCGTTCTTTCTATCGATAATTGACACGAATACGTGATATTCGATGTTTCCAATCGTTTTGCATCGACGGTAGGTAAGGATTCACTTCCCAGCTCCCGCAATCGTTCTTTCTATCGATAATTTCCACGAATACGTGCTATTCGATGTTTCCAATCGTTTTGCATCGACGGTAGGTAAGGATTCACTTCCCAGCTCCCGCAATCGTTCTGTCTATCGATAATTTGCACGAATACGTGCAATTCGATGTTTCTAATCGTTTTACATCGACGGTAGGTAAGGATTCACTTCCCAGCTCCCGCAATCGATCGTTCTATCGATAATTGGCACGAATACGTGCAATTCGATGTTTCCAATCGTTTTGCATCGACGGTAGGTAAGGATTCACTTCCCAGCTCCCGCAATGGTTCTTTCTATCGATAATTGGCACGAATACGTGATATTCGATGTTCCCAATCGTTTTGCATCGACGGTAGGTAAGGATTCACTTCGCAGCTCCCGCGATCGTTCTTTCTATCGATAATTGGCACGAATACGTGCTTTTCGATGTTTTCAATCGTTTTGCTTCGACGTTAGGTAAGGATTCACTTCCCAGCTCCCGCAATCGATCGTTCTATCGATAATTGGCACGAATACGTGCTATTCGATGTTTCCAATCGTTTTGCAACGACGGTAGGTAATGATTCACTTCGCAGCTCCCGCAATCGTTCTTTCTATCGATAATTGGTACGAATACGTGATATTCGATGTTTCCAATCGTTTTGCATCGACGGTAGGTAAGGATTCACTTCCCAGCTCCCGCAATCGTTCTTTCTATCGATAATTTCCACGAATACGTGCTATTCGATGTTTCCAATCGTTTTGCATCGACGGTAGGTAAGGATTCACTTCCCAGCTCCCGCAATCGTTCTGTCTATCGATAATTTGCACGAATACGTGCAATTCGATGTTTCTAATCGTTTTACATCGACGGTAGGTAAGGATTCACTTCCCAGCTCCCGCAATCGATCGTTCTATCGATAATTGGCACGAATACGTGCAATTCGATGTTTCCAATCGTTTTGCATCGACGGTAGGTAAGGATTCACTTCCCAGCTCCCGCAATGGTTCTTTCTATCGATAATTGGCACGAATACGTGATATTCGATGTTCCCAATCGTTTTGCATCGACGGTAGGTAAGGATTCACTTCGCAGCTCCCGCGATCGTTCTTTCTATCGATAATTGGCACGAATACGTGCTTTTCGATGTTTTCAATCGTTTTGCTTCGACGTTAGGTAAGGATTCACTTCCCAGCTCCCGCAATCGATCGTTCTATCGATAATTGGCACGAATACGTGCTATTCGATGTTTCCAATCGTTTTGCAACGACGGTAGGTAATGATTCACTTCGCAGCTCCCGCAATCGTTCTTTCTATCGATAATTGGCACGAATACGTGATATTCGATGTTTCCAATCGTTTTGCATCGACGGTAGGTAAGGATTCACTTCCCAGCTCCCGCAATGGTTCTTCCTACCGTCGATGCAAAACGATTGGAAACATCGAATATCACGTATTCGTGCCAATTATCGATAGAAAGAACGATTGCGGGAGCTGGGATGTGAATCCTTACCTACCGTCGATGCAAAACGATTGGAAACTTCGAATATCACGTCTTCGTGCAAATTATCGATAGAAAGTGCGATTGCGGTAGCTGGGAAGTGAATCCTTACCTACCGTCGATGCAAAACGATTGGAAACATCGAATAGCACGTATTCGTGCCAATTATCGATAGAAAGAACCATTGCGGGAGCTGGGAAGTGAATCCTTACCTACCGTCGATGCAAAACGATTGGAAACATCGAAAAGCACGTATTCGTGCCAATTATCGATAGAACGATCGATTGCGGGAGCTGGGAAGTGAATCCTTACCTACCGATGATGCAAAACGATTGGAAACATCGAATAGCACGTATTCGTGCAAATTATCGATAGACAGAACGATCGCGGGAGCCGGAAGTAAATCCCTACCTACCATCGATGCCAAACGATTGGAAACATCGAACATCACGTATTCGTGCCAATTATCGATAGAACGATCGATTGCGGGAGCTGGGAAGTGAATCCTTACCTACCGTCGATGCAAAACGATTGAAACATCGAATAGCACGTATTCGTGCCAATTATCGATAGAAAGAACGATTGCGGGAGCTGGGAAGTGAATCCTTACCTACCGTCGAAGCTAAACGATTGGAAACATCGAATATCACGTATTCGTGCCAATTATCCAATCGTTTTGCATCGACGGTAGGTAAGGATTCACTTCCCAGCTCCCGCAGTCGTTCTTTCTATCGATTATTGGCACGAATACGTGCTTTTCGATGTTTCCAATCGTTTTGCTTCGACGGTAGGTAAGGATTCACTTCCCAGCTCCCGCAATCGTTCTTTCTATCGATTATTGGCACGAATACGTGCTATTCGATGTTTCCAATCGTTTTGCATCGACGGTAGGTAAGGATTCACTTCCCAGCTCCCGCAATCGTTCTTTCTATCGATAATTTGCACGAAGACGTGCTATTCGATGTTTCCAATCGTTTTGCATCGACGGTAGGTAAGGATTCACTTCCCAGCTCCCGCAATCGTTCTTTCTATCGATAATTTGCACGAATACGTGCTATTCGATGTTTCCAATCGTTTTGTATCGACGGTAGGTAAGGATTCACTTCCCAGCTCCCGCAATCGTTCTGTCTATCGATAATTTGCACGAATACGTGCAATTCGATGTTTCCAATCGTTTTGCATCGACGGTAGGTAAGCATTCACTTCCCAGCTCCCGCAATGGATCGTTCTATCGATAATTGGCACGAATACGTGATGTTCGATGTTTCCAATCGTTTTGCATCGACGGTAGGTAAGGATTCACTTCCCAGCTCCCGCAATCGTTCTTTCTATCGATTATTGGCACGAATACGTGCTATTCGATGTTTCCAATCGTTTTGCATCGACGGTAGGTAAGGATTCACTTCCCAGCTCCCGCAATCGTTCCTTCTATCGATAATTTCCACGAATACGTGCTTTTCGATGTTTCCAATCGTCTCGCATCGACGGTAGGTAAGGATTCACTTCCCAGCTCCCGCAATCGTTCTGTCTATCGATAATTTGCACGAATACGTGCAATTCGATGTTTCCAATCGTTTTGCATCGACGGTAGGTAAGGATTCACTTCCCATCTCCCGCAATCGTTCTTTCTATCGATAATTGACACGAATACGTGATATTCGATGATTCCAATCGTTTTGCATCGACGGTAGGTAAGGATTCACTTCCCAGCTCCCGCAATCGATCGATCTATCCATAATTGGCACGAATACGTGATATTCGATGTTTCCAATCGTTTTGCATCGACGGTAGGTAAGGATTCTCTTCCCAGCTCCCGCAATCGTTCTTTCTATCGATAACACTGTTCAACACGGTTCTGATTTTGTAACCTTCAATATGCGTTTCTTATAGACTTTAATGTGCTGAATACGAATCTTCAATCCGTTTTTCTCCAGAACGTACCATTTTTGAAAAAATCAATTTTGAAAAAAATCGAGAATTTTCAACTTTGGAAGTGTTTTGTACTTTTGCGGTAATAGTTATTTAATTGCGCTTGGTGCCAAATGATTCTTTGAAGTTTCACGAATAAAATGGTATATGTTGTTATTAGACTATAAACATTTAAATGTGTTTAAATAATGATCAAAGTGAAAAGGACACCGAAAATACACCCACTTTGGCTGATATCTTTCAGTTTATTTCAAAAACTAAGGGTCCAGGAGAAAATCTAACTATGCCACGCGATAGAGCAGACCTTTCTGCAAAGGAAAGCATCAACGGAAGTTACAAAATCAGTTTTGTATTCAATATACAAGCGAAATAGTTTGGTAAAACACGCGGCGGCAACATTGACACTCAGCAGAAGTACTGCGCGTTTAGTGATTCCGCTACGCTGAACGATGAGCGGGGAGCCGCCGTCATAGAGCACCACTGTCGCCGCCACGTGTTTTGCCAAACTTTTTCGCTTTTATATTGAATACAAAAGTGATTTTGTAACTTCCGTTGATGCTTTCCTTTGCAGAAAGGTCTGCTCTATCGCGTGGCATAGTTCGATTTTCTCCTGGACCCTTAGTTTTTGAAATAAACTGAAAGATATCAGCCAAAATGGGTGTATTTTCGGTGTCCCTTTCACTTTGATCATTATTTAAATACATTTAAATGTTTATAGTCTAATAACAACATATACCATTTTATTCGTGAAACTTCAAAGAATCATTTGGCACCAAGCGCAACTGAATAACTATTACCGCAAAAGTACAAAACACTTCCAAAGTTGAAAATTCTCGATTTTTTTCAAAATTGATTTTTTCAAAAATGGTACGTTCTGGAGAAAAATGGATTGCAGATTCGTATTCAGCACATTAAAGTCTATAAGAAACGCATATTGAAGGTTACAAAATCAAAAAAAAGTTGAAATTTGTCGAACAGTGTAATTTGCACGAATACGTGCTATTCGATGTTTCCAATCGATTTGCATCGAAGGTAGGTAAGGATTCACTTCCCAGCTCCCGCAATCGTTCTTTCTATCGATAATTGGCACGAATACGTGATATTCGATGTTCCCAATCGTTTTGCATCGACGGTAGGTAAGGATTCACTTCGCAGCTCCCGCAATCGTTCTTTCTATCGTTAATTTGCACGAATACGTGCAATTCGATGTTTCCAATCGTTTTGCATCGACGGTAGGTAAGGATTCACTTCCCAGCTCCCGCAATCGATCGTTCTATCGATAATTGGCACGAATACGTGATATTCGATGTTTCCAATCGTTTTGCATCGACGGTAGGTAAGGATTCACTTCCCAGCTCCCGCAATCGATCGTTCTATCGATAATTGGCACGAATACGTGATATTCGCTGTTCCCAATCGTTTTGCATGGACGGTAGGTAAGGATTCACTTCCCAGCTCCCGCAATCGTTCTGTCTATCGATAACTTGCACGAATACGTGCAATTCGATGTTTCCAATCGTTTTGCATCGACGGTAGGTAAGGATTCACTTCCCAGCTCCCGCAATCGATCGTTCTATCGATAATTGGCACGAATACGTGATATTCGATGTTTCCAATCGTTTTGCATCGACGGTAGGTAAGGATTCACTTCCCAGCTCCCGCAATCGATCGTTCTATCGATAATTGGCACGAATACGTGATATTCGCTGTTCCCAATCGTTTTGCATCGACGGTAGGTAAGGATTCACTTCCCAGCTCCCGCAATCGTTCTGTCTATCGATAACTTGCACGAATACGTGCAATTCGATGTTTCCAATCGTTTTGCATCGACGGTAGGTAAGGATTCACTTCCCAGCTCCCGCAATCGTTCTGTCTATCGATTATTGGCACGAATACGTGCTATTCGATGTTTCCAATCGTTTTGCATCGACGGTAGGTAAGGATTCACTTCCCAGCTCCCGCAATCGTTCTATCTATCGATAATTTGCACGAATACGTGCAATTCGATGTTTCCAATCGTTTTGCATCGACGGTAGGTAAGGATTCACTTCCCAGCTCCCGCAATCGATCGTTCTATCGATAATTGGCACGAATACGTGATATTCGATGTTTCCAATCGTTTTGCATCGACGGTAGGTAAGGATTCACTTCCCAGCTCCCCCAATCGTTCTTTCTATCGATAATTTCCACGAATACGTGGTATTCGATGTTTCCAATCGTTTTGCATCGACGGTAGGTAAGGATTCACTTCCCAGCTCCCGCAATCGTTCTTTCTATCGATAATTTCCACGAATACGTGCTATTCGAGGTTTCCAATCGTTTTGCATCGACGGTAGGTAAGGATTCACTTCCCAGCTCCCACAATCGTTCTTTCTATCGATAATTTCCACGAATACGTGCTATTCGATGTTTCCAATCGTTTTGCATCGACGGTAGGTAAGGATTCACTTCCCAGCTCCCGCAATCGTTCTGTCTATCGATAATTTGCACGAATACGTGCAATTCGATGTTTCCAATCGTTTTGCATCGACGGTAGGTAAGGATTCACTTCCCAGCTCCCGCAATCGTTCTGTCTATAGATAATTTGCACGAATACGTGCAATTCGATGTTTCCAATCGTTTTGCATCGACGGTAGGTAAGGATTCACTTCCCAGCTCCCGCAATCGTTCTTTCTATCGATAATTGACACGAATACGTGATATGCGATGTTTCCAATCGTTTTGCATCGACGGTAGGTAAGGATTCACTTCCCAGCTCCCGCAATCGTTCTGTCTATCGATAATTTGCACGAATACGTGCAATTCGATGTTTCCAATCGTTTTGCATCGACGGTAGGTAAGGATTCACTTCCCAGCTCCCGCAATCGATCGTTCTATCGATAATTGGCACGAATACGTGATATTCGATGTTTCCAATCGTTTTGCATCGACGGTAGGTAAGGATTCACTTCCCAGCTCCCGCAATCGATCGTTCTATCGATAATTGGCACGAATACGTGATATTCGCTGTTCCCAATCGTTTTGCATCGACGGTAGGTAAGGATTCACTTCCCAGCTCCCGCAATCGTTCTGTCTATCGATAACTTGCACGAATACGTGCAATTCGATGTTTCCAATCGTTTTGCATCGACGGTAGGTAAGGATTCACTTCCCAGCTCCCGCAATCGTTCTGTCTATCGATTATTGGCACGAATACGTGCTATTCGATGTTTCCAATCGTTTTGCATCGACGGTAGGTAAGGATTCACTTCCCAGCTCCCGCAATCGTTCTATCTATCGATAATTTGCACGAATACGTGCAATTCGATGTTTCCAATCGTTTTGCATCGACGGTAGGTAAGGATTCACTTCCCAGCTCCCGCAATCGATCGTTCTATCGATAATTGGCACGAATACGTGATATTCGATGTTTCCAATCGTTTTGCATCGACGGTAGGTAAGGATTCACTTCCCAGCTCCCCCAATCGTTCTTTCTATCGATAATTTCCACGAATACGTGGTATTCGATGTTTCCAATCGTTTTGCATCGACGGTAGGTAAGGATTCACTTCCCAGCTCCCGCAATCGTTCTTTCTATCGATAATTTCCACGAATACGTGCTATTCGAGGTTTCCAATCGTTTTGCATCGACGGTAGGTAAGGATTCACTTCCCAGCTCCCACAATCGTTCTTTCTATCGATAATTTCCACGAATACGTGCTATTCGATGTTTCCAATCGTTTTGCATCGACGGTAGGTAAGGATTCACTTCCCAGCTCCCGCAATCGTTCTGTCTATCGATAATTTGCACGAATACGTGCAATTCGATGTTTCCAATCGTTTTGCATCGACGGTAGGTAAGGATTCACTTCCCAGCTCCCGCAATCGTTCTGTCTATCGATAATTTGCACGAATACGTGCAATTCGATGTTTCCAATCGTTTTGCATCGACGGTAGGTAAGGATTCACTTCCCAGCTCCCGCAATCGTTCTTTCTATCGATAATTGACACGAATACGTGATATGCGATGTTTCCAATCGTTTTGCATCGACGGTAGGTAAGGATTCACTTCCCAGCTCCCGCAATCGTTCTGTCTATCGATAATTTGCACGAATACGTGCAATTCGATGTTTCCAATCGTTTTGCATCGACGGTAGGTAAGGATTCACTTCCCAGCTCCCGCAATCGTTCCTTCTATCGATAATTTCCACGAATACGTGATATTCGATGTTCCCAATCGTTTTGCATCGACGGTAGGTAAGGATTCACTTCGCAGCTCCCGCAATCGTTCTTTCTATCGATAATTTGCACGAATACGTGCAATTCGATGTTTCCAATCGTTTTGCATCGACGGTAGGTAAGGATTCTCTTCCCAGCTCCCGCAATCGATCGTTCTATCGATAATTGGCACGAATACGTGATGTTCGATGTTTCCAATCGTTTTGCATCGACGGTAGGTAAGGATTCACTTCCCAGCTCCCGCAATCGGTCTGTCTATCGATAATTTGCACGAATACGTGAATTCGATGTTTCCAATCGTTTTGCATCGACGGTAGGTAAGGATTCACTTCCCAGCTCCCGCAATCGTTCTTTCTATCGATTATTGGCACGAATACGTGCTATTCGATGTTTCCAATCGTTTTGCATCGACGGTAGGTAAGGATTCACTTCCCAGCTCCCGCAATCGTTCCTTCTATCGATAATTTCCACGAATACGTGCTTTTCGATGTTTCCAATCGTCTTGCATCGACGGTAGGTAAGGATTCACTTCCCAGCTCCCGCAATCGTTCTGTCTATCGATAATTTGCACGAATACGTGCAATTCGATGTTTCCAATCGTTTTGCATCGACGGTAGGTAAGGATTCACTTCCCAGCTCCCGAAATCGTTCTTTCTATCGATAATTGACACGAATACGTGATATGCGATGTTTCCAATCGTTTTGCATCGACGGTAGGTAAGGATTCACTTCCCAGCTCCCGCAATCGTTCTTTCTATCGATAATTTCCACGAATACGTGCTATTCGAGGTTTCCAATCGTTTTGCATCGACGGTAGGTAAGGATTCACTTCCCAGCTCCCACAATCGTTCTTTCTATCGATAATTTCCACGAATACGTGCTATTCGATGTTTCCAATCGTTTTGCATCGACGGTAGGTAAGGATTCACTTCCCAGCTCCCGCAATCGTTCTGTCTATCGATAATTTGCACGAATACGTGCAATTCGATGTTTCCAATCGTTTTGCATCGACGGTAGGTAAGGATTCACTTCCCAGCTCCCGCAATCGTTCCTTCTATCGATAATTTCCACGAATACGTGCTTTTCGATGTTTCCAATCGTCTTGCATCGACGGTAGGTAAGGATTCACTTCCCAGCTCCCGCAATCGTTCTGTCTATCGATAATTTGCACGAATACGTGCAATTCGATGTTTCCAATCGTTTTGCATCGACGGTAGGTAAGGATTCACTTCCCAGCTCCCGCAATCGTTCTTTCTATCGATAATTGGCACGAATACGTGATATTCGATGTTCCCAATCGTTTTGCATCGACGGTAGGTAAGGATTCACTTCGCAGCTCCCGCAATCTTTCTTTCTATCGATAATTGGCACGAATACGTGCTATTCGATGTTTCCAATCGTTTTGCATCATCTTTAGGTAAGGATTCACTTCGCAGCTCCCGCAATCGTTCTTTCTATCGATAATTGGCACGAATACGTGCTATTCGATGTTTCCAATCGTTTTGCATCGACGGTAGGTATGGTTTCACTTCGCAGCTCCCGCAATCGTTCTTTCTATCGATAATTTGCACGAATACGTGCAATTCGATGTTTCCAATCGTTTTGCATCGACGGTAGGTAAGGATTCACTTCCCAGCTCCCGCAATCGTTCCTTCTATCGATAATTTCCACGAATACGTGCTATTCGATGTTTCCAATCGTTTTGCATCGACGGTAGGTAAGGATTCACTTCCCAGCTCCCGCAATCGTTCTTTCTATCGATTATTGGCACGAATACGTGCTTTTCGATGTTTCCAATCGTCTTGCATCGACGGTAGGTAAGGATTCACTTCCCAGCTCCCGCAATCGTTCTGTCTATCGATAATTTGCACGAATACGTGCAATTCGATGTTTCCAATCGTTTTGCATCGACGGTAGGTAAGGATTCACTTCCCAGCTCCCGCAATCGTTCTTTCTATCGATAATTGACACGAATACGTGATATGCGATGTTTCCAATCGTTTTGCATCGACGGTAGGTAAGGATTCACTTCCCAGCTCCCGCAATCGTTCTTTCTATCGATAATTTCCACGAATACGTGCTATTCGAGGTTTCCAATCGTTTTGCATCGACGGTAGGTAAGGATTCACTTCCCAGCTCCCGCAATCGTTCTGTCTGTCGATAATTTGCACGAATACGTGCAATTCGATGTTTCCAATCGTTTTGCATCGGCGGTAGGTAAGGATTCACTTCCCAGCTCCCGCAATCGATCGTTCTATCCATAATTGGCACGAATACGTGATATTCGATGTTTCCAATCGTTTTGCATCGACGGTAGGTAAGGATTCACTTCCCGGCTCCCGCAATCGTTCTTTCTATCGATAATTTGCACGAATACGTGCTATTCGATGTTTCCAATCGATTTGCATCGACGGTAGGTAAGGATTCACTTCCCAGCTCCCGCAATCGTTCTTTCTTTCGATAATTGGCACGAATACGTGATATTCGATGTTTCCAATCGTTTTGCATCGACGGTAGGTGAGGATTCACTTCCCAGCTCCCGCAATCGTTCTTTCTATCGATAATTTGCACGAATACGTGATATTCGATGTATCCAATCGTTTTGCATCGACGGTAGGTAAGGATTCACTTCCCAGCTCCCACAATCGTTCTTTCTATCGATAATTTCCACGATTACGTGCTATTCGATGTTTCCAATCGTTTTGCATCGACGGTAGGTAAGGATTCACTTCCCAGCTCCCGCAATCGTTCTGTCTATCGATAACTTGCACGAATACGTGCAATTCGATGTTTCCAATCGTTTTGCATCGACGGTAGGTATGGATTCACTTCGCAGCTCCCGCAATCGTTCTTTCTATCGATAATTTGCACGAATACGTGCAATTCGATGTTTCCAATCGTTTTGCATCGACGGTAGGTAAGGATTCACTTCCCAGCTCCCGCAATCGTTCCTTCTATCGATAATTTCCACGAATACGTGCTATTCGATGTTTCCAATCGTTTTGCATCGACGGTAGGTAAGGATTCACTTCCCAGCTCCCGCAATCGTTCTTTCTATCGATAATTTCCACGAATACGTGCTATTCGAGGTTTCCAATCGTTTTGCATCGACGGTAGGTAAGGATTCACTTCCCAGCTCCCGCAATCGTTCTGTCTGTCGATAATTTGCACGAATACGTGCAATTCGATGTTTCCAATCGTTTTGCATCGGCGGTAGGTAAGGATTCACTTCCCAGCTCCCGCAATCGATCGTTCTATCCATAATTGGCACGAATACGTGATATTCGATGTTTCCAATCGTTTTGCATCGACGGTAGGTAAGGATTCACTTCCCGGCTCCCGCAATCGTTCTTTCTATCGATAATTTGCACGAATACGTGCTATTCGATGTTTCCAATCGATTTGCATCGACGGTAGGTAAGGATTCACTTCCCAGCTCCCGCAATCGTTCTTTCTTTCGATAATTGGCACGAATACGTGATATTCGATGTTTCCAATCGTTTTGCATCGACGGTAGGTAAGGATTCACTTCCCAGCTCCCGCAATCGTTCTTTCTATCGATAATTTGCACGAATACGTGATATTCGATGTTTCCAATCGTTTTGCATCGACGGTAGGTAAGGATTCACTTCCCAGCTCCCACAATCGTTCTTTCTATCGATAATTTCCACGATTACGTGCTATTCGATGTTTCCAATCGTTTTGCATCGACGGTAGGTAAGGATTCACTTCCCAGCTCCCGCAATCGTTCTGTCTATCGATAACTTGCACGAATACGTGCAATTCGATGTTTCCAATCGTTTTGCATCGACGGTAGGTAAGGATTCACTTCCCAGCTCCCGCAATCGATTGTTCTATCGATAATTGGCACGAATACCTGATGTTCGATGTTTCCAATCGTTTTGCATCGACGGTAGGTAAGGATTCACTTCCCAGCTCCCGCAATCGTTCTTTCTATCGATAACTTGCACGAATACGTGAATTCGATGTTTCCAATCGTTTTGCATCGACGGTAGGTAAGGATTCACTTCCCAGCTCCCGCAATCGTTCTTTCTATCGATTATTGGCACGAATACGTGCTATTCGATGTTTCCAATCGTTTTGCATCGACGGTAGGTAAGGATTCACTTCCCAGCTCCCACAATCGTTCCTTCTATCGATAATTTCCACGAATACATGCTTTTCGATGTTTCCAATCGTCTTGCATCATCTTTAGGTAAGGATTCACTTCGCAGCTCCCGCAATCGTTCTTTCTATCGATAATTGGCACGAATACGTGCTATTCGATGTTTCCAATCGTTTTGCATCGACGGTAGGTATGGATTCACTTCGCAGCTCCCGCAATCGTTCTTTCTATCGATAATTTGCACGAATACGTGCAATTCGATGTTTCCAATCGTTTTGCATCGACGGTAGGTAAGGATTCACTTCCCAGCTCCCGCAATCGTTCCTTCTATCGATAATTTCCACGAATACGTGCTATTCGATGTTTCCAATCGTTTTGCATCGACGGTAGGTAAGGATTCACTTCCCAGCTCCCGCAATCGTTCTTTCTATCGATTATTGGCACGAATACGTGCTTTTCGATGTTTCCAATCGTCTTGCATCGACGGTAGGTAAGGATTCACTTCCCAGCTCCCGCAATCGTTCTGTCTATCGATAATTTGCACGAATACGTGCAATTCGATGTTTCCAATCGTTTTGCATCGACGGTAGGTAAGGATTCACTTCCCAGCTCCAACAATCGTTCTTTCTATCGATAATTTCCACGATTACGTGCTATTCGATGTTTCCAATCGTTTTGCATCGACGGTAGGTAAGGATTCACTTCCCAGCTCCCGCAATCGTTCTGTCTATCGATAACTTGCACGAATACGTGCAATTCGATGTTTCCAATCGTTTTGCATCGACGGTAGGTAAGGATTCACTTCCCAGCTCCCGCAATCGATTGTTCTATCGATAATTGGCACGAATACCTGATGTTCGATGTTTCCAATCGTTTTGCATCGACGGTAGGTAAGGATTCACTTCCCAGCTCCCGCAATCGTTCTTTCTATCGATAACTTGCACGAATACGTGAAATCGATGTTTCCAATCGTTTTGCATCGACGGTAGGTAAGGATTCACTTCCCAGCTCCCGCAATCGTTCTTTCTATCGATTATTGGCACGAATACGTGCTATTCGATGTTTCCAATCGTTTTGCATCGACGGTAGGTAAGGATTCACTTCCCAGCTCCCGCAATCGTTCTGTCTATCGATAATTTGCACGAATACGTGCAATTCGATGTTTCCAATCGTTTTGCATCGACGGTAGGTAAGGATTCACTTCCCAGCTCCCGCAATCGATCGTTCTATCGATAATTGGCACGAATACGTGATGTTCGATGTTTCCAATCGTTTTGCATCGACGGTAGGTAAGGATTCACTTCCCAGCTCCCGCAATCGTTCTGTCTATCGATAATTTGCACGAATACGTGAATTCGATGTTTCCAATCGTTTTGCATCGACGGTAGGTAAGGATTCACTTCCCAGCTCCCACAATCGATCGTTCTATCGATAATTGGCACGAATACGTGCTATTCGATGTTTCCAATCGATTTGCATCCACGGTAGGTAAGGATTCACTTCCCAGCTCCCGCAATCGTTCTTTCTTTCGATAATTGGCACGAATACGTGATATTCGATGTTTCCAATCGTTTTGCATCGACGGTAGGTAAGGATTCACTTCCCAGCTCCCGCAATCGTTCTTTCTATCGATAATTTGCACGAATACGTGATATTCGATGTTTCCAATCGTTTTGCATCGACGGTAGGTAAGGATTCACTTCCCAGCTCCCACAATCGTTCTTTCTATCGATAATTTCCACGATTACGTGCTATTCGATGTTTCCAATCGTTTTGCATCGACGGTAGGTAAGGATTCACTTCCCAGCTCCCGCAATCGTTCTTTCTATCGATTATTGGCACGAATACGTGCTATTCGATGTTTCCAATCGTTTTGCATCGACGGTAGGTAAGGATTCACTTCCCAGCTCCCGCAATCGTTCTGTCTATCGATAATTTGCACGAATACGTGCAATTCGATGTTTCCAATCGTTTTGCATCGACGGTAGGTAAGGATTCACTTCCCAGCTCCCGCAATCGTTCCTTCTATCGATAATTTCCACGAATACGTGCTTTTCGATGTTTCCAATCGTCTTGCATCGACGGTAGGTAAGGATTCACTTCCCAGCTCCCGCAATCGTTCTGTCTATCGATAATTTGCACGAATACGTGCAATTCGATGTTTCCAATCGTTTTGCATCGACGGTAGGTAAGGATTCACTTCCCAGCTCCCGCAATCGTTCTTTCTATCGATAATTGGCACGAATACGTGATATTCGATGTTCCCAATCGTTTTGCATCGACGGTAGGTATGGATTCACTTCGCAGCTCCCGCAATCGTTCTTTCTATCGATAATTTGCACGAATACGTGCAATTCGATGTTTCCAATCGTTTTGCATCGACGGTAGGTAAGGATTCACTTCCCAGCTCCCGCAATCGTTCTTTCTATCGATAATTTCCACGAATACGTGCTATTCGATGTTTCCAATCGTTTTGCATCGACGGTAGGTAAGGATTCACTTCCCAGCTCCCGCAATCGTTCTGTCTATCGATAATTTGCACGAATACGTGCAATTCGATGTTTCCAATCGTTTTGCATCGACGGTAGGTAAGGATTCACTTCCCAGCTCCCGCAATCGTTCTTTCTATCGATAATTGGCACGAATACGTGATATTCGATGTTCCCAATCGTTTTGCATCGACGGTAGGTATGGATTCACTTCGCAGCTCCCGCAATCGTTCTTTCTATCGATAATTTGCACGAATACGTGCAATTCGATGTTTCCAATCGTTTTGCATCGACGGTAGGTAAGGATTCACTTCCCAGCTCCCGCAATCGTTCTTTCTATCGATAATTTCCACGAATACGTGCTATTCGATGTTTCCAATCGTTTTGCATCGACGGTAGGTAAGGATTCACTTCCCAGCTCCCGCAATCGTTCTGTCTATCGATAATTTGCACGAATACGTGCAATTCGATGTTTCCAATCGTTTTGCATCGACGGTAGGTAAGGATTCACTTCCCAGCTCCCGCAATCGTTCTTTCTATCGATAATTTCCACGAATACGTGCTATTCGAGGTTTCCAATCGTTTTGCATCGACGGTAGGTAAGGATTCACTTCCCAGCTCCCACAATCGTTCTTTCTATCGATAATTTCCACGAATACGTGCTATTCCATGTTTCCAATCGTTTTGCATCGACGGTAGGTAAGGATTCACTTCCCAGCTCCCGCAATCGTTCTGTCTATCGATAATTTGCACGAATACGTGCAATTCGATGTTTCCAATCGTTTTGCATCGACGGTAGGTAAGGATTCACTTCCCAGCTCCCGCAATCGATCGTTCTATCGATAATTGGCACGAATACGTGATGTTCGATGTTTCCAATCGTTTTGCATCGACGGTAGGTAAGGATTCACTTCCCAGCTCCCGCAATCGTTCTGTCTATCGATAATTTGCACGAATACGTGAATTCGATGTTTCCAATCGTTTTGCATCGACGGTAGGTAAGGATTCACTTCCCAGCTCCCACAATCGATCGTTCTATCGATAATTGGCACGAATACGTGCTATTCGATGTTTCCAATCGATTTGCATCCACGGTAGGTAAGGATTCACTTCCCAGCTCCCGCAATCGTTCTTTCTTTCGATAATTGGCACGAATACGTGATATTCGATGTTTCCAATCGTTTTGCATCGACGGTAGGTAAGGATTCACTTCCCAGCTCCCGCAATCGTTCTTTCTATCGATAATTTGCACGAATACGTGATATTCGATGTTTCCAATCGTTTTGCATCGACGGTAGGTAAGGATTCACTTCCCAGCTCCCACAATCGTTCTTTCTATCGATAATTTCCACGATTACGTGCTATTCGATGTTTCCAATCGTTTTGCATCGACGGTAGGTAAGGATTCACTTCCCAGCTCCCGCAATCGTTCTTTCTATCGATTATTGGCACGAATACGTGCTATTCGATGTTTCCAATCGTTTTGCATCGACGGTAGGTAAGGATTCACTTCCCAGCTCCCGCAATCGTTCTGTCTATCGATAATTTGCACGAATACGTGCAATTCGATGTTTCCAATCGTTTTGCATCGACGGTAGGTAAGGATTCACTTCCCAGCTCCCGCAATCGTTCCTTCTATCGATAATTTCCACGAATACGTGCTTTTCGATGTTTCCAATCGTCTTGCATCGACGGTAGGTAAGGATTCACTTCCCAGCTCCCGCAATCGTTCTGTCTATCGATAATTTGCACGAATACGTGCAATTCGATGTTTCCAATCGTTTTGCATCGACGGTAGGTAAGGATTCACTTCCCAGCTCCCGCAATCGTTCTTTCTATCGATAATTGGCACGAATACGTGATATTCGATGTTCCCAATCGTTTTGCATCGACGGTAGGTATGGATTCACTTCGCAGCTCCCGCAATCGTTCTTTCTATCGATAATTTGCACGAATACGTGCAATTCGATGTTTCCAATCGTTTTGCATCGACGGTAGGTAAGGATTCACTTCCCAGCTCCCGCAATCGTTCTTTCTATCGATAATTTCCACGAATACGTGCTATTCGATGTTTCCAATCGTTTTGCATCGACGGTAGGTAAGGATTCACTTCCCAGCTCCCGCAATCGTTCTGTCTATCGATAATTTGCACGAATACGTGCAATTCGATGTTTCCAATCGTTTTGCATCGACGGTAGGTAAGGATTCACTTCCCAGCTCCCGCAATCGTTCTTTCTATCGATAATTGGCACGAATACGTGATATTCGATGTTCCCAATCGTTTTGCATCGACGGTAGGTAAGGATTCACTTCGCAGCTCCCGCAATCGTTCTTTCTATCGATAATTGGCACGAATACGTGAATTCGATGTTTCCAATCGTTTTGCATCGACGGTAGGTAAGGATTCACTTCCCAGCACCCGCAATCGTTCTTTCTATCGATTATTGGCACGAATACGTGTTATTCGATGTTTCCAATCGTTTTGCATCGACGGTAGGTAAGGATTCACTTCCCAGCTCCCGCAATCGTTCTGTCTATCGATAATTTGCACGAATACGTGCAATTCGATGTTTCCAATCGTTTTGCATCGACGGTAGGTAAGGATTCACTTCCCAGCTCCCGCAATCGTTCCTTCTATCGATAATTTCCACGAATACGTGCTTTTCGATGTTTCCAATCGTCTTGCATCGACGGTAGGTAAGGATTCACTTCCCAGCTCCCGCAATCGTTCTGTCTATCGATAATTTGCACGAATACGTGCAATTCGATGTTTCCAATCGTTTTGCATCGACGGTAGGTAAGGATTCACTTCCCAGCTCCCGCAATCGTTCTTTCTATCGATAATTGGCACGAATACGTGATATTCGATGTTCCCAATCGTTTTGCATCGACGGTAGGTATGGATTCACTTCGCAGCTCCCGCAATCGTTCTTTCTATCGATAATTTGCACGAATACGTGCAATTCGATGTTTCCAATCGTTTTGCATCGACGGTAGGTAAGGATTCACTTCCCAGCTCCCGCAATCGTTCTTTCTATCGATAATTTCCACGAATACGTGCTATTCGATGTTTCCAATCGTTTTGCATCGACGGTAGGTAAGGATTCACTTCCCAGCTCCCGCAATCGTTCTTTCTATCGATTATTGGCACGAATACGTGCTATTCGATGTTTCCAATCGTTTTGCATCGACGGTAGGTAAGGATTCACTTCCCAGCTCCCGCAATCGTTCCTTCTATCGATAATTTCCACGAATACGTGCTTTTCGATGTTTCCAATCGTCTTGCATCGACTGTAGGTAAGGATTCACTTCCCAGCTCCCGCAATCGTTCTGTCTATCGATAATTTGCACGAATACGTGCAATTCGATGTTTCCAATCGTTTTGCATCGACGGTAGGTAAGGATTCACTTCCCAGCTCCCGCAATCGTTCTTTCTATCGATAATTGACACGAATACGTGATATGCGATGTTTCCAATCGTTTTGCATCGACGGTAGGTAAGGATTCACTTCCCAGCTCCCGCAATCGTTCTGTCTATCGATAATTTGCACGAATACGTGCAATTCGATGTTTCCAATCGTTTTGCATCGGCGGTAGGTAAGGATTCACTTCCCAGCTCCCGCAATCGATCGTTCTATGCATAATTGGCACGAATACGTGATATTCGATGTTTCCAATCGTTTTGCATGGACGGTAGGTAAGGATTCACTTCCCGCCTCCCGCAATCGTTCTTTCTATCGATAATTTGCACGAATACGTGCTATTCGATGTTTCCAATCGATTTGCATCGACGGTAGGTAAGGATTCACTTCCCAGCTCCCGCAATCGTTCTTTCTTTCGATAATTGGCACGAATACGTGATATTCGATGTTTCCAATCGTTTTGCATCGACGGTAGGTAAGGATTCACTTCCCAGCTCCCGCAATCGTTCTTTCTATCGATAATTTGCACGAATACGTGATATTCGATGTTTCCAATCGTTTTGCATCGACGGTAGGTAAGGATCCACTTCCCAGCTCCCACAATCGTTCTTTCTATCGATAATTTCCACGATTACGTGCTATTCGATGTTTCCAATCGTTTTGCATCGACGGTAGGTAAGGATTCACTTCCCAGCTCCCGCAATCGTTCTGTCTATCGATAACTTGCACGAATACGTGCAATTCGATGTTTCCAATCGTTTTGCATCGACGGTAGGTAAGGATTCACTTCCCAGCTCCCGCAATCGATTGTTCTATCGATAATTGGCACGAATACCTGATGTTCGATGTTTCCAATCGTTTTGCATCGACGGTAGGTAAGGATTCACTTCCCAGCTCCCGCAAACGTTCTTTCTATCGATAATTGACACGAATACGTGATATGCGATGTTTCCAATCGTTTTGCATCGACGGTAGGTAAGGATTCACTTCCCAGCTCCCGCAATCGTTCTTTCTATCGATAATTTCCACGAATACGTGCTATTCGAGGTTTCCAATCGTTTTGCATCGACGGTAGGTAAGGATTCACTTCCCAGCTCCCACAATCGTTCTTTCTATCGATAATTTCCACGAATACGTGCTATTCGATGTTTCCAATCGTTTTGCATCGACGGTAGGTAAGGATTCACTTCCCAGCTCCCGCAATCGTTCTGTCTATCGATAATTTGCACGAATACGTGCAATTCGATGTTTCCAATCGTTTTGCATCGACGGTAGGTAAGGATTCACTTCCCAGCTCCCGCAATCGATCGTTCTATCGATAATTGGCACGAATACGTGATGTTCGATGTTTCCAATCGTTTTGCATCGACGGTAGGTAAGGATTCACTTCCCAGCTCCCGCAATCGTTCTGTCTATCGATAATTTGCACGAATACGTGAATTCGATGTTTCCAATCGTTTTGCATCGACGGTAGGTAAGGATTCACTTCCCAGCTCCCGCAATCGTTCTTTCTATCGATAATTTGCACGAATACGTGATATTCGATGTTTCCAATCGTTTTGCATCGACGGTAGGTAAGGATTCACTTCCCAGCTCCCACAATCGTTCTTTCTATCGATAATTTCCACGATTACGTGCTATTCGATGTTTCCAATCGTTTTGCATCGACGGTAGGTAAGGATTCACTTCCCAGCTCCCGCAATCGTTCTTTCTATCGATTTTTGGCACGAATACGTGCTATTCGATGTTTCCAATCGTTTTGCATCGACGGTAGGTAAGGATTCACTTCCCAGCTCCCGCAATCGTTCTGTCTATCGATAATTTGCACGAATACGTGCAATTCGATGTTTCCAATCGTTTTGCATCGACGGTAGGTAAGGATTCACTTCCCAGCTCCCGCAATCGTTCCTTCTATCGATAATTTCCACGAATACGTGCTTTTCGATGTTTCCAATCGTCTTGCATCGACGGTAGGTAAGGATTCACTTCCCAGCTCCCGCAATCGTTCTGTCTATCGATAATTTGCACGAATACGTGCAATTCGATGTTTCCAATCGTTTTGCATCGACGGTAGGTAAGGATTCACTTCCCAGCTCCCGCAATCGTTCTTTCTATCGATAATTGGCACGAATACGTGATATTCGATGTTCCCAATCGTTTTGCATCGACGGTAGGTATGGATTCACTTCGCAGCTCCCGCAATCGTTCTTTCTATCGATAATTTGCACGAATACGTGCAATTCGATGTTTCCAATCGTTTTGCATCGACGGTAGGTAAGGATTCACTTCCCAGCTCCCGCAATCGTTCTTTCTATCGATAATTTCCACGAATACGTGCTATTCGAGGTTTCCAATCGTTTTGCATCGACGGTAGGTAAGGATTCACTTCCCAGCTCCCGCAATCGTTCTGTCTATTGATAATTTGCACGAATACGTGCAATTCGATGTTTCCAATCGTTTTGCATCGACGGTAGGTAAGGATTCACTTCCCAGCTCCCGCAATCGTTCTTTCTATCGATAATTGGCACGAATACGTGATATTCGATGTTCCCAATCGTTTTGCATCGACGGTAGGTAAGGATTCACTTCGCAGCTCCCGCAATCGTTCTTTCTATCGATAATTGGCACGAATACGTGAATTCGATGTTTCCAATCGTTTTGCATCGACGGTAGGTAAGGATTCACTTCCCAGCACCCGCAATCGTTCTTTCTATCGATTATTGGCACGAATACGTGTTATTCGATGTTTCCAATCGTTTTGCATCGACGGTAGGTAAGGATTCACTTCCCAGCTCCCGCAATCGTTCTGTCTATCGATAATTTGCACGAATACGTGCAATTCGATGTTTCCAATCGTTTTGCATCGACGGTAGGTAAGGATTCACTTCCCAGCTCCCGCAATCGTTCCTTCTATCGATAATTTCCACGAATACGTGCTTTTCGATGTTTCCAATCGTCTTGCATCGACGGTAGGTAAGGATTCACTTCCCAGCTCCCGCAATCGTTCTGTCTATCGATAATTTGCACGAATACGTGCAATTCGATGTTTCCAATCGTTTTGCATCGACGGTAGGTAAGGATTCACTTCCCAGCTCCCGCAATCGTTCTTTCTATCGATAATTGGCACGAATACGTGATATTCGATGTTCCCAATCGTTTTGCATCGACGGTAGGTATGGATTCACTTCGCAGCTCCCGCAATCGTTCTTTCTATCGATAATTTGCACGAATACGTGCAATTCGATGTTTCCAATCGTTTTGCATCGACGGTAGGTAAGGATTCACTTCCCAGCTCCCGCAATCGTTCTTTCTATCGATAATTTCCACGAATACGTGCTATTCGATGTTTCCAATCGTTTTGCATCGACGGTAGGTAAGGATTCACTTCCCAGCTCCCGCAATCGTTCTTTCTATCGATTATTGGCACGAATACGTGCTATTCGATGTTTCCAATCGTTTTGCATCGGCGGTAGGTAAGGATTCACTTCCCAGCTCCCGCAATCGTTCCTTCTATCGATAATTTCCACGAATACGTGCTTTTCGATGTTTCCAATCGTCTTGCATCGACGGTAGGTAAGGATTCACTTCCCAGCTCCCGCAATCGTTCTGTCTATCGATAATTTGCACGAATACGTGCAATTCGATGTTTCCAATCGTTTTGCATCGACGGTAGGTAAGGATTCACTTCCCAGCTCCCGCAATCGTTCTTTCTATCGATAATTGGCACGAATACGTGATATGCGATGTTTCCAATCGTTTTGCATCGACGGTAGGTAAGGATTCACTTCCCAGCTCCCGCAATCGTTCTGTCTATCGATAATTTGCACGAATACGTGCAATTCGATGTTTCCAATCGTTTTGCATCGGCGGTAGGTAAGGATTCACTTCCCAGCTCCCGCAATCGATCGTTCTATGCATAATTGGCACGAATACGTGATATTCGATGTTTCCAATCGTTTTGCATGGACGGTAGGTAAGGATTCACTTCCCGCCTCCCGCAATCGTTCTTTCTATCGATAATTTGCACGAATACGTGCTATTCGATGTTTCCAATCGATTTGCATCGACGGTAGGTAAGGATTCACTTCCCAGCTCCCGCAATCGTTCTTTCTTTCGATAATTGGCACGAATACGTGATATTCGATGTTTCCAATCGTTTTGCATCGACGGTAGGTAAGGATTCACTTCCCAGCTCCCGCAATCGTTCTTTCTATCGATAATTTGCACGAATACGTGATATTCGATGTTTCCAATCGTTTTGCATCGACGGTAGGTAAGGATTCACTTCCCAGCTCCCACAATCGTTCTTTCTATCGATAATTTCCACGATTACGTGCTATTCGATGTTTCCAATCGTTTTGCATCGACGGTAGGTAAGGATTCACTTCCCAGCTCCCGC
Source organism: Nomada flava (assembly GCA_951802745.1). NCBI lineage: Eukaryota > Metazoa > Arthropoda > Insecta > Hymenoptera > Apidae > Nomada > Nomada flava. The sequence continues at coordinate 325,392 of OX637907.1, forward strand.
AATCGTTCTGTCTATCGATAACTTGCACGAATACGTGCAATTCGATGTTTCCAATCGTTTTGCATCGACGGTAGGTAAGGATTCACTTCCCAGCTCCCGCAATCGATTGTTCTATCGATAATTGGCACGAATACCTGATGTTCGATGTTTCCAATCGTTTTGCATCGACGGTAGGTAAGGATTCACTTCCCAGCTCCCGCAATCGTTCTTTCTATCGATAACTTGCACGAATACGTGAATTCGATGTTTCCAATCGTTTTGCATCGACGGTAGGTAAGGATTCACTTCCCAGCTCCCACAATCGTTCCTTCTATCGATAATTTCCACGAATACGTGCTTTTCGATGTTTCCAATCGTCTTGCATCGACGGTAGGTAAGGATTCACTTCCCAGCTCCCGCAATCGTTCTGTCTATCGATAATTTGCACGAATACGTGAATTCGATGTTTCCAATCGTTTTGCATCGACGGTAGGTAAGGATTCACTTCCCAGCTCCCGCAATCGTTCTTTCTATCGATTATTGGCACGAATACGTGCTATTCGATGTTTCCAATCGTTTTGCATCGACGGTAGGTAAGGATTCACTTCCCAGCTCCCGCAATCGTTCCTTCTATCGATAATTTCCACGAATACGTGCTTTTCGATGTTTCCAATCGTCTTGCATCGACGGTAGGTAAGGATTCACTTCCCAGCTCCCGCAATCGTTCTGTCTATCGATAATTTGCACGAATACGTGCAATTCGATGTTTCCAATCGTTTTGCATCGACGGTAGGTAAGGATTCACTTCCCAGCTCCCGAAATCGTTCTTTCTATCGATAATTGACACGAATACGTGATATGCGATGTTTCCAATCGTTTTGCATCGACGGTAGGTAAGGATTCACTTCCCAGCTCCCGCAATCGTTCTTTCTATCGATAACTTGCACGAATACGTGAATTCGATGTTTCCAATCGTTTTGCATCGACGGTAGGTAAGGATTCACTTCCCAGCTCCCGCAATCGTTCTTTCTATCGATTATTGGCACGAATACGTGCTATTCGATGTTTCCAATCGTTTTGCATCGACGGTAGGTAAGGATTCACTTCCCAGCTCCCACAATCGTTCCTTCTATCGATAATTTCCACGAATACGTGCTTTTCGATGTTTCCAATCGTCTTGCATCGACGGTAGGTAAGGATTCACTTCCCAGCTCCCGCAATCGTTCTGTCTATCGATAATTTGCACGAATACGTGAATTCGATGTTTCCAATCGTTTTGCATCGACGGTAGGTAAGGATTCACTTCCCAGCTCCCGCAATCGTTCTTTCTATCGATTATTGGCACGAATACGTGCTATTCGATGTTTCCAATCGTTTTGCATCGACGGTAGGTAAGGATTCACTTCCCAGCTCCCGCAATCGTTCCTTCTATCGATAATTTGCACGAATACGTGCAATTCGATGTTTCCAATCGTTTTGCATCGACGGTAGGTAAGGATTCACTTCCCAGCTCCCGAAATCGTTCTTTCTATCGATAATTGACACGAATACGTGATATGCGATGTTTCCAATCGTTTTGCATCGACGGTAGGTAAGGATTCACTTCCCAGCTCCCGCAATCGTTCTGTCTATCGATAATTTGCACGAATACGTGCAATTCGATGTTTCCAATCGTTTTGCATCGACGGTAGGTAAGGATTCACTTCCCAGCTCCCGCAATCGTTCCTTCTATCGATAATTTCCACGAATACGTGCTTTTCGATGTTTCCAATCGTCTTGCATCGACGGTAGGTAAGGATTCACTTCCCAGCTCCCGCAATCGTTCTGTCTATCGATAATTTGCACGAATACGTGCAATTCGATGTTTCCAATCGTTTTGCATCGACGGTAGGTAAGGATTCACTTCCCAGCTCCCGCAATCGTTCTTTCTATCGATAATTGGCACGAATACGTGATATTCGATGTTCCCAATCGTTTTGCATCGACGGTAGGTAAGGATTCACTTCCCAGCTCCCGCAATCGTTCTTTCTATCGATTATTGGCACGAATACGTGCTATTCGATGTTTCCAATCGTTTTGCATCGACGGTAGGTAAGGATTCACTTCCCAGCTCCCACAATCGTTCCTTCTATCGATAATTTCCACGAATACGTGCTTTTCGATGTTTCCAATCGTCTTGCATCGACGGTAGGTAAGGATTCACTTCCCAGCTCCCGCAATCGTTCTGTCTATCGATAATTTGCACGAATACGTGCAATTCGATGTTTCCAATCGTTTTGCATCGACGGTAGGTAAGGATTCACTTCCCAGCTCCCGCAAACGTTCTTTCTATCGATAATTGACACGAATACGTGATATGCGATGTTTCCAATCGTTTTGCATCGACGGTAGGTAAGGATTCACTTCCCAGCTCCCGCAATCGTTCTTTCTATCGATAATTTCCACGAATACGTGCTATTCGATGTTTCCAATCGTTTTGCATCGACGGTAGGTAAGGATTCACTTCCCAGCTCCCGCAATCGTTCTGTCTATCGATAACTTGCACGAATACGTGCAATTCGATGTTTCCAATCGTTTTGCATCGACGGTAGGTAAGGATTCACTTCCCAGCTCCCGCAATCGATTGTTCTATCGATAATTGGCACGAATACCTGATGTTCGATGTTTCCAATCGTTTTGCATCGACGGTAGGTAAGGATTCACTTCCCAGCTCCCGCAATCGTTCTTTCTATCGATAACTTGCACGAATACGTGAATTCGATGTTTCCAATCGTTTTGCATCGACGGTAGGTAAGGATTCACTTCCCAGCTCCCGCAATCGTTCTGTCTATCGATAATTTGCACGAATACGTGCAATTCGATGTTTCCAATCGTTTTGCATCGACGGTAGGTAAGGATTCACTTCCCAGCTCCCACAATCGTTCCTTCTATCGATAATTTCCACGAATACGTGCTTTTCGATGTTTACAATCGTCTTGCATCGACGGTAGGTAAGGATTCACTTCGCAGCTCCCGCAATCGTTCTTTCTATCGATAATTGGCACGAATACGTGAATTCGATGTTTCCAATCGTTTTGCATCGACGGTAGGTAAGGATTCACTTCCCAGCTCCCGCAATCGTTCTTTCTATCGATTATTGGCACGAATACGTGCTATTCGATGTTTCCAATCGTTTTGCATCGACGGTAGGTAAGGATTCACTTCCCAGCTCCCGCAATCGTTCTGTCTATCGATAATTTGCACGAATACGTGCAATTCGATGTTTCCAATCGTTTTGCATCGACGGTAGGTAAGGATTCACTTCCCAGCTCCCGCAATCGTTCCTTCTATCGATAATTTCCACGAATACGTGCTTTTCGATGTTTCCAATCGTCTTGCATCGACGGTAGGTAAGGATTCACTTCCCAGCTCCCGCAATCGTTCTGTCTATCGATAATTTGCACGAATACGTGCAATTCGATGTTTCCAATCGTTTTGCATCGACGGTAGGTAAGGATTCACTTCCCAGCTCCCGCAATCGTTCTTTCTATCGATAATTGGCACGAATACGTGATATTCGATGTTCCCAATCGTTTTGCATCGACGGTAGGTATGGATTCACTTCGCAGCTCCCGCAATCGTTCTTTCTATCGATAATTTGCACGAATACGTGCAATTCGATGTTTCCAATCGTTTTGCATCGACGGTAGGTAAGGATTCACTTCCCAGCTCCCGCAATCGTTCTTTCTATCGATAATTTCCACGAATACGTGCTATTCGATGTTTCCAATCGTTTTGCATCGACGGTAGGTAAGGATTCACTTCCCAGCTCCCGCAATCGTTCTGTCTATCGATAATTTGCACGAATACGTGCAATTCGATGTTTCCAATCGTTTTGCATCGACGGTAGGTAAGGATTCACTTCCCAGCTCCCGCAATCGTTCTTTCTATCGATAATTGGCACGAATACGTGATATTCGATGTTCCCAATCGTTTTGCATCGACGGTAGGTAAGGATTCACTTCGCAGCTCCCGCAATCGTTCTTTCTATCGATAATTGGCACGAATACGTGAATTCGATGTTTCCAATCGTTTTGCATCGACGGTAGGTAAGGATTCACTTCCCAGCACCCGCAATCGTTCTTTCTATCGATTATTGGCACGAATACGTGTTATTCGATGTTTCCAATCGTTTTGCATCGACGGTAGGTAAGGATTCACTTCCCAGCTCCCGCAATCGTTCTGTCTATCGATAATTTGCACGAATACGTGCAATTCGATGTTTCCAATCGTTTTGCATCGACGGTAGGTAAGGATTCACTTCCCAGCTCCCGCAATCGTTCCTTCTATCGATAATTTCCACGAATACGTGCTTTTCGATGTTTCCAATCGTCTTGCATCGACGGTAGGTAAGGATTCACTTCCCAGCTCCCGCAATCGTTCTGTCTATCGATAATTTGCACGAATACGTGCAATTCGATGTTTCCAATCGTTTTGCATCGACGGTAGGTAAGGATTCACTTCCCAGCTCCCGCAATCGTTCTTTCTATCGATAATTGGCACGAATACGTGATATTCGATGTTCCCAATCGTTTTGCATCGACGGTAGGTATGGATTCACTTCGCAGCTCCCGCAATCGTTCTTTCTATCGATAATTTGCACGAATACGTGCAATTCGATGTTTCCAATCGTTTTGCATCGACGGTAGGTAAGGATTCACTTCCCAGCTCCCGCAATCGTTCTTTCTATCGATAATTTCCACGAATACGTGCTATTCGATGTTTCCAATCGTTTTGCATCGACGGTAGGTAAGGATTCACTTCCCAGCTCCCGCAATCGTTCTTTCTATCGATTATTGGCACGAATACGTGCTATTCGATGTTTCCAATCGTTTTGCATCGACGGTAGGTAAGGATTCACTTCCCAGCTCCCGCAATCGTTCCTTCTATCGATAATTTCCACGAATACGTGCTTTTCGATGTTTCCAATCGTCTTGCATCGACTGTAGGTAAGGATTCACTTCCCAGCTCCCGCAATCGTTCTGTCTATCGATAATTTGCACGAATACGTGCAATTCGATGTTTCCAATCGTTTTGCATCGACGGTAGGTAAGGATTCACTTCCCAGCTCCCGCAATCGTTCTTTCTATCGATAATTGACACGAATACGTGATATGCGATGTTTCCAATCGTTTTGCATCGACGGTAGGTAAGGATTCACTTCCCAGCTCCCGCAATCGTTCTGTCTATCGATAATTTGCACGAATACGTGCAATTCGATGTTTCCAATCGTTTTGCATCGGCGGTAGGTAAGGATTCACTTCCCAGCTCCCGCAATCGATCGTTCTATGCATAATTGGCACGAATACGTGATATTCGATGTTTCCAATCGTTTTGCATGGACGGTAGGTAAGGATTCACTTCCCGCCTCCCGCAATCGTTCTTTCTATCGATAATTTGCACGAATACGTGCTATTCGATGTTTCCAATCGATTTGCATCGACGGTAGGTAAGGATTCACTTCCCAGCTCCCGCAATCGTTCTTTCTTTCGATAATTGGCACGAATACGTGATATTCGATGTTTCCAATCGTTTTGCATCGACGGTAGGTAAGGATTCACTTCCCAGCTCCCGCAATCGTTCTTTCTATCGATAATTTGCACGAATACGTGATATTCGATGTTTCCAATCGTTTTGCATCGACGGTAGGTAAGGATTCACTTCCCAGCTCCCACAATCGTTCTTTCTATCGATAATTTCCACGATTACGTGCTATTCGATGTTTCCAATCGTTTTGCATCGACGGTAGGTAAGGATTCACTTCCCAGCTCCCGCAATCGTTCTGTCTATCGATAACTTGCACGAATACGTGCAATTCGATGTTTCCAATCGTTTTGCATCGACGGTAGGTAAGGATTCACTTCCCAGCTCCCGCAATCGATTGTTCTATCGATAATTGGCACGAATACCTGATGTTCGATGTTTCCAATCGTTTTGCATCGACGGTAGGTAAGGATTCACTTCCCAGCTCCCGCAAACGTTCTTTCTATCGATAATTGACACGAATACGTGATATGCGATGTTTCCAATCGTTTTGCATCGACGGTAGGTAAGGATTCACTTCCCAGCTCCCGCAATCGTTCTTTCTATCGATAATTTCCACGAATACGTGCTATTCGAGGTTTCCAATCGTTTTGCATCGACGGTAGGTAAGGATTCACTTCCCAGCTCCCACAATCGTTCTTTCTATCGATAATTTCCACGAATACGTGCTATTCGATGTTTCCAATCGTTTTGCATCGACGGTAGGTAAGGATTCACTTCCCAGCTCCCGCAATCGTTCTGTCTATCGATAATTTGCACGAATACGTGCAATTCGATGTTTCCAATCGTTTTGCATCGACGGTAGGTAAGGATTCACTTCCCAGCTCCCGCAATCGATCGTTCTATCGATAATTGGCACGAATACGTGATGTTCGATGTTTCCAATCGTTTTGCATCGACGGTAGGTAAGGATTCACTTCCCAGCTCCCGCAATCGTTCTGTCTATCGATAATTTGCACGAATACGTGAATTCGATGTTTCCAATCGTTTTGCATCGACGGTAGGTAAGGATTCACTTCCCAGCTCCCGCAATCGTTCTTTCTATCGATAATTTGCACGAATACGTGATATTCGATGTTTCCAATCGTTTTGCATCGACGGTAGGTAAGGATTCACTTCCCAGCTCCCACAATCGTTCTTTCTATCGATAATTTCCACGATTACGTGCTATTCGATGTTTCCAATCGTTTTGCATCGACGGTAGGTAAGGATTCACTTCCCAGCTCCCGCAATCGTTCTTTCTATCGATTTTTGGCACGAATACGTGCTATTCGATGTTTCCAATCGTTTTGCATCGACGGTAGGTAAGGATTCACTTCCCAGCTCCCGCAATCGTTCTGTCTATCGATAATTTGCACGAATACGTGCAATTCGATGTTTCCAATCGTTTTGCATCGACGGTAGGTAAGGATTCACTTCCCAGCTCCCGCAATCGTTCCTTCTATCGATAATTTCCACGAATACGTGCTTTTCGATGTTTCCAATCGTCTTGCATCGACGGTAGGTAAGGATTCACTTCCCAGCTCCCGCAATCGTTCTGTCTATCGATAATTTGCACGAATACGTGCAATTCGATGTTTCCAATCGTTTTGCATCGACGGTAGGTAAGGATTCACTTCCCAGCTCCCGCAATCGTTCTTTCTATCGATAATTGGCACGAATACGTGATATTCGATGTTCCCAATCGTTTTGCATCGACGGTAGGTATGGATTCACTTCGCAGCTCCCGCAATCGTTCTTTCTATCGATAATTTGCACGAATACGTGCAATTCGATGTTTCCAATCGTTTTGCATCGACGGTAGGTAAGGATTCACTTCCCAGCTCCCGCAATCGTTCTGTCTATCGATAATTTGCACGAATACGTGCAATTCGATGTTTCCAATCGTTTTGCATCGACGGTAGGTAAGGATTCACTTCCCAGCTCCCGCAATCGTTCCTTCTATCGATAATTTCCACGAATACGTGCTTTTCGATGTTTCCAATCGTCTTGCATCGACGGTAGGTAAGGATTCACTTCCCAGCTCCCGCAATCGTTCTGTCTATCGATAATTTGCACGAATACGTGCAATTCGATGTTTCCAATCGTTTTGCATCGACGGTAGGTAAGGATTCACTTCCCAGCTCCCGCAATCGTTCTTTCTATCGATAATTGGCACGAATACGTGATATTCGATGTTCCCAATCGTTTTGCATCGACGGTAGGTATGGATTCACTTCGCAGCTCCCGCAATCGTTCTTTCTATCGATAATTTGCACGAATACGTGCAATTCGATGTTTCCAATCGTTTTGCATCGACGGTAGGTAAGGATTCACTTCCCAGCTCCCGCAATCGTTCTTTCTATCGATAATTTCCACGAATACGTGCTATTCGATGTTTCCAATCGTTTTGCATCGACGGTAGGTAAGGATTCACTTCCCAGCTCCCGCAATCGTTCTTTCTATCGATTATTGGCACGAATACGTGCTATTCGATGTTTCCAATCGTTTTGCATCGACGGTAGGTAAGGATTCACTTCCCAGCTCCCGCAATCGTTCCTTCTATCGATAATTTCCACGAATACGTGCTTTTCGATGTTTCCAATCGTCTTGCATCGACTGTAGGTAAGGATTCACTTCCCAGCTCCCGCAATCGTTCTGTCTATCGATAATTTGCACGAATACGTGCAATTCGATGTTTCCAATCGTTTTGCATCGACGGTAGGTAAGGATTCACTTCCCAGCTCCCGCAATCGTTCTTTCTATCGATAATTGACACGAATACGTGATATGCGATGTTTCCAATCGTTTTGCATCGACGGTAGGTAAGGATTCACTTCCCAGCTCCCGCAATCGTTCTGTCTATCGATAATTTGCACGAATACGTGCAATTCGATGTTTCCAATCGTTTTGCATCGGCGGTAGGTAAGGATTCACTTCCCAGCTCCCGCAATCGATCGTTCTATGCATAATTGGCACGAATACGTGATATTCGATGTTTCCAATCGTTTTGCATGGACGGTAGGTAAGGATTCACTTCCCGCCTCCCGCAATCGTTCTTTCTATCGATAATTTGCACGAATACGTGCTATTCGATGTTTCCAATCGATTTGCATCGACGGTAGGTAAGGATTCACTTCCCAGCTCCCGCAATCGTTCTTTCTTTCGATAATTGGCACGAATACGTGATATTCGATGTTTCCAATCGTTTTGCATCGACGGTAGGTAAGGATTCACTTCCCAGCTCCCGCAATCGTTCTTTCTATCGATAATTTGCACGAATACGTGATATTCGATGTTTCCAATCGTTTTGCATCGACGGTAGGTAAGGATTCACTTCCCAGCTCCCACAATCGTTCTTTCTATCGATAATTTCCACGATTACGTGCTATTCGATGTTTCCAATCGTTTTGCATCGACGGTAGGTAAGGATTCACTTCCCAGCTCCCGCAATCGTTCTGTCTATCGATAACTTGCACGAATACGTGCAATTCGATGTTTCCAATCGTTTTGCATCGACGGTAGGTAAGGATTCACTTCCCAGCTCCCGCAATCGATTGTTCTATCGATAATTGGCACGAATACCTGATGTTCGATGTTTCCAATCGTTTTGCATCGACGGTAGGTAAGGATTCACTTCCCAGCTCCCGCAAACGTTCTTTCTATCGATAATTGACACGAATACGTGATATGCGATGTTTCCAATCGTTTTGCATCGACGGTAGGTAAGGATTCACTTCCCAGCTCCCGCAATCGTTCTTTCTATCGATAATTTCCACGAATACGTGCTATTCGAGGTTTCCAATCGTTTTGCATCGACGGTAGGTAAGGATTCACTTCCCAGCTCCCACAATCGTTCTTTCTATCGATAATTTCCACGAATACGTGCTATTCGATGTTTCCAATCGTTTTGCATCGACGGTAGGTAAGGATTCACTTCCCAGCTCCCGCAATCGTTCTGTCTATCGATAATTTGCACGAATACGTGCAATTCGATGTTTCCAATCGTTTTGCATCGACGGTAGGTAAGGATTCACTTCCCAGCTCCCGCAATCGATCGTTCTATCGATAATTGGCACGAATACGTGATGTTCGATGTTTCCAATCGTTTTGCATCGACGGTAGGTAAGGATTCACTTCCCAGCTCCCGCAATCGTTCTGTCTATCGATAATTTGCACGAATACGTGAATTCGATGTTTCCAATCGTTTTGCATCGACGGTAGGTAAGGATTCACTTCCCAGCTCCCGCAATCGTTCTTTCTATCGATAATTTGCACGAATACGTGATATTCGATGTTTCCAATCGTTTTGCATCGACGGTAGGTAAGGATTCACTTCCCAGCTCCCACAATCGTTCTTTCTATCGATAATTTCCACGATTACGTGCTATTCGATGTTTCCAATCGTTTTGCATCGACGGTAGGTAAGGATTCACTTCCCAGCTCCCGCAATCGTTCTTTCTATCGATTTTTGGCACGAATACGTGCTATTCGATGTTTCCAATCGTTTTGCATCGACGGTAGGTAAGGATTCACTTCCCAGCTCCCGCAATCGTTCTGTCTATCGATAATTTGCACGAATACGTGCAATTCGATGTTTCCAATCGTTTTGCATCGACGGTAGGTAAGGATTCACTTCCCAGCTCCCGCAATCGTTCCTTCTATCGATAATTTCCACGAATACGTGCTTTTCGATGTTTCCAATCGTCTTGCATCGACGGTAGGTAAGGATTCACTTCCCAGCTCCCGCAATCGTTCTGTCTATCGATAATTTGCACGAATACGTGCAATTCGATGTTTCCAATCGTTTTGCATCGACGGTAGGTAAGGATTCACTTCCCAGCTCCCGCAATCGTTCTTTCTATCGATAATTGGCACGAATACGTGATATTCGATGTTCCCAATCGTTTTGCATCGACGGTAGGTATGGATTCACTTCGCAGCTCCCGCAATCGTTCTTTCTATCGATAATTTGCACGAATACGTGCAATTCGATGTTTCCAATCGTTTTGCATCGACGGTAGGTAAGGATTCACTTCCCAGCTCCCGCAATCGTTCTTTCTATCGATAATTTCCACGAATACGTGCTATTCGAGGTTTCCAATCGTTTTGCATCGACGGTAGGTAAGGATTCACTTCCCAGCTCCCGCAATCGTTCTGTCTATTGATAATTTGCACGAATACGTGCAATTCGATGTTTCCAATCGTTTTGCATCGACGGTAGGTAAGGATTCACTTCCCAGCTCCCGCAATCGTTCTTTCTATCGATAATTGGCACGAATACGTGATATTCGATGTTCCCAATCGTTTTGCATCGACGGTAGGTAAGGATTCACTTCGCAGCTCCCGCAATCGTTCTTTCTATCGATAATTGGCACGAATACGTGAATTCGATGTTTCCAATCGTTTTGCATCGACGGTAGGTAAGGATTCACTTCCCAGCACCCGCAATCGTTCTTTCTATCGATTATTGGCACGAATACGTGTTATTCGATGTTTCCAATCGTTTTGCATCGACGGTAGGTAAGGATTCACTTCCCAGCTCCCGCAATCGTTCTGTCTATCGATAATTTGCACGAATACGTGCAATTCGATGTTTCCAATCGTTTTGCATCGACGGTAGGTAAGGATTCACTTCCCAGCTCCCGCAATCGTTCCTTCTATCGATAATTTCCACGAATACGTGCTTTTCGATGTTTCCAATCGTCTTGCATCGACGGTAGGTAAGGATTCACTTCCCAGCTCCCGCAATCGTTCTGTCTATCGATAATTTGCACGAATACGTGCAATTCGATGTTTCCAATCGTTTTGCATCGACGGTAGGTAAGGATTCACTTCCCAGCTCCCGCAATCGTTCTTTCTATCGATAATTGGCACGAATACGTGATATTCGATGTTCCCAATCGTTTTGCATCGACGGTAGGTATGGATTCACTTCGCAGCTCCCGCAATCGTTCTTTCTATCGATAATTTGCACGAATACGTGCAATTCGATGTTTCCAATCGTTTTGCATCGACGGTAGGTAAGGATTCACTTCCCAGCTCCCGCAATCGTTCTTTCTATCGATAATTTCCACGAATACGTGCTATTCGATGTTTCCAATCGTTTTGCATCGACGGTAGGTAAGGATTCACTTCCCAGCTCCCGCAATCGTTCTTTCTATCGATTATTGGCACGAATACGTGCTATTCGATGTTTCCAATCGTTTTGCATCGGCGGTAGGTAAGGATTCACTTCCCAGCTCCCGCAATCGTTCCTTCTATCGATAATTTCCACGAATACGTGCTTTTCGATGTTTCCAATCGTCTTGCATCGACGGTAGGTAAGGATTCACTTCCCAGCTCCCGCAATCGTTCTGTCTATCGATAATTTGCACGAATACGTGCAATTCGATGTTTCCAATCGTTTTGCATCGACGGTAGGTAAGGATTCACTTCCCAGCTCCCGCAATCGTTCTTTCTATCGATAATTGGCACGAATACGTGATATGCGATGTTTCCAATCGTTTTGCATCGACGGTAGGTAAGGATTCACTTCCCAGCTCCCGCAATCGTTCTGTCTATCGATAATTTGCACGAATACGTGCAATTCGATGTTTCCAATCGTTTTGCATCGGCGGTAGGTAAGGATTCACTTCCCAGCTCCCGCAATCGATCGTTCTATGCATAATTGGCACGAATACGTGATATTCGATGTTTCCAATCGTTTTGCATGGACGGTAGGTAAGGATTCACTTCCCGCCTCCCGCAATCGTTCTTTCTATCGATAATTTGCACGAATACGTGCTATTCGATGTTTCCAATCGATTTGCATCGACGGTAGGTAAGGATTCACTTCCCAGCTCCCGCAATCGTTCTTTCTTTCGATAATTGGCACGAATACGTGATATTCGATGTTTCCAATCGTTTTGCATCGACGGTAGGTAAGGATTCACTTCCCAGCTCCCGCAATCGTTCTTTCTATCGATAATTTGCACGAAAACGTGATATTCGATGTTTCCAATCGTTTTGCATCGACGGTAGGTAAGGATTCACTTCCCAGCTCCCACAATCGTTCTTTCTATCGATAATTTCCACGATTACGTGCTATTCGATGTTTCCAATCGTTTTGCATCGACGGTAGGTAAGGATTCACTTCCCAGCTCCCGCAATCGTTCTGTCTATCGATAACTTGCACGAATACGTGCAATTCGATGTTTCCAATCGTTTTGCATCGACGGTAGGTAAGGATTCACTTCCCAGCTCCCGCAATCGATTGTTCTATCGATAATTGGCACGAATACCTGATGTTCGATGTTTCCAATCGTTTTGCATCGACGGTAGGTAAGGATTCACTTCCCAGCTCCCGCAATCGTTCTTTCTATCGATAACTTGCACGAATACGTGAATTCGATGTTTCCAATCGTTTTGCATCGACGGTAGGTAAGGATTCACTTCCCAGCTCCCACAATCGTTCCTTCTATCGATAATTTCCACGAATACGTGCTTTTCGATGTTTCCAATCGTCTTGCATCGACGGTAGGTAAGGATTCACTTCCCAGCTCCCGCAATCGTTCTGTCTATCGATAATTTGCACGAATACGTGAATTCGATGTTTCCAATCGTTTTGCATCGACGGTAGGTAAGGATTCACTTCCCAGCTCCCGCAATCGTTCTTTCTATCGATTATTGGCACGAATACGTGCTATTCGATGTTTCCAATCGTTTTGCATCGACGGTAGGTAAGGATTCACTTCCCAGCTCCCGCAATCGTTCCTTCTATCGATAATTTCCACGAATACGTGCTTTTCGATGTTTCCAATCGTCTTGCATCGACGGTAGGTAAGGATTCACTTCCCAGCTCCCGCAATCGTTCTGTCTATCGATAATTTGCACGAATACGTGCAATTCGATGTTTCCAATCGTTTTGCATCGACGGTAGGTAAGGATTCACTTCCCAGCTCCCGAAATCGTTCTTTCTATCGATAATTGACACGAATACGTGATATGCGATGTTTCCAATCGTTTTGCATCGACGGTAGGTAAGGATTCACTTCCCAGCTCCCGCAATCGTTCTTTCTATCGATAACTTGCACGAATACGTGAATTCGATGTTTCCAATCGTTTTGCATCGACGGTAGGTAAGGATTCACTTCCCAGCTCCCGCAATCGTTCTTTCTATCGATTATTGGCACGAATACGTGCTATTCGATGTTTCCAATCGTTTTGCATCGACGGTAGGTAAGGATTCACTTCCCAGCTCCCACAATCGTTCCTTCTATCGATAATTTCCACGAATACGTGCTTTTCGATGTTTCCAATCGTCTTGCATCGACGGTAGGTAAGGATTCACTTCCCAGCTCCCGCAATCGTTCTGTCTATCGATAATTTGCACGAATACGTGAATTCGATGTTTCCAATCGTTTTGCATCGACGGTAGGTAAGGATTCACTTCCCAGCTCCCGCAATCGTTCTTTCTATCGATTATTGGCACGAATACGTGCTATTCGATGTTTCCAATCGTTTTGCATCGACGGTAGGTAAGGATTCACTTCCCAGCTCCCGCAATCGTTCCTTCTATCGATAATTTGCACGAATACGTGCAATTCGATGTTTCCAATCGTTTTGCATCGACGGTAGGTAAGGATTCACTTCCCAGCTCCCGAAATCGTTCTTTCTATCGATAATTGACACGAATACGTGATATGCGATGTTTCCAATCGTTTTGCATCGACGGTAGGTAAGGATTCACTTCCCAGCTCCCGCAATCGTTCTGTCTATCGATAATTTGCACGAATACGTGCAATTCGATGTTTCCAATCGTTTTGCATCGACGGTAGGTAAGGATTCACTTCCCAGCTCCCGCAATCGTTCCTTCTATCGATAATTTCCACGAATACGTGCTTTTCGATGTTTCCAATCGTCTTGCATCGACGGTAGGTAAGGATTCACTTCCCAGCTCCCGCAATCGTTCTGTCTATCGATAATTTGCACGAATACGTGCAATTCGATGTTTCCAATCGTTTTGCATCGACGGTAGGTAAGGATTCACTTCCCAGCTCCCGCAATCGTTCTTTCTATCGATAATTGGCACGAATACGTGATATTCGATGTTCCCAATCGTTTTGCATCGACGGTAGGTAAGGATTCACTTCCCAGCTCCCGCAATCGTTCTTTCTATCGATTATTGGCACGAATACGTGCTATTCGATGTTTCCAATCGTTTTGCATCGACGGTAGGTAAGGATTCACTTCCCAGCTCCCACAATCGTTCCTTCTATCGATAATTTCCACGAATACGTGCTTTTCGATGTTTCCAATCGTCTTGCATCGACGGTAGGTAAGGATTCACTTCCCAGCTCCCGCAATCGTTCTGTCTATCGATAATTTGCACGAATACGTGCAATTCGATGTTTCCAATCGTTTTGCATCGACGGTAGGTAAGGATTCACTTCCCAGCTCCCGCAAACGTTCTTTCTATCGATAATTGACACGAATACGTGATATGCGATGTTTCCAATCGTTTTGCATCGACGGTAGGTAAGGATTCACTTCCCAGCTCCCGCAATCGTTCTTTCTATCGATAATTTCCACGAATACGTGCTATTCGATGTTTCCAATCGTTTTGCATCGACGGTAGGTAAGGATTCACTTCCCAGCTCCCGCAATCGTTCTGTCTATCGATAACTTGCACGAATACGTGCAATTCGATGTTTCCAATCGTTTTGCATCGACGGTAGGTAAGGATTCACTTCCCAGCTCCCGCAATCGATTGTTCTATCGATAATTGGCACGAATACCTGATGTTCGATGTTTCCAATCGTTTTGCATCGACGGTAGGTAAGGATTCACTTCCCAGCTCCCGCAATCGTTCTTTCTATCGATAACTTGCACGAATACGTGAATTCGATGTTTCCAATCGTTTTGCATCGACGGTAGGTAAGGATTCACTTCCCAGCTCCCGCAATCGTTCTGTCTATCGATAATTTGCACGAATACGTGCAATTCGATGTTTCCAATCGTTTTGCATCGACGGTAGGTAAGGATTCACTTCCCAGCTCCCACAATCGTTCCTTCTATCGATAATTTCCACGAATACGTGCTTTTCGATGTTTACAATCGTCTTGCATCGACGGTAGGTAAGGATTCACTTCGCAGCTCCCGCAATCGTTCTTTCTATCGATAATTGGCACGAATACGTGAATTCGATGTTTCCAATCGTTTTGCATCGACGGTAGGTAAGGATTCACTTCCCAGCTCCCGCAATCGTTCTTTCTATCGATTATTGGCACGAATACGTGCTATTCGATGTTTCCAATCGTTTTGCATCGACGGTAGGTAAGGATTCACTTCCCAGCTCCCGCAATCGTTCTGTCTATCGATAATTTGCACGAATACGTGCAATTCGATGTTTCCAATCGTTTTGCATCGACGGTAGGTAAGGATTCACTTCCCAGCTCCCGCAATCGTTCCTTCTATCGATAATTTCCACGAATACGTGCTTTTCGATGTTTCCAATCGTCTTGCATCGACGGTAGGTAAGGATTCACTTCCCAGCTCCCGCAATCGTTCTGTCTATCGATAATTTGCACGAATACGTGCAATTCGATGTTTCCAATCGTTTTGCATCGACGGTAGGTAAGGATTCACTTCCCAGCTCCCGCAATCGTTCTTTCTATCGATAATTGGCACGAATACGTGATATTCGATGTTCCCAATCGTTTTGCATCGACGGTAGGTAAGGATTCACTTCGCAGCTCCCGCAATCGTTCTTTCTATCGATAATTGGCACGAATACGTGCTATTCGATGTTTCCAATCGTTTTGCATCATCTTTAGGTAAGGATTCACTTCCCAGCTCCCGCAATCGTTCTTTCTATCGATAATTGGCACGAATACGTGCTATTCGATGTTTCCAATCGTTTTGCATCGACGGTAGGTATGGATTCACTTCGCAGCTCCCGCAATCGTTCTTTCTATCGATAATTTGCACGAATACGTGCAATTCGATGTTTCCAATCGTTTTGCATCGACGGTAGGTAAGGATTCACTTCCCAGCTCCCGCAATCGTTCTTTCTATCGATAATTTCCACGAATACGTGCTATTCGATGTTTCCAATCGTTTTGCATCGACGGTAGGTAAGGATTCACTTCCCAGCTCCCGCAATCGTTCTTTCTATCGATTATTGGCACGAATACGTGCTATTCGATGTTTCCAATCGTTTTGCATCGACGGTAGGTAAGGATTCACTTCCCAGCTCCCGCATTCGTTCCTTCTATCGATAATTTCCACGAATACGTGCTTTTCGATGTTTCCAATCGTCTTGCATCGACGGTATGTAAGGATTCACTTCCCAGCTCCCGCAATCGTTCTGTCTATCGATAATTTGCACGAATACGTGCAATTCGATGTTTCCAATCGTTTTGCATCGACGGTAGGTAAGGATTCACTTCCCAGCTCCCGCAATCGTTCTTTCTATCGATAATTGACACGAATACGTGATATGCGATGTTTCCAATCGTTTTGCATCGACGGTAGGTAAGGATTCACTTCCCAGCTCCCGCAATCGTTCTGTCTATCGATAATTTGCACGAATACGTGCAATTCGATGTTTCCAATCGTTTTGCATCGGCGGTAGGTAAGGATTCACTTCCCAGCTCCCGCAATCGATCGTTCTATCCATAATTGGCACGAATACGTGATATTCGATGTTTCCAATCGTTTTGCATCGACGGTAGGTAAGGATTCACTTCCCGGCTCCCGCAATCGTTCTTTCTATCGATAATTTGCACGAATACGTGCTATTCGATGTTTCCAATCGATTTGCATCGACGGTAGGTAAGGATTCACTTCCCAGCTCCCGCAATCGTTCTTTCTTTCGATAATTGGCACGAATACGTGATATTCGATGTTTCCAATCGTTTTGCATCGACGGTAGGTAAGGATTCACTTCCCAGCTCCCGCAATCGTTCTTTCTATCGATAATTTGCACGAATACGTGATATTGGATGTTTCCAATCGTTTTGCATCGACGGTAGGTAAGGATTCACTTCCCAGCTCCCACAATCGTTCTTTCTATCGATAATTTCCACGATTACGTGCTATTCGATGTTTCCAATCGTTTTGCATCGACGGTAGGTAAGGATTCACTTCCCAGCTCCCGCAATCGTTCTGTCTATCGATAACTTGCACGAATACGTGCAATTCGATGTTTCCAATCGTTTTGCATCGACGGTAGGTAAGGATTCACTTCCCAGCTCCCGCAATCGATTGTTCTATCGATAATTGGCACGAATACCTGATGTTCGATGTTTCCAATCGTTTTGCATCGACGGTAGGTAAGGATTCACTTCCCAGCTCCCGCAATCGTTCTTTCTATCGATAACTTGCACGAATACGTGAATTCGATGTTTCCAATCGTTTTGCATC
Source organism: Nomada flava (assembly GCA_951802745.1). Taxonomy (NCBI): domain Eukaryota; kingdom Metazoa; phylum Arthropoda; class Insecta; order Hymenoptera; family Apidae; genus Nomada; species Nomada flava. Next base: position 343,341 of record OX637907.1, read on the forward strand.
GACGGTAGGTAAGGATTCACTTCCCAGCTCCCGCAATCGTTCTTTCTATCGATTATTGGCACGAATACGTGCTATTCGATGTTTCCAATCGTTTTGCATCGACGGTAGGTAAGGATTCACTTCCCAGCTCCCACAATCGTTCCTTCTATCGATAATTTCCACGAATACGTGCTTTTCGATGTTTCCAATCGTCTTGCATCGACGGTAGGTAAGGATTCACTTCCCAGCTCCCGTAATCGTTCTGTCTATCGATAATTTGCACGAATACGTGCAATTCGATGTTTCCAATCGTTTTGCATCGACGGTAGGTAAGGATTCACTTCCCAGCTCCCGCAAACGTTCTTTCTATCGATAATTGACACGAATACGTGATATACGATGTTTCCAATCGTTTTGCATCGACGGTAGGTAAGGATTCACTTCCCAGCTCCCGCAATCGTTCTTTCTATCGATAATTTCCACGAATACGTGCTATTCGAGGTTTCCAATCGTTTTGCATCGACGGTAGGTAAGGATTCACTTCCCAGCTCCCACAATCGCTCTTTCTATCGATAATTTCCACGAATACGTGCTATTCGATGTTTCCAATCGTTTTGCATCGACGGTAGGTAAGGATTCACTTCCCAGCTCCCGCAATCGTTCTGTCTATCGATAATTTGCACGAATACGTGCAATTCGATGTTTCCAATCGTTTTGCATCGACGGTAGGTAAGGATTCACTTCCCAGCTCCCGCAATCGATCGTTCTATCGATAATTGGCACGAATACGTGATATTCGATGTTTCCAATCGTTTTGCATCGACGGTAGGTAAGGATTCACTTCCCAGCTCCCGCAATCGTTCTTTCTATCGATAATTTGCACGAATACGTGATATTCGATGTTTCCAATCGTTTTGCATCGACGGTAGGTAAGGATTCACTTCCCAGCTCCCACAATCGTTCTTTCTATCGATAATTTCCACGATTACGTGCTATTCGATGTTTCCAATCGTTTTGCATCGACGGTAGGTAAGGATTCACTTCCCAGCTCCCGCAATCGTTCTGTCTATCGATAACTTGCACGAATACGTGCAATTCGATGTTTCCAATCGTTTTGCATCGACGGTAGCTAAGGATTCACTTCCCAGCTCCCGCAATCGATTGTTCTATCGATAATTGGCACGAATACCTGATGTTCGATGTTTCCAATCGTTTTGCATCGACGGTAGGTAAGGATTCACTTCCCAGCTCCCGCAATCGTTCTTTCTATCGATAATTTGCACGAATACGTGAATTCGATGTTTCCAATCGTTTTGCATCGACGGTAGGTAAGGATTCACTTCCCAGCTCCCGCAATCGTTCTTTCTATCGATTATTGGCACGAATACGTGCTATTCGATGTTTCCAATCGTTTTGCATCGACGGTAGGTAAGGATTCACTTCCCAGCTCCCACAATCGTTCTTTCTATCGATAATTTTCACGAATACGTGCTATTCGATGTTTCCAATCGTTTTGCATCGACGGTAGGTAAGGATTCACTTCCCAGCTCCCGCGATCGTTCTGTCTATCGATAATTTGCACGAATACGTGCAATTCGATGTTTCCAATCGTTTTGCATCGACGGTAGGTAAGGATTCACTTCCCAGCTCCCGCAATCGTTCTGTCTATCGATAATTTGCACGAATACGTGCAATTCGATGTTTCCAATCGTTTTGCATCGACGGTAGGTAAGGATCCACTTCCCAGCTCCCGCAATCGTTCTGTCTATCGATAATTTGCACGAATACGTGATATGCGATGTTTCCAATCGTTTTGCATCGACGGTAGGTAAGGATTCACTTCCCAGCTCCCGCAATCGTTCTGTCTATCGATAACTTGCACGAATACGTGCAATTCGATGTTTCCAATCGTTTTGCATCGACGGTAGGTAAGGATTCACTTCCCAGCTCCCGCAATCGATCGTTCTATCCATAATTGGCACGAATACGTGATATTCGATGTTTCCAATCGTTTTGCATCGACGGTAGGTAAGGATTCACTTCCCAGCTCCCGCAATCGTTCTTTCTATCGATAATTTGCACGAATACGTGCTATTCGATGTTTCCAATCGATTTGCATCGACGGTAGGTAAGGATTCACTTCCCAGCTCCCGCAATCGTTCTTTCTATCGATAATTGGCACGAATACGTGATATTCGATGTTCCCAATCGTTTTGCATCGACGGTAGGTAAGGATTCACTTCCCAGCTCCCGCAATCGTTCTGTCTATCGATAACTTGCACGAATACGTGCAATTCGATGTTTCCAATCGTTTTGCATCGACGGTAGCTAAGGATTCACTTCCCAGCTCCCGCAATCGATTGTTCTATCGATAATTGGCACGAATACCTGATGTTCGATGTTTCCAATCGTTTTGCATCGACGGTAGGTAAGGATTCACTTCCCAGCTCCCGCAATCGTTCTTTCTATCGATAATTTGCACGAATACGTGAATTCGATGTTTCCAATCGTTTTGCATCGACGGTAGGTAAGGATTCACTTCCCAGCTCCCGCAATCGTTCTTTCTATCGATTATTGGCACGAATACGTGCTATTCGATGTTTCCAATCGTTTTGCATCGACGGTAGGTAAGGATTCACTTCCCAGCTCCCGCAATCGTTCCTTCTATCGATAATTTCCACGAATACGTGCTTTTCGATGTTTCCAATCGTCTTGCATCGACGGTAGGTAAGGATTCACTTCCCAGCTCCCGCAATCGTTCTGTCTATCGATAATTTGAACGAATACGTGCAATTCGATGTTTCCAATCGTTTTGCATCGACGGTAGGTAAGGATTCACTTCCCAGCTCCCGCAAACGTTCTTTCTATCGATAATTGACACGAATACGTGATATGCGATGTTTCCAATTGTTTTGCATCGACGGTAGGTAAGGATTCACTTCCCAGCTCCCGCAATCGTTCTTTCTATCGATAATTTCCACGAATACGTGCTATTCGAGGTTTCCAATCGTTTTGCATCGACGGTAGGTAAGGATTCACTTCCCAGCTCCCACAATCGTTCTTTCTATCGATAATTTTCACGAATACGTGCTATTCGATGTTTCCAATCGTTTTGCATCGACGGTAGGTAAGGATTCACTTCCCAGCTCCCGCGATCGTTCTGTCTATCGATAATTTGCACGAATACGTGCAATTCGATGTTTCCAATCGTTTTGCATCGACGGTAGGTAAGGATTCACTTCCCAGCTCCCGCAATCGTTCTGTCTATCGATAATTTGCACGAATACGTGCAATTCGATGATTCCAATCGTTTTGCATCGACGGTAGGTAAGGATCCACTTCCCAGCTCCCGCAATCGTTCTGTCTATCGATAATTTGCACGAATACGTGATATGCGATGTTTCCAATCGTTTTGCATCGACGGTAGGTAAGGATTCACTTCCCAGCTCCCGCAATCGTTCTGTCTATCGATAACTTGCACGAATACGTGCAATTCGATGTTTCCAATCGTTTTGCATCGACGGTAGGTAAGGATTCACTTCCCAGCTCCCGCAATCGATCGTTCTATCCATAATTGGCACGAATACGTGATATTCGATGTTTCCAATCGTTTTGCATCGACGGTAGGTAAGGATTCACTTCCCAGCTCCCGCAATCGTTCTTTCTATCGATAATTTGCACGAATACGTGCTATTCGATGTTTCCAATCGATTTGCATCGACGGTAGGTAAGGATTCACTTCCCAGCTCCCGCAATCGTTCTTTCTATCGATAATTGGCACGAATACGTGATATTCGATGTTCCCAATCGTTTTGCATCGACGGTAGGTAAGGATTCACTTCGCAGCTCCCGCAATCGTTCCTTCTATCGATAATTTGCACGAATACGTGCAATTCGATGTTTCAAATCGTTTTGCATCGACGGTAGGTAAGGATTCACTTCCCAGCTCCCGCAATCGTTCTTTCTATCGATAATTGGCACGAATACGTGATATTCGATGTTCCCAATCGTTTTGCATCGACGGTAGGTAAGGATTCACTTCGCAGCTCCCGCAATCGTTCTTTCTATCGATAATTGGCAGGAATACGTGCTATTCGATGTTTCCAATCGTTTTGCATCATCTTTAGGTAAGGATTCACTTCCCAGCTCCCACAATCGTTCCTTCTATCGATAATTTCCACGAATACGTGCTTTTCGATGTTTCCAATCGTCTTGCATCGACGGTAGGTAAGGATTCACTTCCCAGCTCCCGCAAACGTTCTTTCTATCGATAATTGACACGAATACGTGATATGCGATGTTTCCAATCGTTTTGCATCGACGGTAGGTAAGGATTCACTTCCCAGCTCCCGCAATCGTTCTTTCTATCGATAATTTCCACGAATACGTGCTATTCGAGGTTTCCAATCGTTTTGCATCGACGGTAGGTAAGGATTCACTTCCCAGCTCCCACAATCGTTCTTTCTATCGATAATTTCCACGAATACGTGCTATTCGATGTTTCCAATCGTTTTGCATCGACGGTAGGTAAGGATTCACCTCCCAGCTCCCGCAATCGTTCTGTCTATCGATAATTTGCACGAATACGTGCAATTCGATGTTTCCAATCGTTTTGCATCGACGGTAGGTAAGGATTCACTTCCCAGCTCCCGCAATCGATCGTTCTATCGATAATTGGCACGAATACGTGATATTCGATGTTTCCAATCGTTTTGCATCGACGGTAGGTAAGGATTCACTTCCCAGCTCCCGCAATCGTTCTTTCTATCGATAATTTGCACGAATACGTGATATTCGATGTTTCCAATCGTTTTGCATCGACGGTAGGTAAGGATTCACTTCCCAGCTCCCACAATCGTTCTTTCTATCGATAATTTCCACGATTACGTGCTATTCGATGTTTCCAATCGTTTTGCATCGACGGTAGGTAAGGATTCACTTCCCAGCTCCCGCAATCGTTCTGTCTTTCGATAACTTGCACGAATACGTGCAATTCGATGTTTCCAATCGTTTTGCATCGACGGTAGGTAAGGATTCACTTCCCAGCTCCCGCAATCGATTGTTCTATCGATAATTGGCACGAATACCTGATGTTCGATGTTTCCAATCGTTTTGCATCGACGGTAGGTAAGGATTCACTTCCCAGCTCCCGCAATCGTTCTTTCTATCGATAATTTGCACGAATACGTGAATTCGATGTTTCCAATCGTTTTGCATCGACGGTAGGTAAGGATTCACTTCCCAGCTCCCGCAATCGTTCTTTCTATCGATTATTGGCACGAATACGTGCTATTCGATGTTTCCAATCGTTTTGCATCGACGGTAGGTAAGGATTCACTTCCCAGCTCCCGCAATCGTTCCTTCTATCGATAATTTCCACGAATACGTGCTTTTCGATGTTTCCAATCGTCTTGCATCGACGGTAGGTAAGGATTCACTTCCCAGCTCCCGCAATCGTTCTGTCTATCGATAATTTGCACGAATACGTGCAATTCGATGTTTCCAATCGTTTTGCATCGACGGTAGGTAAGGATTCACTTCCCAGCTCCCGCAAACGTTCTTTCTATCGATAATTGACACGAATACGTGATATGCGATGTTTCCAATCGTTTTGCATCGACGGTAGGTAAGGATTCACTTCCCAGCTCCCGCAATCGTTCTTTCTATCGATAATTTCCACGAATACGTGCTATTCGAGGTTTCCAATCGTTTTGCATCGACGGTAGGTAAGGATTCACTTCCCAGCTCCCACAATCGTTCTTTCTATCGATAATTTCCACGAATACGTGCTATTCGATGTTTCCAATCGTTTTGCATCGACGGTAGGTAAGGATTCACTTCCCAGCTCCCGCAATCGTTCTGTCTATCGATAATTTGCACGAATACGTGCAATTCGATGTTTCCAATCGTTTTGCATCGACGGTAGGTAAGGATTCACGTCCCAGCTCCCGCAATCGATCGTTCTATCGATAATTGGCACGAATACGTGATGTTCGATGTTTCCAATCGTTTTGCATCGACGGTAGGTAAGGATCCACTTCCCAGCTCCCGCAATCGTTCTGTCTATCGATAATTTGCACGAATACGTGAATTCGATGTTTCCAATCGTTTTGCATCGACGGTAGGTAAGGATTCACTTCCCAGCTCCCACAATCGTTCTTTCTATCGATAATTTCCACGATTACGTGCTATTCGATGTTTCCAATCGTTTTGCATCGACGGTAGGTAAGGATTCACTTCCCAGCTCCCGCAATCGTTCTTTCTATCGATAATTTCCACGAATACGTGCTATTCGAGGTTTCCAATCGTTTTGCATCGACGGTAGGTAAGGATTCACTTCCCAGCTCCCACAATCGTTCTTTCTATCGATAATTTCCACGAATACGTGCTATTCGATGTTTCCAATCGTTTTGCATCGACGGTAGGTAAGGATTCACCTCCCAGCTCCCGCAATCGTTCTGTCTATCGATAATTTGCACGAATACGTGCAATTCGATGTTTCCAATCGTTTTGCATCGACGGTAGGTAAGGATTCACTTCCCAGCTCCCACAATCGTTCTTTCTATCGATAATTTCCACGAATACGTGCTATTCGATGTTTCCAATCGTTTTGCATCGACGGTAGGTAAGGATTCACCTCCCAGCTCCCGCAATCGTTCTGTCTATCGATAATTTGCACGAATACGTGCTATTCGATGTTTCCAATCGTTTTGCATCGACGGTAGGTAAGGATTCACTTCCCAGCTCCCGCAAACGTTCTTTCTATCGATAATTGACACGAATACGTGATATGCGATGTTTCCAATCGTTTTGCATCGACGGTAGGTAAGGATTCACTTCCCAGCTCCCGCAATCGTTCTTTCTATCGATAATTTCCACGAATACGTGCTATTCGAGGTTTCCAATCGTTTTGCATCGACGGTAGGTAAGGATTCACTTCCCAGCTCCCACAATCGTTCTTTCTATCGATAATTTCCACGAATACGTGCTATTCGATGTTTCCAATCGTTTTGCATCGACGGTAGGTAAGGATTCACTTCCCAGCTCCCGCAATCGTTCTGTCTATCGATAATTTGCACGAATACGTGCAATTCGATGTTTCCAATCGTTTTGCATCGACGGTAGGTAAGGATTCACGTCCCAGCTCCCGCAATCGATCGTTCTATCGATAATTGGCACGAATACGTGATGTTCGATGTTTCCAATCGTTTTGCATCGACGGTAGGTAAGGATCCACTTCCCAGCTCCCGCAATCGTTCTGTCTATCGATAATTTGCACGAATACGTGAATTCGATGTTTCCAATCGTTTTGCATCGACGGTAGGTAAGGATTCACTTCCCAGCTCCCACAATCGTTCTTTCTATCGATAATTTCCACGATTACGTGCTATTCGATGTTTCCAATCGTTTTGCATCGACGGTAGGTAAGGATTCACTTCCCAGCTCCCGCAATCGTTCTTTCTATCGATAATTTCCACGAATACGTGCTATTCGAGGTTTCCAATCGTTTTGCATCGACGGTAGGTAAGGATTCACTTCCCAGCTCCCACAATCGTTCTTTCTATCGATAATTTCCACGAATACGTGCTATTCGATGTTTCCAATCGTTTTGCATCGACGGTAGGTAAGGATTCACCTCCCAGCTCCCGCAATCGTTCTGTCTATCGATAATTTGCACGAATACGTGCAATTCGATGTTTCCAATCGTTTTGCATCGACGGTAGGTAAGGATTCACTTCCCAGCTCCCGCAATCGATCGTTCTATCGATAATTGGCACGAATACGTGATATTCGATGTTTCCAATCGTTTTGCATCGACGGTAGGTAAGGATTCACTTCCCAGCTCCCGCAATCGTTCTTTCTATCGATAATTTGCACGAATACGTGATATTCGATGTTTCCAATCGTTTTGCATCGACGGTAGGTAAGGATTCACTTCCCAGCTCCCACAATCGTTCTTTCTATCGATAATTTCCACGATTACGTGCTATTCGATGTTTCCAATCGTTTTGCATCGACGGTAGGTAAGGATTCACTTCCCAGCTCCCGCAATCGTTCTGTCTTTCGATAACTTGCACGAATACGTGCAATTCGATGTTTCCAATCGTTTTGCATCGACGGTAGGTAAGGATTCACTTCCCAGCTCCCGCAATCGATTGTTCTATCGATAATTGGCACGAATACCTGATGTTCGATGTTTCCAATCGTTTTGCATCGACGGTAGGTAAGGATTCACTTCCCAGCTCCCGCAATCGTTCTTTCTATCGATAATTTGCACGAATACGTGAATTCGATGTTTCCAATCGTTTTGCATCGACGGTAGGTAAGGATTCACTTCCCAGCTCCCGCAATCGTTCTTTCTATCGATTATTGGCACGAATACGTGCTATTCGATGTTTCCAATCGTTTTGCATCGACGGTAGGTAAGGATTCACTTCCCAGCTCCCGCAATCGTTCCTTCTATCGATAATTTCCACGAATACGTGCTTTTCGATGTTTCCAATCGTCTTGCATCGACGGTAGGTAAGGATTCACTTCCCAGCTCCCGCAATCGTTCTGTCTATCGATAATTTGCACGAATACGTGCAATTCGATGTTTCCAATCGTTTTGCATCGACGGTAGGTAAGGATTCACTTCCCAGCTCCCGCAAACGTTCTTTCTATCGATAATTGACACGAATACGTGATATGCGATGTTTCCAATCGTTTTGCATCGACGGTAGGTAAGGATTCACTTCCCAGCTCCCGCAATCGTTCTTTCTATCGATAATTTCCACGAATACGTGCTATTCGAGGTTTCCAATCGTTTTGCATCGACGGTAGGTAAGGATTCACTTCCCAGCTCCCACAATCGTTCTTTCTATCGATAATTTCCACGAATACGTGCTATTCGATGTTTCCAATCGTTTTGCATCGACGGTAGGTAAGGATTCACTTCCCAGCTCCCGCAATCGTTCTGTCTATCGATAATTTGCACGAATACGTGCAATTCGATGTTTCCAATCGTTTTGCATCGACGGTAGGTAAGGATTCACGTCCCAGCTCCCGCAATCGATCGTTCTATCGATAATTGGCACGAATACGTGATGTTCGATGTTTCCAATCGTTTTGCATCGACGGTAGGTAAGGATCCACTTCCCAGCTCCCGCAATCGTTCTGTCTATCGATAATTTGCACGAATACGTGAATTCGATGTTTCCAATCGTTTTGCATCGACGGTAGGTAAGGATTCACTTCCCAGCTCCCACAATCGTTCTTTCTATCGATAATTTCCACGATTACGTGCTATTCGATGTTTCCAATCGTTTTGCATCGACGGTAGGTAAGGATTCACTTCCCAGCTCCCGCAATCGTTCTTTCTATCGATAATTTGCACGAATACGTGATATTCGATGTTTCCAATCGTTTTGCATCGACGGTAGGTAAGGATTCACTTCCCAGCTCCCACAATCGTTCTTTCTATCGATAATTTCCACGATTACGTGCTATTCGATGTTTCCAATCGTTTTGCATCGACGGTAGGTAAGGATTCACTTCCCAGCTCCCGCAATCGTTCTGTCTTTCGATAACTTGCACGAATACGTGCAATTCGATGATTCCAATCGTTTTGCATCGACGGTAGGTAAGGATTCACTTCCCAGCTCCCGCAATCGTTCCTTCTATCGATAATTTCCACGAATACGTGCTTTTCGATGTTTCCAATCGTCTTGCATCGACGGTAGGTAAGGATTCACTTCCCAGCTCCCGCAATCGTTCTGTCTATCGATAATTTGCACGAATACGTGCAATTCGATGTTTCCAATCGTTTTGCATCGACGGTAGGTAAGGATTCACTTCCCAGCTCCCGCAAACGTTCTTTCTATCGATAATTGACACGAATACGTGATATGCGATGTTTCCAATCGTTTTGCATCGACGGTAGGTAAGGATTCACTTCCCAGCTCCCGCAATCGTTCTTTCTATCGATAATTTCCACGAATACGTGCTATTCGAGGTTTCCAATCGTTTTGCATCGACGGTAGGTAAGGATTCACTTCCCAGCTCCCACAATCGTTCTTTCTATCGATAATTTCCACGAATACGTGCTATTCGATGTTTCCAATCGTTTTGCATCGACGGTAGGTAAGGATTCACTTCCCAGCTCCCGCAATCGTTCTGTCTATCGATAATTTGCACGAATACGTGCAATTCGATGTTTCCAATCGTTTTGCATCGACGGTAGGTAAGGATTCACGTCCCAGCTCCCGCAATCGATCGTTCTATCGATAATTGGCACGAATACGTGATGTTCGATGTTTCCAATCGTTTTGCATCGACGGTAGGTAAGGATCCACTTCCCAGCTCCCGCAATCGTTCTGTCTATCGATAATTTGCACGAATACGTGAATTCGATGTTTCCAATCGTTTTGCATCGACGGTAGGTAAGGATTCACTTCCCAGCTCCCACAATCGTTCTTTCTATCGATAATTTCCACGATTACGTGCTATTCGATGTTTCCAATCGTTTTGCATCGACGGTAGGTAAGGATTCACTTCCCAGCTCCCGCAATCGTTCTTTCTATCGATAATTTGCACGAATACGTGATATTCGATGTTTCCAATCGTTTTGCATCGACGGTAGGTAAGGATTCACTTCCCAGCTCCCGCAATCGTTCTGTCTTTCGATAACTTGCACGAATACGTGCAATTCGATGATTCCAATCGTTTTGCATCGACGGTAGGTAAGGATTCACTTCCCAGCTCCCGCAATCGATTGTTCTATCGATAATTGGCACGAATACCTGATGTTCGATGTTTCCAATCGTTTTGCATCGACGGTAGGTAAGGATTCACTTCCCAGCTCCCGCAATCGTTCTTTCTATCGATAATTTGCACGAATACGTGAATTCGATGTTTCCAATCGTTTTGCATCGACGGTAGGTAAGGATTCACTTCCCAGCTCCCGCAATCGTTCTTTCTATCGATTATTGGCACGAATACGTGCTATTCGATGTTTCCAATCGTTTTGCATCGACGGTAGGTAAGGATTCACTTCCCAGCTCCCGCAATCGTTCCTTCTATCGATAATTTCCACGAATACGTGCTTTTCGATGTTTCCAATCGTCTTGCATCGACGGTAGGTAAGGATTCACTTCCCAGCTCCCGCAATCGTTCTGTCTATCGATAATTTGCACGAATACGTGCAATTCGATGTTTCCAATCGTTTTGCATCGACGGTAGGTAAGGATTCACTTCCCAGCTCCCGCAAACGTTCTTTCTATCGATAATTGACACGAATACGTGATATGCGATGTTTCCAATCGTTTTGCATCGACGGTAGGTAAGGATTCACTTCCCAGCTCCCGCAATCGTTCTTTCTATCGATAATTTCCACGAATACGTGCTATTCGAGGTTTCCAATCGTTTTGCATCGACGGTAGGTAAGGATTCACTTCCCAGCTCCCACAATCGTTCTTTCTATCGATAATTTCCACGAATACGTGCTATTCGATGTTTCCAATCGTTTTGCATCGACGGTAGGTAAGGATTCACTTCCCAGCTCCCGCAATCGTTCTGTCTATCGATAATTTGCACGAATACGTGCAATTCGATTTTTCCAATCGTTTTGCATCGACGGTAGGTAAGGATTCACTTCCCAGCTCCCGCAATCGATCGTTCTATCGATAATTGGCACGAATACGTGATGTTCGATGTTTCCAATCGTTTTGCATCGACGGTAGGTAAGGATCCACTTCCCAGCTCCCGCAATCGTTCTGTCTATCGATAATTTGCACGAATACGTGAATTCGATGTTTCCAATCGTTTTGCAACGACGGTAGGTAAGGATTCACTTCCCAGCTCCCGCAATCGTTCTTTCTATCGATTATTGGCACGAATACGTGCTATTCGATGTTTCCAATCGTTTTGCATCGACGGTAGGTAAGGATTCACTTCCCAGCTCCCGCAATCGTTCCTTCTATCGATAATTTCCACGAATACGTGCTTTTCGATGTTTCGAATCGTCTTGCATCGACGGTAGGTAAGGATTCACTTCCCAGCTCCCGCAATCGTTCTGTCTATCGATAATTTGCACGAATACGTGCAATTCGATGTTTCCAATCGTTTTGCATCGACGGTAGGTAAGGATTCACTTCCCAGCTCCGGCAAACGTTCTTTCTATCGATAATTGACACGAATACGTGATATGCGATGTTTCCAATCGTTTTGCATCGACGGTAGGTAAGGATTCACGTCCCAGCTCCCGCAATCGTTCTTTCTATCGATAACTTGCACGAATACGTGCAATTCGATGTTTCCAATCGTTTTGCATCGACGGTAGGTAAGGATTCACTTCCCAGCTCCCGCAATCGATCGTTCTATCCATAATTGGCACGAATACGTGATATTCGATGTTTCCAATCGTTTTGCATCGACGGTAGGTAAGGATTCACTTCCCAGCTCCCGCAATCGTTCTTTCTATCGATAATTTGCACGAATACGTGCTATTCGATGTTTCCAATCGATTTGCATCGACGGTAGGTAAGGATTCACTTCCCAGCTCCCGCAATCGTTCTTTCTATCGATAATTGGCACGAATACGTGATATTCGATGTTCCCAATCGTTTTGCATCGACGGTAGGTAAGGATTCACTTCGCAGCTCCCGCAATCGTTCTTTCTATCGATAATTGGCACGAATACGTGATATTCGATGTTCCCAATCGTTTTGCATCGACGGTAGGTAAGGATTCACTTCCCAGCTCCCGCAATCGTTCTTTCTATCGATAATTGGCACGAATACGTGATATTCGATGTTCCCAATCGTTTTGCATCGACGCTAGGTAAGGATTCACTTCGCAGCTCCCGCAATCGTTCTTTCTATCGATAATTGGCACGAATACGTGCTATTCGATGTTTCCAATCGTTTTGCATCATCTTTAGGTAAGGATTCACTTCCCAGCTCCCGCAATCGTTCTTTCTATCGATAATTGGCACGAATACGTGCTATTCGATGTTTCCAATCGTTTTGCATCGACGGTAGGTATGGATTCACTTCGCAGCTCCCGCAATCGTTCTTTCTATCGATAATTTGCACGAATACGTGCAATTCGATGTTTCCAATCGTTTTGCATCGACGGTAGGTAAGGATTCACTTCCCAGCTCCCGCAATCGTTCTTTCTATCGATAATTGACACGAATACGTGATATGCGATGTTTCCAATCGTTTTGCATCGACGGTAGGTAAGGATTCACTTCCCAGCTCCCGCAATCGTTCTTTCTATCGATTATTGGCACGAATACGTGCTATTCGATGTTTCCAATCGTTTTGCATCGACGGTAGGTAAGGATTCACTTCCCAGCTCCCGCAATCGTTCCTTCTATCGATAATTTCCACGAATACGTGCTTTTCGATGTTTCCAATCGTCTTGCATCGACGGTAGGTAAGGATTCACTTCCCAGCTCCCGCAATCGTTCTGTCTATCGATAATTTGCACGAATACGTGCAATTCGATGTTTCCAATCGTTTTGCATCGACGGTAGGTAAGGATTCACTTCCCAGCTCCCGCAATCGTTCTTTCTATCGATAATTGACACGAATACGTGATATGCGATGTTTCCAATCGTTTTGCATCGACGGTAGGTAAGGATTCACTTCCCAGCTCCCGCAATCGTTCTTTCTATCGATAATTTCCACGAATACGTGCTCTTCGAGGTTTCCAATCGTTTTGCATCGACGGTAGGTAAGGATTCACTTCCCAGCTCCCGCAATCGTTCTGTCTATCGATAATTTGCACGAATACGTGCAATTCGATGTTTCCAATCGTTTTGCATCGACGGTAGGTAAGGATTCACTTCCCAGCTCCCGCAGTCGATCGTTCTATCCATAATTGGCACGAATACGTGATATTCGATGTTTCCAATCGTTTTGCATCGACGGTAGGTAAGGATTCACTTCCCGGCTCCCGCAATCGTTCTTTCAATCGATAACTTGCACGAATACGTGCTATTCGATGTTTCCAATCGATTTGCATCGACGGTAGGTAAGGATTCACTTCCCAGCTCCCGCAATCGTTCTTTCTATCGATAATTTGCACGAATACGTGCTATTCGATGTTTCCAATCGATTTGCATCGACGGTAGGTAAGGATTCACTTCCCAGCTCCCGCAATCGTTCTTTCTATCGATAATTTGCACGAATACGTGCTATTCGATGTTTCCAATCGATTTGCATCGACGGTAGGTAAGGATTCACTTCCCAGCTCCCGCAATCGTTCTTTCTATCGATAATTTGCACGAATACGTGCAATTCGATGTTTCAAATCGTTTTGCATCGACGGTAGGTAAGGATTCACTTCCCAGCTCCCGCAATCGTTCTTTCTATCGATAATTGGCACGAATACGTGATATTCGATGTTCCCAATCGTTTTGCATCGACGGTAGGTAAGGATTCACTTCGCAGCTCCCGCAATCGTTCTTTCTATCGATAATTGGCACGAATACGTGCTATTCGATGTTTCCAATCGTTTTGCATCATCTTTAGGTAAGGATTCACTTCCCAGCTCCCGCAATCGTTCTTTCTATCGATAATTGGCACGAATACGTGCTATTCGATGTTTCCAATCGTTTTGCATCGACGGTAGGTATGGATTCACTTCGCAGCTCCCGCAATCGTTCTTTCTATCGATAATTTGCACGAATACGTGCAATTCGATGTTTCCAATCGTTTTGCATCGACGGTAGGTAAGGATTCACTTCCCAGCTCCCGCAATCGTTCTTTCTATCGATAATTGACACGAATACGTGATATGCGATGTTTCCAATCGTTTTGCATCGACGGTAGGTAAGGATTCACTTCCCAGCTCCCGCAATGGTTCTTTCTATCGATAATTTCCACGAATACGTGCTATTCGATGTTTCCAATCGTTTTGCATCGACGGTAGGTAAGGATTCACTTCCCAGCTCCCGCAATCGTTCTTTCTATCGATAATTTCCACGAATACGTGCTCTTCGAGGTTTCCAATCGTTTTGCATCGACGGTAGGTAAGGATTCACTTCCCAGCTCCCGCAATCGTTCTGTCTATCGATAATTTGCACGAATACGTGCAATTCGATGTTTCCAATCGTTTTGCATCGACGGTAGGTAAGGATTCACTTCCCAGCTCCCGCAGTCGATCGTTCTATCCATAATTGGCACGAATACGTGATATTCGATGTTTCCAATCGTTTTGCATCGACGGTAGGTAAGGATTCACTTCCCGGCTCCCGCAATCGTTCTTTCTATCGATAATTTGCACGAATACGTGCTATTCGATGTTTCCAATCGATTTGCATCGACGGTAGGTAAGGATTCACTTCCCAGCTCCCGCAATCGTTCTTTCTATCGATAATTGGCACGAATACGTGATATTCGATGTTCCCAATCGTTTTGCATCGACGGTAGGTAAGGATTCACTTCGCAGCTCCCGCAATCGTTCTTTCTATCGATAATTGGCACGAATACGTGCTATTCGATGTTTCCAATCGTTTTGCATCATCTTTAGGTAAGGATTCACTTCCCAGCTCCCGCAATCGTTCTTTCTATCGATAATTGGCACGAATACGTGCTATTCGAGGTTTCCAATCGTTTTGCATCGACGGTAGGTAAGGATTCACTTCCCAGCTCCCACAATCGTTCTTTCTATCGATAATTTCCACGAATACGTGCTATTCGATGTTTCCAATCGTTTTGCATCGACGGTAGGTAAGGATTCACCTCCCAGCTCCCGCAATCGTTCTGTCTATCGATAATTTGCACGAATACGTGCAATTCGATGTTTCCAATCGTTTTGCATCGACGGTAGGTAAGGATTCACTTCCCAGCTCCCGCAATCGATCGTTCTATCGATAATTGGCACGAATACGTGATATTCGATGTTTCCAATCGTTTTGCATCGACGGTAGGTAAGGATTCACTTCCCAGCTCCCGCAATCGTTCTTTCTATCGATAATTTGCACGAATACGTGATATTCGATGTTTCCAATCGTTTTGCATCGACGGTAGGTAAGGATTCACTTCCCAGCTCCCACAATCGTTCTTTCTATCGATAATTTCCACGATTACGTGCTATTCGATGTTTCCAATCGTTTTGCATCGACGGTAGGTAAGGATTCACTTCCCAGCTCCCGCAATCGTTCTGTCTTTCGATAACTTGCACGAATACGTGCAATTCGATGTTTCCAATCGTTTTGCATCGACGGTAGGTAAGGATTCACTTCCCAGCTCCCGCAATCGATTGTTCTATCGATAATTGGCACGAATACCTGATGTTCGATGTTTCCAATCGTTTTGCATCGACGGTAGGTAAGGATTCACTTCCCAGCTCCCGCAATCGTTCTTTCTATCGATAATTTGCACGAATACGTGAATTCGATGTTTCCAATCGTTTTGCATCGACGGTAGGTAAGGATTCACTTCCCAGCTCCCGCAATCGTTCTTTCTATCGATTATTGGCACGAATACGTGCTATTCGATGTTTCCAATCGTTTTGCATCGACGGTAGGTAAGGATTCACTTCCCAGCTCCCGCAATCGTTCCTTCTATCGATAATTTCCACGAATACGTGCTTTTCGATGTTTCCAATCGTCTTGCATCGACGGTAGGTAAGGATTCACTTCCCAGCTCCCGCAATCGTTCTGTCTATCGATAATTTGCACGAATACGTGCAATTCGATGTTTCCAATCGTTTTGCATCGACGGTAGGTAAGGATTCACTTCCCAGCTCCCGCAAACGTTCTTTCTATCGATAATTGACACGAATACGTGATATGCGATGTTTCCAATCGTTTTGCATCGACGGTAGGTAAGGATTCACTTCCCAGCTCCCGCAATCGTTCTTTCTATCGATAATTTCCACGAATACGTGCTATTCGAGGTTTCCAATCGTTTTGCATCGACGGTAGGTAAGGATTCACTTCCCAGCTCCCACAATCGTTCTTTCTATCGATAATTTCCACGAATACGTGCTATTCGATGTTTGCAATCGTTTTGCATCGACGGTAGGTAAGGATTCACTTCCCAGCTCCCGCAATCGTTCTGTCTATCGATAATTTGCACGAATACGTGCAATTCGATGTTTCCAATCGTTTTGCATCGACGGTAGGTAAGGATTCACGTCCCAGCTCCCGCAATCGATCGTTCTATCGATAATTGGCACGAATACGTGATGTTCGATGTTTCCAATCGTTTTGCATCGACGGTAGGTAAGGATCCACTTCCCAGCTCCCGCAATCGTTCTGTCTATCGATAATTTGCACGAATACGTGAATTCGATGTTTCCAATCGTTTTGCATCGACGGTAGGTAAGGATTCACTTCCCAGCTCCCACAATCGTTCTTTCTATCGATAATTTCCACGATTACGTGCTATTCGATGTTTCCAATCGTTTTGCATCGACGGTAGGTAAGGATTCACTTCCCAGCTCCCGCAATCGTTCTTTCTATCGATAATTTGCACGAATACGTGATATTCGATGTTTCCAATCGTTTTGCATCGACGGTAGGTAAGGATTCACTTCCCAGCTCCCACAATCGTTCTTTCTATCGATAATTTCCACGATTACGTGCTATTCGATGTTTCCAATCGTTTTGCATCGACGGTAGGTAAGGATTCACTTCCCAGCTCCCGCAATCGTTCTGTCTTTCGATAACTTGCACGAATACGTGCAATTCGATGATTCCAATCGTTTTGCATCGACGGTAGGTAAGGATTCACTTCCCAGCTCCCGCAATCGATTGTTCTATCGATAATTGGCACGAATACCTGATGTTCGATGTTTCCAATCGTTTTGCATCGACGGTAGGTAAGGATTCACTTCCCAGCTCCCGCAATCGTTCTTTCTATCGATAATTTGCACGAATACGTGAATTCGATGTTTCCAATCGTTTTGCATCGACGGTAGGTAAGGATTCACTTCCCAGCTCCCGCAATCGTTCTTTCTATCGATTATTGGCACGAATACGTGCTATTCGATGTTTCCAATCGTTTTGCATCGACGGTAGGTAAGGATTCACTTCCCAGCTCCCGCAATCGTTCCTTCTATCGATAATTTCCACGAATACGTGCTTTTCGATGTTTCCAATCGTCTTGCATCGACGGTAGGTAAGGATTCACTTCCCAGCTCCCGCAATCGTTCTGTCTATCGATAATTTGCACGAATACGTGCAATTCGATGTTTCCAATCGTTTTGCATCGACGGTAGGTAAGGATTCACTTCCCAGCTCCCGCAAACGTTCTTTCTATCGATAATTGACACGAATACGTGATATGCGATGTTTCCAATCGTTTTGCATCGACGGTAGGTAAGGATTCACTTCCCAGCTCCCACAATCGTTCTTTCTATCGATAATTTCCACGATTACGTGCTATTCGATGTTTCCAATCGTTTTGCATCGACGGTAGGTAAGGATTCACTTCCCAGCTCCCGCAATCGTTCTGTCTTTCGATAACTTGCACGAATACGTGCAATTCGATGATTCCAATCGTTTTGCATCGACGGTAGGTAAGGATTCACTTCCCAGCTCCCGCAATCGATTGTTCTATCGATAATTGGCACGAATACCTGATGTTCGATGTTTCCAATCGTTTTGCATCGACGGTAGGTAAGGATTCACTTCCCAGCTCCCGCAATCGTTCTTTCTATCGATAATTTGCACGAATACGTGAATTCGATGTTTCCAATCGTTTTGCATCGACGGTAGGTAAGGATTCACTTCGCAGCTCCCGCAATCGTTCTTTCTATCGATAATTGGCACGAATACGTGCTATTCGATGTTTCCAATCGTTTTGCATCGACGGTAGGTAAGGATTCACTTCCCAGCTCCCGCAATCGTTCCTTCTATCGATAATTTCCACGAATACGTGCTTTTCGATGTTTCCAATCGTCTTGCATCGACGGTAGGTAAGGATTCACTTCCCAGCTCCCGCAATCGTTCTGTCTATCGATAATTTGCACGAATACGTGCAATTCGATGTTTCCAATCGTTTTGCATCGACGGTAGGTAAGGATTCACTTCCCAGCTCCCGCAAACGTTCTTTCTATCGATAATTGACACGAATACGTGATATGCGATGTTTCCAATCGTTTTGCATCGACGGTAGGTAAGGATTCACTTCCCAGCTCCCGCAATCGTTCTTTCTATCGATAATTTCCACGAATACGTGCTATTCGAGGTTTCCAATCGTTTTGCATCGACGGTAGGTAAGGATTCACTTCCCAGCTCCCACAATCGTTCTTTCTATCGATAATTTCCACGAATACGTGCTATTCGATGTTTCCAATCGTTTTGCATCGACGGTAGGTAAGGATTCACTTCCCAGCTCCCGCAATCGTTCTGTCTATCGATAATTTGCACGAATACGTGCAATTCGATGTTTCCAATCGTTTTGCATCGACGGTAGGTAAGGATTCACTTCCCAGCTCCCGCAATCGATCGTTCTATCGATAATTGGCACGAATACGTGATGTTCGATGTTTCCAATCGTTTTGCATCGACGGTAGGTAAGGATCCACTTCCCAGCTCCCGCAATCGTTCTGTCTATCGATAATTTGCACGAATACGTGCTATTCGATGTTTCCAATCGTTTTGCATCATCTTTAGGTAAGGATTCACTTCCCAGCTCCCGCAATCGTTCTTTCTATCGATAATTGGCACGAATACGTGCTATTCGATGTTTCCAATCGTTTTGCATCGACGGTAGGTATGGATTCACTTCGCAGCTCCCGCAATCGTTCTTTCTATCGATAATTTGCACGAATACGTGCAATTCGATGTTTCCAATCGTTTTGCATCGACGGTAGGTAAGGATTCACTTCCCAGCTCCCGCAATCGTTCTTTCTATCGATAATTGACACGAATACGTGATATGCGATGTTTCCAATCGTTTTGCATCGACGGTAGGTAAGGATTCACTTCCCAGCTCCCGCAATCGTTCTTTCTATCGATTATTGGCACGAATACGTGCTATTCGATGTTTCCAATCGTTTTGCATCGACGGTAGGTAAGGATTCACTTCCCAGCTCCCGCAATCGTTCCTTCTATCGATAATTTCCACGAATACGTGCTTTTCGATGTTTCCAATCGTCTTGCATCGACGGTAGGTAAGGATTCACTTCCCAGCTCCCGCAATCGTTCTGTCTATCGATAATTTGCACGAATACGTGCAATTCGATGTTTCCAATCGTTTTGCATCGACGGTAGGTAAGGATTCACTTCCCAGCTCCCGCAATCGTTCTTTCTATCGATAATTGACACGAATACGTGATATGCGATGTTTCCAATCGTTTTGCATCGACGGTAGGTAAGGATTCACTTCCCAGCTCCCGCAATCGTTCTTTCTATCGATAATTTCCACGAATACGTGCTCTTCGAGGTTTCCAATCGTTTTGCATCGACGGTAGGTAAGGATTCACTTCCCAGCTCCCGCAATCGTTCTGTCTATCGATAATTTGCACGAATACGTGCAATTCGATGTTTCCAATCGTTTTGCATCGACGGTAGGTAAGGATTCACTTCCCAGCTCCCGCAGTCGATC
Source organism: Nomada flava (assembly GCA_951802745.1). Lineage (NCBI taxonomy): Eukaryota > Metazoa > Arthropoda > Insecta > Hymenoptera > Apidae > Nomada > Nomada flava. The sequence goes on from OX637907.1 coordinate 363,869, forward strand.
GTTCTATCCATAATTGGCACGAATACGTGATATTCGATGTTTCCAATCGTTTTGCATCGACGGTAGGTAAGGATTCACTTCCCGGCTCCCGCAATCGTTCTTTCTATCGATTATTGGCACGAATACGTGCTATTCGATGTTTCCAATCGTTTTGCATCGACGGTAGGTAAGGATTCACTTCCCAGCTCCCGCAATCGTTCCTTCTATCGATAATTTCCACGAATACGTGCTTTTCGATGTTTCCAATCGTCTTGCATCGACGGTAGGTAAGGATTCACTTCCCAGCTCCCGCAATCGTTCTGTCTATCGATAATTTGCACGAATACGTGCAATTCGATGTTTCCAATCGTTTTGCATCGACGGTAGGTAAGGATTCACTTCCCAGCTCCCGCAAACGTTCTTTCTATCGATAATTGACACGAATACGTGATATGCGATGTTTCCAATCGTTTTGCATCGACGGTAGGTAAGGATTCACTTCCCAGCTCCCGCAATCGTTCTTTCTATCGATAATTTCCACGAATACGTGCTATTCGAGGTTTCCAATCGTTTTGCATCGACGGTAGGTAAGGATTCACTTCCCAGCTCCCACAATCGTTCTTTCTATCGATAATTTCCACGAATACGTGCTATTCGATGTTTCCAATCGTTTTGCATCGACGGTAGGTAAGGATTCACTTCCCAGCTCCCGCAATCGTTCTGTCTATCGATAATTTGCACGAATACGTGCAATTCGATGTTTCCAATCGTTTTGCATCGACGGTAGGTAAGGATTCACTTCCCAGCTCCCGCAATCGATCGTTCTATCGATAATTGGCACGAATACGTGATGTTCGATGTTTCCAATCGTTTTGCATCGACGGTAGGTAAGGATCCACTTCCCAGCTCCCGCAATCGTTCTGTCTATCGATAATTTGCACGAATACGTGAATTCGATGTTTCCAATCGTTTTGCAACGACGGTAGGTAAGGATTCACTTCCCAGCTCCCGCAATCGTTCTTTCTATCGATTATTGGCACGAATACGTGCTATTCGATGTTTCCAATCGTTTTGCATCGACGGTAGGTAAGGATTCACTTCCCAGCTCCCGCAATCGTTCCTTCTATCGATAATTTCCACGAATACGTGCTTTTCGATGTTTCGAATCGTCTTGCATCGACGGTAGGTAAGGATTCACTTCCCAGCTCCCGCAATCGTTCTGTCTATCGATAATTTGCACGAATACGTGCAATTCGATGTTTCCAATCGTTTTGCATCGACGGTAGGTAAGGATTCACTTCCCAGCTCCCGCAAACGTTCTTTCTATCGATAATTGACACGAATACGTGATATGCGATGTTTCCAATCGTTTTGCATCGACGGTAGGTAAGGATTCACGTCCCAGCTCCCGCAATCGTTCTTTCTATCGATAACTTGCACGAATACGTGCAATTCGATGTTTCCAATCGTTTTGCATCGACGGTAGGTAAGGATTCACTTCCCAGCTCCCGCAATCGATCGTTCTATCCATAATTGGCACGAATACGTGATATTCGATGTTTCCAATCGTTTTGCATCGACGGTAGGTAAGGATTCACTTCCCAGCTCCCGCAATCGTTCTTTCTATCGATAATTTGCACGAATACGTGCTATTCGATGTTTCCAATCGATTTGCATCGACGGTAGGTAAGGATTCACTTCCCAGCTCCCGCAATCGTTCTTTCTATCGATAATTGGCACGAATACGTGATATTCGATGTTCCCAATCGTTTTGCATCGACGGTAGGTAAGGATTCACTTCGCAGCTCCCGCAATCGTTCTTTCTATCGATAATTGGCACGAATACGTGATATTCGATGTTCCCAATCGTTTTGCATCGACGGTAGGTAAGGATTCACTTCCCAGCTCCCGCAATCGTTCTTTCTATCGATAATTGGCACGAATACGTGATATTCGATGTTCCCAATCGTTTTGCATCGACGCTAGGTAAGGATTCACTTCGCAGCTCCCGCAATCGTTCTTTCTATCGATAATTGGCACGAATACGTGCTATTCGATGTTTCCAATCGTTTTGCATCATCTTTAGGTAAGGATTCACTTCCCAGCTCCCGCAATCGTTCTTTCTATCGATAATTGGCACGAATACGTGCTATTCGATGTTTCCAATCGTTTTGCATCGACGGTAGGTATGGATTCACTTCGCAGCTCCCGCAATCGTTCTTTCTATCGATAATTTGCACGAATACGTGCAATTCGATGTTTCCAATCGTTTTGCATCGACGGTAGGTAAGGATTCACTTCCCAGCTCCCGCAATCGTTCTTTCTATCGATAATTGACACGAATACGTGATATGCGATGTTTCCAATCGTTTTGCATCGACGGTAGGTAAGGATTCACTTCCCAGCTCCCGCAATCGTTCTTTCTATCGATTATTGGCACGAATACGTGCTATTCGATGTTTCCAATCGTTTTGCATCGACGGTAGGTAAGGATTCACTTCCCAGCTCCCGCAATCGTTCCTTCTATCGATAATTTCCACGAATACGTGCTTTTCGATGTTTCCAATCGTCTTGCATCGACGGTAGGTAAGGATTCACTTCCCAGCTCCCGCAATCGTTCTGTCTATCGATAATTTGCACGAATACGTGCAATTCGATGTTTCCAATCGTTTTGCATCGACGGTAGGTAAGGATTCACTTCCCAGCTCCCGCAATCGTTCTTTCTATCGATAATTGACACGAATACGTGATATGCGATGTTTCCAATCGTTTTGCATCGACGGTAGGTAAGGATTCACTTCCCAGCTCCCGCAATCGTTCTTTCTATCGATAATTTCCACGAATACGTGCTCTTCGAGGTTTCCAATCGTTTTGCATCGACGGTAGGTAAGGATTCACTTCCCAGCTCCCGCAATCGTTCTGTCTATCGATAATTTGCACGAATACGTGCAATTCGATGTTTCCAATCGTTTTGCATCGACGGTAGGTAAGGATTCACTTCCCAGCTCCCGCAGTCGATCGTTCTATCCATAATTGGCACGAATACGTGATATTCGATGTTTCCAATCGTTTTGCATCGACGGTAGGTAAGGATTCACTTCCCGGCTCCCGCAATCGTTCTTTCAATCGATAACTTGCACGAATACGTGCTATTCGATGTTTCCAATCGATTTGCATCGACGGTAGGTAAGGATTCACTTCCCAGCTCCCGCAATCGTTCTTTCTATCGATAATTTGCACGAATACGTGCTATTCGATGTTTCCAATCGATTTGCATCGACGGTAGGTAAGGATTCACTTCCCAGCTCCCGCAATCGTTCTTTCTATCGATAATTTGCACGAATACGTGCTATTCGATGTTTCCAATCGATTTGCATCGACGGTAGGTAAGGATTCACTTCCCAGCTCCCGCAATCGTTCTTTCTATCGATAATTTGCACGAATACGTGCAATTCGATGTTTCAAATCGTTTTGCATCGACGGTAGGTAAGGATTCACTTCCCAGCTCCCGCAATCGTTCTTTCTATCGATAATTGGCACGAATACGTGATATTCGATGTTCCCAATCGTTTTGCATCGACGGTAGGTAAGGATTCACTTCGCAGCTCCCGCAATCGTTCTTTCTATCGATAATTGGCACGAATACGTGCTATTCGATGTTTCCAATCGTTTTGCATCATCTTTAGGTAAGGATTCACTTCCCAGCTCCCGCAATCGTTCTTTCTATCGATAATTGGCACGAATACGTGCTATTCGATGTTTCCAATCGTTTTGCATCGACGGTAGGTATGGATTCACTTCGCAGCTCCCGCAATCGTTCTTTCTATCGATAATTTGCACGAATACGTGCAATTCGATGTTTCCAATCGTTTTGCATCGACGGTAGGTAAGGATTCACTTCCCAGCTCCCGCAATCGTTCTTTCTATCGATAATTGACACGAATACGTGATATGCGATGTTTCCAATCGTTTTGCATCGACGGTAGGTAAGGATTCACTTCCCAGCTCCCGCAATCGTTCTTTCTATCGATAATTTCCACGAATACGTGCTATTCGATGTTTCCAATCGTTTTGCATCGACGGTAGGTAAGGATTCACTTCCCAGCTCCCGCAATCGTTCTTTCTATCGATAATTTCCACGAATACGTGCTCTTCGAGGTTTCCAATCGTTTTGCATCGACGGTAGGTAAGGATTCACTTCCCAGCTCCCGCAATCGTTCTGTCTATCGATAATTTGCACGAATACGTGCAATTCGATGTTTCCAATCGTTTTGCATCGACGGTAGGTAAGGATTCACTTCCCAGCTCCCGCAGTCGATCTTTCTATCGATTATTGGCACGAATACGTGATATTCGATGTTTCCAATCGTTTTGCATCGACGGTAGGTAAGGATTCACTTCCCAGCTCCCGCAATCGATCGTTCTATCGATAATTGGCACGAATACGTGATGTTCGATGTTTCCAATCGTTTTGCATCGACGGTAGGTAAGGATCCACTTCCCAGCTCCCGCAATCGTTCTGTCTATCGATAATTTGCACGAATACGTGAATTCGATGTTTCCAATCGTTTTGCAACGACGGTAGGTAAGGATTCACTTCCCAGCTCCCGCAATCGTTCTTTCTATCGATTATTGGCACGAATACGTGCTATTCGATGTTTCCAATCGTTTTGCATCGACGGTAGGTAAGGATTCACTTCCCAGCTCCCGCAATCGTTCCTTCTATCGATAATTTCCACGAATACGTGCTTTTCGATGTTTCGAATCGTCTTGCATCGACGGTAGGTAAGGATTCACTTCCCAGCTCCCGCAATCGTTCTGTCTATCGATAATTTGCACGAATACGTGCAATTCGATGTTTCCAATCGTTTTGCATCGACGGTAGGTAAGGATTCACTTCCCAGCTCCCGCAAACGTTCTTTCTATCGATAATTGACACGAATACGTGATATGCGATGTTTCCAATCGTTTTGCATCGACGGTAGGTAAGGATTCACGTCCCAGCTCCCGCAATCGTTCTTTCTATCGATAACTTGCACGAATACGTGCAATTCGATGTTTCCAATCGTTTTGCATCGACGGTAGGTAAGGATTCACTTCCCAGCTCCCGCAATCGATCGTTCTATCCATAATTGGCAGCTCCCGCAATCGTTCTGTCTATCGATAATTTGCACGAATACGTGAATTCGATGTTTCCAATCGTTTTGCAACGACGGTAGGTAAGGATTCACTTCCCAGCTCCCGCAATCGTTCTTTCTATCGATTATTGGCACGAATACGTGCTATTCGATGTTTCCAATCGTTTTGCATCGACGGTAGGTAAGGATTCACTTCCCAGCTCCCGCAATCGTTCCTTCTATCGATAATTTCCACGAATACGTGCTTTTCGATGTTTCGAATCGTCTTGCATCGACGGTAGGTAAGGATTCACTTCCCAGCTCCCGCAATCGTTCTGTCTATCGATAATTTGCACGAATACGTGCAATTCGATGTTTCCAATCGTTTTGCATCGACGGTAGGTAAGGATTCACTTCCCAGCTCCCGCAAACGTTCTTTCTATCGATAATTGACACGAATACGTGATATGCGATGTTTCCAATCGTTTTGCATCGACGGTAGGTAAGGATTCACGTCCCAGCTCCCGCAATCGTTCTTTCTATCGATAACTTGCACGAATACGTGCAATTCGATGTTTCCAATCGTTTTGCATCGACGGTAGGTAAGGATTCACTTCCCAGCTCCCGCAATCGATCGTTCTATCCATAATTGGCACGAATACGTGATATTCGATGTTTCCAATCGTTTTGCATCGACGGTAGGTAAGGATTCACTTCCCAGCTCCCGCAATCGTTCTTTCTATCGATAATTTGCACGAATACGTGCTATTCGATGTTTCCAATCGATTTGCATCGACGGTAGGTAAGGATTCACTTCCCAGCTCCCGCAATCGTTCTTTCTATCGATAATTGGCACGAATACGTGATATTCGATGTTCCCAATCGTTTTGCATCGACGGTAGGTAAGGATTCACTTCGCAGCTCCCGCAATCGTTCTTTCTATCGATAATTGGCACGAATACGTGATATTCGATGTTCCCAATCGTTTTGCATCGACGGTAGGTAAGGATTCACTTCCCAGCTCCCGCAATCGTTCTTTCTATCGATAATTGGCACGAATACGTGATATTCGATGTTCCCAATCGTTTTGCATCGACGCTAGGTAAGGATTCACTTCGCAGCTCCCGCAATCGTTCTTTCTATCGATAATTGGCACGAATACGTGCTATTCGATGTTTCCAATCGTTTTGCATCATCTTTAGGTAAGGATTCACTTCCCAGCTCCCGCAATCGTTCTTTCTATCGATAATTGGCACGAATACGTGCTATTCGATGTTTCCAATCGTTTTGCATCGACGGTAGGTATGGATTCACTTCGCAGCTCCCGCAATCGTTCTTTCTATCGATAATTTGCACGAATACGTGCAATTCGATGTTTCAAATCGTTTTGCATCGACGGTAGGTAAGGATTCACTTCCCAGCTCCCGCAATCGTTCTTTCTATCGATAATTGGCACGAATACGTGATATTCGATGTTCCCAATCGTTTTGCATCGACGGTAGGTAAGGATTCACTTCGCAGCTCCCGCAATCGTTCTTTCTATCGATAATTGGCACGAATACGTGCTATTCGATGTTTCCAATCGTTTTGCATCATCTTTAGGTAAGGATTCACTTCCCAGCTCCCGCAATCGTTCTTTCTATCGATAATTTCCACGAATACGTGCTATTCGATGTTTCCAATCGTTTTGCATCGACGGTAGGTAAGGATTCACTTCCCAGCTCCCGCAATCGTTCTTTCTATCGATAATTTCCACGAATACGTGCTCTTCGAGGTTTCCAATCGTTTTGCATCGACGGTAGGTAAGGATTCACTTCCCAGCTCCCGCAATCGTTCTGTCTATCGATAATTTGCACGAATACGTGCAATTCGATGTTTCCAATCGTTTTGCATCGACGGTAGGTAAGGATTCACTTCCCAGCTCCCGCAGTCGATCTTTCTATCGATTATTGGCACGAATACGTGATATTCGATGTTTCCAATCGTTTTGCATCGACGGTAGGTAAGGATTCACTTCCCAGCTCCCGCAATCGATCGTTCTATCGATAATTGGCACGAATACGTGATGTTCGATGTTTCCAATCGTTTTGCATCGACGGTAGGTAAGGATCCACTTCCCAGCTCCCGCAATCGTTCTGTCTATCGATAATTTGCACGAATACGTGAATTCGATGTTTCCAATCGTTTTGCAACGACGGTAGGTAAGGATTCACTTCCCAGCTCCCGCAATCGTTCTTTCTATCGATTATTGGCACGAATACGTGCTATTCGATGTTTCCAATCGTTTTGCATCGACGGTAGGTAAGGATTCACTTCCCAGCTCCCGCAATCGTTCCTTCTATCGATAATTTCCACGAATACGTGCTTTTCGATGTTTCGAATCGTCTTGCATCGACGGTAGGTAAGGATTCACTTCCCAGCTCCCGCAATCGTTCTGTCTATCGATAATTTGCACGAATACGTGCAATTCGATGTTTCCAATCGTTTTGCATCGACGGTAGGTAAGGATTCACTTCCCAGCTCCCGCAAACGTTCTTTCTATCGATAATTGACACGAATACGTGATATGCGATGTTTCCAATCGTTTTGCATCGACGGTAGGTAAGGATTCACGTCCCAGCTCCCGCAATCGTTCTTTCTATCGATAACTTGCACGAATACGTGCAATTCGATGTTTCCAATCGTTTTGCATCGACGGTAGGTAAGGATTCACTTCCCAGCTCCCGCAATCGATCGTTCTATCCATAATTGGCAGCTCCCGCAATCGTTCTGTCTATCGATAATTTGCACGAATACGTGAATTCGATGTTTCCAATCGTTTTGCAACGACGGTAGGTAAGGATTCACTTCCCAGCTCCCGCAATCGTTCTTTCTATCGATTATTGGCACGAATACGTGCTATTCGATGTTTCCAATCGTTTTGCATCGACGGTAGGTAAGGATTCACTTCCCAGCTCCCGCAATCGTTCCTTCTATCGATAATTTCCACGAATACGTGCTTTTCGATGTTTCGAATCGTCTTGCATCGACGGTAGGTAAGGATTCACTTCCCAGCTCCCGCAATCGTTCTGTCTATCGATAATTTGCACGAATACGTGCAATTCGATGTTTCCAATCGTTTTGCATCGACGGTAGGTAAGGATTCACTTCCCAGCTCCCGCAAACGTTCTTTCTATCGATAATTGACACGAATACGTGATATGCGATGTTTCCAATCGTTTTGCATCGACGGTAGGTAAGGATTCACGTCCCAGCTCCCGCAATCGTTCTTTCTATCGATAACTTGCACGAATACGTGCAATTCGATGTTTCCAATCGTTTTGCATCGACGGTAGGTAAGGATTCACTTCCCAGCTCCCGCAATCGATCGTTCTATCCATAATTGGCACGAATACGTGATATTCGATGTTTCCAATCGTTTTGCATCGACGGTAGGTAAGGATTCACTTCCCAGCTCCCGCAATCGTTCTTTCTATCGATAATTTGCACGAATACGTGCTATTCGATGTTTCCAATCGATTTGCATCGACGGTAGGTAAGGATTCACTTCCCAGCTCCCGCAATCGTTCTTTCTATCGATAATTGGCACGAATACGTGATATTCGATGTTCCCAATCGTTTTGCATCGACGGTAGGTAAGGATTCACTTCGCAGCTCCCGCAATCGTTCTTTCTATCGATAATTGGCACGAATACGTGATATTCGATGTTCCCAATCGTTTTGCATCGACGGTAGGTAAGGATTCACTTCCCAGCTCCCGCAATCGTTCTTTCTATCGATAATTGGCACGAATACGTGATATTCGATGTTCCCAATCGTTTTGCATCGACGCTAGGTAAGGATTCACTTCGCAGCTCCCGCAATCGTTCTTTCTATCGATAATTGGCACGAATACGTGCTATTCGATGTTTCCAATCGTTTTGCATCATCTTTAGGTAAGGATTCACTTCCCAGCTCCCGCAATCGTTCTTTCTATCGATAATTGGCACGAATACGTGCTATTCGATGTTTCCAATCGTTTTGCATCGACGGTAGGTATGGATTCACTTCGCAGCTCCCGCAATCGTTCTTTCTATCGATAATTTGCACGAATACGTGCAATTCGATGTTTCCAATCGTTTTGCATCGACGGTAGGTAAGGATTTACTTCCCAGCTCCCGCAATCGTTCTTTCTATCGATAATTGACACGAATACGTGATATGCGATGTTTCCAATCGTTTTGCATCGACGGTAGGTAAGGATTCACTTCCCAGCTCCCGCAATCGTTCTTTCTATCGATTATTGGCACGATTACGTGCTATTCGATGTTTCCAATCGTTTTGCATCGACGGTAGGTAAGGATTCACTTCCCAGCTCCCGCAATCGTTCCTTCTATCGATAATTTCCACGAATACGTGCTTTTCGATGTTTCCAATCGTCTTGCATCGACGGTAGGTAAGGATTCACTTCCCAGCTCCCGCAATCGTTCTGTCTATCGATAATTTGCACGAATACGTGCAATTCGATGTTTCCAATCGTTTTGCATCGACGGTAGGTAAGGATTCACTTCCCAGCTCCCGCAATCGTTCTTTCTATCGATAATTGACACGAATACGTGATATGCGATGTTTCCAATCGTTTTGCATCGACGGTAGGTAAGGATTCACTTCCCAGCTCCCGCAATCGTTCTTTCTATCGATAATTTCCACGAATACGTGCTCTTCGAGGTTTCCAATCGTTTTGCATCGACGGTAGGTAAGGATTCACTTCCCAGCTCCCGCAATCGTTCTGTCTATCGATAATTTGCACGAATACGTGCAATTCGATGTTTCCAATCGTTTTGCATCGACGGTAGGTAAGGATTCACTTCCCAGCTCCCGCAGTCGATCGTTCTATCCATAATTGGCACGAATACGTGATATTCGATGTTTCCAATCGTTTTGCATCGACGGTAGGTAAGGATTCACTTCCCGGCTCCCGCAATCGTTCTTTCAATCGATAACTTGCACGAATACGTGCTATTCGATGTTTCCAATCGATTTGCATCGACGGTAGGTAAGGATTCACTTCCCAGCTCCCGCAATCGTTCTTTCTATCGATAATTTGCACGAATACGTGCTATTCGATGTTTCCAATCGATTTGCATCGACGGTAGGTAAGGATTCACTTCCCAGCTCCCGCAATCGTTCTTTCTATCGATAATTTGCACGAATACGTGCTATTCGATGTTTCCAATCGATTTGCATCGACGGTAGGTAAGGATTCACTTCCCAGCTCCCGCAATCGTTCTTTCTATCGATAATTTGCACGAATACGTGCAATTCGATGTTTCAAATCGTTTTGCATCGACGGTAGGTAAGGATTCACTTCCCAGCTCCCGCAATCGTTCTTTCTATCGATAATTGGCACGAATACGTGATATTCGATGTTCCCAATCGTTTTGCATCGACGGTAGGTAAGGATTCACTTCGCAGCTCCCGCAATCGTTCTTTCTATCGATAATTGGCACGAATACGTGCTATTCGATGTTTCCAATCGTTTTGCATCATCTTTAGGTAAGGATTCACTTCCCAGCTCCCGCAATCGTTCTTTCTATCGATAATTGGCACGAATACGTGCTATTCGATGTTTCCAATCGTTTTGCATCGACGGTAGGTATGGATTCACTTCGCAGCTCCCGCAATCGTTCTTTCTATCGATAATTTGCACGAATACGTGCAATTCGATGTTTCCAATCGTTTTGCATCGACGGTAGGTAAGGATTCACTTCCCAGCTCCCGCAATCGTTCTTTCTATCGATAATTGACACGAATACGTGATATGCGATGTTTCCAATCGTTTTGCATCGACGGTAGGTAAGGATTCACTTCCCAGCTCCCGCAATCGTTCTTTCTATCGATAATTTCCACGAATACGTGCTATTCGATGTTTCCAATCGTTTTGCATCGACGGTAGGTAAGGATTCACTTCCCAGCTCCCGCAATCGTTCTTTCTATCGATAATTTCCACGAATACGTGCTCTTCGAGGTTTCCAATCGTTTTGCATCGACGGTAGGTAAGGATTCACTTCCCAGCTCCCGCAATCGTTCTGTCTATCGATAATTTGCACGAATACGTGCAATTCGATGTTTCCAATCGTTTTGCATCGACGGTAGGTAAGGATTCACTTCCCAGCTCCCGCAGTCGATCGTTCTATCCATAATTGGCACGAATACGTGATATTCGATGTTTCCAATCGTTTTGCATCGACGGTAGGTAAGGATTCACTTCCCGGCTCCCGCAATCGTTCTTTCTATCGATAATTTGCACGAATACGTACTATTCGATGTTTCCAATCGATTTGCATCGACGGTAGGTAAGGATTCACTTCCCAGCTCCCGCAATCGTTCTTTCTATCGATAATTGGCACGAATACGTGATATTCGATGTTCCCAATCGTTTTGCATCGACGGTAGGTAAGGATTCACTTCGCAGCTCCCGCAATCGTTCTTTCTATCGATAATTGGCACGAATACGTGCTATTCGATGTTTCCAATCGTTTTGCATCATCTTTAGGTAAGGATTCACTTCCCAGCTCCCGCAATCGTTCTTTCTATCGATAATTGGCACGAATACGTGCTATTCGATGTTTCCAAACGTTTTGCATCGACGGTAGGTAAGGATTCACTTCGCAGCTCCCGCAATCGTTCTTTCTATCGATAATTTGCACGAATACGTGCAATTCGATGTTTCCAATCGTTTTGCATCGACGGTAGGTAAGCATTCACTTACCAGCTCCCGCAATCGTTCTTTCTATCGATAATTGACACGAATACGTGATATTCGATGTTTCCAATCGTTTTGCATCGACGGTAGGTAAGGATTCACTTCCCAGCTCCCGCAATCGTTCTTTCTATCGATAATTTCCACGAATACGTGCTATTCGATGTTTCCAATCGTTTTGCATCGACGGTAGGTAAGGATTCACTTCCCAGCTCCCGCAATCGTTCTTTCTATCGATAATTGGCACGAATAGGTGCTATTCGATGTTTCCAATCGTTTTGTATCGACGGTAGGAAAGGATTCACTTCCCAGCTCCCGCAATCGTTCCTTCTATCGATAATTTCCACGAATACGTGCTTTTCGATGTTTCCAATCGTCTTGCATCGACGGTAGGTAAGGATTCACTTCCCAGCTACCGCAATCGTTCTGTCTATCCATAATTGGCACGAATACGTGATATTCGATGTTTCCAATCGTTTTGCATCGACGGTAGGTAAGGATTCACTTCCCGGCTCCCGCAATCGTTCTTTCTATCGATAATTTGCACGAATACGTGCTATTCGATGTTTCCAATCGATTTGCATCGACGGTAGGTAAGGATTCACTTCCCAGCTCCCGCAATCGTTCTTTCTATCGATAATTTGCACGAATACGTGCTATTCGATGTTTCCAATCGATTTGCATCGACGGTAGGTAAGGATTCACTTCCCAGCTCCCGCAATCGTTCTTTCTATCGATAATTGGCACGAATACGTGATATTCGATGTTCCCAATCGTTTTGCATCGACGGTAGGTAAGGATTCACTTCGCAGCTCCCGCAATCGTTCTTTCTATCGATAATTGGCACGAATACGTGCTATTCGATGTTTCCAATCGTTTTGCATCATCTTTAGGTAAGGATTCACTTCCCAGCTCCCGCAATCGTTCTTTCTATCGATAATTGGCACGAATACGTGCTATTCGATGTTTCCAATCGTTTTGCATCGACGGTAGGTATGGATTCACTTCGCAGCTCCCGCAATCGTTCTTTCTATCGATAATTTGCACGAATACGTGCAATTCGATGTTTCCAATCGTTTTGCATCGACGGTAGGTAAGGATTCACTTCCCAGCTCCCGCAATCGTTCTTTCTATCGATAATTGACACGAATACGTGATATGCGATGTTTCCAATCGTTTTGCATCGACGGTAGGTAAGGATTCACTTCCCAGCTCCCGCAATCGTTCTTTCTATCGATAATTTCCACGAATACGTGCTATTCGATGTTTCCAATCGTTTTGCATCGACGGTAGGTAAGGATTCACTTCCCAGCTCCCGCAATCGTTCTTCTATCGATTATTGGCACGAATACGTGCTATTCGATGTTTCCAATCGTTTTGCATCGACGGTAGGTAAGGATTCACTTCCCAGCTCCCGCAATCGTTCCTTCTATCGATAATTTCCACGAATACGTGCTTTTCGATGTTTCCAATCGTCTTGCATCGACGGTAGGTAAGGATTCACTTCCCAGCTCCCGCAATCGTTCTGTCTATCGATAATTTGCACGAATACGTGCAATTCGATGTTTCCAATCGTTTTGCATCGACGGTAGGTAAGGATTCACTTCCCAGCTCCCGCAATCGTTCTTTCTATCGATAATTGACACGAATACGTGATATGCGATGTTTCCAATCGTTTTGCATCGACGGTAGGTAAGGATTCACTTCCCAGCTCCCGCAATCGTTCTTTCTATCGATAATTTCCACGAATACGTGCTCTTCGAGGTTTCCAATCGTTTTGCATCGACGGTAGGTAAGGATTCACTTCCCAGCTCCCGCAATCGTTCTGTCTATCGATAATTTGCACGAATACGTGCAATTCGATGTTTCCAATCGTTTTGCATCGACGGTAGGTAAGGATTCACTTCCCAGCTCCCGCAGTCGATCGTTCTATCCATAATTGGCACGAATACGTGATATTCGATGTTTCCAATCGTTTTGCATCGACGGTAGGTAAGGATTCACTTCCCGGCTCCCGCAATCGTTCTTTCTATCGATAATTTGCACGAATACGTGCTATTCGATGTTTCCAATCGATTTGCATCGACGGTAGGTAAGGATTCACTTCCCAGCTCCCGCAATCGTTCTTTCTATCGATAATTGGCACGAATACGTGATATTCGATGTTCCCAATCGTTTTGCATCGACGGTAGGTAAGGATTCACTTCGCAGCTCCCGCAATCGTTCTTTCTATCGATAATTGGCACGAATACGTGCTATTCGATGTTTCCAATCGTTTTGCATCATCTTTAGGTAAGGATTCACTTCCCAGCTCCCGCAATCGTTCTTTCTATCGATAATTGGCACGAATACGTGCTATTCGATGTTTCCAAACGTTTTGCATCGACGGTAGGTAAGGATTCACTTCGCAGCTCCCGCAATCGTTCTTTCTATCGATAATTTGCACGAATACGTGCAATTCGATGTTTCCAATCGTTTTGCATCGACGGTAGGTAAGCATTCACTTACCAGCTCCCGCAATCGTTCTTTCTATCGATAATTGACACGAATACGTGATATTCGATGTTTCCAATCGTTTTGCATCGACGGTAGGTAAGGATTCACTTCCCAGCTCCCGCAATCGTTCTTTCTATCGATAATTTCCACGAATACGTGCTATTCGATGTTTCCAATCGTTTTGCATCGACGGTAGGTAAGGATTCACTTCCCAGCTCCCGCAATCGTTCTTTCTATCGATAATTGGCACGAATACGTGCTATTCGATGTTTCCGATCGTTTTGTATCGACGGTAGGAAAGGATTCACTTCCCAGCTCCCGCAATCGTTCCTTCTATCGATAATTTCCACGAATACGTGCTTTTCGATGTTTCCAATCGTCTTGCATCGACGGTAGGTAAGGATTCACTTCCCAGCTCCCGCAATCGTTCTGTCTATCGATAATTTGCACGAATACGTGCAATTCGATGTTTCCAATCGTTTTGCATCGACGGTAGGAAGAACCATTGCGGGAGCTGGGAAGTGAATCCTTGCCTACCGTCGATGCAATACGGTTGGAAACATCGAATAGCACGTATTCCTGGAAATTATCGATAGAAAGAACGATTGCGGGAGCTGGGAAGTGAATCCTTACCTACCGTCGATGCAAAACGATTGGAAACATCGAATTGCACGTATTCGTGCATATTGTCGATAGAAAGAACGATTGGGGGGCTGGGAAGTGAATCCTTACCTACCGTCGATGCAAAACGATTGGGAACATCGAAAAGCACGTATTCGTCCAAATTATCGATAGAAAGAACGATTGCGGGACCTGGGAAGTGAATCCTTACCTACCGTCGATGCAAAACGATTGGAAACTTCGAATAGCACGTATTCGTGCAAATTATCGATAGAAAGAACGATTGCGGGAGCTGGGATGTGAATCCTTTCCTACCGTCGATGCAAAACGATTGGAAACATCGAATAGCACGTATTCGTGCAAATTATCGATAGAAAGAACGATTGCGGGAGCTGGGAGGTGAATCCTTCCCTACCGTCGATGCAAAACGATTGGAAACATCGAATATAACGTATTCGTGCAAATTATCGATAGATAGAACGATCGATTGCGGGAGCTGGGAAGTGAATCCTTACCTACCATCGATGCAAAACGATTGGAAACATCGAATAGCACGTATTCGTGCAAATTATCGATAGAAAGAACGATTGCGGGAGCTGGGAAGTGAATCCTTACCTATCGTCGATGCAAAACGATTGGATAATTGGCACGACTACGTGATGTTCGATGTTTCAAATCGTTTTGCATCGATGGTAGGTAAGGATTCACTTCCCAGCTCCCGCAATCGTTCTTTCTATCGTTAATTTGCACGAATACGTGCTATTCGATGTTTCCAATCGTTTTGCATCGACGGTAGGTAAGGATTCACATCCCAGCTCCCGCAATCGTTCTTTCTATCGATAATTTGCACGAATACGTGATATTCGATGTTTCCAATCGTTTTGCATCGACGGTAGGTAAGGATTCACTTCCCAGCTCCCGCAATCGTTCTTTCTATCGATAATCTGCACGAATACGTGATATTCGATGTTTTCAGTCGTTTAGCATCGACGGTAGGTAAGGATTCACTTCCCAGCTCCCGCAATCGTTCTTTCTATCGATAATTTGCACGAATACGTGATATTCGATGTTTCCAATCGTTTTGCATCGACGGTAGGTAAGGATTCACTTCCCAGCTCCCGCAATCGTTCTTTCTATCGATAATCTGCACGAATACGTGATATTCGATGTTTTCAGTCGTTTTGCATCGACGGTAGGTAAGGATTCACTTCCCAGCTCCCGCAATCGTTCTGTCTATCGAGAATTTGCACGAATACGTGCTATTCGATGTTTCCAATCGTTTTGCATCGACGGTAGGTAAGGATTCACTTCCCAGCTCCCGCAATCGTTCTTTCTATCGATAATTTGCACGAATACGTGCTATTCGATGTTTCCAATCGTTTTGCATCGACGGTAGGAAGAACCATTGCGGGAGCTGGGAAGTGAATCCTTGCCTACCGTCGATGCAAAACGGTTGGAAACATCGAATAGCACGTATTCGTGCCAATTATCGATAGAAAGAACGATTGCGGGAGTTGGGAAGTGAATCCTTACCTACCGTCGATGCAAAACGATTGGAAACATCGAAAAGCACGTATTCGTGCCAATTATCGATAGAACGATCGATTGCGGGAGCTGGGAAGTGAATCCTTACCTACCAGGGAAGCAAAACGATTGAAAACATCGAATATCACATATTCGTGCCAATTATCGATAGAAAGAACGATTGCGGGAGCTGCGAAGTGAATCCTTACCTACCGTCGATGCAAAACGATTGGGAACATCGAATATCACGTATTCGTGCCAATTATCGATAGAAAGAACGATTGCGGGAGCTGGGAAGTGAATCCTTACCTACCGTCGATGCAAAACGATTGGGAACCTCGAATATCACGTATTCGTGCCAATTATCGATAGAAAGAACGATTGCGGGAGTTGGGAAGTGAATCCTTACGTACCGTGTATGCAAAACGATTGGAAACATCGAAAAGCACGTATTCGTGCCAATTATCGATAGAACGATCGATTGCGGGAGCTGGGAAGTGAATCCTTACCTACCAGGGAAGCAAAACGATTGAAAACATCGAATATCACATATTCGTGCCAATTATCGATAGAAAGAACGATTGCGGGAGCTGCGAAGTGAATCCTTACCTACCGTCGATGCAAAACGATTGGGAACATCGAATACCACGTATTCGTGCCAATTATCGATAGAACGATCGATTGTGGGAGCTGGGAATTGAATCCTTACCTACCGTCGATGCAAAACGATTGGGAAAATCGAATATCACGTATTCGTGCCAATTATCGATAGAAAGAACGATTGCGTGAGCTGGGAAGTGAATCCTTACGTACCGTTGATGCAAAACGATTGGAAACATCGAATAGCACGTAATCGTGCCAATTATCGATAGAACGATCGATTGTGGGAGCTGGGAAGTGAATCCTTACCTACCGTCGATGCAAAACGATTGGGAACATCGAATATCACGTATTCGTGCCAATTATCGATAGAAAGAACGATTGCGTGAGCTGGGAAGTGAATCCTTACCTACCGTCGATGCAAAACGATTGGAAACATCGAATAGCACGTATTCGTGCCAATTATCGATAGAACGATCGATTGTGGGAGCTGGGAAGTGAATCCTTACCTACCGTCGATGCAAAACGATTGGAAACATCGAATAGCACGTATTCGTGCAAATTATCGATAGAAAGAACGATTGCGGGAGCTGGGAAGTGAATCCTTACCTACCGTCGATGCAAAACGATTGGAAACATCGAATAGCACGTATTCGTGCAAATTATCGATAGAAAGAACAATTGCGGGAGCTGGGAAGTGAATCCTTACCTACCGTCGACGCAAAACGATTGGAAACATCGAATATCACGTATTCGTGCCAATTATCGATAGAAAGAACGATTGCGGGAGCTGGGAAGTGAATCGTTACCCACCGTCGATGGAAAACGATTGGAAACAGCGAATATCACGTATTCGTACCAATTATCGATAGAAAGAACGATTGCGGGAGCTGGGAAGTGAATCCTTACCTACCGTCGATGCAAAACGTTTGGAAACATCGAACATCACGTATTCGTGCCAATTATCGATAGAACGATCGATTGCGGGAGCTGGGAAGTGAATCCTTACCTACCGTCGATGCAAAACGATTGGAAACATCGAATAGCACATATTCGTGCCAATTATCGATAGAACGATCGATTGCGGGAGCTGGGAAGTGAATCCTTACCTACCGTCGATGCAAAACGATTGGAAACATCGAATATCACGTATTCGTGCCAATCATCGATAGAAAGAACGATTGCGGGAGCTGGGAAGTGAATCCTTACCTAAAGTCGATGCAAAACGATTCGAAACATCGAATAGCACGTATTCGTGCCAATTATCGATAGAAAGAACGATTGCGGGAGCTGCGAAGTGAATCCTTACCTGCCGTCGATGCAAAACGATTGGGAACATCGAATATCACGTATTCGTGCCAATTATCGATAGAAAGAACGATTGCGTGAGCTGGGAAGTGAATCCTTACGTACCGTTGATGCAAAACGATTGGAAACATCGAATAGCACGTAATCGTGCCAATTATCGATAGAACGATCGATTGTGGGAGCTGGGAAGTGAATCCTTACCTACCGTCGATGCAAAACGATTGGGAACATCGAATATCACGTATTCGTGCCAATTATCGATAGAAAGAACGATTGCGTGAGCTGGGAAGTGAATCCTTACCTACCGTCGATGCAAAACGATTGGAAACATCGAATAGCACGTATTCGTGCCAATTATCGATAGAACGATCGATTGTGGGAGCTGGGAAGTGAATCCTTACCTACCGTCGATGCAAAACGATTGGAAACATCGAATAGCACGTATTCGTGCAAATTATCGATAGAAAGAACGATTGCGGGAGCTGGGAAGTGAATCCTTACCTACCGTCGATGCAAAACGATTGGAAACATCGAATAGCACGTATTCGTGCAAATTATCGATAGAAAGAACAATTGCGGGAGCTGGGAAGTGAATCCTTACCTACCGTCGACGCAAAACGATTGGAAACATCGAATATCACGTATTCGTGCCAATTATCGATAGAAAGAACGATTGCGGGAGCTGGGAAGTGAATCGTTACCCACCGTCGATGGAAAACGATTGGAAACAGCGAATATCACGTATTCGTACCAATTATCGATAGAAAGAACGATTGCGGGAGCTGGGAAGTGAATCCTTACCTACCGTCGATGCAAAACGTTTGGAAACATCGAACATCACGTATTCGTGCCAATTATCGATAGAACGATCGATTGCGGGAGCTGGGAAGTGAATCCTTACCTACCGTCGATGCAAAACGATTGGAAACATCGAATAGCACATATTCGTGCCAATTATCGATAGAACGATCGATTGCGGGAGCTGGGAAGTGAATCCTTACCTACCGTCGATGCAAAACGATTGGAAACATCGAATATCACGTATTCGTGCCAATCATCGATAGAAAGAACGATTGCGGGAGCTGGGAAGTGAATCCTTACCTAAAGTCGATGCAAAACGATTCGAAACATCGAATAGCACGTATTCGTGCCAATTATCGATAGAAAGAACGATTGCGGGAGCTGCGAAGTGAATCCTTACCTGCCGTCGATGCAAAACGATTGGGAACATCGAATATCACGTATTCGTGCCAATTATCGATAGAACGATCGATTGTGGGAGCTGGGAAGTGAATCCTTACCTACCGTCGATGCAAAACGATTGGGAAAATCGAATATCACGTATTCGTGCCAATTATCGATAGAAAGAACGATTGCGGGAGCTGGGAAGTGAATCCTTACCTACCGTCGATGCAAAACGATTGGAAACATCGAATAGCACGTATTCGTGCAAATTATCGATAGAAAGAACGATTGCGGGAGCTGGGAAGTGAATCCTTACCTACCGTCGATGCAAAATTATTGGAAACATCGAATAGCACGTATTCGTGCAAATTATCGATAGAAAGAACGATTGCGGGAGCTGGGAAGTGAATCCTTACCTACTGTCGATGCAAAACGATTGGAAACATCGAATAGCACGTATTCGTGCCAATTATCGATAGAACGATCGATTGCGGGAGCTGGGAAGTGAATCCTTACCTACCGTCGAAGCAAAACGAACGAAAATATCGAATATCACGTATTCGTGCCAATTATCGATAGAAAGAACGATTGCGGGAGCTGGGAAGTGAATCCTTACCTAAAGTTGATGTAAAACGATTGAAAACATCGAATAGCACGTATTCGTGCCAATTATCGATAGTAAGAACGATTGCGGGAGCTGGGAAGTGTATCCTTACCTACCGTCGATGCAAAACGATTGGAAACATCGAATAGCACGTATTCGTGCAAATTATCGATGGAAAGAACGATTGCGGGAGCTGGGAAGTGAATCCTTACCTACCGTCGATGCAAAACGATTGGAAACATCGAATATCACGTATTCGTGCAAATTATCGATAGAAAGAACGATTGCGGGAGCTGGGAAGTGAATCCTTACCTACCGTTGTTGCAAAACGATTGGAAACATCGAACATCACGTATTCGTGCCAATTATCGATAGAACGATCGATTGCGGGAGCTGGGAAGTGAATCCTTACCTACCGTCGATGCAAAACGATTGGAAACATCGAATAGCACGTATTCGTGCCAATTATCGATAGAACGATCGATTGCGGGAGCTGGGAAGTGAATCCTTACCTACCGTCGATGCAAAACGATTGGAAACATCGAATATCACGTATTCGTGCCAATCATCGATAGAAAGAACGATTGCGGGAGCTGGGAAGTGAATCCTTACCTACCGTCGATGCAAAACGATTGGAAACATCGAATAGCACGTATTCGTGCCAATTATCGATAGAAAGAACGATTGCGGGAGCTGCGAAGTGAATCCTTACCTACCGTCGATGCAAAACGACTGGGAACATCGAATATCACGTATTCGTGCCAATTATCGATAGAAAGAATGATTGCGGGAGCTGGGAAGTGAATCCTTACGTACCGTCGATGCAAAACGATTGGAAACATCGAATAGCACGTATTCGTGCAAGTTATCGATAGAAAGAACGATTGCGGGAGCTGGGAAGTGAATCCTTACCTACCGTCGATGCAAAACGATTGGAAACATCGAACATCACGTATTCGTGCCAATTATCGATAGAACGATCGATTGCGGGAGCTGGGAAGTGAATCCTTACCTACCGTCGATGCAAAACGATTGGAAACATCGAATAGCACGTATTCGTGGAAATTATCGATAGAAAGAACGATTGCGGGAGCTGGGAAGTGAATCCTTACCTACCGTCGATGCAAAACGATTGGAAACATCGAATAGCACGTATTCGTGCAAATTATCGATAGAAAGAACGATTGCGGGAGCTGGGAAGTGAATCCTTACCTACCGTCGAAGCAAAACGATTGGATAATTGGCACGAATACGTGATATCCGATGTTTCCAATCGTTTACCATAGACGGTGGGCAAGGATTCACTTCCCAGCTCCCGCAATCGATCGTTCTATCGATAATTGGCACGAATACGTGCTATTCGATGTTTCCAATCGTTTTGCATCGACGGTAGGTAAGGATTCACTTCGCAGCTCCCGCAATCGTTCTTTCTATCGATAATTGGCACGAATACGTGATATTCGATGTTTCCAATCGTTTTGCATCGACGGTAGGTAAGGATTCACTTCGCAGCTCCCGCAATCGTTCTTTCTATCGATAATTGGCACGAATACGTGCTATTCGATGTTTCCAATCGTTTTGCATCGACTTAAGGTAAGGATTCACTTCGCAGCTCCCGCAATCGTTCTGTCTATCGATAATTTGCACGAATACGTGCAATTCGATGTTTCCAATCGTTTTGCATCGATGGTAGGTAAGGATTCACTTCCCAGCTCCCGCAATCGATCGTTCTATCTATCGATAATTTGCACGAATACGTGATATTCGATGTTTCCAATCGTTTTGCATCGACGGTAGGTAAGAATTCACTTCCCAGCTCCCGCAATCGTTCTTTCTATCGATAATTTGCACGAATACGTGAAATTCGATGTTCCCAATCGTTTTGCATCGACGGTAGGTAAGGATTCACTTCGCAGCTCCCGCAATCGTTCTTTCTATCGATAATTGGCACGAATACGTGCTATTCGATGTTTCCAATCGTTTTGCATCGACTTTAGGTAAGGATTCACTTCCCAGCTCCCGCAATCGTTCTTTCTATCGATAATTGGCACGAATACGTGATATTCGATGTTTTCAATCGTTATGCTTCGACGGTATGTAAGGATTCACTTCCCAGCTCCCGCAATCGATCGTTCTATCGATAATTGGCACGAATACGTGCTATTCGATGTTTCCAATCGTTTTGCATCGACGGTAGGTAAGGATTCACTTCGCAGCTCCCGCAATCGTTCTTTCTATCGATAATTGGCACGAATACGTGATATTCGATGTTTCCAATCGTTTTGCACCGACGGAAGGTAAGGATTCACTTCGCAGCTCCCGCAATCGTTCTTTCTATCGATAATTGGCACGAATACGTGCTATTCGATGTTTCCAATCGTTTTGCATCGACTTAAGGTAAGGATTCACTTCGCAGCTCCCGCAATCGTTCTTTCTATCGATAATTGGCACGAATACGTGATATTCGATGTTTCCAATCGTTTTGCATCGACGGTAGGTAAGGATTCACTTCCCAGCTCCCGCAATCGTTCTTTCTATCGATAATTTGCACGAATACGTGCAATTCGATGTTTCCAATCGTTTTGCATCGACGGTAGGTAAGGATTCACTTCGCAGCTCCCGCAATCGTTCTTTCTATCGATAATTGGCACGAATACGTGATATTCGATGTTTCCAATCGTTTTGCATCGACGGTAGGTAAGGATTCACTTCCCAGCTCCCGCAATCGTTCTTTCTATCGATAATTTGCACGAATACGTGCAATTCGATGTTTCCAATCGTTTTGCATCGACGGTAGGTAAGGATTCACTTCCCAGCTCCCGCAATCGATCGTTCTATCGATAATTGGCACGAATACGTGATGTTCGATGTTTCCAATCGTTTTGCATCGACTTTAGGTAAGGATTCACTTCCCAGCTCCCGCA
Source organism: Nomada flava (assembly GCA_951802745.1). NCBI lineage: Eukaryota > Metazoa > Arthropoda > Insecta > Hymenoptera > Apidae > Nomada > Nomada flava. The sequence goes on from OX637907.1 coordinate 386,969, forward strand.
ATCGTTCTTTCTATCGATAATTGGCACGAATACGTGATATTCGATGTTTTCAATCGTTTTGCATCGACGGTAGGTAAGGATTCACTTCCCAGCTCCCGCAATCGTTCTTTCTATCGATAATTTGCACGAATACGTGCAATTCGATGTTTCCAATCGTTATGCATCGACGGTAGGTAAGGATTCACTTCCCAGCTCCCGAAATCGTTCTTTCTATCGATAATTTGCACGAATACGTGAAATTCGATGTTCCCAATCGTTTTGCATCGACGGTAGGTAAGGATTCACTTCGCAGCTCCCGCAATCGTTCTTTCTATCGATAATTGGCACGAATACGTGCTATTCGATGTTTCCAATCGTTTTGCATCGACTTTAGGTAAGGATTCACTTCCCAGCTCCCGCAATCGTTCTTTCTATCGATAATTGGCACGAATACGTGATATTCGATGTTTTCAATCGTTTTGCTTCGACGGTATGTAAGGATTCTCTTCCCAGCTCCCGCAATCGATCGTTCTATCGATAATTGGCACGAATACGTGCTATTCGATGTTTCCAATCGTTTTGCATCGACGGTAGGTAAGGATTCACTTCCCAGCTCCCGCAATCGTTCTTTCTATCGATACTTTGCACGAATACGTGCAATTCGATGTTTCCAATCGTTTTGCATCGACGGTAGGTAAGGATTCACTTCGCAGCTCCCGCAATCGTTCTTTCTATCGATAATTGGCACGAATACGTGATATTCGATGTTTCCAATCGTTTTGCATCGACGGTAGGTAAGGATTCACTTCGCAGCTCCCGCAATCGTTCTTTCTATCGATAATTGGCACGAATACGTGCTATTCGATGTTTCCAATCGTTTTGCATCGACTTAAGGTAAGGATTCACTTCGCAGCTCCCGCAATCGTTCTGTCTATCGATAATTTGCACGAATACGTGCAATTCGATGTTTCCAATCGTTTTGCATCGATGGTAGGTAAGGATTCACTTCCCAGCTCCCGCAATCGATCGTTCTATCTATCGATAATTTGCACGAATACGTGATATTCGATGTTTCCAATCGTTTTGCATCGACGGTAGGTAAGAATTCACTTCCCAGCTCCCGCAATCGTTCTTTCTATCGATAATTTGCACGAATACGTGAAATTCGATGTTCCCAATCGTTTTGCATCGACGGTAGGTAAGGATTCACTTCGCAGCTCCCGCAATCGTTCTTTCTATCGATAATTGGCACGAATACGTGCTATTCGATGTTTCCAATCGTTTTGCATCGACTTTAGGTAAGGATTCACTTCCCAGCTCCCGCAATCGTTCTTTCTATCGATAATTGGCACGAATACGTGATATTCGATGTTTTCAATCGTTATGCTTCGACGGTATGTAAGGATTCACTTCCCAGCTCCCGCAATCGATCGTTCTATCGATAATTGGCACGAATACGTGCTATTCGATGTTTCCAATCGTTTTGCATCGACGGTAGGTAAGGATTCACTTCGCAGCTCCCGCAATCGTTCTTTCTATCGATAATTGGCACGAATACGTGATATTCGATGTTTCCAATCGTTTTGCACCGACGGAAGGTAAGGATTCACTTCGCAGCTCCCGCAATCGTTCTTTCTATCGATAATTGGCACGAATACGTGCTATTCGATGTTTCCAATCGTTTTGCATCGACTTAAGGTAAGGATTCACTTCGCAGCTCCCGCAATCGTTCTTTCTATCGATAATTGGCACGAATACGTGATATTCGATGTTTCCAATCGTTTTGCATCGACGGTAGGTAAGGATTCACTTCCCAGCTCCCGCAATCGTTCTTTCTATCGATAATTTGCACGAATACGTGCAATTCGATGTTTCCAATCGTTTTGCATCGACGGTAGGTAAGGATTCACTTCGCAGCTCCCGCAATCGTTCTTTCTATCGATAATTGGCACGAATACGTGATATTCGATGTTTCCAATCGTTTTGCATCGACGGTAGGTAAGGATTCACTTCCCAGCTCCCGCAATCGTTCTTTCTATCGATAATTTGCACGAATACGTGCAATTCGATGTTTCCAATCGTTTTGCATCGACGGTAGGTAAGGATTCACTTCCCAGCTCCCGCAATCGATCGTTCTATCGATAATTGGCACGAATACGTGATGTTCGATGTTTCCAATCGTTTTGCATCGACTTTAGGTAAGGATTCACTTCCCAGCTCCCGCAATCGTTCTTTCTATCGATAATTGGCACGAATACGTGATATTCGATGTTTTCAATCGTTTTGCATCGACGGTAGGTAAGGATTCACTTCCCAGCTCCCGCAATCGTTCTTTCTATCGATAATTTGCACGAATACGTGCAATTCGATGTTTCCAATCGTTATGCATCGACGGTAGGTAAGGATTCACTTCCCAGCTCCCGAAATCGTTCTTTCTATCGATAATTTGCACGAATACGTGAAATTCGATGTTCCCAATCGTTTTGCATCGACGGTAGGTAAGGATTCACTTCGCAGCTCCCGCAATCGTTCTTTCTATCGATAATTGGCACGAATACGTGCTATTCGATGTTTCCAATCGTTTTGCATCGACTTTAGGTAAGGATTCACTTCCCAGCTCCCGCAATCGTTCTTTCTATCGATAATTGGCACGAATACGTGATATTCGATGTTTTCAATCGTTTTGCTTCGACGGTATGTAAGGATTCTCTTCCCAGCTCCCGCAATCGATCGTTCTATCGATAATTGGCACGAATACGTGCTATTCGATGTTTCCAATCGTTTTGCATCGACGGTAGGTAAGGATTCACTTCCCAGCTCCCGCAATCGTTCTTTCTATCGATACTTTGCACGAATACGTGCAATTCGATGTTTCCAATCGTTTTGCATCGACGGTAGGTAAGGATTCACTTCGCAGCTCCCGCAATCGTTCTTTCTATCGATAATTGGCACGAATACGTGATATTCGATGTTTCCAATCGTTTTGCATCGACGGTAGGTAAGGATTCACTTCGCAGCTCCCGCAATCGTTCTTTCTATCGATAATTGGCACGAATACGTGCTATTCGATGTTTCCAATCGTTTTGCATCGACTTAAGGTAAGGATTCACTTCGCAGCTCCCGCAATCGTTCTGTCTATCGATAATTTGCACGAATACGTGCAATTCGATGTTTCCAATCGTTTTGCATCGATGGTAGGTAAGGATTCACTTCCCAGCTCCCGCAATCGATCGTTCTATCTATCGATAATTTGCACGAATACGTGATATTCGATGTTTCCAATCGTTTTGCATCGACGGTAGGTAAGAATTCACTTCCCAGCTCCCGCAATCGTTCTTTCTATCGATAATTTGCACGAATACGTGAAATTCGATGTTCCCAATCGTTTTGCATCGACGGTAGGTAAGGATTCACTTCGCAGCTCCCGCAATCGTTCTTTCTATCGATAATTGGCACGAATACGTGCTATTCGATGTTTCCAATCGTTTTGCATCGACTTTAGGTAAGGATTCACTTCCCAGCTCCCGCAATCGTTCTTTCTATCGATAATTGGCAGGAATACGTGATATTCGATGTTTTCAATCGTTATGCTTCGACGGTATGTAAGGATTCACTTCCCAGCTCCCGCAATCGATCGTTCTATCGATAATTGGCACGAATACGTGCTATTCGATGTTTCCAATCGTTTTGCATCGACGGTAGGTAAGGATTCACTTCGCAGCTCCCGCAATCGTTCTTTCTATCGATAATTGGCACGAATACGTGATATTCGATGTTTCCAATCGTTTTGCACCGACGGAAGGTAAGGATTCACTTCGCAGCTCCCGCAATCGTTCTTTCTATCGATAATTGGCACGAATACGTGCTATTCGATGTTTCCAATCGTTTTGCATCGACTTAAGGTAAGGATTCACTTCGCAGCTCCCGCAATCGTTCTTTCTATCGATAATTGGCACGAATACGTGATATTCGATGTTTCCAATCGTTTTGCATCGACGGTAGGTAAGGATTCACTTCCCAGCTCCCGCAATCGTTCTTTCTATCGATAATTTGCACGAATACGTGCAATTCGATGTTTCCAATCGTTTTGCATCGACGGTAGGTAAGGATTCACTTCGCAGCTCCCGCAATCGTTCTTTCTATCGATAATTGGCACGAATACGTGATATTCGATGTTTCCAATCGTTTTGCATCGACGGTAGGTAAGAATTCACTTCCCAGCTCCCGCAATCGTTCTTTCTATCGATAATTTGCACGAATACGTGAAATTCGATGTTCCCAATCGTTTTGCATCGACGGTAGGTAAGGATTCACTTCGCAGCTCCCGCAATCGTTCTTTCTATCGATAATTGGCACGAATACGTGCTATTCGATGTTTCCAATCGTTTTGCATCGACTTTAGGTAAGGATTCACTTCCCAGCTCCCGCAATCGTTCTTTCTATCGATAATTGGCACGAATACGTGATATTCGATGTTTTCAATCGTTATGCTTCGACGGTATGTAAGGATTCACTTCCCAGCTCCCGCAATCGATCGTTCTATCGATAATTGGCACGAATACGTGCTATTCGATGTTTCCAATCGTTTTGCATCGACGGTAGGTAAGGATTCACTTCGCAGCTCCCGCAATCGTTCTTTCTATCGATAATTGGCACGAATACGTGATATTCGATGTTTCCAATCGTTTTGCACCGACGGAAGGTAAGGATTCACTTCGCAGCTCCCGCAATCGTTCTTTCTATCGATAATTGGCACGAATACGTGCTATTCGATGTTTCCAATCGTTTTGCATCGACTTAAGGTAAGGATTCACTTCGCAGCTCCCGCAATCGTTCTTTCTATCGATAATTGGCACGAATACGTGATATTCGATGTTTCCAATCGTTTTGCATCGACGGTAGGTAAGGATTCACTTCCCAGCTCCCGCAATCGTTCTTTCTATCGATAATTTGCACGAATACGTGCAATTCGATGTTTCCAATCGTTTTGCATCGACGGTAGGTAAGGATTCACTTCGCAGCTCCCGCAATCGTTCTTTCTATCGATAATTGGCACGAATACGTGATATTCGATGTTTCCAATCGTTTTGCATCGACGGTAGGTAAGGATTCACTTCCCAGCTCCCGCAATCGTTCTTTCTATCGATAATTTGCACGAATACGTGCAATTCGATGTTTCCAATCGTTTTGCATCGACGGTAGGTAAGGATTCACTTCCCAGCTCCCGCAATCGATCGTTCTATCGATAATTGGCACGAATACGTGATGTTCGATGTTTCCAATCGTTTTGCATCGACTTTAGGTAAGGATTCACTTCCCAGCTCCCGCAATCGTTCTTTCTATCGATAATTGGCACGAATACGTGATATTCGATGTTTTCAATCGTTTTGCTTCGGCAGTAGGTAAGGATTCACTTCCCAGCTCCCGCAATCGATCGTTCTATCGATAAGTGGCACGAATACGTGATATTCGATGTTTCCAATCGTTTTGCATCGACGGTAGGTAAGGATTCACTTCCCAGCTCCCGCAATCGTTCTTTCTATCGATAATTTGCACGAATACGTGCAATTCGATGTTTCCAATCGTTATGCATCGACGGTAGGTAAGGATTCACTTCCCAGCTCCCGAAATCGTTCTTTCTATCGATAATTTGCACGAATACGTGAAATTCGATGTTCCCAATCGTTTTGCATCGACGGTAGGTAAGGATTCACTTCGCAGCTCCCGCAATCGTTCTTTCTATCGATAATTGGCACGAATACGTGCTATTCGATGTTTCCAATCGTTTTGCATCGACTTTAGGTAAGGATTCACTTCCCAGCTCCCGCAATCGTTCTTTCTATCGATAATTGGCACGAATACGTGATATTCGATGTTTTCAATCGTTTTGCTTCGACGGTATGTAAGGATTCTCTTCCCAGCTCCCGCAATCGATCGTTCTATCGATAATTGGCACGAATACGTGCTATTCGATGTTTCCAATCGTTTTGCATCGACGGTAGGTAAGGATTCACTTCCCAGCTCCCGCAATCGTTCTTTCTATCGATACTTTGCACGAATACGTGCAATTCGATGTTTCCAATCGTTTTGCATCGACGGTAGGTAAGGATTCACTTCCCAGCTCCCGCAATCGTTCTTTCTATCGATAATTGGCACGAATACGTGATATTCGATGTTCCCAATCGTTTTGCATCGACGGTAGCTAAGGATTCACTTCGCAGCTCCCGCAATCGTTCTTTCTATCGATAATTGGCACGAATACGTGCTATTCGATGTTTCCAATCGTTTTGCATCGACTTAAGGTAAGGATTCACTTCGCAGCTCCCGCAATCGTTCTTTCTATCGATAATTGGCACGAATACGTGATATTCGATGTTTCCAATCGTTTTGCTTCGACGGTAGGTAAGGATTCACTTCCCAGCTCCCGCAATCGTTCTTTCTATCGATAATTTCCACGATTACGTCCTATTCGATGTTTCCAATCGTTTTGCATCGACGGTAGGTAAGGATTCACTTCCCAGCTCGCGCAATCGATCGTTCTATCGATAATTGGCACGAATACGTGATGTTCGATGTTTCCAATCGTTTTGCATCGACGGTAGGTAAGGATTCACTTCCCAGCTCCCGCAATGGTTCTTTCTATCGATAATTGGCACGAATACGTGATATTCGATGTTTCCAATCGTTTTGCATCGACGGTAGGTAAGGATTCACTTCCCAGCCCTCGCAATCGTTCTTTCTATTGATAATTGGTATGAATACGTGCTATTCGATGTTTCCAATCGTTTTCCATCGACGGTAGGTAAGGATTCACTTCCCAGCCCTCGCAATCGTTCTTTCTGTCGGTAATTGGCACGAATACGTGATATTCGATGTTCCCAATCGTTTTGCATCGACGGTAGGTAAGGATTCACTTCGCAGCTCCCGCAATCGTTCTTTCTATCGACAATTGGCACGAATACGTGATATTCGATGTTTCCAATCGTTTTGCATCGACGGTAGGTAAGGATTCACTTCCCAGCTCCCGCAATGGTTCTTTCTATCGATAATTGGCACGAATACGTGATATTCGATGTTTCCAATCGTTTTGCATCGACGGTAGGTAAGGATTCACTTCCCAGCTCCCGCAATCGTTCTTTCTATCGATAATTTGCACGAATACGTGCTATTCGATGTTTCCAATCGATTTGCATCGACGGTAGGTAAGGATTCACTTCCCAGCTCCCGCAATCGTTCTTTCTATTGATAAATGGCACGAATACGTGATATTCGATGTTCCCAATCGTTTTGCATCGACGGTAGGTAAGGATTCGCTTCCCAGCTCCCGCAATCGTTCTTTCTATCGATAATTGGCACGAATACGTGATATTCGATGTTCCCAATCGTTTTGCATCGACGGTAGCTAAGGATTCCCTTCGCAGCTCCCGCAATCGTTCTTTCTATCGATAATTGGCACGAATACGTGCTATTCGATGTTTCCAATCGTTTTGCATCGACTTAAGGTAAGGATTTACTTCCCAGCTCCCGCAATCGTTCTTTCTATCGATAATTGGCACGAATACGTGATATTCGATGTTTTCAATCGTTTTGCTTCGACGGTAGGTAAGGATTCACTTCCCAGCTCCCGCAATCGATCGTTCTATCGATAATTGGCACGAATACGTGCTATTCGATGTTTCCAATCGTTTTGCATCGACGGTAGGTAAGGATTCACTTCGCAGCTCCCGCAATCGATCTTTCTATCGATAATTGGCACGAATACGTGATATTCGATGTTTCCAATCGTTTTGCATCGACGGTAGGTAAGGATTCACTTCCCAGCTCCCGCAATCGTTCTTTCTATCGATAATTTGCACGAATACGTGCAATTCGATGTTTCCAATCGTTTTGCTTCGACGGTAGGTAAGGATTCACTTCCCAGCTCCCGCAATGGTTCTTTCTATCGATAATTGGCACGAATACGTGATATTCGATGTTTCCAATCGTTTTGCATCGACGGCAGGTAAGGATTCACTTCCCAGCTCCCGCAATCGTTCTTTCTATCGATAATTTGCACGAATACGTGCTATTCGATGTTTCCAATCGATTTGCATCGACGGTAGGTAAGGATTCACTTCCCAGCTCCCGCAATCGTTCTTTCTATCGATAATGGGCACGAATACGTGATATTCGATATTCCCAATCGTTTTGCATCGACGGTAGGTAAGGATTCACTTCGCAGCTCCCGCAATCGTTCTTTCTATCGATAATTGGCACGAATACGTGATATTCGATGTTTCCAATCGTTTTGCATCGACGGTAGGTAAGGATTCACTTCCCAGCTCCCGCAATCGTTCTTTCTATCGATAATTTCCACGAATACGTCCTATTCGATGTTTCCAATCGTTTTGCATCGACGGTAGGTAAGGATTCACTTCCCAGCTCCCGCAATCGTTCTTTCTATCGGTAATTGGCACGAATACGTGATATTCGATGTTCCCAATCGTTTTGCATCGACTTAAGGTAAGGATTTACTTCCCAGCTCCCGCAATCGTTCTTTCTATCGATAATTGGCACGAATACGTGATATTCGATGTTTTCAATCGTTTTGCTTCGACGGTAGGTAAGGATTCACTTCCCAGCTCCCGCAATCGATCGTTCTATCGATAATTGGCACGAATACGTGCTATTCGATGTTTCCAATCGTTTTGCATCGACGGTAGGTAAGGATTCACTTCGCAGCTCCCGCAATCGTTCTTTCTATCGATAATTGGCACGAATACGTGATATTCGATGTTTCCAATCGTTTTGCATCGACGGTAGGTAAGGATTCACTTCCCAGCTCCCGCAATCGTTCTTTCTATCGATAATTTGCACGAATACGTGCAATTCGATGTTTCCAATCGTTTTGCTTCGACGGTAGGTAAGGATTCACTTCCCAGCTCCCGCAATGGTTCTTTCTATCGATAATTGGCACGAATACGTGATATTCGATGTTTCCAATCGTTTTGCATCGACGGCAGGTAAGGATTCACTTCCCAGCTCCCGCAATCGTTCTTTCTATCGATAATTTGCACGAATACGTGCTATTCGATGTTTCCAATCGATTTGCATCGACGGTAGGTAAGGATTCACTTCCCAGCTCCCGCAATCGTTCTTTCTATCGATAATGGGCACGAATACGTGATATTCGATGTTCCCAATCGTTTTGCATCGACGGAAGGTAAGGATTCACTTCGCAGCTCCCGCAATCGTTCTTTCTATCGATAATTGGCACGAATACGTGATATTCGATGTTTCCAATCGTTTTGCATCGACGGTAGGTAAGGATTCACTTCCCAGCTCCCGCAATCGTTCTTTCTATCGATAATTTGCACGAATACGTGCAATTCGATGTTTCCAATCGTTTTGCTTCGACGGTAGGTAAGGATTCACTTCCCAGCTCGCGCAATCGATCGTTCTATCGATAATTGGCACGAATACGTGATGTTCGATGTTTCCAATCGTTTTGCATCGACGGTAGGTAAGGATTCACTTCCCAGCTCCCGCAATGGTTCTTTCTATCGATAATTGGCACGAATACGTGATATTCGATGTTTCCAATCGTTTTGCATCGACGGTAGGTAAGGATTCACTTCCCAGCCCTCGCAATCGTTCTTTCTATTGATAATTGGTATGAATACGTGCTATTCGATGTTTCCAATCGTTTTCCATCGACGGTAGGTAAGGATTCACTTCCCAGCCCTCGCAATCGTTCTTTCTGTCGGTAATTGGCACGAATACGTGATATTCGATGTTCCCAATCGTTTTGCATCGACGGTAGGTAAGGATTCACTTCGCAGCTCCCGCAATCGTTCTTTCTATCGACAATTGGCACGAATACGTGATATTCGATGTTTCCAATCGTTTTGCATCGACGGTAGGTAAGGATTCACTTCCCAGCTCCCGCAATGGTTCTTTCTATCGATAATTGGCACGAATACGTGATATTCGATGTTTCCAATCGTTTTGCATCGACGGTAGGTAAGGATTCACTTCCCAGCTCCCGCAATCGTTCTTTCTATCGATAATTTGCACGAATACGTGCTATTCGATGTTTCCAATCGATTTGCATCGACGGTAGGTAAGGATTCACTTCCCAGCTCCCGCAATCGTTCTTTCTATTGATAAATGGCACGAATACGTGATATTCGATGTTCCCAATCGTTTTGCATCGACGGTAGGTAAGGATTCACTTCGCAGCTCCCGCAATCGTTCTTTCTATCGATAATTGGCACGAATACGTGCTATTCGATGTTTCCAATCGATTTGCATCGACTTTAGGTAAGGAATCACTTCCCAGCTCCCGCAATCGTTCTTTCTATCGATAATTGGCACGAATACGTGATATTCGATGTTTTCAATCGTTTTGCTTCGACGGTAGGTAAGGATTCACTTCCCAGCTCCCGCAATCGATCGTTCTATCGATAATTGGCACGAATACGTGCTATTCGATGTTTCCAATCGTTTTGCATCGACTTTAGGTAAGGAGTCACTTCCCAGCCCCCGCAATCGTTCTTTCTATCGATAATTGGCATGAATACGTGCTATTCGATGTTTCCAATCGTTTTGCATCGACTTTAGGTAAGGAGTCACTTCCCAGCTCCCGCAATCGTTCTTTCTATCGATAATTGGCATGAATACGTGCAATTCGATGTTTCCAATCGTTTTGCATCGACTTAAGGTAAGGATTCACTTCGCAGCTCCCGCAATCGTTCTTTCTATCGATAATTGGCACGAATACGTGATATTCGATGTTTCCAATCGTTTTGCTTCGACGGTAGGTAAGGATTCACTTCCCAGCTCCCGCAATCGTTCTTTCTATCGATAATTTCCACGAATACGTCCTATTCGATGTTTCCAATCGTTTTGCATCGACGGTAGGTAAGGATTCACTTCCCAGCTCGCGCAATCGATCGTTCTATCGATAATTGGCACGAATACGTGATGTTCGATGTTTCCAATCGTTTTGCATCGACGGTAGGTAAGGATTCACTTCCCAGCTCCCGCAATGGTTCTTTCTATCGATAATTGGCACGAATACGTGATATTCGATGTTTCCAATCGTTTTGCATCGACGGTAGGTAAGGATTCACTTCCCAGCCCTCGCAATCGTTCTTTCTATTGATAATTGGTATGAATACGTGCTATTCGATGTTTCCAATCGTTTTCCATCGACGGTAGGTAAGGATTCACTTCCCAGCCCTCGCAATCGTTCTTTCTGTCGGTAATTGGCACGAATACGTGATATTCGATGTTCCCAATCGTTTTGCATCGACGGTAGGTAAGGATTCACTTCGCAGCTCCCGCAATCGTTCTTTCTATCGACAATTGGCACGAATACGTGATATTCGATGTTTCCAATCGTTTTGCATCGACGGTAGGTAAGGATTCACTTCCCAGCTCCCGCAATGGTTCTTTCTATCGATAATTGGCACGAATACGTGATATTCGATGTTTCCAATCGTTTTGCATCGACGGTAGGTAAGGATTCACTTCCCAGCTCCCGCAATCGTTCTTTCTATCGATAATTTGCACGAATACGTGCTATTCGATGTTTCCAATCGATTTGCATCGACGGTAGGTAAGGATTCACTTCCCAGCTCCCGCAATCGTTCTTTCTATTGATAAATGGCACGAATACGTGATATTCGATGTTCCCAATCGTTTTGCATCGACGGTAGGTAAGGATTCGCTTCCCAGCTCCCGCAATCGTTCTTTCTATCGATAATTGGCACGAATACGTGATATTCGATGTTCCCAATCGTTTTGCATCGACGGTAGCTAAGGATTCCCTTCGCAGCTCCCGCAATCGTTCTTTCTATCGATAATTGGCACGAATACGTGCTATTCGATGTTTCCAATCGTTTTGCATCGACTTAAGGTAAGGATTTACTTCCCAGCTCCCGCAATCGTTCTTTCTATCGATAATTGGCACGAATACGTGATATTCGATGTTTTCAATCGTTTTGCTTCGACGGTAGGTAAGGATTCACTTCCCAGCTCCCGCAATCGATCGTTCTATCGATAATTGGCACGAATACGTGCTATTCGATGTTTCCAATCGTTTTGCATCGACGGTAGGTAAGGATTCACTTCGCAGCTCCCGCAATCGTTCTTTCTATCGATAATTGGCACGAATACGTGATATTCGATGTTTCCAATCGTTTTGCATCGACGGTAGGTAAGGATTCACTTCCCAGCTCCCGCAATCGTTCTTTCTATCGATAATTTGCACGAATACGTGCAATTCGATGTTTCCAATCGTTTTGCTTCGACGGTAGGTAAGGATTCACTTCCCAGCTCCCGCAATGGTTCTTTCTATCGATAATTGGCACGAATACGTGATATTCGATGTTTCCAATCGTTTTGCATCGACGGCAGGTAAGGATTCACTTCCCAGCTCCCGCAATCGTTCTTTCTATCGATAATTTGCACGAATACGTGCTATTCGATGTTTCCAATCGATTTGCATCGACGGTAGGTAAGGATTCACTTCCCAGCTCCCGCAATCGTTCTTTCTATCGATAATGGGCACGAATACGTGATATTCGATATTCCCAATCGTTTTGCATCGACGGTAGGTAAGGATTCACTTCGCAGCTCCCGCAATCGTTCTTTCTATCGATAATTGGCACGAATACGTGATATTCGATGTTTCCAATCGTTTTGCATCGACGGTAGGTAAGGATTCACTTCCCAGCTCCCGCAATCGTTCTTTCTATCGATAATTTCCACGAATACGTCCTATTCGATGTTTCCAATCGTTTTGCATCGACGGTAGGTAAGGATTCACTTCCCAGCTCCCGCAATCGTTCTTTCTATCGGTAATTGGCACGAATACGTGATATTCGATGTTCCCAATCGTTTTGCATCGACTTAAGGTAAGGATTTACTTCCCAGCTCCCGCAATCGTTCTTTCTATCGATAATTGGCACGAATACGTGATATTCGATGTTTTCAATCGTTTTGCTTCGACGGTAGGTAAGGATTCACTTCCCAGCTCCCGCAATCGATCGTTCTATCGATAATTGGCACGAATACGTGCTATTCGATGTTTCCAATCGTTTTGCATCGACGGTAGGTAAGGATTCACTTCGCAGCTCCCGCAATCGTTCTTTCTATCGATAATTGGCACGAATACGTGATATTCGATGTTTCCAATCGTTTTGCATCGACGGTAGGTAAGGATTCACTTCCCAGCTCCCGCAATCGTTCTTTCTATCGATAATTTGCACGAATACGTGCAATTCGATGTTTCCAATCGTTTTGCTTCGACGGTAGGTAAGGATTCACTTCCCAGCTCCCGCAATGGATCTTTCTATCGATAATTGGCACGAATACGTGATATTCGATGTTTCCAATCGTTTTGCATCGACGGTAGGTAAGGATTCACTTCCCAGCTCCCGCAATCGTTCTTTCTATCGATAATTTGCACGAATACGTGCTATTCGATGTTTCCAATCGATTTGCATCGACGGTAGGTAAGGATTCACTTCCCAGCTCCCGCAATCGTTCTTTCTATTGATAAATGGCACGAATACGTGATATTCGATGTTCCCAATCGTTTTGCATCGACGGTAGGTAAGGATTCGCTTCCCAGCTCCCGCAATCGTTCTTTCTATCGATAATTGGCACGAATACGTGATATTCGATGTTCCCAATCGTTTTGCATCGACGGTAGCTAAGGATTCCCTTCGCAGCTCCCGCAATCGTTCTTTCTATCGATAATTGGCACGAATACGTGCTATTCGATGTTTCCAATCGTTTTGCATCGACTTAAGGTAAGGATTTACTTCCCAGCTCCCGCAATCGTTCTTTCTATCGATAATTGGCACGAATACGTGATATTCGATGTTTTCAATCGTTTTGCTTCGACGGTAGGTAAGGATTCACTTCCCAGCTCCCGCAATCGATCGTTCTATCGATAATTGGCACGAATACGTGCTATTCGATGTTTCCAATCGTTTTGCATCGACGGTAGGTAAGGATTCACTTCGCAGCTCCCGCAATCGTTCTTTCTATCGATAATTGGCACGAATACGTGATATTCGATGTTTCCAATCGTTTTGCATCGACGGTAGGTAAGGATTCACTTCCCAGCTCCCGCAATCGTTCTTTCTATCGATAATTTGCACGAATACGTGCAATTCGATGTTTCCAATCGTTTTGCTTCGACGGTAGGTAAGGATTCACTTCCCAGCTCCCGCAATGGTTCTTTCTATCGATAATTGGCACGAATACGTGATATTCGATGTTTCCAATCGTTTTGCATCGACGGCAGGTAAGGATTCACTTCCCAGCTCCCGCAATCGTTCTTTCTATCGATAATTTGCACGAATACGTGCTATTCGATGTTTCCAATCGATTTGCATCGACGGTAGGTAAGGATTCACTTCCCAGCTCCCGCAATCGTTCTTTCTATCGATAATGGGCACGAATACGTGATATTCGATATTCCCAATCGTTTTGCATCGACGGTAGGTAAGGATTCACTTCGCAGCTCCCGCAATCGTTCTTTCTATCGATAATTGGCACGAATACGTGATATTCGATGTTTCCAATCGTTTTGCATCGACGGTAGGTAAGGATTCACTTCCCAGCTCCCGCAATCGTTCTTTCTATCGATAATTTCCACGAATACGTCCTATTCGATGTTTCCAATCGTTTTGCATCGACGGTAGGTAAGGATTCACTTCCCAGCTCCCGCAATCGTTCTTTCTATCGGTAATTGGCACGAATACGTGATATTCGATGTTCCCAATCGTTTTGCATCGACTTAAGGTAAGGATTTACTTCCCAGCTCCCGCAATCGTTCTTTCTATCGATAATTGGCACGAATACGTGATATTCGATGTTTTCAATCGTTTTGCTTCGACGGTAGGTAAGGATTCACTTCCCAGCTCCCGCAATCGATCGTTCTATCGATAATTGGCACGAATACGTGCTATTCGATGTTTCCAATCGTTTTGCATCGACGGTAGGTAAGGATTCACTTCGCAGCTCCCGCAATCGTTCTTTCTATCGATAATTGGCACGAATACGTGATATTCGATGTTTCCAATCGTTTTGCATCGACGGTAGGTAAGGATTCACTTCCCAGCTCCCGCAATCGTTCTTTCTATCGATAATTTGCACGAATACGTGCAATTCGATGTTTCCAATCGTTTTGCTTCGACGGTAGGTAAGGATTCACTTCCCAGCTCCCGCAATGGTTCTTTCTATCGATAATTGGCACGAATACGTGATATTCGATGTTTCCAATCGTTTTGCATCGACGGCAGGTAAGGATTCACTTCCCAGCTCCCGCAATCGTTCTTTCTATCGATAATTTGCACGAATACGTGCTATTCGATGTTTCCAATCGATTTGCATCGACGGTAGGTAAGGATTCACTTCCCAGCTCCCGCAATCGTTCTTTCTATCGATAATGGGCACGAATACGTGATATTCGATGTTCCCAATCGTTTTGCATCGACGGTAGGTAAGGATTCACTTCGCAGCTCCCGCAATCGTTCTTTCTATCGATAATTGGCACGAATACGTGATATTCGATGTTTCCAATCGTTTTGCATCGACGGTAGGTAAGGATTCACTTCCCAGCTCCCGCAATCGTTCTTTCTATCGATAATTTGCACGAATACGTGCAATTCGATGTTTCCAATCGTTTTGCTTCGACGGTAGGTAAGGATTCACTTCCCAGCTCGCGCAATCGATCGTTCTATCGATAATTGGCACGAATACGTGATGTTCGATGTTTCCAATCGTTTTGCATCGACGGTAGGTAAGGATTCACTTCCCAGCTCCCGCAATGGTTCTTTCTATCGATAATTGGCACGAATACGTGATATTCGATGTTTCCAATCGTTTTGCATCGACGGTAGGTAAGGATTCACTTCCCAGCCCTCGCAATCGTTCTTTCTATTGATAATTGGTATGAATACGTGCTATTCGATGTTTCCAATCGTTTTCCATCGACGGTAGGTAAGGATTCACTTCCCAGCCCTCGCAATCGTTCTTTCTGTCGGTAATTGGCACGAATACGTGATATTCGATGTTCCCAATCGTTTTGCATCGACGGTAGGTAAGGATTCACTTCGCAGCTCCCGCAATCGTTCTTTCTATCGACAATTGGCACGAATACGTGATATTCGATGTTTCCAATCGTTTTGCATCGACGGTAGGTAAGGATTCACTTCCCAGCTCCCGCAATGGTTCTTTCTACCGATAATTGGCACGAATACGTGATATTCGATGTTTCCAATCGTTTTGCATCGACGGTAGGTAAGGATTCACTTCCCAGCTCCCGCAATCGTTCTTTCTATCGATAATTTGCACGAATACGTGCTATTCGATGTTTCCAATCGATTTGCATCGACGGTAGGTAAGGATTCACTTCCCAGCTCCCGCAATCGTTCTTTCTATTGATAAATGGCACGAATACGTGATATTCGATGTTCCCAATCGTTTTGCATCGACGGTAGGTAAGGATTCACTTCGCAGCTCCCGCAATCGTTCTTTCTATCGATAATTGGCACGAATACGTGCTATTCGATGTTTCCAATCGATTTGCATCGACTTTAGGTAAGGAATCACTTCCCAGCTCCCGCAATCGTTCTTTCTATCGATAATTGGCACGAATACGTGATATTCGATGTTTTCAATCGTTTTGCTTCGACGGTAGGTAAGGATTCACTTCCCAGCTCCCGCAATCGATCGTTCTATCGATAATTGGCACGAATACGTGCTATTCGATGTTTCCAATCGTTTTGCATCGACTTTAGGTAAGGAGTCACTTCCCAGCTCCCGCAATCGTTCTTTCTATCGATAATTGGCATGAATACGTGCTATTCGATGTTTCCAATCGTTTTGCATCGACTTTAGGTAAGGAGTCACTTCCCAGCTCCCGCAATCGTTCTTTCTATCGATAATTGGCATGAATACGTGCAATTCGATGTTTCCAATCGTTTTGCATCGACGGTAGGTAAGGATTCAATTCCCAGCTCCCGCAATCGTTCTTTCTATCGATAATTGGCACGAATACGTGATATTCGATGTTTCCAATCGTTTTGCATCGACGGTAAGTAAGGATTCACTTCCCAGCTCCCGCAATGGTTCTTCCTACCGTCGATGCAAAACGATTGGAAACATTGAATATCACGTATTCGTGCCAATTATCGATAGAAAGAACGATTGCGGGAGCTGGGAAGTGAATCCTTACCTACCGTCGATGCAAAACGATTGGAAACTTCGAATATCACGTCTTCGTGCAAATTATCGATAGAAAGTGCGATTGCGGGAGCTGGGAAGTGAATCCTTACCTACAGTCGATGCAAAACGATTGGAAACATCGAATAGCACGTATTCGTGCCAATTATCGATAGAAAGAACCATTGAGAGGGCTGGGAAGTGAATCCTTACCTACCGTCGGTGCAAAACGATTGGAAACGTCGAATATCACGTATTCGTGCCAATTATCGATAGAAAGAACCATTGCGAGGGCTGGGAAGTGAATCCTTACCTACCGTCGGTGCAAAACGATTGGAAACGTCGAATATCATGTATTCGTGCTAATTACCAACAGGAAGAACGAGTGCGGGAGCTGGGAAGTGAATTCTTACCTCCCGTCGATGCAAAACGATTGGAAACATCGAATATCACGTATTCGTGCCAATTATCGATAGAAAGAAAGATTGCTGGATCTGGGAAGTGAATTCTTACCTCCCGTCGATGCAAAACGATTGGAAACATCGAATATCACGTATTCGTGCCAATTACCGATAGAAAGAACGATTGCGGGGGCTGGGAAGTGAATCCTTACCTGCCGTCGATGCAAAACGATTGAAAACATCGAATAGCACGTATTCGTGCCAATTATCGCTGGAAAGAACGATTGCGGGAGCTGGGAAGTGAATCCTTACCTACCGTCGATTCAAAACGATTGTAAACATCGAATAGCACGTATTCGTGCCAATTATCGATAGAAAGAACGATTGCGGGAACTGGGAAGTGAATCCTTACCTGCCGTCGATGCAAAACGATTGAAAACATCGAATAGCACGTATTCGTGCCAATTATCGATGGAAAGAACGATTGCGGGAGCTGGGAAGTGAATCCTTACCTACCGTCGATGCAAAACTATTGGAAACATCGATTACAACGTATTCGTGCCAATTACCGACAGAAAGAACAATTGCGAGGGCTGGGAATTGAATCCTTACCTACCGTCGATGCAAAACGATTGGAAACATCGATTACAACGTATTCGTGCCAATTACCGACAGAAAGAACGATTGCGAGGGCTGGGAAGTGAATCCTTACCTACCGTCGATGCAAAACGATTGGAAACGTCGAATACCACGTATTCGTGCCAATTACCGACAGAAAGAACGATTGCGAGGGCTGGGAAGTGAATCCTTACCTACCGTCGATGCAAAACGATTGGAAACATCGAATACAACTAAGGATTCACTACCCAGGCGTGGCAATCGTTGTTTCTATCGATAATTTGGACGAATACGTGCAATTCGATATTTCCAATCGTTTTGCATCGACGGTAGGTAAGGATTCACTTCCCAGCCCTCGCAATCGTTCTTTCTATTGATAATTGGTATGAATACGTGCTATTCGATGTTTCCAATCGTTTTCCATCGACGGTAGGTAAGGATTCACTTCCCAGCCCGCGCAATCGTTCTTTCTGTCGGTAATTGGCACGAATACGTGATATTCGATGTTCCCAATCGTTTTGCATCGACGGTAGGTAAGGATTCACTTCGCAGCTCCCGCAATCGTTCTTTCTATCGATAATTGGCACGAATACGTGATATTCGATGCTTCCAATCGTTTTGCATCGACGGTAGGTAAGGATTCACTTCCCAGCTCCCGCAATCGTTCTTTCTATCGATAATTTCCACGAATACGTCCTATTCGATGTTTCCAATCGTTTTGCATCGACGGTAGGTAAGGATTCACTTCCCAGCTCGCGCAATCGATCGTTCTATCGATAATTGGCACGAATACGTGATGTTCGATGTTTCCAATCGTTTTGCATCGACGGTAGGTCAGGATTCACTTCCCAGCTCCCGCAATGGTTCTTTCTATCGATAATTGGCACGAATACGTGATATTCGATGTTTCCAATCGTTTTGCATCGACGGTAGGTAAGGATTCACTTCCCAGCTCCCGCAATCGTTCTTTCTATCGATAATTTCCACGAATACGTCCTATTCGATGTTTCCAATCGTTTTGCATCGACGGTAGGTAAGGATTCACTTCCCAGCTCGCGCAATCGATCGTTCTATCGATAATTGGCACGAATACGTGATATTCGATGTTCCCAATCGTTTTGCATCGACGGTAGGTAAGGATTCACTTCGCAGCTCCCGCAATCGTTCTTTCTATCGATAATTGGCACGAATACGTGCTATTCGATGTTTCCAATCGATTTGCATCGACTTTAGGTAAGGAATCACTTCCCAGCTCCCGCAATCGTTCTTTCTATCGATAATTGGCACGAATACGTGATATTCGATGTTTTCAATCGTTTTGCTTCGACGGTAGGTAAGGATTCACTTCCCAGCTCCCGCAATCGATCGTTCTATCGATAATTGGCACGAATACGTGCTATTCGATGTTTCCAATCGTTTTGCATCGACTTTAGGTAAGGATTCAATTCCCAGCTCCCGCAATCGTTCTTTCTATCGATAATTGGCATGAATACGTGCTATTCGATGTTTCCAATCGTTTTGCATCGACTTTAGGTAAGGAGTCACTTCCCAGCTCCCGCAATCGTTCTTTCTATCGATAATTGGCATGAATACGTGCAATTCGATGTTTCCAATCGTTTTGCATCGACGGTAGGTAAGGATTCAATTCCCAGCTCCCGCAATCGTTCTTTCTATCGATAATTGGCACGAATACGTGATATTCGATGTTTCCAATCGTTTTGCATCGACGGTAAGTAAGGATTCACTTCCCAGCTCCCGCAATGGTTCTTCCTACCGTCGATGCAAAACGATTGGAAACATTGAATATCACGTATTCGTGCCAATTATCGATAGAAAGAACGATTGCGGGAGCTGGGAAGTGAATCCTTACCTACCGTCGATGCAAAACGATTGGAAACTTCGAATATCACGTCTTCGTGCAAATTATCGATAGAAAGTGCGATTGCGGGAGCTGGGAAGTGAATCCTTACCTACAGTCGATGCAAAACGATTGGAAACATCGAATAGCACGTATTCGTGCCAATTATCGATAGAAAGAACCATTGCGAGGGCTGGGAAGTGAATCCTTACCTACCGTCGGTGCAAAACGATTGGAAACGTCGAATATCACGTATTCGTTCCAATTATCGATAGAAAGAACCATTGCGAGGGCTGGGAAGTGAATCCTTACCTACCGTCGGTGCAAAACGATTGGAAACGTCGAATATCATGTATTCGTGCCAATTACCAACAGGAAGAACGAGTGCGGGAGCTGGGAAGTGAATTCTTACCTCCCGTCGATGCAAAACGATTGGAAACATCGAATATCACGTATTCGTGCCAATTATCGATAGAAAGAAAGATTGCTGGATCTGGGAAGTGAATTCTTACCTCCCGTCGATGCAAAACGATTGGAAACATCGAATATCACGTATTCGTGCCAATTACCGATAGAAAGAACGATTGCGGGGGCTGGGAAGTGAATCCTTACCTACCGGGGATCCAGAACGATTGGAAACATCGAATATCACGTATTCATGCCAATTGTCGCTAGAAAGAACGATTGCGGGAACTGGCAAGTGAATCCTTACCTCCCGTCGATGCAGAACGGTTGGAAACATCGAATATAACGTATTCGAGCCAATAACCGACAGAAAGAACGATTGCGGGAGCTGGGAAGTGAATCCTTACCTACCGGCGATGCAAAACGATTGGAAACATCGAATATCACGTATTCATGCCAATTGTCGATAGAAAGAACGATTGCGGGAACTGGCAAGTGAATCCTTACCTACCGTCGATGCAAAACGATTGGAAACATCGATTACAACGTATTCGTGCCAATTACCGACAGAAAGAACAATTGCGAGGGCTGGGAATTGAATCCTTACCTACCGTCGATGCAAAACGATTAGAAACATCGATTACAACGTATTCGTGCCAATTACCGACAGAAAGAACGATTGCGAGGGCTGGGAAGTGAATCCTTACCTACCGTCGATGCAAAACGATTGGAAACGTCGAATACCACGTATTCGTGCCAATTACCGACAGAAAGAACGATTGCGAGGGCTGGGAAGTGAATCCTTACCTACCGTCGATGCAAAACGATTGGAAACATCGAATACAACTAAGGATTCACTACCCAGGCGTGGCAATCGTTGTTTCTATCGATAATTTGCACGAATACGTGCAATTCGATATTTCCAATCGTTTTGCATCGACGGTAGGTAAGGATTCACTTCCCAGCCCTCGCAATCGTTCTTTCTATTGATAATTGGTATGAATACGTGCTATTCGATGTTTCCAATCGTTTTCCATCGACGGTAGGTAAGGATTCACTTCCCAGCCCTCGCAATCGTTCTTTCTGTCGGTAATTGGCACGAATACGTGATATTCGATGTTCCCAATCGTTTTGCATCGACGGTAGGTAAGGATTCACTTCGCAGCTCCCGCAATCGTTCTTTCTATCGATAATTGGCACGAATACGTGATATTCGATGCTTCCAATCGTTTTGCATCGACGGTAGGTAAGGATTCACTTCCCAGCTCCCGCAATCGTTCTTTCTATCGATAATTTCCACGAATACGTCCTATTCGATGTTTCCAATCGTTTTGCATCGACGGTAGGTAAGGATTCACTTCCCAGCTCGCGCAATCGATCGTTCTGTCGATAATTGTCACGAATACGTGATGTTCGATGTTTCCAATCGTTTTGCATCGACGGTAGGTCAGGATTCACTTCCCAGCTCCCGCAATGGTTCTTTCTATCGATAATTGGCACGAATACGTGATATTCGATGTTTCCAATCGTTTTGCATCGACGGTAGGTAAGGATTCACTTCCCAGCTCCCGCAATCGTTCTTTCCATCGATAATTTCCACGAATACGTCCTATTCGATGTTTCCAATCGTTTTGCATCGACGGTAGGTAAGGATTCACTTCCCAGCTCGCGCAATCGATCGTTCTATCGATAATTGGCACGAATACGTGATATTCGATGTTCCCAATCGTTTTGCATCGACGGTAGGTAAGGATTCACTTCGCAGCTCCCGCAATCGTTCTTTCTATCGATAATTGGCACGAATACGTGCTATTCGATGTTTCCAATCGATTTGCATCGACTTTAGGTAAGGAATCACTTCCCAGCTCCCGCAATCGTTCTTTCTATCGATAATTGGCACGAATACGTGATATTCGATGTTTTCAATCGTTTTGCTTCGACGGTAGGTAAGGATTCACTTCCCAGCTCCCGCAATCGATCGTTCTATCGATAATTGGCACGAATACGTGCTATTCGATGTTTCCAATCGTTTTGCATCGACTTTAGGTAAGGATTCAATTCCCAGCTCCCGCAATCGTTCTTTCTATCGATAATTGGCATGAATACGTGCTATTCGATGTTTCCAATCGTTTTGCATCGACTTTAGGTAAGGATTCACTTCCCAGCTCCCGCAATCGTTCTTTCTATCGATAATTTCCACGAATACGTCCTATTCGATGTTTCCAATCGTTTTGCATCGACGGTAGGTAAGGATTCACTTCCCAGCTCGCGCAATCGATCGTTCTGTCGATAATTGTCACGAATACGTGATGTTCGATGTTTCCAATCGTTTTGCATCGACGGTAGGTCAGGATTCACTTCCCAGCTCCCGCAATGGTTCTTTCTATCGATAATTGGCACGAATACGTGATATTCGATGTTCCCAATCGTTTTGCATCGACGGTAGGTAAGGATTCACTTCGCAGCTCCCGCAATCGTTCTTTCTATCGATAATTGGCACGAATACGTGATATTCGATGCTTCCAATCGTTTTGCATCGACGGTAGGTAAGGATTCACTTCCCAGCTCCCGCAATCGTTCTTTCTATCGATAATTTCCACGAATACGTCCTATTCGATGTTTCCAATCGTTTTGCATCGACGGTAGGTAAGGATTCACTTCCCAGCTCGCGCAATCGATCGTTCTGTCGATAATTGTCACGAATACGTGATGTTCGATGTTTCCAATCGTTTTGCATCGACGGTAGGTCAGGATTCACTTCCCAGCTCCCGCAATGGTTCTTTCTATCGATAATTGGCACGAATACGTGATATTCGATGTTTCCAATCGTTTTGCATCGACGGTAGGTAAGGATTCACTTCCCAGCTCCCGCAATCGTTCTTTCCATCGATAATTTCCACGAATACGTCCTATTCGATGTTTCCAATCGTTTTGCATCGACGGTAGGTAAGGATTCACTTCCCAGCTCGCGCAATCGATCGTTCTATCGATAATTGGCACGAATACGTGATATTCGATGTTCCCAATCGTTTTGCATCGACGGTAGGTAAGGATTCACTTCGCAGCTCCCGCAATCGTTCTTTCTATCGATAATTGGCACGAATACGTGCTATTCGATGTTTCCAATCGATTTGCATCGACTTTAGGTAAGGAATCACTTCCCAGCTCCCGCAATCGTTCTTTCTATCGATAATTGGCACGAATACGTGATATTCGATGTTTTCAATCGTTTTGCTTCGACGGTAGGTAAGGATTCACTTCCCAGCTCCCGCAATCGATCGTTCTATCGATAATTGGCACGAATACGTGCTATTCGATGTTTCCAATCGTTTTGCATCGACTTTAGGTAAGGATTCAATTCCCAGCTCCCGCAATCGTTCTTTCTATCGATAATTGGCATGAATACGTGCTATTCGATGTTTCCAATCGTTTTGCATCGACTTTAGGTAAGGATTCACTTCCCAGCTCCCGCAATCGTTCTTTCTATCGATAATTTCCACGAATACGTCCTATTCGATGTTTCCAATCGTTTTGCATCGACGGTAGGTAAGGATTCACTTCCCAGCTCGCGCAATCGATCGTTCTGTCGATAATTGTCACGAATACGTGATGTTCGATGTTTCCAATCGTTTTGCATCGACGGTAGGTCAGGATTCACTTCCCAGCTCCCGCAATGGTTCTTTCTATCGATAATTGGCACGAATACGTGATATTCGATGTTTCCAATCGTTTTGCATCGACGGTAGGTAAGGATTCACTTCCCAGCTCCCGCAATCGTTCTTTCCATCGATAATTTCCACGAATACGTCCTATTCGATGTTTCCAATCGTTTTGCATCGACGGTAGGTAAGGATTCACTTCCCAGCTCGCGCAATCGATCGTTCTATCGATAATTGGCACGAATACGTGATATTCGATGTTCCCAATCGTTTTGCATCGACGGTAGGTAAGGATTCACTTCGCAGCTCCCGCAATCGTTCTTTCTATCGATAATTGGCACGAATACGTGCTATTCGATGTTTCCAATCGATTTGCATCGACTTTAGGTAAGGAATCACTTCCCAGCTCCCGCAATCGTTCTTTCTATCGATAATTGGCACGAATACGTGATATTCGATGTTTTCAATCGTTTTGCTTCGACGGTAGGTAAGGATTCACTTCCCAGCTCCCGCAATCGATCGTTCTATCGATAATTGGCACGAATACGTGCTATTCGATGTTTCCAATCGTTTTGCATCGACTTTAGGTAAGGATTCAATTCCCAGCTCCCGCAATCGTTCTTTCTATCGATAATTGGCATGAATACGTGCTATTCGATGTTTCCAATCGTTTTGCATCGACTTTAGGTAAGGAGTCACTTCCCAGCTCCCGCAATCGTTCTTTCTATCGATAATTGGCATGAATACGTGCAATTCGATGTTTCCAATCGTTTTGCATCGACGGTAGGTAAGGATTCAATTCCCAGCTCCCGCAATCGTTCTTTCTATCGATAATTGGCACGAATACGTGATATTCGATGTTTCCAATCGTTTTGCATCGACGGTAAGTAAGGATTCACTTCCCAGCTCCCGCAATGGTTCTTCCTACCGTCGATGCAAAACGATTGGAAACATTGAATATCACGTATTCGTGCCAATTATCGATAGAAAGAACGATTGCGGGAGCTGGGAAGTGAATCCTTACCTACCGTCGATGCAAAACGATTGGAAACTTCGAATATCACGTCTTCGTGCAAATTATCGATAGAAAGTGCGATTGCGGGAGCTGGGAAGTGAATCCTTACCTACAGTCGATGCAAAACGATTGGAAACATCGAATAGCACGTATTCGTGCCAATTATCGATAGAAAGAACCATTGCGAGGGCTGGGAAGTGAATCCTTACCTACCGTCGGTGCAAAACGATTGGAAACGTCGAATATCACGTATTCGTGCCAATTATCGATAGAAAGAAAGATTGCTGGATCTGGGAAGTGAATTCTTACCTCCCGTCGATGCAAAACGATTGGAAACATCGAATATCACGTATTCGTGCCAATTACCGATAGAAAGAACGATTGCGGGGGCTGGGAAGTGAATCCTTACCTACCGGGGATCCAGAACGATTGGAAACATCGAATATCACGTATTCATGCCAATTGTCGATAGAAAGAACGATTGCGGGAACTGACAAGTGAATCCTTACCTCCCGTCGATGCAGAACGGTTGGAAACATCGAATATAACGTATTCGAGCCAATAACCGACAGAAAGAACGATTGCGGGAGCTGGGAAGTGAATCCTTACCTACCGGCGATGCAAAACGATTGGAAACATCGAATATCACGTATTCATGCCAATTGTCGATAGAAAGAACGATTGCGGGAACTGGCAAGTGAATCCTTACCTACCGTCGGTGCAAAACGATTGGAAACATCGAATACATCTAAGGATTCACTACCCAGGCGTGGCAATCGTTGTTTCTATCGATAATTTGCACGAATACGTGCAATTCGATATTTCCAATCGTTTTGCATCGACGGTAGGTAAGGATTCACTTCCCAGCCCTCGCAATCGTTCTTTCTATTGATAATTGGTATGAATACGTGCTATTCGATGTTTCCAATCGTTTTCCATCGACGGTAGGTAAGGATTCACTTCCCAGCCCTCGCAATCGTTCTTTCTGTCGGTAATTGGCACGAATACGTGATATTCGATGTTCCCAATCGTTTTGCATCGACGGTAGACGATTGGAAACGTCGAATATCACGTATTCGTGCCAATTATCGATAGAAAGAACCATTGCGAGGGCTGGGAAGTGAATCCTTACCTACCGTCGGTGCAAAACGATTGGAAACGTCGAATATCATGTATTCGTGCCAATTACCAACAGGAAGAACGAGTGCGGGAGCTGGGAAGTGAATTCTTACCTCCCGTCGATGCAAAACGATTGGAAACATCGAATATCTCGTATTCGTGCCAATTATCGATAGAAAGAAAGATTGCTGGATCTGGGAAGTGAATTCTTACCTCCCGTCGATGCAAAACGAATGGAAACATCTAATATCACGTATTCGTGCCAATTACCGATAGAAAGAACGATTGCGGGGGCTGGAAAGTGAATCCTTACCTACCGGCGATCCAGAACGATTGGAAACATCGAATATCACGTATTCATGCCAATTGTCGATAGAAAGAACGATTGCGGGAACTGGCAAGTGAATCCTTACCTCCCGTCGATGTAGAACGGTTGGAAACATCGAATATAACGTATTCGAGCCAATAACCGACAGAAAGAACGATTGCGGGAGCTGGGAAGTGAATCCTTACCTACCGGCGATGCAAAACGATTGGAAACATCGAATATCACGTATTCATGCCAATTGTCGATAGAAAGAACGATTGCGGGAACTGGCAAGTGAATCCTTACCTACCGTCGGTGCAAAACGATTGGAAACGTCGAATATCACGTATTCGTGCCAATTATCGATAGAAAGAACGATTGCGGGAGCTGGGAAGTGAATCCTTACCTACCGTCGATGCAAAACGATTGTAAACATCGAATAGCACGTATTAGTGCCAATTATCAATAGAAAGAACGATTGCGGGAGCTGGGAAGTGAATCCTTACCTGCCGTCGATGCAAAACGATTGAAAACATCGAATAGCACGTATTCGTGCCAATTATCGCTGGAAAGAACGATTGCGGGAGCTGGGAAGTGAATCCTTACCTACCGTCGATTCAAAACGATTGTAAACATTGAATACCACGTATTCGTGCCAATTATCGATAGATAGAACGATTGCGGGAACTGGGAAGTGAATCCTTACCTGCCGTCGATGCAAAACGATTGAAAACATCGAATAGCACGTATTCGTGCCAATTATAGATGGAAAGAACGATTGCGGGAGCTGGGAAGTGAATCCTTACCTACCGTCGATGCAAATCGATTGGAAACGTCGAATATCACGTATTCGGGCCAATAACCGACAGAAAGAACGATTGCGGGAGCTGGGAAGTGAATCCTTACCTACCGGCGATGCAAAACGATTGGAAACATCGAATATCACGTATTCGTGCCAATTGTCGATAGAAACAACGATTGCGGGAGCTGGCAAGTGAATCCTTACCTCCCGTCGATGCAGAACGATTGGAAACATCGAATATAACGTATTCGTGCCAATTACCGACAGAAAGAACGAATGCTAGGGCTGGGAAGTGAATCCTTACCCACCGTCGATGAAAAACGATTGGAAACATCGAATAGCCCGTATTCGTGTCAATTATCGACAGAAGGAACGATTGCGGGAGCTGGGAAGTGAATCCTTACCTACCGGCGATCCAGAACGATTGGAAACATCGAATATCACGTATTCATGCCAATTGTCGATAGAAAGAACGATTGCGGGAACTGGCAAGTGAATCCTCACCTCCCGTCGGTGCAAAACGATTGGAAACGTCGAATATCACGTATTCGTGCCAATTACCAACAGGAAGAACGATTGCGGGAGCTGGGAAGTGAATTCTTACCTACCGGCGATCCAGAACGATTGGAAACATCGAATATCACGTATTCATGCCAATTACCGACAGAAAGAACGATTGCGAGGGCTATTACGAATACGTGCTATTCGATGTTTCCAATCGTTTTGCATCGACGGTAGGTAAGGATTCACTTCCCAGCTCGCGCAATCGATCGTTCTATCGATAATTGGCACGAATACGTGATGTTCGATGTTTCCAATCGTTTTGCATCGACGGTAGGTCAGGATTCACTTCCCAGCTCCCGCAATGGTTCTTTCTATCGATAATTGGCACGAATACGTGATATTCGATGTTTCCAATCGTTTTGCATCGACGGTAGGTAAGGATTCACTTCCCAGCTCCCGCAATCGTTCTTTCTATCGACTCTATCGTGTATTCGAACCTCCGCGTGCCAATTATCGATAGAAAGAACGATTGCGGGAGCTGGGAAGTGAATCCTTACCTACCGTCGGTGCAAAACGATTGGAAACGTCGAATGTCACGTATTCGTGCCAATTATCGATAGAAAGAACGATTGCGGGAGCTGGGAAGTGAATCCTTACCTGCCGTCGATGCAAAACGATTGAAAACATCGAATAGCACGTATTCGTGCCAATTGCCGACAGAAAGAACGATTGCGAGGGCTGGGAATTGAATACTTACCTACCGTCGATGCAAAACGATTGGAAACATCGAGTACATCTAAGGATTCACTACCCAGGCGTGACAATCGTTGTTTCTATCGATAATTTGCACGAATACGTGCTATTCGATGTTTCCAATCGTTTTGCATCGACGGTAGGTAAGGATTCACTTCCCAGCTCCCGCAATCATTCTTTCTATCGATAATTGGCACGAATACGTGATATTCGACGTTTCCAATCGTTTTGCACCGACGGTAGGTAAGGATTCAATTCCCAGCCCTCGCAATCGCTCTTTCTATCGGTAATTGGCACGAATACGTTATAATCGATGTTTCCAATCGTTTTGCATCGATGGTAGGTAAGGATTCACTTCCCAGCTCCCGCAATCGATCTTTCTATCGATAATTGGCACGAATACGTGCTATTAGATGTTTCCAATCGTTTTGCATCGACGAAAGGAACCGCGTAAGGATTCACTTCCCAGCTTCCGCAATCGTTCTTTCTATCGACTCTATCGTGTGTTCGAACCTCCGCGTGCCAATTACCGATAGAAAGAACGATTGCGGGAGCTGGGAAGTGAATCCTTACCTACCGTCGATGCAAAACGATTGGAAACATCGAATATCACGTATTCGTGCCAATTATCGATAGAAAGAACGATTGCGGGAGCTGGGAAGTGAATCCTTACCTACCGTCGATGCAAATCGATTGGAAACGTCGAATATCACGTATTCGGGCCAATAACCGACAGAAAGAACGATTGCGGTAGCTGGGAAGTGAATCCTTACCTACCGGCGATGCAAAACGATTGGAAACATCGAATATCACATATTCGTGCCAATTGTCGATAGAAACAACGATTGCGGGAGCTGGCAAGTGAATCCTTACCTCCCGTCGATGCAGAACGATTGGAAACATCGAATATAACGTATTCGTGCCAATTACCGACAGAAAGAACGAATGCTAGGGCTGGGAAGTGAATCCTTACCCACCGTCGATGAAAAACGATTGGAAACATCGAATAGCCCGTATTCGTGTCAATTATCGACAGAAAGAACGATTGCGGGAGCTGGGAAGTGAATCCTTACCTACCGTCGATGCAAATCGATTGGAAACGTCGAATATCACGTATTCGGGCCAATAACCGACAGAAAGAACGATTGCGGGAGCTGGGAAGTGAATCCTTACCTACCGGCGATGCAAAACGATTGGAAACATCGAATATCACGTATTCGTGCCAATTGTCGATAGAAACAACGAATGCTAGGGCTGGGAAGTGAATCCTTACCCACCGTCGATGAAAAACGATTGGAAACATCGAATAGCCCGTATTCGTGTCAATTATCGACAGAAAGAACGATTGCGGGAGCTGGGAAGTGAATCCTTACCTACCGGCGGTGCAAAACGATTGGAAACATCGAATATCACGTATTCGTGCCAATTGTTGATAGAAAGAACGATTGCGGGAGCTGGGAAGTGAATCCTTACCTACCGTCGATGCAAAACGATTGGAAACATCGAATACATCTAAGGATTCACTACCCAGGCGTGGCAATCGTTATTCCTATCCATAATTTGCACGAATACGTGCTATTGTAAGTTTTCCAAGTCGCCTTGCGTGTAAATACCGCTGGTTGCGAGTGTCGCCGGGGCGGTGCAACGCCAATTTGTTCGCGTCATAGGGTGTAGCACGTGCGCCTGGGCTACCTCGACCGGCCGAGGGGAGATTCGATGCCAGGCTTGATTGATCACGTACATCACGGGGAGGATGTGACTGCATTCTCTCTGTGTTCCATGCGTGGTAAGTATGTGGGATTTCGGTGTGATGAACGGTTTCCGTGCCAAACTGGCAATTCTGTGAAACATTCGTTCGAATGTCTCACCCTGACTTGTACCGGTACGCATTTGATGATGTGGATGACTTCACCGGCTGTTAACGCCATGTGTCCCGGGGACTTCATGACGGTGTAGGCGAATTCGTCCGGTTTCAAAGTGGCCGCTGCGAGAGCGTTGCTCAGCACTTGTTGCTCCAGGAGACATCGTCGTTTCAATAAATTTTGATACAACGTCGTCATTTGCGTTTTTACGTGTCTCTCGACGTATACGAATTTAGAATTTATGTACGTAAAAATGTCTAAATTTTCAACCGGGAGTTTCTTCGGTTGCGTGAATGTTCGCTCTCTGGTGGTTTCCAGTATGAACAGTTTCAGATGTTCCGTTTGCGAGAGGGTGTAGCCCAAGTGTTGTTCGCCCACCTTGGAGAGAGCGAACGTTATGTTTTGCGTGGTAAGAGCATAGACCGGTGAGTCGGTTTGCTGCTTGTCTTCTTCGGTAATTTTGGACGCGATACCCTCGTACAGCACGTCGTATCGGTCGAATTTACAAGACGACGGCGGGAAAGGACTCCAGAACGTGTGTCCGTTCTCGCTGTCCAGGCAGAATCCGCTTTGGAAACTGCAGATGGTTCCTGATTTTAGAATGATATTGTCGGCGTCCATTCGTACGGGTACGTTGGCGGATTTCATCGAAATTTTCGCCACCGCTTGGACCACGACGCTTTCCCAAGTTCCGTAGGGGTCGGAAAATTGGGCGCCGGTGCAACGCCCGTCGTTCGTCAAAGTCCCAGCCATGGTAAACGTTCGAGTTGTAGATTTGTTTACCGTCAGTCCGGTTATGTAGCCGTTGTTTCCCAAGGAGAACGAGCCGTCCTCGTGCAGTCGCTTGCATTGTTGGTCGGTTATGTCCTCGAGGTATTCGTTCAGGCCGTTGTGGACAGCGGAGATGAGCGAGTGCATGCCGCAGTGGTACACTATTCTTGATATTTCGATTTTACACGAAATGACCGGTGCGTAGTTGAATTCCGAGAGTTGAAGCAGTTGGATGTAGACTTCTCGAGACTGCGTCTTGATAGGTGTGATGTCGCAATCCCCGATCGAATTGAGCGACACCGTAGTTACGTTCAGATGTTGTCCGTTGCAATCGTAACCGACGAGAGCCCAGGCAACTCGAGCGTAAATCAATATTAACATACATAGGAACATGGTGAATTCCTGTACAAAGAAACTAAACAAAGAAACGATTCTTAACATTATCGCACTCGCTTTATTACTAGTTGTGGGGCTATACGCGAGGACGTATTACTCTCTAATGTCGCGGCGCGAAACGTTTCGATCGATCGACGTCGGCGGCGAGGCCACTGTTGCCCGCTTCCGGTAATTGGTTTTCCTACGAACTCGTAGCCCCGATCCAAACTCGTCGGTGCGCGTTGATTCACCATCGCGTGATCACGTCGACGACGCGTCCCGTTTGCACCGCCCATTCCTCTGAAGTGGACATTTCGAAGTACGTCTCGATACATTCGGTGCATTGCTGCGCCGGTCTCACGACGACGAAGTTCTCGTTGCATAGGATGCAGTTGGCGATGGGCAGCGTAGAGTCGTAATTGCACAGGTTGTGCCAGCCTCCTGGCTGGTACGTCCCTTGGACCTCGGGTGGTAGTTTGGCGTAGCAAGACACGCATACTCGACTCCCTGTCCGTACGTATATGCAAGCCGTGTCTCTCCTCATCGTCGTGCAATACAACTCCGACAGCTCGCCGTAAGCCTGGGGATGGTTCGCAGGAAGGACCCCGTCCCAGGGGCCTTGGAACTCTTGGTCCTCGACCTCCTCTTCCAATGATTCGCAGGGGATTTGCATTCTGCAACTTTGCATTGTCACGCGTTGAGTGAGCGCGTCTCGCAGGGATCTCCTCGCGCCGCCGGCCGAACGATCGATTAATCCTATTTTTCAGCTACGCTAGTTTCAGTTTATTTATATGGACTGTCCGCGGACTACCGTCGATGGAGATTTTGACGTTCTGATTTGATAGTATCTCGATGACTTTGTGTGGACCGGTGTATTGGTCGGCGAATTTTCCCTTTCGGGGTTCCCGGATCATGTACACCAGGTCATCCAGGTCACCAGGGAATCGTTGCACAGCTTCGATCTTTTGAGGGTCCGGTCTGACTGACACCTTCCTCGCTGATGATGTGACCCAGATAATTGACTTCGTGTCTCAGAAATTCGCACTTGTCCGGTTGTAACTGCAATTTAGCGTTTCGCAGTCTTTCCGCCAGTTTCTGAAATTTAATTTGGTGCTCGGCCAACGAGCTGGAGTATATTACAATGTCGTCCAGATAGACGAACAGTTCCGTTCCTTGTACGCCGGACAAAACGCTGTTCATCAATCTCTGGAAGGTGGCCGGAGCGTACTTGAGTCCGAACGGCATTCTCGTAAATTGATAGTGTCCGTACGGGGTTGAGAACGCCGTTTTGTGCGCGTCTCCCTCCGCCATTTTTATTTGATGGAACCCCGACGCAAGGTCGAAGGTTGAGAAATACTTGGCACTGCCCAATTGGTCCAGTATTTCCGTGATATTGGGCGAGGGGAAAGCGTCCCCTATGGTTTTGTCGTGCAATTTCCTATAGTCGATGACCAACCGCCAACGCTTGTTTCCCTGAGAGTCCGGTTTCTTGGGTACGATCCACAGCGGCGAGTTATACGGGGACACGGATCCTTCCACGACATCCGTGTCCAACAATTCTTGAATTTGCCTGTTGATTTCCGATCTGTGCACCGGGGGGTATCTGTACTGGCGCGTGTTTACCGGAATGTCATCCGTGGTATGTATCCTGTGCTCCAGGATTCCTGTTCCTTCCAACGTTTCACCAGGTAAATGGAACCTGTCTTGATTTTTTCTTATCAGCTTCTCGACGCTCGCCCTCTCCTCCGTATTGAGATGCTCCAGTCTCAATAATTCCACGATGGCCTCGAATCGATTTCGAGGGTCCGTCTTGATGGCGTTGCACGCCCTTGATTCTGGATGGTTCGTTTCTTCGAATTCTTCGAAGCCGTGTCTCTCCTCATCGTCGTGCAATACAACTCCGACAGCTCGCCGTAAGCCTGGGGATGGTTCGCAGGAAGGACCCCGTCCCAGGGGCCTTGGAACTCTTGGTCCTCGACCTCCTCTTCCAATGATTCGCAGGGGATTTGCATTCTGCAACTTTGCATTGTCACGCGTTGAGTGAGCGCGTCTCGCAGGGATCTCCTCGCGCCGCCGGCCGATCGATCGATTAATCCTATTTTTCAGATACGCTAGTTTCAGTTTATTTATATGGACTGTCCGCGGACTACCGTCGATGGAGATTTTGACGTTCTGATTTGATAGTATCTCGATGACTTTGTGTGGACCGGTGTATTGGTCGGCGAATTTTCCCTTTCGGGGTTCCCGGATCATGTACACCAGGTCCCCTGGCTTAAAGTTCTGCGGGTTTATAGCCCTATCGTAGTATTCTTTCGATCTGATCTTCGCGAGCTCAAGGTTGTCGCGAGCTTTCGCTTGAACGTCGTCGATCTTATAGTAGAGATCCCGCAGGTAGTCCGCGAACGTTGGTTCCAGGTTCTCGCTAATCGGTTTTTCGCTGGCGGGTTCCCTGGCTATTCGGCCAAACACTAGTTCGTGCGGCGAGAATCTGGTCCCTTCGTGTACCGACGTGTTGTACGAGAACATTGCTAGTTCCAACCAGTCGTCCCAGCTGCTACAACCGCTGTCTATGTACTGTTTGAGATACTCCACTAATACGTGGTGAGACCTCTCGATGGAACCGTTGCTCTGCGGATGATACGCCGCCGTGACGTAATGTTTTATACGAAATTTTCTTGCCACGTTCTTCATCAACGAGGATGTAAAATTCGTTCCTTGATCGGTCAGGATCGCTCGGGGCGATCCGAAACGGCAGATAAGATTTTTGACGGAAGCGTCCGCGATGTCCGCAGAGGTGGTTCGTGCGATCGGTATGGCTAGGGAATATTTGGTTAGTAGATCCTGCATGGTTAGTATGTATTTGTTGCCCTTTTTGGTGCTAGGCAAGGGTCCGACAATGTCCATGCTGACTTTGTCGAACGCTTTGCCGGGCGTATCGGTCAGTATCATAGGTTGTTTGGTCTTGATTCTGGTGAGTTTTTTCAGCTGGCACTCCTTGCACTCTCTCACGTATTGTTGGATTTCCATCTTCATGTTGTCCCAATTGTACAGTTGCCTTATCCTGTGGTAGGTCTTCGTCACCCCTTTGTGTCCTCCCGATGCCGACGCGTGCTTCTCCTCGATGATCGCTTGTCTGGCTTCTGGTGGCGGAACGGTCACTTCTCCCGTGCAAATTGTGATCCGAACGTTCTCGTCGCGGAATACGTTCTTAAGTTCGTTCATGACGTAACGCTATGGTACTTGGTCCAGACTCTCGGTTCGAGCGATGGAGAACGATCCTAGGTCCTTTTCTCTGATCACGTCCAGCAACGAGGACAAACAGCCCTGTACGTTTTGGGGTTGTATGCGCGTTCTCGGGCTTTCCTTCACCGGCAGGGCAATGAGGTATTTGCCCTGCTCGGTCTTCAGTCGGGCGCGTTCGAGTGTCAATAGGAGAAGTCAAATTCGTTCGAGTGTCAAATCGATGTAGGACGTCAAGAGGCCCGATCGTGCGATCTCCTTTGCTCCTTCGTCGATCGGACTCCCTTGCATGTCGATGAATATGACTTTGTGGTCCTTCAGTTTTGGCAACGAGTCTCGGACTTCCCTGATAACGTACGCCGGACTGCGCGTGTACGGAAACACGTTGGTGTCTTCCGTCGTGTCGATCGTGGGTGAAGCGTCGACGATTAGGTCGTCCCCTTCCCCCTCAGAATTGGAAAATTCTTCCAGCCAGTTCCCGGGTCGAACTTCGACGTCTTCCTCAGCTGGTTCTTCGAGTCGCGTCGACTGTTGGAGTTCTTGCGTGTCGACGACTCGGTCTCCCGGAGGTGTGTTCGAGCGGGGAGGCGAGTCCACAGACGTGTCAGGGTCTCGAAACAAAGATATTCTTTTCCGTTCCGGCGATTGCAACGGCGATCATGGTCGCTTCTTCTCCTTGGGTCGCGGATCGTAAATCAGTGAGTCATCCGACGACGAAGAGGGAAAGAATCTCTTCTTAGGTCGCGGCTCTTCTGTTTCTTCGTCCGCTTCCTCTTGACGCTTTCTTATCGGGAGGCGAACCTCCGGCGGATTTCTCGACAAGGCGTCCGCGTTGGCGTTTGCTCGTCCACACTTGTGCTGTATCTCGAACTCGTAGTCCGATAGTTTTAGCTTCCACTTCCATATCCGCGACGTCGGATCTTTGATGGAGTTTAGCCACACCAACGGTTTGTGGTGGGTGATTATGTTGAATTTCCGTCCGTACAGGTACGGTCTGAAGTGAGTGACGCAATAAAGTATGGCCAAACACTCCTTCTCGATGGTCGAGTACTTTTGTTCAGCAGCGTTTAGTAATCGAGAGGCGTAAGCGACGGGCAAATCCTTCCCTATCGGTCCTTGACTCAAGACTCCTCCGATCGCGTATCCCGACGCGTCGGTCGTTAGGTTGAACGTTTTACTGAAATCCGGGTACTGCAATATGGGTTCTGTTATCAGCGCGTTTCTCAACGCGTCGAACGCCTTTTCTTGGTCAGCGTCCCACGCGAATTTTGTATCCTTCTTCAACAATCGAGTCAAGGGTTTGGCGGTCTTGGAGAATTCGGGGATGAATCTCCGATAGTATCCCGCCAATCCTAGAAATTGTTTGATTCCCTTCGGCGTTCGGGGTCTAGGGAATCGTTGCACAGCTTCGATCTTTTGAGGGTCCGGTCTGACTGACACCTTCCTCGCTGATGATGTGACCCAGATAATTGACTTCGTGTCTCAGAAATTCGCACTTGTCCGGTTGTAACTGCAATTTAGCGTTTCGCAGTCTTTCCGCCAGTTTCTGAAATTTAATTTGGTGCTCGGCCAACGAGCTGGAGTATATTACAATGTCGTCCAGATAGACGAACAGTTCCGTTCCTTGTAGGCCGGACAAAACGCTGTTCATCAATCTCTGGAAGGTGGCCGGAGCGTACTTGAGTCCGAACGGCATTCTCGTAAATTGATAGTGTCCGTACGGGGTTGAGAACGCCGTTTTGTGCGCGTCTCCCTCCGCCATTTTTATTTGATGGAACCCCGACGCAAGGTCGAAGGTTGAGAAATACTTGGCACTGCCCAATTGGTCCAGTATTTCCGTGATATTGGGCGAGGGGAAAGCGTCCCCTATGGTTTTGTCGTGCAATTTCCTATAGTCGATGACCAACCGCCAACGCTTGTTTCCCTGAGAGTCCGGTTTCTTGGGTACGATCCACAGCGGCGAGTTATACGGGGACACGGATCCTTCCACGACATCCGTGTCCAACAATTCTTGAATTTGCCTGTTGATTTCCGATCTGTGCACCGGGGGGTATCTGTACTGGCGCGTGTTTACCGGAATGTCATCCGTGGTATGTATCCTGTGCTCCAGGATTCCTGTTCCTTCCAACGTTTCACCAGGTAAATGGAACCTGTCTTGATTTTTTCTTATCAGCTTCTCGACGCTCGCCCTCTCCTCCGTATTGAGATGCTCCAGTCTCAATAATTCCACGATGGCCTCGAATCGATTTCGAGGGTCCGTCTTGATGGCGTTGCACGCCCTTGATTCTGGATGGTTCGTTTCTTCGAATTCTTCCAGCGTTACCGTGGGTACGGTGATTTTTACCTACTTGCTCGTCGTATTAACGACCCTGATGTAGGCGCGGCCTTTGCGGTTGGTTACCAGGGCCTCGCCCAAGTAGATTCCCTTGCCCACGTCGATTCTGGGAACGTATCCCTCTCGTATCTCTGGATTCGCTACATTTACTCGTAGCGACGTGGAGCTTCGCTTGGGTACCGACACTTTCGGGGTGGCGAACGGTATGCAAAAGGTTCCCCATTCGACGCGCCTTTGCGCGTAATCAATGGTGGCCCCGTGATCGATCAGGAACTCGGATCCTAAGATCCCGTCCTCCTGGATCAGCAGCGAGTCGTCGACGACGTGAGAATTAACCGGATGGCCCGCAACCTCTATCTACACTTTCCCTAGGGTGGTCAGGTTCGAAGCCGTAATGCCACGTATGTCTATTACTTCTTGGTCATCTATACTCGCCGTGCTGGTCAGGACCGACTTCTTGATGAGATTTATTTCCGATCCGGAGTCCAGCATTAGATTCGTTATTCCTTGTAAATGGGGGGACACGATTCGCACCGTCGGTACCTTTTGTACGGCGTTGAATCTTATTGAAACAGTTCTTCTAACGACTCTATCTCGTTCTCCTCGTCTTCTTCCTCCTCGCGTTTCTTTTGCTTCGAGTCTTTTGGGGCTTCCCATGCTTTTCGTTCTTGCTTCGGCGCGCTTCTTGCCGACAGTTGCTCTTGGTTTTGCTTCGATGTGGAAGCTTCTATTTTCGCTACTCTCGGGCGCTCCTGGGGCTTTCCACTCCGGGCTGCGTCCGGTCTTCCCGGGTAACCGCGTCCGTTTCCCTGGTTCTGTTGAGAGTACGGCACGATTTCTCCGGAATCGACTTTGGCTTTGAAGCGATAGCAATCCTTCAACACGTGTCCGGGTTTCTTGCAATAATTGCACGTGATTCCGGGATTCTTGGGTGGGAAGGTAGCCGGTGGCCGGGGTGGAAAGGTCTTATTGTTTCCGTAATTGTTGTAGCTCTGGGGTTTTCTTTGATCCCTTTGTTGAGGTTGCGCTTGATTCCTTGGAGGGTAGTTGTTTCGTTCCCTATTGAAGCGTTGCGGCGGCGGTTGATAGCTTCGCTGCCTTTCCGCGACTCTCTTTACCTCACGAGTGGCTTTTATCGCCGCACGGTAGGATTCATCGAGGTCTCTGCAGCCCTCCAACTTCACACGGGTGAATACCTCGGCCGGTAAACCGTTGACGAACGCTTCCTGGGAGTCGGTGTCCAGACCCAGCTGCAACGCCAACGGTACGGAACCGCGAGCTTGCCTTTCTCCGTCCATGATGGCTGGACGCAGGTTTCGCACGCGGTCAATGTAGTCGAGTACGTCTTCGCCCGATTTCTGATAGATGGTTCCGAGTTCGCCCCTGTATTCGTTAATGGTTTTACCGGGACATGTCCTTTAATTTCGTGGAGAACGAGTCCAGATTGGTAACGACCACGTCTTCCACCGCGAGGAACGCATGGCCCCTTAATTTGTTCATCAACAGTTTAACCAAATGAGGTTCCATGTGAGCGGGGAGCATCGATTTTGCTCGCTCGCAGGCTCTTAAGAATTGAAACACGGGAGGCCTATGGCCGTCGAACACGGGAACCGTTTCTATGGCATCTTTGATGCGAATCGAAGGGAGATCCGTCACGGGCTTCACGTCGGGCATTTCCGCGTTTGTCCCGCCGGACGTACCCGCCAAATCGTATGTTCTGCTAGCTTTTATCTCCTGTTCTATTCTGTCTAATCTCCTATTCATCGAATTTAAATTGTCGAACTTATCCTCCCACAGGGAGAGCTGTTGCAGTACGAGGTCTAGAGGGGTTGCAGTCGTTTCTTCCGCCATTTCGCGTTACACCTCTTAACGTATGCGACCGTATCCCACCGCTGTCACCAAAAAATTTGTATGTTACGTCCTGGTCGGGATCCTCGATGCCAAACGGCCGACCCAACCTCGCAAATGTTGTTATTTGACAGGATACGTTCGCACTTTCGATCGTGACTGGTCCCCAAGGACAGTCAACTGGGATCGGGACGTTAAAAAGCGTGAAATTGTGTATATTTAAAAATAAACGACGTTATATTTGTTTCACGTTTATTTATTACAAGCAATTTGTCAATTTCGCATCGCCTTTATTACTCCTCGCGGAGATAGATACTTTTGAATTGAAGGATAAAATATTCGTCGGGAACGGATTCCCCAAGCGGGACGTTTGGCTGTCCCGGGAAGTTGTCCAAATCGAAATCGGGGAAGTACACCGGGAAAAGTTGGCGCAGCGTCGGTGGCTCCCACTCGTCGTCGTTGTCCGACAATTCCCGCTCGAGCAACAGGGATGGAGAGGCTATCGGAGATGAGATGTCGCTTCCGCTACCACTCAGCGGGAGCGTGGATGCCTCCGAGATCGAGGGGGAACGCACCGACGGGTAATCCACGAAATAATCCGGTGTTTCCGGGAAAGTGAGTCTTCGCGGGATGAGGTTGTTCCGGACGGGCGAACGGAGTGACGGAGAGGAAACAGGGGAATAGGATGGGCCCGGAGAGAGTGAGAGCCCGGGCGGTGTGCGAACCGCAAAACTCGGGCCAGGCTGCGGAGTGTCGTCAAGCGTCAAATCGACGACCACGGGTGTATCTTCGTCGCCCGTCAAATCGACGATCGGCGCCGGAGATTCCAGCGTCATATCGATCACCGCTTCTTCCTCGGCCCTCTGGAGGGTGAGGTCCAGTGGCTCCTCGACGATAGACGCTGCCTGTCTAGCGATCAGAGATCTATACAGCTCCCTGCGCCTTCGATTATGGCGGAGCCGCGATTGGACACCTCTCCTATGCCTTCGCCTATTTCTAACGGGCAACTACCGATCACATTCGGTGGGTAGTAAGTCGTCCGGAATATTTAACGAATAAAATGGAAGACCGATGAAATGTTAACTATTACTGTTTATTAATGCTCACCTTTACCTATCGGTTGGCTACAGTTGAGAATACAAGTAAAATGGTGGATCGTGCTGACCGATTTGCCGCTTACAGGTACAACTATAATGAACTTGTCGAGCTGCACCGTTAAAACTTCCGGGTTGAACTTTGAATAGAATGGTGTTGTTTCGAACTTGTCGGATGGAACTGAACTGCCTTGCGCCCGTTCGCTCCGGTCCCTTTATTCCTCCCATGTGCTGATGCAGCAGCCCCCACTGCCGCAGCCAGAAGATGCTGATGCAGCAGGACTCGCCGTCCTGGGAACGACCGTTTCGCGACGGTTCTCGCGCCTCGTATCTCTGCAACGTGTGCATTCCTGAGCGACAGTTGTTATCGTCCTGGGAGCGGATGCTGATACAGCGAGGCATATTATTACCCGATCCTCTCCCAGGCCTTGACTCCGGAATGCCCACGTGCGAGACAAGGCTATCTTCTCGTTATTCACGTCAGCGTTTATCCCTAAGCAGCAATCGGCCAGCACACCCCGGTCCGTAACGATTCTTAGCCTACGTTTTCTTATGAACGATCCCGTTACAGGCGACTCAGCACGTCCGTGGTTACCCAATGTTTAGATGATGTTTGTTCGCGCGACGCGTTAACCCTCGTCGGTAAAGCTGCTCGCCGACCCGAATCAAATCGTCAGACGAATGGTAATACGTCGGCGCGTGGTAACGCATAGGAGCATGGTAAGCGGGTCTTACCTACTCGTAAACAACACATCCACGTGTGTCAGATTCGGGTCTGCGCCGGGGAGTACGAATTTACAACTTTTCATTCGTAGCTCGATATTCAATATTGCCGCCCCCCCAACGACATCAAACCCAAACCTACCTCAGATCCATAGTACGGTGCTGTTTCGCCTGCGTGGTAACAATACGGATCGTAGTGTTTCGGGGGTTCGCTACGTGAAGTTCATTGTTCTCTCGTTTTTCCTCGATTTTGCCCAAAGAGACTCTTTCCTTTCCTTTGAACGTAATATGCTTGCGTGGCGTGTACCCCGGGCAATAGTACGGAGCATTACAGCCACACAGCGGCACGAGTCGTTTTTACGATTTATCTTCGATTTTTCGTTTACCGAAAATTTTCGATTTCGGTAAAGTTTTTGATTTTGATTTATTTTTCCCCGATTCCGTGCGAACCCTCGTATGCGTCGAAGCCTCGCCCCGACGAAGTCGAAGCGTTGCTACGACTTTGTCGAGCTCCGCCTCGATCTTGTCACGAAGCGAAGTCGAGGCTTCGCCTCGACTTCGTCGTCTTAAAATTGCGCACCGCTACCGCGGTGCAAATTATAGTCATTTTGATAGGTTCGTGGTAATTCCGATTTTTTCACGGGTTGCAAAAATGGCCTTCCTGGCGAGTGACGTTTTTCTGATTTCGATGCAATTCTTACGCTGTTAAAAACTCGCGCCCCCACGGCCACACTAACCACAACCTACCCTGTATCCATATAGCGCGCCGATTTGGATGCGCTTTGCCTTGCGCCCCCACGACCACACTAACCACAACCTACCCTGTATCCATATAGTGGGTCGATTCGGGTGCGCGTTGTACCTACGGATCGTCACGTTTCTGAGGATCCCGGAACGTGACACTGTTGTCGATGCAGATCGATTGGAAATGTCGAATATCGCGTTTTCCAAGCTCTACGAGTGAATTTTCAATAAGGACTATTGGGACGCCTGGGAACTGAATCTTTAGCTGTTGTTGATGCAGATCGATTGGAAATGTCGAATATCGCGTTTTCCAAGCTGTACGAGTGAATTTTCTATTGAAAATTAGTGCTTATTAGCACTATTGCGACGCCGGGGAACTGAATCTTTAGCTGTTGTCGATGCAGATCGATTGGAAATGTCGAATATCGCGTTTTCCAAGCTCTATCAGTGAATTTTCAATAAGGACTATTGCGACGCCTGGGAACTGAATGTTTAGCTGGTGTCGATGCAGGTCGATTGGAGATGTCGAATATCGAGGTTTCCAAGCTCAACGAGTGAATTTTCAATAAGAAGGACTATTGCGACGCCTGGGAACTGAATCTTTAGCTGTTGTTGATGCAGATCGATTGGAAATGTCGAATATCGCGTTTTCCAAGCTGTACGAGTGAATTTTCTATTGAAAATTAGTGCTTATTAGCACTATTGCGACGCCTGGGAACTGAATCTGTAGCTGTTGTCGATGCAGATCGATTGGAAATGTCGAATATCGCATTTTCCATGCTATAGGAGTGTATTTTTTATAATAAAGACTATTGCGACGCCTGGGAACTGAATCTTTAGCTGTTGTCGATGCAGGTCAATTGGAGATGTCGAATATCGAGGTTTCCAAGCTCAACGAGTGAATTTTCAATAAGAAGGACTATTGCGACGCCTGGGAACTGAATCTTTAGCTGTTGTCGATGCAGATCGATTAGAAATGTCGAATATCGCGTTTTCCTTGCTGTACGAGTGAATTTTCAATAAGCACTATTGCGGCGCCTGGGAACTGAATCTTTAGCTGTTTTCAATGCAGGTCGATTGGAGATGTCGAATATCGAGGTTTCCAAGCTAAACAAGTGAATTTTCAAAAAGAAGGACTATTGCGACGCCTGGGAACTGAATCTTTAGCTGTTGTCGATGCAGATCGATTGGAAATGTCGAATATCGCGTTTTCCAAACTCTAGGATTGAATTTTCAATAAGGACTATTCCGACGCCAGGGAACTGAATCTTTAGCTGTTGTCGATGCAGGTCGATTGGAGATGTCGAATATCGAGGTATCCAAGCTCAACGAGTGAATTTT
The DNA here is from genome assembly GCA_951802745.1 of Nomada flava. Taxonomy (NCBI): domain Eukaryota; kingdom Metazoa; phylum Arthropoda; class Insecta; order Hymenoptera; family Apidae; genus Nomada; species Nomada flava. The sequence goes on from OX637907.1 coordinate 429,948, forward strand.
CAATAAGATGGACTATTGCGACGCCTGGGAACTGAATCTTTAGCTGTTGTCGATGCAGATCGATTGGAAATGTCGAATATCGCATTTTCCAAGCTGTACGAGTGAATTTTCAATAAGCACTATGGCGACGCCTGGGAACTGAACCTTTAGCTGTTGTTGGTGCAGATTGATTGGGAATGTCGAATATCGCATTTTCCATGCTATAGGAGTGTATTTTTGATAATAAAGACTATTGCGACGCCTGGGAACTGAATCCTTAGCTGTTGTCGATGCAGTTCGATTGGAAATGTCGAATATCGCGTTTTCCAAGCTCTACGAGTGAATTTTCAATAAACACTATTGCGACGCCTGGGAACTGAATCTTTAGCTGTTGTTGATGCAGATCGATTGGAAATGTCGAATATCGCGTTTTCCAAGCTCTACGAGTGAATTTTCAATAAGGACTATTCCGACGCCTGGGAACTGAATCATTAGCTGTTGTCGATGCAGGTCGATTGGAGATGTCGAATATCGAGGTTTCCAAGCTAAACAAGTGAATTTTCAATAAGAAGGACTATTGCGACGCCTGGGAACTGAATCTTTAGCTGTTGTCGATGCAGGTCGATTGGAGATGTCGAATATCGAGGTTTCCAAGCTCAACGAGTGAATTTTCAATAAGAAGGACTATTGCGACGCCTGGGAACTGAATCTTTAGCTGTTGTCTATGCAGATCGATTGGAAATGTCGAATGTCGCATTTTCCATGCTATACGAGTGTATTTTTGATAATAAGGACGATTGCGACGCCTGGGAACTGAATCTGTAGCTGTTGTCGATGCAGTTCGATTGGAAATGTCGAACATCGCGTTTTCCAAGCTCTACGAGTGAATTTTCAATAAGCACTATTGCCACGCCTGGGAACTGAATCTTTAGCTGTTGTTGACGCAGATCGATTGGAAACGTCGAATATCGCGTTTTACAAGCTCTACGAGTGAATTTTCAATAAGGACTATTGCGACGCCTGGGAACTGAATCTTTAGCTGTTGTCGATGCAGATCGATTGGAAATGTCGAATATCGCATTTTCCAAGCTGTACGAGTGAATTTTCAATAAGCACTATTGCGACGCCTGGGAACTGAATCTTTAGCTGTTGTCGATGCAGATCGATTGGAAATGTCGAATATCGCGTTTACCAAGCTCTAGGATTGAATTTTCAATAAGGACTATTCCGACGCCTGGGAACTGAATCTTTAGCTGTTGTCGATGCAGGTCGATTGGAGATGTCGAATATCGAGGTATCCAAGCTCAACGAGTGAATTTTCAATAAGAAGGACTATTGCGACGCCTGGGAACTGAATCTTTAGCTTTTGTCGATTCAGATCGATTAGAAATGTCGAATAACGCGTTTTCCTTGCTGTACGAGTGAATTTTCAATAAGCACTATTGCGACGCCTCGGAACTGAATCCTTAGCTGTTGTCGATGCAGGTCGATTGTAGATGTCGAATATCGAGGTTTCCAAGCTCAACGACTGAATTTTCAATAAGAAGGAATATTAAGACGCCTGGGAACTGAATCTTTAGCTGTTGTCGATGCAGATCGATTGGAAATATCGAATGTCGCATTTTCCATGCTATACGAGTGTATTTTTGATAATAAGGACGATTGCGACGCCTGGGAACTGAATCTGTAGCTGTTCTCGATGCAGATCGATTGGAAATGTCGAATATCGCGTTTTCCAAGCTGTACGAATGACTTTTCAATAAGCACTATGGCGACGCCTGGGAACTGAATCTTCAGCTGTTGTTGATGCAGATCGATTGGAAATGTCGAATATCGCATTTTCCATGCTATAGGAGTGTATTTTTGATTATAAAGACTATTGCGACGCCTGGGAACTGAAACCTTAGCTGTTGTCGATGCAGTTCGATTGGAAATGTCGAATATCGCGTTTTCCAAGCTGTACGAGTGAATTTTCAATAAGCACTATTGCGACAACTGGGAACTGAATCTTTAGCTGTTGTCGATGCAGATCGATTGGAAATGTCGAATGTCGCATTTTCCATGCTATATGAGTGTATTTTTGATAATAAGGACGATTGCGACGCCTGGGAACTGAATCTGTAGCTGTTGTCGATGCAGATCGATTGGAAGTGTCGAATGTCGCGTTTTCCAAGCTATACGAGTGAATTTTCAATAAGCACTATTGCGACGCCCGGGAACTGAATCTTTAGCTGTTGTCTATGCAGATCGATTGGAAATGTCGAATATCGCGTTTTCCCAGCTGTACTTGTGAATTTTCAATAAGGATTATTCCGAAGCCTGGGAACTGAATCTTAACTGTTGTCGATGCAGGTCAATTGCAAATGTCGAATATTGAGGTTTCCAACCTAAACAAGTGAATTTTCAATAAGAAGGACTATTGCGACACCTGGGAACTGAATCTTTAGCTTTTGTCGATGCAGATCGATTGGAAATGTCGAATATCGCGTTTTCCAAGCTCTACGATTGAATTTTCAATAAGGACTGTTCCGACGCCTGGGAACTGAATCTTTAGCTGTTGTCGATGCAGGTCGATTGGAAATGTCGAATATCGCATTTTCCATGCTATAGGAGTGTATTTTTGATAATAAAGACTATTGCGACGACTGGGAACTGAATCTTAAGCTGTTGTCGATGCAGATCCATTGGAAATGTCGAATATCGCGTTTTCCAAGCTGTACGAGTGAATTTTCAATAAGAAGGACTATTGCGACGCCTGGGAACTGAATCTTTAGCTTTTGTCGATGCAGATCGATTAGAAATGTCGAATATCGCGTTTTCCTTGCTGTACGAGTGAATTTTCAATAAGCACTATTGCGACGCCTGGGAACTGAATCTTTAGCTGTTGTCGATGCAGGTCGATTGGAGATGTCGAATATCGAGGTTTCCAAGCTAAACAAGTGAATTTTCAATATGAAGGACTATTGCGACGCCTGGGAACTGAATCTTTAGCTGTTGTCAATGCAGATCGATTGGAAATGTCGAATATCGCGTTTTCCAAGCTCTACGATTGAATTTTCAATAAGGACTATTCCGACGCCTGGGAACTGAATCTTTAGCTGTTGTCGATGCAGGTCGATTGGAAATGTCGAATATCGCATTTTCCATGCTATAGGGGTGTATTTTTGATAATAAAGACTATTGCGACGCCTGGGAACTGAATCTTTAGCTGTTGTCGATGCAGATCGATTGGAAATGTCGAATATCGCGTTTTCCAAGCTCTACGACTGAATTTTCAATAAGGACTATTCCGACGCCTGGGAACTGAATCTTTAGCTGTTGTCGATGCAGGTCGACTGGAAATGTCGAATATCGCATTTTCCATGCTATAGGAGTGTATTTTTGATAATAAAGACTATTGCGACGCCTGGGAACTGAATCTTTAGCTGTTGTCGATGCAGATCGATTGGAAATGTCGAATATCGCGTTTTCCGAGCTCTACCTGTGAATTTTCATTAAGGACTATTGCGACGCCTGGGAACTGAATCTTTAGCTGTTGTCGATGCAGGTCGATTGGAGATGTCGAATATCGAGGTTTCCAAGCTCAACGAGTGAATTTTCAATAAGAAGGACTATTGCTACGCCTGGGAACTGAATCTTTAGCTGTTGTCGATGCAGATCGATTAGAAATGTCGAATATCGCGTTTTCCTTGCTGTACGAGTGAATTTTCAATAAGCACAATTGGGACGCCTGGGAACTGAATCTTTAGCTGTTTTCAATGCAGGTCGATTGGAGATGTCGAATATCGAGGTTTCCAAGCTAAACAAGTGAATTTTCAATAAGAAGGACTATTGCGACGCCTGGGAACTGAATCTTTAGCTGTTGTCGATGCAGATCGATTGGAAATGTCGAATATCGCGTTTACCAAGCTCTAGGATTGAATTTTCAATAAGGACTATTCCGACGCCTGGGAACTGAATCTTTAGCTGTTGTCGATGCAGGTCGATTGGAGATGTCGAATATCGAGGTTTCCAAGCTCAACGACTGAATTTTCAATAAGAAGGAATATTAAGACGCCTGGGAACTGAATCTTTAGCTGTTGTCGATGCAGATCGATTGGAAATATCGAATGTCGCATTTTCCATGCTATACGAGTGTATTTTTGATAATAAGGACGATTGCGACGCCTGGGAACTGAATCTGTAGCTGTTCTCGATGCAGATCGATTGGAAAAGTCGAATATCGCGTTTTCCAAGCTGTACGAATGACTTTTCAATAAGCACTATGGCGACGCCTGGGAACTGAATATTCAGCTGTTGTTGATGCAGATCGTTTGGAAATGTCGAATATCGCATTTTCCATGCTATAGGAGTGTATTTTTGATTATAAAGACTATTGCGACGCCTGGGAACTGAAACCTTAGCTGTTGTCGATGCAGTTCGATTGGAAATGTCGAATATCGCGTTTTCCAAGCTGTACGAGTGAATTTTCAATAAGCACTATTGCGACGCCTGGGAACTGAATCTGTAGCTGTTGTCGATGCAGATCGATTGGAAATGTCGAATGTCGCATTTTCCATGCTATATGAGTGTATTTTTGATAATAAGGACGATTGCGACGCCTGGGAACTGAATCTGTAGCTGTTGTCGATGCAGATCGATTGGAAGTGTCGAATGTCGCGTTTTCCAAGCTGTACGAGTGAATTTTCAATAAGCACTATTGCGACGCCTGGGAGCTGAATCTTTAGCTGTTGCCGATGCAGATCGATTGGAAATGTCGAATATCGCGTTTTCCAAGCTCTACGATTGAATTTTCAATAAGGACTATTCCGACGCCTGGGAACTGAATCTTTAGCTGTTGTCGATGCAGATCGATTGGAAATGTCGAATATCGCGTTTTCCAAGCTCTACGACTGAATTTTCAATAAGGACTATTCCGACGCCTGGGAACTGAATCTTTAGCTGTTGTCGATGCAGGTCGATTGGAGATGTCGAATATCGAGGTTTCCAAGCTCAACGAGTGAATTTTCAATAAGAAGGACTATTGCGACGCCTGGGAACTGAATCTTTAGCTGTTGTCGATGCAGATAGATTAGAAATGTCGAATATCGCGTTTTCCTTGCTGTACGAGTGAATTTTCAATAAGCACTATTGGGACGCCTGGGAACTGAATCTTTAGCTGTTTTCAATGCAGGTCGATTGGAGATGTCGAATATCGTGGTTTCCAAGCTAAACAAGTGAATTTTCAATAAGAAGGACTATTGCGACGCCTGGGAACTGAATCTTTAGCTGTTGTCGATGCAGATCGATTGGAAATGTCGAATATCGCGTTTACCAAGCTCTAGGATTGAATTTTCAATAAGGACTATTCCGACGCCTGGGAACTGAATCTTTAGCTGTTGTCGATGCAGGTCGATTGGAGATGTCGAATATCGAGGTTTCCAAGCTCAACAAGTGAATTTTCAATAAGAAGGAATATTAAGACGCCTGGGAACTGAATCTTTAGCTGTTGTCGATGCAGATCGATTGGAAATATCGAATGTCGCATTTTCCATGCTATACGAGTGTATTTTTGATAATAAGGACGATTGCGACGCCTGGGAACTGAATCTGTAGCTGTTCTCGATGCAGATCGATTGGAAAAGTCGAATATCGCGTTTTCCAAGCTGTACGAATGACTTTTCAATAAGCACTATGGCGACGCCTGGGAACTGAATATTCAGCTGTTGTTGATGCAGATCGTTTGGAAATGTCGAATATCGCATTTTCCATGCTATAGGAGTGTATTTTTGATTATAAAGACTATTGCGACGCCTGGGAACTGAAACCTTAGCTGTTGTCGATGCAGTTCGATTGGAAATGTCGAATATCGCGTTTTCCAAGCTGTACGAGTGAATTTTCAATAAGCACTATTGCGACGCCTGGGAACTGAATCTGTAGCTGTTGTCGATGCAGATCGATTGGAAATGTCGAATGTCGCATTTTCCATGCTATATGAGTGTATTTTTGATAATAAGGACGATTGCGACGCCTGGGAACTGAATCTGTAGCTGTTGTCGATGCAGATCGATTGGAAGTGTCGAATGTCGCGTTTTCCAAGCTGTACGAGTGAATTTTCAATAAGCACTATTGCGACGCCTGGGAGCTGAATCTTTAGCTGTTGCCGATGCAGATCGATTGGAAATGTCGAATATCGCGTTTTCCAAGCTCTACGATTGAATTTTCAATAAGGACTATTCCGACGCCTGGGAACTGAATCTTTAGCTGTTGTCGATGCAGATCGATTGGAAATGTCGAATATCGCGTTTTCCAAGCTCTACGACTGAATTTTCAATAAGGACTATTCCGACGCCTGGGAACTGAATCTTTAGCTGTTGTCGATGCAGGTCGACTGGAAATGTCGAATATCGCATTTTCCATGCTATAGGAGTGTATTTTTGATAATAAAGACTATTGCGACGCCTGGGAACTGAATCTTTAGCTGTTGTCGATGCAGATCGATTGGAAATGTCGAATATCGCGTTTTCCGAGCTCTACCTGTGAATTTTCAATAAGGACTATTGCGACGCCTGGGAACTGAATCTTTAGCTGTTGTCGATGCTGGTCGATTGGAGATGTCGAATATCGAGGTTTCCAAGCTCAACGAGTGAATTTTCAATAAGAAGGACTATTGCGACGCCTGGGAACTGAATCTTTAGCTGTTGCCGATGCAGATCGATTAGAAATGTCGAATATCGCGTTTTCCTTGCTGTACGAGTGAATTTTCAATAAGCACTATTGGGACGCCTGGGAACTGACTCTTTAGCTGTTTTCAATGCAGGTCGATTGGAGATGTCGAATATCGAGGTTTCCAAGCTAAACAAGTGAATTTTCAATAAGAAGGACTATTGCGACGCCTGGGAACTGAATCTTTAGCTGTTGTCGATGCAGATCGATTGGAAATGTCGAATATCGCGTTTACCAAGCTCTAGGATTGAATTTTCAATAAGGACTATTCCGACGCCTGGGAACTGAATCTTTAGCTGTTGTCGATGCAGGTCGATGGGAGATGTCGAATATCGAGGTATCCAAGCTCAACGAGTGAATTTTCAATAAGAAGGACTATTGCGACGCCTGGGAACTGAATCTTTAGCTTTTGTCGATGCAGATCGATTAGAAATGTCGAATATCGCGTTTTCCTTGCTGTACGAGTGAATTTTCAATAAGCACTATTGCGACGCCTGGTAACTGAATCTTTAGCTGTTGTCGATGCAGATCGATTGGAAATGTCGAATATCGCGTTTTCCAAGCTCTACGATTGAATTTTCAATAAGGACTATTCCGACGCCTGGGAACTGAATCTTTAGCTGTTGTCGATGCAGGTCGATTGGAAATGTCGAATATCGCATTTTCCATGCTATAGGAGTGTATTTTTGATAATAAAGACTATTGCGACGCCTGGGAACTGAATCTTTAGCTGTTGTCGATGCAGATCGATTGGAAATGTCGAATATCGCGTTTTCCAAGCTCTACGACTGAATTTTCAATAAGGACTATTCCGACGCCTGGGAACTGAATCTTTAGCTGTTGTCGATGCAGGTCGACTGGAAATGTCGAATATCGCATTTTCCATGCTATAGGAGTGTATTTTTGATAATAAGGACTATTGCGACGCCTGGGAACTGAATCTTTAGCTGTTGTCGATGCAGGTCGATTGGAGATGTCGAATATCGAGGTTTCCAAGCTCAACGAGTGAATTTTCAATAAGAAGGACTATTGCGACGCCTGGGAACTGAATCTTTAGCTGTTGTCGATGCAGATCGATTAGAAATGTCGAATATCGCGTTTTCCTTGCTGTACGAGTGAATTTTCAATAAGCACTATTGGGACGCCTGGGAACTGAATCTTTAGCTGTTTTCAATGCAGGTCGATTGGAGATGTCGAATATCGTGGTTTCCAAGCTAAACAAGTGAATTTTCAATAAGAAGGACTATTGCGACGCCTGGGAACTGAATCTTTAGCTGTTGTCGATGCAGATCGATTGGAAATGTCGAATATCGCGTTTACCAAGCTCTAGGATTGAATTTTCAGTAAGGACTATTCCGACGCCTGGGAACTGAATCTTTAGCTGTTGTCGATGCAGGTCGATTGGAGATGTCGAATATCGTGGTTTCCAAGCTAAACAAGTGAATTTTCAATAAGAAGGACTATTGCGACGCCTGGGAACTGAATCTTTAGCTGTTGTCGATGCAGATCGATTGGAAATGTCGAATATCGCGTTTACCAAGCTCTAGGATTGAATTTTCAATAAGGACTATTCCGACGCCTGGGAACTGAATCTTTAGCTGTTGTCGATGCAGGTCGATTGGAGATGTCGAATATCGAGGTATCCAAGCTCTACCTATGAATTTTCAATAAGGACTATTGCGACGCCTGGGAACTGAATCTTTAGCTGTTGTCGATGCTGGTCGATTGGAGATGTCGAATATCGAGGTTTCCAAGCTCAACGAGTGAATTTTCAATAAGAAGGACTATTGCGACGCCTGGGAACTGAATCTTTAGCTGTTGTCGATGCAGATCGATTGGAAATGTCGAATATCGCGTTTACCAAGCTCTAGGATTGAATTTTCAATAAGGACTATTCCGACGCCTGGGAACTGAATCTTTAGCTGTTGTCGATGCAGGTCGATTGGAGATGTCGAATATCGAGGTTTCCAAGCTCAACGACTGAATTTTCAATAAGAAGGAATATTAAGACGCCTGGGAACTGAATCTTTAGCTGTTGTCGATGCAGATCGATTGGAAATATCGAATGTCGCATTTTCCATGCTATACGAGTGTATTTTTGATAATAAGGACGATTGCGACGCCTGGGAACTGAATCTGTAGCTGTTCTCGATGCAGATCGATTGGAAAAGTCGAATATCGCGTTTTCCAAGCTGTACGAATGACTTTTCAATAAGCACTATGGCGACGCCTGGGAACTGAATATTCAGCTGTTGTTGATGCAGATCGTTTGGAAATGTCGAATATCGCATTTTCCATGCTATAGGAGTGTATTTTTGATTATAAAGACTATTGCGACGCCTGGGTACTGAAACCTTAGCTGTTGTCGATGCAGTTCGATTGGAAATGTCGAATATCGCGTTTTCCAAGCTGTACGAGTGAATTTTCAATAAGCACTATTGCGACGCCTGGGAACTGAATCTGTAGTTGTTGTCGATGCAGATCGATTGGAAATGTCGAATGTCGCATTTTCCATGCTATATGAGTGTATTTTTGATAATAAGGACGATTGCGACGCCTGGGAACTGAATCTGTAGCTGTTGTCGATGCAGATCGATTGGAAGTGTCGAATGTCGCGTTTTCCAAGCTGTACGAGTGAATTTTCAATAAGCACTATTGCGACGCCTGGGAGCTGAATCTTTAGCTGTTGCCGATGCAGATCGATTGGAAATGTCGAATATCGCGTTTTCCAAGCTCTACGATTGAATTTTCAATAAGGACTATTCCGACGCCTGGGAACTGAATCTTTAGCTGTTGTCGATGCAGATCGATTGGAAATGTCGAATATCGCGTTTTCCAAGCTCTACGACTGAATTTTCAATAAGGACTATTCCGACGCCTGGGAACTGAATCTTTAGCTGTTGTCGATGCAGGTCGACTGGAAATGTCGAATATCGCATTTTCCATGCTATAGGAGTGTATTTTTGATAATAAGGACTATTGCGACGCCTGGGAACTGAATCTTTAGCTGTTGTCGATGCAGGTCGATTGGAGATGTCGAATATCGAGGTTTCCAAGCTCAACGAGTGAATTTTCAATAAGAAGGACTATTGCGACGCCTGGGAACTGAATCTTTAGCTGTTGTCGATGCAGATCGATTAGAAATGTCGAATATCGCGTTTTCCTTGCTGTACGAGTGAATTTTCAATAAGCACTATTGGGACGCCTGGGAACTGAATCTTTAGCTGTTTTCAATGCAGGTCGATTGGAGATGTCGAATATCGTGGTTTCCAAGCTAAACAAGTGAATTTTCAATAAGAAGGACTATTGCGACGCCTGGGAACTGAATCTTTAGCTGTTGTCGATGCAGATCGATTGGAAATGTCGAATATCGCGTTTACCAAGCTCTAGGATTGAATTTTCAGTAAGGACTATTCCGACGCCTGGGAACTGAATCTTTAGCTGTTGTCGATGCAGGTCGATTGGAGATGTCGAATATCGTGGTTTCCAAGCTAAACAAGTGAATTTTCAATAAGAAGGACTATTGCGACGCCTGGGAACTGAATCTTTAGCTGTTGTCGATGCAGATCGATTGGAAATGTCGAATATCGCGTTTACCAAGCTCTAGGATTGAATTTTCAATAAGGACTATTCCGACGCCTGGGAACTGAATCTTTAGCTGTTGTCGATGCAGGTCGATTGGAGATGTCGAATATCGAGGTATCCAAGCTCTACCTGTGAATTTTCAATAAGGACTATTGCGACGCCTGGGAACTGAATCTTTAGCTGTTGTCGATGCTGGTCGATTGGAGATGTCGAATATCGAGGTTTCCAAGCTCAACGAGTGAATTTTCAATAAGAAGGACTATTGCGACGCCTGGGAACTGAATCTTTAGCTGTTGTCGATGCAGATCGATTGGAAATGTCGAATATCGCGTTTACCAAGCTCTAGGATTGAATTTTCAATAAGGACTATTCCGACGCCTGGGAACTGAATCTTTAGCTGTTGTCGATGCAGGTCGATTGGAGATGTCGAATATCGAGGTTTCCAAGCTCAACGACTGAATTTTCAATAAGAAGGAATATTAAGACGCCTGGGAACTGAATCTTTAGCTGTTGTCGATGCAGATCGATTGGAAATATCGAATGTCGCATTTTCCATGCTATACGAGTGTATTTTTGATAATAAGGACGATTGCGACGCCTGGGAACTGAATCTGTAGCTGTTCTCGATGCAGATCGATTGGAAAAGTCGAATATCGCGTTTTCCAAGCTGTACGAATGACTTTTCAATAAGCACTATGGCGACGCCTGGGAACTGAATATTCAGCTGTTGTTGATGCAGATCGTTTGGAAATGTCGAATATCGCATTTTCCATGCTATAGGAGTGTATTTTTGATTATAAAGACTATTGCGACGCCTGGGAACTGAAACCTTAGCTGTTGTCGATGCAGTTCGATTGGAAATGTCGAATATCGCGTTTTCCAAGCTGTACGAGTGAATTTTCAATAAGCACTATTGCGACGCCTGGGAACTGAATCTGTAGCTGTTGTCGATGCAGATCGATTGGAAATGTCGAATGTCGCATTTTCCATGCTATATGAGTGTATTTTTGATAATAAGGACGATTGCGACGCCTGGGAACTGAATCTGTAGCTGTTGTCGATGCAGATCGATTGGAAGTGTCGAATGTCGCGTTTTCCAAGCTGTACGAGTGAATTTTCAATAAGCACTATTGCGACGCCTGGGAGCTGAATCTTTAGCTGTTGCCGATGCAGATCGATTGGAAATGTCGAATATCGCGTTTTCCAAGCTCTACGATTGAATTTTCAATAAGGACTATTCCGACGCCTGGGAACTGAATCTTTAGCTGTTGTCGATGCAGATCGATTGGAAATGTCGAATATCGCGTTTTCCAAGCTCTACGACTGAATTTTCAATAAGGACTATTCCGACGCCTGGGAACTGAATCTTTAGCTGTTGTCGATGCAGGTCGACTGGAAATGTCGAATATCGCATTTTCCATGCTATAGGAGTGTATTTTTGATAATAAAGACTATTGCGACGCCTGGGAACTGAATCTTTAGCTGTTGTCGATGCAGATCGATTGGAAATGTCGAATATCGCGTTTTCCGAGCTCTACCTGTGAATTTTCAATAAGGACTATTGCGACGCCTGGGAACTGAATCTTTAGCTGTTGTCGATGCTGGTCGATTGGAGATGTCGAATATCGAGGTTTCCAAGCTCAACGAGTGAATTTTCAATAAGAAGGACTATTGCGACGCCTGGGAACTGAATCTTTAGCTGTTGCCGATGCAGATCGATTAGAAATGTCGAATATCGCGTTTTCCTTGCTGTACGAGTGAATTTTCAATAAGCACTATTGGGACGCCTGGGAACTGACTCTTTAGCTGTTTTCAATGCAGGTCGATTGGAGATGTCGAATATCGAGGTTTCCAAGCTAAACAAGTGAATTTTCAATAAGAAGGACTATTGCGACGCCTGGGAACTGAATCTTTAGCTGTTGTCGATGCAGATCGATTGGAAATGTCGAATATCGCGTTTACCAAGCTCTAGGATTGAATTTTCAATAAGGACTATTCCGACGCCTGGGAACTGAATCTTTAGCTGTTGTCGATGCAGGTCGATTGGAGATGTCGAATATCGAGGTATCCAAGCTCAACGAGTGAATTTTCAATAAGAAGGACTATTGCGACGCCTGGGAACAGAATCTTTAGCTTTTGTCGATGCAGATCGATTAGAAATGTCGAATATCGCGTTTTCCTTGCTGTACGAGTGAATTTTCAATAAGCACTATTGCGACGCCTGGTAACTGAATCTTTAGCTGTTGTCGATGCAGATCGATTGGAAATGTCGAATATCGCGTTTTCCAAGCTCTACGATTGAATTTTCAATAAGGACTATTCCGACGCCTGGGAACTGAATCTTTAGCTGTTGTCGATGCAGGTCGATTGGAAATGTCGAATATCGCATTTTCCATGCTATAGGAGTGTATTTTTGATAATAAAGACTATTGCGACGCCTGGGAACTGAATCTTTAGCTGTTGTCGATGCAGATCGATTGGAAATGTCGAATATCGCGTTTTCCAAGCTCTACGACTGAATTTTCAATAAGGACTATTCCGACGCCTGGGAACTGAATCTTTAGCTGTTGTCGATGCAGGTCGACTGGAAATGTCGAATATCGCATTTTCCATGCTATAGGAGTGTATTTTTGATAATAAGGACTATTGCGACGCCTGGGAACTGAATCTTTAGCTGTTGTCGATGCAGGTCGATTGGAGATGTCGAATATCGAGGTTTCCAAGCTCAACGAGTGAATTTTCAATAAGAAGGACTATTGCGACGCCTGGGAACTGAATCTTTAGCTGTTGTCGATGCAGATCGATTAGAAATGTCGAATATCGCGTTTTCCTTGCTGTACGAGTGAATTTTCAATAAGCACTATTGGGACGCCTGGGAACTGAATCTTTAGCTGTTTTCAATGCAGGTCGATTGGAGATGTCGAATATCGTGGTTTCCAAGCTAAACAAGTGAATTTTCAATAAGAAGGACTATTGCGACGCCTGGGAACTGAATCTTTAGCTGTTGTCGATGCAGATCGATTGGAAATGTCGAATATCGAGGTTTCCAAGCTCAACGACTGAATTTTCAATAAGAAGGAATATTAAGACGCCTGGGAACTGAATCTTTAGCTGTTGTCAATGCAGATCGATTGGAAATATCGAATGTCGCATTTTCCATGCTATACGAGTGTATTTTTGATAATAAGGACGATTGCGACGCCTGGGAACTGAAACCTTAGCTGTTGTCGATGCAGTTCGATTGGAAATGTCGAATATCGCGTTTTCCAAGCTGTACGAGTGAATTTTCAATAAGCACTATTGCGACGCCTGGGAACTGAATCTTTAGCTGTTGTCGATGCAGATCGATTGGAAATGTCGAATGTCGCATTTTCCATGCTATACGAGTGTATTTTTGATAATAAGGACGATTGCGACGCCTGGGAACTGAATCTGTAGCTGTTGTCGATGCAGATCGATTGGAAGTGTCGAATATCGCGTTTTTTTAAGCTATACGAGTGAATTTTCAATAAGCACTATTGCGACGCCCGGGAACTGAATCTTTAGCTGTTGTCGATGCAGATCGATTAGAAATGTCGAATATCGCTTTTTCCTTGCTGTACGAGTGAATTTTCAATAAGCACTATTGGGACGCCTGGGAACTGAATCTTTAGCTGTTTTCAATGCAGGTCGATTGGAGATGTCGAATATCGTGGTTTCCAAGCTAAACAAGTGAATTTTCAATAAGAAGGACTATTGCGACGCCTGGGAACTGAATCTTTAGCTGTTGTCGATGCAGATCGATTGGAAATGTCGAATATCGCGTTTACCAAGCTCTAGGATTGAATTTTCAGTAAGGACTATTCCGACGCCTGGGAACTGAATCTTTAGCTGTTGTCGATGCAGGTCGATTGGAGATGTCGAATATCGTGGTTTCCAAGCTAAACAAGTGAATTTTCAATAAGAAGGACTATTGCGACGCCTGGGAACTGAATCTTTAGCTGTTGTCGATGCAGATCGATTGGAAATGTCGAATATCGCGTTTACCAAGCTCTAGGATTGAATTTTCAATAAGGACTATTCCGACGCCTGGGAACTGAATCTTTAGCTGTTGTCGATGCAGGTCGATTGGAGATGTCGAATATCGAGGTATCCAAGCTCTACCTGTGAATTTTCAATAAGGACTATTGCGACGCCTGGGAACTGAATCTTTAGCTTTTGTCGATGCAGATCGATTAGAAATGTCGAATATCGCGTTTTCCTTGCTGTACGAGTGAATTTTCAATAAGCACTATTGCGACGCCTGGTAACTGAATCTTTAGCTGTTGTCGATGCAGATCGATTGGAAATGTCGAATATCGCGTTTTCCAAGCTCTACGATTGAATTTTCAATAAGGACTATTCCGACGCCTGGGAACTGAATCTTTAGCTGTTGTCGATGCAGGTCGATTGGAAATGTCGAATATCGCATTTTCCATGCTATAGGAGTGTATTTTTGATAATAAAGACTATTGCGACGCCTGGGAACTGAATCTTTAGCTGTTGTCGATGCAGATCGATTGGAAATGTCGAATATCGCGTTTTCCAAGCTCTACGACTGAATTTTCAATAAGGACTATTCCGACGCCTGGGAACTGAATCTTTAGCTGTTGTCGATGCAGGTCGACTGGAAATGTCGAATATCGCATTTTCCATGCTATAGGGGTGTATTTTTGATAATAAAGACTATTGCGACGCCTGGGAACTGAATCTTTAGCTGTTGTCGATGCAGATCGATTGGAAATGTCGAATATCGCGTTTTCCGAGCTCTACCTGTGAATTTTCAATAAGGACTATTGCGACGCCTGGGAACTGAATCTTTAGCTGTTGTCGATGCAGGTCGATTGGAGATGTCGAATATCGAGGTTTCCAAGCTCAACGAGTGAATTTTCAATAAGAAGGACTATTGCGACGCCTGGGAACTGAATCTTTAGCTGTTGTCGATGCAGATAGATTAGAAATGTCGAATATCGCGTTTTCCTTGCTGTACGAGTGAATTTTCAATAAGCACTATTGGGACGCCTGGGAACTGAATCTTTAGCTGTTTTCAATGCAGGTCGATTGGAGATGTCGAATATCGTGGTTTCCAAGCTAAACAAGTGAATTTTCAATAAGAAGGACTATTGCGACGCCTGGGAACTGAATCTTTAGCTGTTGTCGATGCAGATCGATTGGAAATGTCGAATATCGCGTTTACCAAGCTCTAGGATTGAATTTTCAATAAGGACTATTCCGACGCCTGGGAACTGAATCTTTAGCTGTTGTCGATGCAGGTCGATTGGAGATGTCGAATATCGAGGTATCCAAGCTCAACGAGTGAATTTTCAATAAGAAGGACTATTGCGACGCCTCGGAACTGAATCTTTAGCTGTTGTCGATGCAGGTCGATTGGAGATGTCGAATATCGAGGTTTCCAAGCTCAACGACTGAATTTTCAATAAGAAGGAATATTAAGACGCCTGGGAACTGAATCTTTAGCTGTTGTCAATGCAGATCGATTGGAAATATCGAATGTCGCATTTTCCATGCTATACGAGTGTATTTTTGATAATAAGGACGATTGCGACGCCTGGGAACTGAAACCTTAGCTGTTGTCGATGCAGTTCGATTGGAAATGTCGAATATCGCGTTTTCCAAGCTGTACGAGTGAATTTTCAATAAGCACTATTGCGACGCCTGGGAACTGAATCTTTAGCTGTTGTCGATGCAGATCGATTGGAAATGTCGAATGTCGCATTTTCCATGCTATACGAGTGTATTTTTGATAATAAGGACGATTGCGACGCCTGGGAACTGAATCTGTAGCTGTTGTCGATGCAGATCGATTGGAAGTGTCGAATATCGCGTTTTTTTAAGCTATACGAGTGAATTTTCAATAAGCACTATTGCGACGCCCGGGAACTGAATCTTTAGCTGTTGTCGATGCAGATCGATTGGAAATGTCGAATATCGCGTTTTCCAAGCTCTACGATTGAATTTTCAATAAGGACTATTCCGACGCCTGGGAACTGAATCTTTAGCTGTTGTCGATGCAGGTCGATTGGAAATGTCGAATATCGCATTTTCCATGCTATAGGAGTGTATTTTTGATAATAAAGACTATTGCGACGCCTGGGAACTGAATCTTTAGCTGTTGTCGATGCAGATCGATTGGAAATGTCGAATATCGCGTTTTCCAAGCTCTACGACTGAATTTTCAATAAGGACTATTCCGACGCCTGGGAACTGAATCTTTAGCTGTTGTCGATGCAGGTCGACTGGAAATGTCGAATATCGCATTTTCCATGCTATAGGAGTGTATTTTTGATAATAAAGACTATTGCGACGCCTGGGAACTGAATCTTTAGCTGTTGTCGATGCAGATCGATTGGAAATGTCGAATATCGCGTTTTCCGAGCTCTACCTGTGAATTTTCAATAAGGACTATTGCGACGCCTGGGAACTGAATCTTTAGCTGTTGTCGATGCAGGTCGATTGGAGATGTCGAATATCGAGGTTTGCAAGCTCAACGAGTGAATTTTCAATAAGAAGGACTATTGCGACGCCTGGGAACTGAATCTTTAGCTGTTGTCGATGCAGATCGATTAGAAATGTCGAATATCGAGGTTTCCAAGCTCAACGACTGAATTTTCAATAAGAAGGAATATTAAGACGCCTGGGAACTGAATCTTTAGCTGTTGTCAATGCAGATCGATTGGAAATATCGAATGTCGCATTTTCCATGCTATACGAGTGTATTTTTGATAATAAGGACGATTGCGACGCCTGGGAACTGAATCTGTAGCTGTTCTCGATGCAGATCGATTGGAAATGTCGAATATCGCGTTTTCCAAGCTGTACGAATGACTTTTCAATAAGCACTATGGCGACGCCTGGGAACTGAATCTTCAGCTGTTGTTGATGCAGATCGATTGGAAATGTCGAATATCGCATTTTCCATGCTATAGGAGTGTATTTTTGATTATAAAGACTATTGCGACGCCTGGGAACTGAAACCTTAGCTGTTGTCGATGCAGTTCGATTGGAAATGTCGAATATCGCGTTTTCCAAGCTGTACGAGTGAATTTTCAATAAGCACTATTGCGACGCCTGGGAACTGAATCTTTAGCTGTTGTCGATGCAGATCGATTGGAAATGTCGAATGTCGCATTTTCCATGCTATACGAGTGTATTTTTGATAATAAGGACGATTGCGACGCCTGGGAACTGAATCTGTAGCTGTTGTCGATGCAGATCGATTGGAAGTGTCGAATATCGCGTTTTTTCAAGCTATACGAGTGAATTTTCAATAAGCACTATTGCGACGCCCGGGAACTGAATCTTTAGCTGTTGTCGATGCAGATCGATTGGAAATGTCGAATATCGCGTTTTCCAAGCTCTACGACTGAATTTCCAATAAGGACTATTCCGACGCCTGGGAACTGAATCTTTAGCTGTTGTCGATGCAGGTCGACTGGAAATGTCGAATATCGCATTTTCCATGCTATAGGAGTGTATTTTTGATAATAAAGACTATTGCGACGCCTGGGAACTGAATCTTTAGCTGTTCTCGATGCAGATCGATTGGAAATGCCGAATATCGCGTTTTCCGAGCTCTACCTGTGAATTTTCATTAAGGACTATTGCGACGCCTGGGAACTGAATCTTTAGCTGTTGTCGATGCAGGTCGATTGGAGATGTCGAATATCGAGGTTTCCAAGCTCAACGAGTGAATTTTCAATAAGAAGGACTATTGCGACGCCTGGGAACTGAATCTTTAGCTGTTGTCGATGCAGATCGATTAGAAATGTCGAATATCGCGTTTTCCTTGCTGTACGAGTGAATTTTCAATAAGCACTATTGGGACGCCTGGGAACTGAATCTTTAGCTGTTTTCAATGCAGGTCGATTGGAGATGTCGAATATCGTGGTTTCCAAGCTAAACAAGTGAATTTTCAATAAGAAGGACTATTGCGACGCCTGGGAACTGAATCTTTAGCTGTTGTCGATGCAGATCGATTGGAAATGTCGAATATCGCGTTTACCAAGCTCTAGGATTGAATTTTCAATAAGGACTATTCCGACGCCTGGGAACTGAATCTTTAGCTGTTGTCGATGCAGGTCGATTGGAGATGTCGAATATCGAGGTATCCAAGCTCAACGAGTGAATTTTCAATAAGAAGGACTATTGCGACGCCTCGGAACTGAATCTTTAGCTGTTGTCGATGCAGGTCGATTGGAGATGTCGAATATCGAGGTTTCCAAGCTCAACGACTGAATTTTCAATAAGAAGGAATATTAAGACGCCTGGGAACTGAATCTTTAGCTGTTGTCAATGCAGATCGATTGGAAATATCGAATGTCGCATTTTCCATGCTATACGAGTGTATTTTTGGTAATAAGGACGATTGCGACGCCTGGGAACTGAATCTGTAGCTGTTCTCGATGCAGATCGATTGGAAATGTCGAATATCGCGTTTTCCAAGCTGTACGAATGACTTTTCAATAAGCACTATGGCGACGCCTGGGAACTGAATCTTCAGCTGTTGTTGATGCAGATCGATTGGAAATGTCGAATATCGCATTTTCCATGCTATAGGAGTGTATTTTTGATTATAAAGACTATTGCGACGCCTGGGAACTGAAACCTTAGCTGTTGTCGATGCAGTTCGATTGGAAATGTCGAATATCGCGTTTTCCAAGCTGTACGAGTGAATTTTCAATAAGCACTATTGCGACGCCTGGGAACTGAATCTTTAGCTGTTGTCGATGCAGATCGATTGGAAATGTCGAATGTCGCATTTTCCATGCTATACGAGTGTATTTTTGATAATAAGGACGATTGCGACGCCTGGGAACTGAATCTGTAGCTGTTGTCGACGCAGATCGATTGGAAGTGTCGAATATCGCGTTTTTTCAAGCTATACGAGTGAATTTTCAATAAGCACTATTGCGACGCCCGGGAACTGAATCTTTAGCTGTTGTCGATGCAGATCGATTGGAAATGTCGAATATCGCGTTTTCCAAGCTCTACGACTGAATTTCCAATAAGGACTATTCCGACGCCTGGGAACTGAATCTTTAGCTGTTGTCGATGCAGGTCGACTGGAAATGTCGAATATCGCATTTTCCATGCTATAGGAGTGTATTTTTGATAATAAAGACTATTGCGACGCCTGGGAACTGAATCTTTAGCTGTTCTCGATGCAGATCGATTGGAAATGTCGAATATCGCGTTTTCCGAGCTCTACCTGTGAATTTTCATTAAGGACTATTGCGACGCCTGGGAACTGAATCTTTAGCTGTTGTCGATGCAGGTCGATTGGAGATGTCGAATATCGAGGTTTCCAAGCTCAACGAGTGAATTTTCAATAAGAAGGACTATTGCTACGCCTGGGAACTGAATCTTTAGCTGTTGTCGATGCAGATCGATTAGAAATATCGAATATCGCGTTTTCCTTGCTGTACGAGTGAATTTTCAATAAGCACTATTGGGACGCCTGGGAACTGAATCTTTAGCTGTTTTCAATGCAGGTCGATTGGAGATGTCGAATATCGAGGTTTCCAAGCTAAACAAGTGAATTTTCAATAAGAAGGACTATTGCAACGCCTGGGAACTGAATCTTTAGCTGTTGTCGATGCAGATCGATTGGAAATGTCGAATATCGCGTTTTCCGAGCTCTACCTGTGAATTTTCATTAAGGACTATTCCGACGCCTGGGAACTGAATCTTTAGCTGTTGTCGATGCAGGTCGATTGGAGATGTCGAATATCGAGGTATCCAAGCTCAACGAGTGAATTTTCAATAAGAAGGACTATTGCGACGCCTGGGAACTGAATCTTTAGCTTTTGTCGATGCAGATCGATTAGAAATGTCGAATAACGCGTTTTCCTTGCTGTACGAGTGAATTTTCAATAAGCACTATTGCGACGCCTCGGAACTGAATCTTTAGCTGTTGTCGATGCAGGTCGATTGGAGATGTCGAATATCGAGGTTTCCAAGCTCAACGACTGAATTTTCAATAAGAAGGAATATTAAGACGCCTGGGAACTGAATCTTTAGCTGTTGTCGATGCAGATCGATTGGAAATATCGAATGTCGCATTTTCCATGCTATACGAGTGTATTTTTGATAATAAGGACGATTGCGACGCCTGGGAACTGAATCTGTAGCTGTTCTCGATGCAGATCGATTGGAAATGTCGAATATCGCGTTTTCCAAGCTGTACGAATGACTTTTCAATAAGCACTATGGCGACGCCTGGGAACTGAGTATTCAGCTGTTGTTGATGCAGATCGTTTGGAAATGTCGAATATCGCATTTTCCATGCTATAGGAGTGTATTTTTGATTATAAAGACTATTGCGACGCCTGGGAACTGAAACCTTAGCTGTTGTCGATGCAGTTCGATTGGAAATGTCGAATATCGCGTTTTCCAAGCTGTACGAGTGAATTTTCAATAAGCACTATTGCGACGCCTGGGAACTGAATCTTTAGCTGTTGTCGATGCAGATCGATTGGAAACGTCGAATGTCGCATTTTCCATGCTATATGAGTGTATTTTTGATAATAAGGACGATTGCGACGCCTGGGAACTGAATCTGTAGCTGTTGTCGATGCAGATCGATTGGAAGTGTCGAATGTCGCGTTTTCCAAGCTATACGAGTGAATTTTCAATAAGCACTATTGCGACGCCCGGGAACTGAATCTTTAGCTGTTGTCGATGCAGATCGATTGGAAATGTCGAATATCGCGTTTTCCCAGCTGTACGAGTGAATTTTCAATAAGGATTATTCCGACGCCTGGGAACTGAATCTTAACTGTTGTCGATGCAGGTCAATTGCAAATGTCGAATATTGAGGTTTCCAACCTAAACAAGTGAATTTTCAATAAGAAGGACTATTGCGACACCTGGGAACTGAATCTTTAGCTTTTGTCGATGCAGATCGATTAGAAATGTCGAATATCGCGTTTTCCATGCTGTACGAGTGAATTTTCAATAAGCACTATTGCGACGCCTGGGAACTGAATCTTTAGCTGTTGTCGATGCAGGTCGATTGGAGATGTCGAATATCGAGGTTTCCAAGCTAAACAAGTGAATTTTCAATAAGAAGGACTATTGCGACGCCTGGGAACTCAATCTTTAGCTGTTGCCGATGCAGATCGATTGGAAATGTCGATTATCGCGTTTTCCAATCTCTACGATTGAATTTTCAATAAGGACTATTCCGACGCCTGGGAACTGAATCTTTAGCTGTTGTCGGTGCAGGTCGATTGGAAATGTCGAATATCGCATTTTCCATGCTATAAGAGTGTATTTTTGATAATAAAGACTATTGCGACGCCTGGGAACTGAATCTTTAGCTGTTGTCGATGCAGATCGATTGGAAATGTCGAATATCGCGTTTTCCAAGCTCTACGACTGAATTTTCAATAAGGACTATTCCGACGCCTGGGAACTGAATCTTTAGCTGTTGTCGATGCAGGTCGACTGGAAATGTCGAATATCGCATTTTCCATGCTATAGGAGTGTATTTTTGATAATAAAGACTATTGCGACGCCTGGGAACTGAATCTTTAGCTGTTGTCGATGCAGATCGATTGGAAATGTCGAATATCGCGTTTTCCGAGCTCTACCTGTGAATTTTCAATAAGGACTATTGCGACGCCTGGGAACTGAATCTTTAGCTGTTGTCGATGCAGGTCGATTAGAGATGTCGAATATCGAGGTTTCCAAGCTCAACGAGTGAATTTTCAATAAGAAGGACTATTGCGACGCCTGGGAACTGAATCTTTAGCTGTTGTCGATGCAGATCGATTGGAAATGTCGAATATCGCGTTTACCATGCTCTAGGATTGAATTTTCAATAAGGACTATTCCGACGCCTGGGAACTGAATCTTTAGCTGTTGTCGATGCAGGTCGATTGGAGATGTCGAATATCGTGGTTTCCAAGCTAAACAAGTGAATTTTCAATAAGAAGGACTATTGCGACGCCTGGGAACTGAATCTTTAGCTGTTGTCGATGCAGATCGATTGGAAATGTCGAATATCGCGTTTACCATGCTCTAGGATTGAATTTTCAATAAGGACTATTCCGACGCCTGGGAACTGAATCTTTAGCTGTTGTCGATGCAGGTCGATTGGAGATGTCGAATATCGAGGTATCCAAGCTCAACGAGTGAATTTTCAATAAGAAGGACTATTGCGACGCCTGGGAACTGAATCTTTAGCTGTTGTCGATGCAGATCGATTAGAAATGTCGAATATCGCGTTTTCCAAGCTGTACGAATGACTTTTCAATAAGCACTATGGCGACGCCTGGGAACTGAATCGTCAGCTGTTGTTGATGCAGATCGATTGGAAATGTCGAATATCGCATTTTCCATGCTATAGGAGTGTATTTTTGATTATAAAGACTATTGCGACGCCTGGGAACTGAAACCTTAGCTGTTGTCGATGCAGTTCGATTGGAAATGTCGAATATCGCGTTTTCCAAGCTGTACGAGTGAATTTTCAATAAGCACTATTGCGACGCCTGGGAACTGAATCTTTAGCTGTTGTCGATGCAGATCGATTGGAAATGTCGAATGTCGCATTTTCCATGCTATACGAGTGTATTTTTGATAATAAGGACGATTGCGACGCCTGGGAACTGAATCTGTAGCTGTTGTCGATGCAGATCGATTGGAAGTGTCGAATATCGCGTTTTTTCAAGCTGTACGAGTGAATTTTCAATAAGCACTATTGCGACGCCCGGGAACTGAATCTTTAGCTGTTGTCGATGCAGATCGATTGGAAATGTCGAATATCGCGTTTTCCAAGCTCTACGACTGAATTTCCAATAAGGACTATTCCGACGCCTGGGAACTGAATCTTTAGCTGTTGTCGATGCAGGTCGACTGGAAATGTCGAATATCGCATTTTCCATGCTATAGGAGTGTATTTTTGATAATAATGACTATTGCGACGCCTGGGAACTGAATCTTTAGCTGTTCTCGATGCAGATCGATTGGAAATGTCGAATATCGCGTTTTCCGAGCTCTACCTGTGAATTTCATTAAGGACTATTGCGACGCCTGGGAACTGAATCTTTAGCTGTTGTCGATGCAGGTCGATTGGAGATGTCGAATATCGAGGTTTCCAAGCTCAACGAGTGAATTTTCAATAAGAAGGACTATTGCTACGCCTGGGAACTGAATCTTTAGCTGTTGTCGATGCAGATCGATTAGAAATATCGAATATCGCGTTTTCCTTGCTGTACGAGTGAATTTTCAATAAGCACTATTGGGACGCCTGGGAACTGAATCTTTAGCTGTTTTCAATGCAGGTCGATTGGAGATGTCGAATATCGAGGTTTCCAAGCTAAACAAGTGAATTTTCAATAAGAAGGACTATTGCAACGCCTGGGAACTGAATCTTTAGCTGTTGTCGATGCAGATCGATTGGAAATGTCGAATATCGCGTTTACCAAGCTCTAGGATTGAATTTTCAATAAGGACTATTCCGACGCCTGGGAACTGAATCTTTAGCTGTTGTCGATGCAGGTCGATTGGAGATGTCGAATATCGAGGTATCCAAGCTCAACGAGTGAATTTTCAATAAGAAGGACTATTGCGACGCCTGGGAACTGAATCTTTAGCTTTTGTCGATGCAGATCGAATAGAAATGTCGAATAACGCGTTTTCCTTGCTGTACGAGTGAATTTTCAATAAGCACTATTGCGACGCCTCGGAACTGAATCTTTAGCTGTTGTCGATGCAGGTCGATTGGAGATGTCGAATATCGAGGTTTCCAAGCTCAACGACTGAATTTTCAATAAGAAGGAATATTAAGACGCCTGGGAACTGAATCTTTAGCTGTTGTCGATGCAGATCGATTGGAAATATCGAATGTCGCATTTTCCATGCTATACGAGTGGATTTTTGATAATAAGGACGATTGCGACGCCTGGGAACTGAATCTGTAGCTGTTCTCGATGCAGATCGATTGGAAATGTCGAATATCGCGTTTTCCGAGCTCTACCTGTGAATTTCATTAAGGACTATTGCGACGCCTGGGAACTGAATCTTTAGCTGTTGTCGATGCAGGTCGATTGGAGATGTCGAATATCGAGGTTTCCAAGCTCAACGAGTGAATTTTCAATAAGAAGGACTATTGCTACGCCTGGGAACTGAATCTTTAGCTGTTGTCGATGCAGATCGATTAGAAATATCGAATATCGCGTTTTCCTTGCTGTACGAGTGAATTTTCAATAAGCACTATTGGGACGCCTGGGAACTGAATCTTTAGCTGTTTTCAATGCAGGTCGATTGGAGATGTCGAATATCGAGGTTTCCAAGCTAAACAAGTGAATTTTCAATAAGAAGGACTATTGCAACGCCTGGGAACTGAATCTTTAGCTGTTGTCGATGCAGATCGATTGGAAATGTCGAATATCGCGTTTACCAAGCTCTAGGATTGAATTTTCAATAAGGACTATTCCGACGCCTGGGAATTGAATCTTTAGCTGTTGTCGATGCAGGTCGATTGGAGATGTCGAATATCGAGGTATCCAAGCTCAACGAGTGAATTTTCAATAAGAAGGACTATTGCGACGCCTGGGAACTGAATCTTTAGCTTTTGTCGATGCAGATCGATTAGAAATGTCGAATAACGCGTTTTCCTTGCTGTACGAGTGAATTTTCAATAAGCACTATTGCGACGCCTCGGAACTGAATCTTTAGCTGTTGTCGATGCAGGTCGATTGGAGATGTCGAATATCGAGGTTTCCAAGCTCAACGACTGAATTTTCAATAAGAAGGAATATTAAGACGCCTGGGAACTGAATCTTTAGCTGTTGTCGATGCAGATCGATTGGAAATATCGAATGTCGCATTTTCCATGCTATACGAGTGGATTTTTGATAATAAGGACGATTGCGACGCCTGGGAACTGAATCTGTAGCTGTTCTCGATGCAGATCGATTGGAAATGTCGAATATCGCGTTTTCCAAGCTGTACGAATGACTTTTCAATAAGCACTATGGCGACGCCTGGGAACTGAATATTCAGCTGTTGTTGATGCAGATCGTTTGGAAATGTCGAATATCGCATTTTCCATGCTATAGGAGTGTATTTTTGATTATAAAGACTATTGCGACGCCTGGGAACTGAAACCTTAGCTGTTGTCGATGCAGTTCGATTGGAAATGTCGAATATCGCGTTTTCCAAGCTGTACGAGTGAATTTTCAATAAGCACTATTGCGACGCCTGGGAACTGAATCTTTAGCTGTTGTCGATGCAGATCGATTGGAAATGTCGAATGTCGCATTTTCCATGCTATATGAGTGTATTTTTGATAATAAGGACGATTGCGACGCCTGGGAACTGAATCTGTAGCTGTTGTCGATGCAGATCGATTGGAAGTGTCGAATGTCGCGTTTTCCAAGCTATACGAGTGAATTTTCAATAAGCACTATTGCGACGCCCGGGAACTGAATCTTTAGCTGTTGTCGATGCAGATCGATTGGAAATGTCGAATATCGCGTTTTCCCAGCTGTACGAGTGAATTTTCAATAAGGATTATTCCGACGCCTGGGAACTGAATCTTAACTGTTGTCGATGCAGGTCAATTGCAAATGTCGAATATTGAGGTTTCCAACCTAAACAAGTGAATTTTCAATAAGAAGGACTATTGCGACACCTGGGAACTGAATCTTTAGCTTTTGTCGATGCAGATCGATTAGAAATGTCGAATATCGCGTTTTCCATGCTGTACGAGTGAATTTTCAATAAGCACTATTGCGACGCCTGGGAACTGAATCTTTAGCTGTTGTCGATGCAGGTCGATTGGAGATGTCGAATATCGAGGTTTCCAAGCTAAACAAGTGAATTTTCAATAAGAAGGACTATTGCGACGCCTGGGAACTCAATCTTTAGCTGTTGCCGATGCAGATCGATTGGAAATGTCGAATATCGCGTTTTCCAATCTCTACGATTGAATTTTCAATAAGGACTATTCCGACGCCTGGGAACTGAATCTTTAGCTGTTGTCGATGCAGGTCGATTGGAAATGTCGAATATCGCATTTTCCATGCTATAAGAGTGTATTTTTGATAATAAAGACTATTGCGACGCCTGGGAACTGAATCTTTAGCTGTTGTCGATGCAGATCGATTGGAAATGTCGAATATCGCGTTTTCCGAGCTCTACCTGTGAATTTTCAATAAGGACTATTGCGACGCCTGGGAACTGAATCTTTAGCTGTTGTCGATGCAGGTCGATTAGAGATGTCGAATATCGAGGTTTCCAAGCTCAACGAGTGAATTTTCAATAAGAAGGACTATTGCGACGCCTGGGAACTGAATCTTTAGCTGTTGTCGATGCAGATCGATTAGAAATGTCGAATATCGCGTTTTCCTTGCTGTACGAGTGAATTTTCAATAAGCACTATTGGGACGCCTGGGAACTGAATCTTTAGCTGTTTTCAATGCAGGTCGATTGGAGATGTCGAATATCGTGGTTTCCAAGCTAAACAAGTGAATTTTCAATAAGAAGGACTATTGCGACGCCTGGGAACTGAATCTTTAGCTGTTGTCGATGCAGATCGATTGGAAATGTCGAATATCGCGTTTACCATGCTCTAGGATTGAATTTTCAATAAGGACTATTCCGACGCCTGGGAACTGAATCTTTAGCTGTTGTCGATGCAGGTCGATTGGAGATGTCGAATATCGAGGTATCCAAGCTCAACGAGTGAATTTTCAATAAGAAGGACTATTGCGACGCCTGGGAACTGAATCTTTAGCTGTTGTCGATGCAGATCGATTAGAAATGTCGA
The DNA here is from genome assembly GCA_951802745.1 of Nomada flava. NCBI lineage: Eukaryota > Metazoa > Arthropoda > Insecta > Hymenoptera > Apidae > Nomada > Nomada flava. Next base: position 457,033 of record OX637907.1, read on the forward strand.
ATATCGCGTTTTCCAAGCTGTACGAATGACTTTTCAATAAGCACTATGGCGACGCCTGGGAACTGAATCGTCAGCTGTTGTTGATGCAGATCGATTGGAAATGTCGAATATCGCATTTTCCATGCTATAGGAGTGTATTTTTGATTATAAAGACTATTGCGACGCCTGGGAACTGAAACCTTAGCTGTTGTCGATGCAGTTCGATTGGAAATGTCGAATATCGCGTTTTCCAAGCTGTACGAGTGAATTTTCAATAAGCACTATTGCGACGCCTGGGAACTGAATCTTTAGCTGTTGTCGATGCAGATCGATTGGAAATGTCGAATGTCGCATTTTCCATGCTATACGAGTGTATTTTTGATAATAAGGACGATTGCGACGCCTGGGAACTGAATCTGTAGCTGTTGTCGATGCAGATCGATTGGAAGTGTCGAATATCGCGTTTTTTCAAGCTGTACGAGTGAATTTTCAATAAGCACTATTGCGACGCCCGGGAACTGAATCTTTAGCTGTTGTCGATGCAGATCGATTGGAAATGTCGAATATCGCGTTTTCCAAGCTCTACGACTGAATTTCCAATAAGGACTATTCCGACGCCTGGGAACTGAATCTTTAGCTGTTGTCGATGCAGGTCGACTGGAAATGTCGAATATCGCATTTTCCATGCTATAGGAGTGTATTTTTGATAATAATGACTATTGCGACGCCTGGGAACTGAATCTTTAGCTGTTCTCGATGCAGATCGATTGGAAATGTCGAATATCGCGTTTTCCGAGCTCTACCTGTGAATTTCATTAAGGACTATTGCGACGCCTGGGAACTGAATCTTTAGCTGTTGTCGATGCAGGTCGATTGGAGATGTCGAATATCGAGGTTTCCAAGCTCAACGAGTGAATTTTCAATAAGAAGGACTATTGCTACGCCTGGGAACTGAATCTTTAGCTGTTGTCGATGCAGATCGATTAGAAATATCGAATATCGCGTTTTCCTTGCTGTACGAGTGAATTTTCAATAAGCACTATTGGGACGCCTGGGAACTGAATCTTTAGCTGTTTTCAATGCAGGTCGATTGGAGATGTCGAATATCGAGGTTTCCAAGCTAAACAAGTGAATTTTCAATAAGAAGGACTATTGCAACGCCTGGGAACTGAATCTTTAGCTGTTGTCGATGCAGATCGATTGGAAATGTCGAATATCGCGTTTACCAAGCTCTAGGATTGAATTTTCAATAAGGACTATTCCGACGCCTGGGAACTGAATCTTTAGCTGTTGTCGATGCAGGTCGATTGGAGATGTCGAATATCGAGGTATCCAAGCTCAACGAGTGAATTTTCAATAAGAAGGACTATTGCGACGCCTGGGAACTGAATCTTTAGCTTTTGTCGATGCAGATCGATTAGAAATGTCGAATAACGCGTTTTCCTTGCTGTACGAGTGAATTTTCAATAAGCACTATTGCGACGCCTCGGAACTGAATCTTTAGCTGTTGTCGATGCAGGTCGATTGGAGATGTCGAATATCGAGGTTTCCAAGCTCAACGACTGAATTTTCAATAAGAAGGAATATTAAGACGCCTGGGAACTGAATCTTTAGCTGTTGTCGATGCAGATCGATTGGAAATATCGAATGTCGCATTTTCCATGCTATACGAGTGGATTTTTGATAATAAGGACGATTGCGACGCCTGGGAACTGAATCTGTAGCTGTTCTCGATGCAGATCGATTGGAAATGTCGAATATCGCGTTTTCCGAGCTCTACCTGTGAATTTCATTAAGGACTATTGCGACGCCTGGGAACTGAATCTTTAGCTGTTGTCGATGCAGGTCGATTGGAGATGTCGAATATCGAGGTTTCCAAGCTCAACGAGTGAATTTTCAATAAGAAGGACTATTGCTACGCCTGGGAACTGAATCTTTAGCTGTTGTCGATGCAGATCGATTAGAAATATCGAATATCGCGTTTTCCTTGCTGTACGAGTGAATTTTCAATAAGCACTATTGGGACGCCTGGGAACTGAATCTTTAGCTGTTTTCAATGCAGGTCGATTGGAGATGTCGAATATCGAGGTTTCCAAGCTAAACAAGTGAATTTTCAATAAGAAGGACTATTGCAACGCCTGGGAACTGAATCTTTAGCTGTTGTCGATGCAGATCGATTGGAAATGTCGAATATCGCGTTTACCAAGCTCTAGGATTGAATTTTCAATAAGGACTATTCCGACGCCTGGGAATTGAATCTTTAGCTGTTGTCGATGCAGGTCGATTGGAGATGTCGAATATCGAGGTATCCAAGCTCAACGAGTGAATTTTCAATAAGAAGGACTATTGCGACGCCTGGGAACTGAATCTTTAGCTTTTGTCGATGCAGATCGATTAGAAATGTCGAATAACGCGTTTTCCTTGCTGTACGAGTGAATTTTCAATAAGCACTATTGCGACGCCTCGGAACTGAATCTTTAGCTGTTGTCGATGCAGGTCGATTGGAGATGTCGAATATCGAGGTTTCCAAGCTCAACGACTGAATTTTCAATAAGAAGGAATATTAAGACGCCTGGGAACTGAATCTTTAGCTGTTGTCGATGCAGATCGATTGGAAATATCGAATGTCGCATTTTCCATGCTATACGAGTGGATTTTTGATAATAAGGACGATTGCGACGCCTGGGAACTGAATCTGTAGCTGTTCTCGATGCAGATCGATTGGAAATGTCGAATATCGCGTTTTCCAAGCTGTACGAATGACTTTTCAATAAGCACTATGGCGACGCCTGGGAACTGAATATTCAGCTGTTGTTGATGCAGATCGTTTGGAAATGTCGAATATCGCATTTTCCATGCTATAGGAGTGTATTTTTGATTATAAAGACTATTGCGACGCCTGGGAACTGAAACCTTAGCTGTTGTCGATGCAGTTCGATTGGAAATGTCGAATATCGCGTTTTCCAAGCTGTACGAGTGAATTTTCAATAAGCACTATTGCGACGCCTGGGAACTGAATCTTTAGCTGTTGTCGATGCAGATCGATTGGAAATGTCGAATGTCGCATTTTCCATGCTATATGAGTGTATTTTTGATAATAAGGACGATTGCGACGCCTGGGAACTGAATCTGTAGCTGTTGTCGATGCAGATCGATTGGAAGTGTCGAATGTCGCGTTTTCCAAGCTATACGAGTGAATTTTCAATAAGCACTATTGCGACGCCCGGGAACTGAATCTTTAGCTGTTGTCGATGCAGATCGATTGGAAATGTCGAATATCGCGTTTTCCCAGCTGTACGAGTGAATTTTCAATAAGGATTATTCCGACGCCTGGGAACTGAATCTTAACTGTTGTCGATGCAGGTCAATTGCAAATGTCGAATATTGAGGTTTCCAACCTAAACAAGTGAATTTTCAATAAGAAGGACTATTGCGACACCTGGGAACTGAATCTTTAGCTTTTGTCGATGCAGATCGATTAGAAATGTCGAATATCGCGTTTTCCATGCTGTACGAGTGAATTTTCAATAAGCACTATTGCGACGCCTGGGAACTGAATCTTTAGCTGTTGTCGATGCAGGTCGATTGGAGATGTCGAATATCGAGGTTTCCAAGCTAAACAAGTGAATTTTCAATAAGAAGGACTATTGCGACGCCTGGGAACTCAATCTTTAGCTGTTGCCGATGCAGATCGATTGGAAATGTCGAATATCGCGTTTTCCAATCTCTACGATTGAATTTTCAATAAGGACTATTCCGACGCCTGGGAACTGAATCTTTAGCTGTTGTCGATGCAGGTCGATTGGAAATGTCGAATATCGCATTTTCCATGCTATAAGAGTGTATTTTTGATAATAAAGACTATTGCGACGCCTGGGAACTGAATCTTTAGCTGTTGTCGATGCAGATCGATTGGAAATGTCGAATATCGCGTTTTCCAAGCTCTACGACTGAATTTTCAATAAGGACTATTCCGACGCCTGGGAACTGAATCTTTAGCTGTTGTCGATGCAGGTCGACTGGAAATGTCGAATATCGCATTTTCCATGCTATAGGAGTGTATTTTTGATAATAAAGACTATTGCGACGCCTGGGAACTGAATCTTTAGCTGTTGTCGATGCAGATCGATTGGAAATGTCGAATATCGCGTTTTCCGAGCTCTACCTGTGAATTTTCAATAAGGACTATTGCGACGCCTGGGAACTGAATCTTTAGCTGTTGTCGATGCAGGTCGATTAGAGATGTCGAATATCGAGGTTTCCAAGCTCAACGAGTGAATTTTCAATAAGAAGGACTATTGCGACGCCTGGGAACTGAATCTTTAGCTGTTGTCGATGCAGATCGATTAGAAATGTCGAATATCGCGTTTTCCTTGCTGTACGAGTGAATTTTCAATAAGCACTATTGGGACGCCTGGGAACTGAATCTTTAGCTGTTTTCAATGCAGGTCGATTGGAGATGTCGAATATCGTGGTTTCCAAGCTAAACAAGTGAATTTTCAATAAGAAGGACTATTGCGACGCCTGGGAACTGAATCTTTAGCTGTTGTCGATGCAGATCGATTGGAAATGTCGAATATCGCGTTTACCAAGCTCTAGGATTGAATTTTCAATAAGGACTATTCCGACGCCTGGGAACTGAATCTTTAGCTGTTGTCGATGCAGGTCGATTGGAGATGTCGAATATCGAGGTATCCAAGCTCAAGGAGTGAATTTTCAATAAGAAGGACTATTGCGACGCCTCGGAACTGAATCTTTAGCTGTTGTCGATGCAGGTCGATTGGAGATGTCGAATATCGAGGTTTCCAAGCTCAACGACTGAATTTTCAATAAGAAGGAATATTAAGACGCCTGGGAACTGAAACTTTAGCTGTTGTCAATGCAGATCGATTGGAAATATCGAATGTCGCATTTTCCATGCTATACGAGTGTATTTTTGATAATAAGGACGATTGCGACGCCTGGGAACTGAATCTGTAGCTGTTCTCGATGCAGATCGATTGGAAATGTCGAATATCGCGTTTTCCAAGCTGTACGAATGACTTTTCAATAAGCATTATGGCGACGCCTGGGAACTGAATCGTCAGCTGTTGTTGATGCAGATCGATTGGAAATGTCGAATATCGCATTTTCCATGCTATAGGAGTGTATTTTTGATTATAAAGACTATTGCGACGCCTGGGAACTGAAACCTTAGCTGTTGTCGATGCAGTTCGATTGGAAATGTCGAATATCGCGTTTTCCAAGCTGTACGAGTGAATTTTCAATAAGCACTATTGCGACGCCTGGGAACTGAATCTTTAGCTGTTGTCGATGCAGATCGATTGGAAATGTCGAATGTCGCATTTTCCATGCTATACGAGTGTATTTTTGATAATAAGGACGTTTGCGACGCCTGGGAACTGAATCTGTAGCTGTTGTCGATGCAGATCGATTGGAAGTGTCGAATATCGCGTTTTTTCAAGCTATACGAGTGAATTTTCAATAAGCACTATTGCGACGCCCGGGAACTGAATCTTTAGCTGTTGTCGATGCAGATCGATTGGAAATGTCGAATATCGCGTTTTCCAAGCTCTACGACTGAATTTTCAATAAGGACTATTCCGACGCCTGGGAACTGAATCTTTAGCTGTTGTCGATGCAGGTCGACTGGAAATGTCGAATATCGCATTTTCCATGCTATAGGAGTGTATTTTTGATAATAAAGACTATTGCGACGCCTGGGAACTGAATCTTTAGCTGTTGTCGATGCAGATCGATTGGAAATGTCGAATATCGCGTTTTCCGAGCTCTACCTGTGAATTTTCATTAAGGACTATTGCGACGCCTGGGAACTGAATCTTTAGCTGTTGTCGATGCAGGTCGATTGGAGATGTCGAATATCGAGGTTTCCAAGCTCAACGAGTGAATTTTCAATAAGAAGGACTATTGCTACGCCTGGGAACTGAATCTTTAGCTGTTGTCGATGCAGATCGATTAGAAATGTCGAATATCGCGTTTTCCTTGCTGTACGAGTGAATTTTCAATAAGCACTATTGGGACGCCTGGGAACTGAATCTTTAGCTGTTTTCAATGCAGGTCGATTGGAGATGTCGAATATCGAGGTTTCCAAGCTAAACAAGTGAATTTTCAATAAGAAGGACTATTGCAACGCCTGGGAACTGAATCTTTAGCTGCTGTCGATGCAGATCGATTGGAAATGTCGAATATCGCGTTTACCAAGCTCTAGGATTGAATTTTCAATAAGGACTATTCCGACGCCTGGGAACTGAATCTTTAGCTGTTGTCGATGCAGGTCGATTGGAGATGTCGAATATCGAGGTTTCCAAGCTCAACGAGTGAATTTTCAATAAGAAGGACTATTGCTACGCCTGGGAACTGAATCTTTAGCTGTTGTCGATGCAGATCGATTAGATATGTCGAATATCGCGTTTTCCTTGCTGTACGAGTGAATTTTCAATAAGCACTATTGGGACGCCTGGGAACTGAATCTTTAGCTGTTTTCAATGCAGGTCGATTGGAGATGTCGAATATCGAGGTTTCCAAGCTAAACAAGTGAATTTTCAATAAGAAGGACTATTGCAACGCCTGGGAACTGAATCTTTAGCTGTTGTCGATGCAGATCGATTGGAAATGTCGAATATCGCGTTTACCAAGCTCTAGGATTGAATTTTCAATAAGGACTATTCCGACGCCTGGGAACTGAATCTTTAGCTGTTGTCGATGCAGGTCGATTGGAGATGTCGAATATCGAGGTATCCAAGCTCAACGAGTGAATTTTCAATAAGAAGGACTATTGCGACGCCTGGGAAATGAATCTTTAGCTTTTGTCGATGCAGATCGATTAGAAATGTCGAATAACGCGTTTTCCTTGCTGTACGAGTGAATTTTCAATAAGCACTATTGCGACGCCTCGGAACTGAATCTTTAGCTGTTGTCGATGCAGGTCGATTGGAGATGCCGAATATCGAGGTTTCCAAGCTCAACGACTGAATTTTCAATAAGAAGGAATATTAAGACGCCTGGGAACTGAATCTTTAGCTGTTGTCGATGCAGATCGATTGGAAATATCGAATGTCGCATTTTCCATGCTATACGAGTGTATTTTTGATAATAAGGACGATTGCGACGCCTGGGAACTGAATCTGTAGCTGTTCTCGATGCAGATCGATTGGAAATGTCGAATATCGCGTTTTCCGAGCTCTACCTGTGAATTTTCATTAAGGACTATTGCGACGCCTGGGAACTGAATCTTTAGCTGTTGTCGATGCAGGTCGATTGGAGATGTCGAATATCGAGGTTTCCAAGCTCAACGAGTGAATTTTCAATAAGAACGACTATTGCTACGCCTGGGAACTGAATCTTTAGCTGTTGTCGATGCAGATCGATTAGAAATGTCGAATATCGCGTTTTCCTTGCTGTACGAGTGAATTTTCAATAAGCACTATTGGGACGCCTGGGAACTGAATCTTTAGCTGTTTTCAATGCAGGTCGATTGGAGATGTCGAATATCGAGGTTTCCAAGCTAAACAAGTGAATTTTCAATAAGAAGGACTATTGCAACGCCTGGGAACTGAATCTTTAGCTGTTGTCGATGCAGATCGATTGGAAATGTCGAATATCGCGTTTACCAAGCTCTAGGATTGAATTTTCAATAAGGACTATTCCGACGCCTGGGAACTGAATCTTTAGCTGTTGTCGATGCAGGTCGATTGGAGATGTCGAATATCGAGGTATCCAAGCTCAACGAGTGAATTTTCAATAAGAAGGACTATTGCGACGCCTGGGAACTGAATCTTTAGCTTTTGTCGATGCAGATCGATTAGAAATGTCGAATAACGCGTTTTCCTTGCTGTACGAGTGAATTTTCAATAAGCACTATTGCGACGCCTCGGAACTGAATCTTTAGCTGTTGTCGATGCAGGTCGATTGGAGATGTCGAATATCGAGGTTTCCAAGCTCAACGACTGAATTTTCAATAAGAAGGAATATTAAGACGCCTGGGAACTGAATCTTTAGCTGTTGTCGATGCAGATCGATTGGAAATATCGAATGTCGCATTTTCCATGCTATACGAGTGTATTTTTGATAATAAGGACGATTGCGACGCCTGGGAACTGAATCTGTAGCTGTTCTCGATGCAGATCGATTGGAAATGTCGAATATCGCGTTTTCCAAGCTGTACGAATGACTTTTCAATAAGCACTATGGCGACGCCTGGGAACTGAATATTCAGCTGTTGTTGATGCAGATCGTTTGGAAATGTCGAATATCGCATTTTCCATGCTATAGGAGTGTATTTTTGATTATAAAGACTATTGCGACGCCTGGGAACTGAAACCTTAGCTGTTGTCGATGCAGTTCGATTGGAAATGTCGAATATCGCGTTTTCCAAGCTGTACGAGTGAATATTCAATAAGCACTATTGCGACGCCTGGGAACTGAATCTTTAGCTGTTGTCGATGCAGATCGATTGGAAATGTCGAATGTCGCATTTTCCATGCTATATGAGTGTATTTTTGATAATAAGGACGATTGCGACGCCTGGGAACTGAATCTGTAGCTGTTGTCGATGCAGATCGATTGGAAGTGTCGAATGTCGCGTTTTCCAAGCTATACGAGTGAATTTTCAATAAGCACTATTGCGACGCCCGGGAACTGAATCTTTAGCTGTTGTCGATGCAGATCGATTGGAAATGTCGAATATCGCGTTTTCCCAGCTGTACGAGTGAATTTTCAATAAGGATTATTCCGACGCCTGGGAACTGAATCTTAGCTGTTTTCAATGCAGGTCGATTGGAGATGTCGAATATCGAGGTTTCCAAGCTAAACAAGTGAATTTTCAATAAGAAGGACTATTGCAACGCCTGGGAACTGAATCTTTAGCTGTTGTCGATGCAGATCGATTGGAAATGTCGAATCTCGCGTTTACCAAGTGCTAGGATTGAATTTTCAATAAGGACTATTCCGACGCCTGGGAACTGAATCTTTAGCTGTTGTCGATGCAGGTCGATTGGAGATGTCGAATATCGAGGTTTCCAAGCTCAACGAGTGAATTTTCAATAAGAAGGACTATTGCTACGCCTGGGAACTGAATCTTTAGCTGTTGTCGATGCAGATCGATTAGAAATGTCGAATATCGCGTTTTCCTTGCTGTACGAGTGAATTTTCAATAAGCACTATTGGGACGCCTGGGAACTGAATCTTTAGCTGTTTTCAATGCAGGTCGATTGGAGATGCCGAATATCGAGGTTTCCAAGCTCAACGACTGAATTTTCAATAAGAAGGAATATTAAGACGCCTGGGAACTGAATCTTTAGCTGTTGTCGATGCAGATCGATTGGAAATATCGAATGTCGCATTTTCCATGCTATACGAGTGTATTTTTGATAATAAGGACGATTGCGACGCCTGGGAACTGAATCTGTAGCTGTTCTCGATGCAGATCGATTGGAAATGTCGAATATCGCGTTTTCCGAGCTCTACCTGTGAATTTTCATTAAGGACTATTGCGACGCCTGGGAACTGAATCTTTAGCTGTTGTCGATGCAGATCGATTAGAAATGTCGAATATCGCGTTTTCCTTGCTGTACGAGTGAATTTTCAATAAGCACTATTGGGACGCCTGGGAACTGAATCTTTAGCTGTTGTCGATGCAGGTCGATTGGAGATGTCGAATATCGAGGTATCCAAGCTCAACGAGTGAATTTTCAATAAGAAGGACTATTGCGACGCCTGGGAACTGAATCTTTAGCTGTTGTCGATGCAGATCGATTAGAAATGTCGAATATCGCGTTTTCCAAGCTGTACGAATGACTTTTCAATAAGCACTATGGCGACGCCTGGGAACTGAATCGTCAGCTGTTGTTGATGCAGATCGATTGGAAATGTCGAATATCGCATTTTCCATGCTATAGGAGTGTATTTTTGATTATAAAGACTATTGCGACGCCTGGGAACTGAAACCTTAGCTGTTGTCGATGCAGTTCGATTGGAAATGTCGAATATCGCGTTTTCCAAGCTGTACGAGTGAATTTTCAATAAGCACTATTGCGACGCCTGGGAACTGAATCTTTAGCTGTTGTCGATGCAGATCGATTGGAAATGTCGAATGTCGCATTTTCCATGCTATACGAGTGTATTTTTGATAATAAGGACGATTGCGACGCCTGGGAACTGAATCTGTAGCTGTTGTCGATGCAGATCGATTGGAAGTGTCGAATATCGCGTTTTTTCAAGCTATACGAGTGAATTTTCAATAAGCACTATTGCGACGCCCGGGAACTGAATCTTTAGCTGTTGTCGATGCAGATCGATTGGAAATGTCGAATATCGCGTTTTCCAAGCTCTACGACTGAATTTCCAATAAGGACTATTCCGACGCCTGGGAACTGAATCTTTAGCTGTTGTCGATGCAGGTCGACTGGAAATGTCGAATATCGCATTTTCCATGCTATAGGAGTGTATTTTTGATAATAAAGACTATTGCGACGCCTGGGAACTGAATCTTTAGCTGTTCTCGATGCAGATCGATTGGAAATGTCGAATATCGCGTTTTCCGAGCTCTACCTGTGAATTTTCATTAAGGACTATTGCGACGCCTGGGAACTGAATCTTTAGCTGTTATCGATGCAGGTCGATTGGAGATGTCGAATATCGAGGTTTCCAAGCTCAACGAGTGAATTTTCAATAAGAAGGACTATTGCTACGCCTGGGAACTGAATCTTTAGCTGTTGTCGATGCAGATCGATTAGAAATATCGAATATCGCGTTTTCCTTGCTGTACGAGTGAATGTTCAATAAGCACTATTGCGACGCCTCGGAACTGAATCTTTAGCTGTTGTCGATGCAGGTCGATTGGAGATGCCGAATATCGAGGTTTCCAAGCTCAACGACTGAATTTTCAATAAGAAGGAATATTAAGACGCCTGGGAACTGAATCTATAGCTGTTGTCGATGCAGATCGATTGGAAATATCGAATGTCGCATTTTCCGAGCTCTACCTGTGAATTTTCATTAAGGACTATTGCGACGCCTGGGAACTGAATCTTTAGCTGTTGTCGATGCAGATCGATTAGAAATGTCGAATATCGCGTTTTCCTTGCTGTACGAGTGAATTTTCAATAAGCACTATTGGGACGCCTGGGAACTGAATCTTTAGCTGTTGTCGATGCAGGTCGATTGGAGATGTCGAATATCGAGGTATCCAAGCTCAACGAGTGAATTTTCAATAAGAAGGACTATTGCGACGCCTGGGAACTGAATCTTTAGCTGTTGTCGATGCAGATCGATTAGAAATGTCGAATATCGCGTTTTCCAAGCTGTACGAATGACTTTTCAATAAGCACTATGGCGACGCCTGGGAACTGAATCGTCAGCTGTTGTTGATGCAGATCGATTGGAAATGTCGAATATCGCATTTTCCATGCTATAGGAGTGTATTTTTGATTATAAAGACTATTGCGACGCCTGGGAACTGAAACCTTAGCTGTTGTCGATGCAGTTCGATTGGAAATGTCGAATATCGCGTTTTCCAAGCTGTACGAGTGAATTTTCAATAAGCACTATTGCGACGCCTGGGAACTGAATCTTTAGCTGTTGTCGATGCAGATCGATTGGAAATGTCGAATGTCGCATTTTCCATGCTATACGAGTGTATTTTTGATAATAAGGACGATTGCGACGCCTGGGAACTGAATCTGTAGCTGTTGTCGATGCAGATCGATTGGAAGTGTCGAATATCGCGTTTTTTCAAGCTATACGAGTGAATTTTCAATAAGCACTATTGCGACGCCCGGGAACTGAATCTTTAGCTGTTGTCGATGCAGATCGATTGGAAATGTCGAATATCGCGTTTTCCAAGCTCTACGACTGAATTTCCAATAAGGACTATTCCGACGCCTGGGAACTGAATCTTTAGCTGTTGTCGATGCAGGTCGACTGGAAATGTCGAATATCGCATTTTCCATGCTATAGGAGTGTATTTTTGATAATAAAGACTATTGCGACGCCTGGGAACTGAATCTTTAGCTGTTCTCGATGCAGATCGATTGGAAATGTCGAATATCGCGTTTTCCGAGCTCTACCTGTGAATTTTCATTAAGGACTATTGCGACGCCTGGGAACTGAATCTTTAGCTGTTGTCGATGCAGGTCGTTTGGAGATGTCGAATATCGAGGTTTCCAAGCTCAACGAGTGAATTTTCAATAAGAAGGACTATTGCTACGCCTGGGAACTGAATCTTTAGCTGTTGTCGATGCAGATCGATTAGAAATATCGAATATCGCGTTTTCCTTGCTGTACGAGTGAATTTTCAATAAGCACTATTGCGACGCCTCGGAACTGAATCTTTAGCTGTTGTCGATGCAGGTCGATTGGAGATGCCGAATATTGAGGTTTCCAAGCTCAACGACTGAATTTTCAATAAGAAGGAATATTAAGACGCCTGGGAACTGAATCTATAGCTGTTGTCGATGCAGATCGATTGGAAATATCGAATGTCGCATTTTCCATGCTATACGAGTGTATTTTTGATAATAAGGACGATTGCGACGCCTGGGAACTGAATCTGTAGCTGTTCTCGATGCAGATCGATTGGAAATGTCGAATATCGCGTTTTCCGAGCTCTACCTGTGAATTTTCATTAAGGACTATTGCGACGCCTGGGAACTGAATCTTTAGCTGTTGTCGATGCAGATCGATTAGAAATGTCGAATATCGCGTTTTCCTTGCTGTACGAGTGAATTTTCAATAAGCACTATTGGGACGCCTGGGAACTGAATCTTTAGCTGTTGTCGATGCAGGTCGATTGGAGATGTCGAATATCGAGGTATCCAAGCTCAACGAGTGAATTTTCAATAAGAAGGACTATTGCGACGCCTGGGAACTGAATCTTTAGCTGTTGTCGATGCAGATCGATTAGAAATGTCGAATATCGCGTTTTCCAAGCTGTACGAATGACTTTTCAATAAGCACTATGGCGACGCCTGGGAACTGAATCGTCAGCTGTTGTTGATGCAGATCGATTGGAAATGTCGAATATCGCATTTTCCATGCTATAGGAGTGTATTTTTGATTATAAAGACTATTGCGACGCCTGGGAACTGAAACCTTAGCTGTTGTCGATGCAGTTCGATTGGAAATGTCGAATATCGCGTTTTCCAAGCTGTACGAGTGAATTTTCAATAAGCACTATTGCGACGCCTGGGAACTGAATCTTTAGCTGTTGTCGATGCAGATCGATTGGAAATGTCGAATGTCGCATTTTCCATGCTATACGAGTGTATTTTTGATAATAAGGACGATTGCGACGCCTGGGAACTGAATCTGTAGCTGTTGTCGATGCAGATCGATTGGAAGTGTCGAATATCGCGTTTTTTCAAGCTATACGAGTGAATTTTCAATAAGCACTATTGCGACGCCCGGGAACTGAATCTTTAGCTGTTGTCGATGCAGATCGATTGGAAATGTCGAATATCGCGTTTTCCAAGCTCTACGACTGAATTTCCAATAAGGACTATTCCGACGCCTGGGAACTGAATCTTTAGCTGTTGTCGATGCAGGTCGACTGGAAATGTCGAATATCGCATTTTCCATGCTATAGGAGTGTATTTTTGATAATAAAGACTATTGCGACGCCTGGGAACTGAATCTTTAGCTGTTCTCGATGCAGATCGATTGGAAATGTCGAATATCGCGTTTTCCGAGCTCTACCTGTGAATTTTCATTAAGGACTATTGCGACGCCTGGGAACTGAATCTTTAGCTGTTGTCGATGCAGGTCGATTGGAGATGTCGAATATCGAGGTTTCCAAGCTCAACGAGTGAATTTTCAATAAGAAGGACTATTGCTACGCCTGGGAACTGAATCTTTAGCTGTTGTCGATGCAGATCGATTAGAAATATCGAATATCGCGTTTTCCTTGCTGTACGAGTGAATGTTCAATAAGCACTATTGCGACGCCTCGGAACTGAATCTTTAGCTGTTGTCGATGCAGGTCGATTGGAGATGCCGAATATCGAGGTTTCCAAGCTCAACGACTGAATTTTCAATAAGAAGGAATATTAAGACGCCTGGGAACTGAATCTATAGCTGTTGTCGATGCAGATCGATTGGAAATATCGAATGTCGCATTTTCCATGCTATACGAGTGTATTTTTGATAATAAGGACGATTGCGACGCCTGGGAACTGAATCTGTAGCTGTTCTCGATGCAGATCGATTAGAAATGTCGAATATCGCGTTTTCCTTGCTGTACGAGTGAATTTTCAATAAGCACTATTGGGACGCCTGGGAACTGAATCTTTAGCTGTTGTCGATGCAGGTCGATTGGAAATGTCGAATATCGAGGTATCCAAGCTCAACGAGTGAATTTTCAATAAGAAGGACTATTGCGACGCCTGGGAACTGAATCTTTAGCTGTTGTCGATGCAGATCGATTAGAAATGTCGAATATCGCGTTTTCCAAGCTGTACGAATGACTTTTCAATAAGCACTATGGCGACGCCTGGGAACTGAATCGTCAGCTGTTGTTGATGCAGATCGATTGGAAATGTCGAATGTCGCATTTTCCATGCTATACGAGTGTATTTTTGATAATAAGGACGATTGCGACGCCTGGGAACTGAATCTGTAGCTGTTCTCGATGCAGTTCGATTGGAAATGTCGAATATCGCGTTTTCCAAGCTGTACGAGTGAATTTTCAATAAGCACTATTGCGACGCCTGGGAACTGAATCTTTAGCTGTTGTCGATGCAGATCGATTGGAAATGTCGAATGTCGCATTTTCCATGCTATACGAGTGTATTTTTGATAATAAGGACGATTGCGACGCCTGGGAACTGAATCTGTAGCTGTTGTCGATGCAGATCGATTGGAAGTGTCGAATATCGCGTTTTTTCAAGCTATACGAGTGAATTTTCAATAAGCACTATTGCGACGCCCGGGAACTGAATCTTTAGCTGTTGTCGATGCAGATCGATTGGAAATGTCGAATATCGCGTTTTCCAAGCTCTACGACTGAATTTCCAATAAGGACTATTCCGACGCCTGGGAACTGAATCTTTAGCTGTTGTCGATGCAGGTCGACTGGAAATGTCGAATATCGCATTTTCCATGCTATAGGAGTGTATTTTTGATAATAAAGACTATTGCGACGCCTGGGAACTGAATCTTTAGCTGTTCTCGATGCAGATCGATTGGAAATGTCGAATATCGCGTTTTCCGAGCTCTACCTGTGAATTTTCATTAAGGACTATTGCGACGCCTGGGAACTGAATCTTTAGCTGTTGTCGATGCAGGTCGATTGGAGATGTCGAATATCGAGGTTTCCAAGCTCAACGAGTGAATTTTCAATAAGAAGGACTATTGCTACGCCTGGGAACTGAATCTTTAGCTGTTGTCGATGCAGATCGATTAGAAATATCGAATATCGCGTTTTCCTTGCAGTACGAGTGAATTTTCAATAAGCACTATTGGGACGCCTGGGAACTGAATCTTTAGCTGTTTTCAATGCAGGTCGATTGGAGATGTCGAATATCGAGGTTTCCAAGCTAAACAAGTGAATTTTCAATAAGAAGGACTATTGCAACGCCTGGGAACTGAATCTTTAGCTGTTGTCGATGCAGATCGATTGGAAATGTCGAATATCGCGTTTACCAAGCTCTAGGATTGAATTTTCAATAAGGACTATTCCGACGCCTGGGAACTGAATCTTTAGCTGTTGTCGACGCAGGTCGATTGGAGATGTCGAATATCGAGGTTTCCAAGCTCAACGAGTGAATTTTCAATAAGAAGGACTATTGCAACGCCTGGGAACTGAATCTTTAGCTGTTGTCGATGCAGATCGATTGGAAATGTCGAATATCGCGTTTTCCTTGCTGTACGAGTGAATTTTCAATAAGCACTATTGCGACGCCTCGGAACTGAATCTTTAGCTGTTGTCGATGCAGGTCGATTGGAGATGCCGAATATCGAGGTTTCCAAGCTCAACGACTGAATTTTCAATAAGAAGGAATATTAAGACGCCTGGGAACTGAATCTTTAGCTGTTGTCGATGCAGATCGATTGGAAATATCGAATGTCGCATTTTCCATGCTATACGAGTGTATTTTTGATAATAAGGACGATTGCGACGCCTGGGAACTGAATCTGTAGCTGTTCTCGATGCAGATCGATTGGAAATGTCGAATATCGCGTTTTCCGAGCTCTACCTGTGAATTTTCATTAAGGACTATTGCGACGCCTGGGAACTGAATCTTTAGCTGTTGTCGATGCAGGTCGATTGGAGATGTCGAATATCGAGGTTTCCAAGCTCAACGAGTGAATTTTCAATAAGAAGGACTATTGCTACGCCTGGGAACTGAATCTTTAGCTGTTGTCGATGCAGATCGATTAGAAATGTCGAATATCGCGTTTTCCTTGCTGTACGAGTGAATTTTCAATAAGCACTATTGGGACGCCTGGGAACTGAATCTTTAGCTGTTTTCAATGCAGGTCGATTGGAGATGTCGAATATCGAGGTTTCCAAGCTAAACAAGTGAATTTTCAATAAGAAGGACTATTGCAACGCCTGGGAACTGAATCTTTAGCTGTTGTCGATGCAGATCGATTGGAAATGTCGAATATCGCGTTTACCAAGCTCTAGGATTGAATTTTCAATAAGGACTATTCCGACGCCTGGGAACTGAATCTTTAGCTGTTGTCGATGCAGGTCGATTGGAGATGTCGAATATCGAGGTTTCCAAGCTCAACGAGTGAATTTTCAATAAGAAGGACTATTGCTACGCCTGGGAACTGAATCTTTAGCTGTTGTCGATGCAGATCGATTAGAAATGTCGAATATCGCGTTTTCCTTGCTGTACGAGTGAATTTTCAATAAGCACTATTGGGACGCCTGGGAACTGAATCTTTAGCTGTTTTCAATGCAGGTCGATTGGAGATGTCGAATATCGAGGTTTCCAAGCTAAACAAGTGAATTTTCAATAAGAAGGACTATTGCAACGCCTGTGAACTGAATCTTTAGCTGTTGTCGATGCAGATCGATTGGAAATATCGAATGTCGCATTTTCCATGCTATACGAGTGTATTTTTGATAATAAGGACGATTGCGACGCCTGGGAACTGAATCTGTAGCTGTTCTCGATGCAGATCGATTGGAAATGTCGAATATCGCGTTTTCCAAGCTGTACGAATGACTTTTCAATAAGCACTATGGCGACGCCTGGGAACTGAATATTCAGCTGTTGTTGATGCAGATCGTTTGGAAATGTCGAATATCGCATTTTCCATGCTATAGGAGTGTATTTTTGATTATAAAGACTATTGCGACGCCTGGGAACTGAAACCTTAGCTGTTGTCGATGCAGTTCGATTGGAAATGTCGAATATCGCGTTTTCCAAGCTGTACGAGTGAATTTTCAATAAGCACTATTGCGACGCCTGGGAACTGAATCTTTAGCTGTTGTCGATGCAGATCGATTGGAAATGTCGAATGTCGCATTTTCCATGCTATATGAGTGTATTTTTGATAATAAGGACGATTGCGACGCCTGGGAACTGAATCTGTAGCTGTTGTCGATGCAGATCGATTGGAAGTGTCGAATGTCGCGTTTTCCAAGCTATACGAGTGAATTTTCAATAAGCACTATTGCGACGCCCGGGAACTGAATCTTTAGCTGTTGTCGATGCAGATCGATTGGAAATGTCGAATATCGCGTTTTCCCAGCTGTACGAGTGAATTTTCAATAAGGATTATTCCGACGCCTGGGAACTGAATCTTAGCTGTTTTCAATGCAGGTCGATTGGAGATGTCGAATATCGAGGTTTCCAAGCTAAACAAGTGAATTTTCAATAAGAAGGACTATTGCAACGCCTGGGAACTGAATCTTTAGCTGTTGTCGATGCAGATCGATTGGAAATGTCGAATATCGCGTTTACCAAGCTCTAGGATTGAATTTTCAATAAGGACTATTCCGACGCCTGGGAACTGAATCTTTAGCTGTTGTCGATGCAGGTCGATTGGAGATGTCGAATATCGAGGTTTCCAAGCTCAACGAGTGAATTTTCAATAAGAAGGACTATTGCTACGCCTGGGAACTGAATCTTTAGCTGTTGTCGATGCAGATCGATTAGAAATGTCGAATATCGCGTTTTCCTTGCTGTCCGAGTGAATTTTCAATAAGCACTATTGGGACGCCTGGGAACTGAATCTTTAGCTGTTTTCAATGCAGGTCGATTGGAGATGTCGAATATCGAGGTTTCCAAGCTAAACAAGTGAATTTTCAATAAGAAGGACTATTGCAACGCCTGGGAACTGAATCTTTAGCTGTTGTCGATGCAGATCGATTGGAAATGTCGAATATCGCGTTTACCAAGCTCTAGGATTGAATTTTCAATAAGGACTATTCCGACGCCTGGGAACTGAATCTTTAGCTGTTGTCGATGCAGGTCGATTGGAGATGTCGAATATCGAGGTATCCAAGCTCAACGAGTGAATTTTCAATAAGAAGGACTATTGCGACGCCTGGGAACTGAATCTTTAACTTTTGTCGATGCAGATCGATTAGAAATGTCGAATAACGCGATTTCCTTGCTGTACGAGTGAATTTTCAATAAGCACTATTGCGACGCCTCGGAACTGAATCTTTAGCTGTTGTCGATGCAGGTCGATTGGAGATGCCGAATATCGAGGTTTCCAAGCTCAACGACTGAATTTTCAATAAGAAGGAATATTAAGACGCCTGGGAACTGAATCTTTAGCTGTTGTCGATGCAGATCGATTGGAAATATCGAATGTAGCATTTTCCATGCTATACGAGTGTATTTTTGATAATAAGGACGATTGCGACGCCTGGGAACTGAATCTGTAGCTGTTCTCGATGCAGATCGATTGGAAATGTCGAATATCGCGTTTTCCGAGCTCTACCTGTGAATTTTCATTAAGGACGATTGCGACGCCTGGGAACTGAATCTGTAGCTGTTCTCGATGCAGATCGATTGGAAATGTCGAATATCGCGTTTTCCGAGCTCTACCTGTGAATTTTCATTAAGGACTATTGCGACGCCTGGGAACTGAATCTTTAGCTGTTGTCGATGCAGGTCGATTGGAGATGTCGAATATCGAGGTTTCCAAGCTCAACGAGTGAATTTTCAATAAGAAGGACTATTGTTACGCCTGGGAACTGAATCTTTAGCTGTTGTCGATGCAGATCGATTAGAAATGTCGAATATCGCATTTTCCTTGCTGTACGAGTGAATTTTCAATAAGCACTATTGGGACGCCTGGGAACTGAATCTTTAGCTGTTTTCAATGCAGGTCGATTGGAGATGTCGAATATCGAGGTTTCCAAGCTAAACAAGTGAATTTTCAATAAGAAGGACTATTGCAACGCCTGGGAACTGAATCTTTAGCTGTTGTCGATGCAGATCGATTGGAAATGTCGAATATCGCGTTTACCAAGCTCTAGGATTGAATTTTCAATAAGGACTATTCCGACGCCTGGGAACTGAATCTTTAGCTGTTGTCGATGCAGGTCGATTGGAGATGTCGAATATCGAGGTATCCAAGCTCAACGAGTGAATTTTCAATAAGAAGGACTATTGCGACGCCTGGGAACTGAATCTTTAGCTTTTGTCGATGCAGATCGATTAGAAATGTCGAATAACGCGTTTTCCTTGCTGTACGAGTGAATTTTCAATAAGCACTATTGCGACGCCTCGGAACTGAATCTTTAGCTGTTGTCGATGCAGGTCGATTGGAGATGTCGAATATCGAAGTTTCCAAGCTCAACGACTGAATTTTCAATAAGAAGGAATATTAAGACGCCTGGGAACTGAATCTTTAGCTGTTGTCGATGCAGATCGATTGGAAATATCGAATGTCGCATTTTCCATGCTATACGAGTGTATTTTTGATAATAAGGACGATTGCGACGCCTGGGAACTGAATCTGTAGCTGTTCTCGATGCAGATCGATTGGAAATGTCGAATATCGCGTTTTCCGAGCTCTACCTGTGAATTTTCATTAAGGACGATTGCGACGCCTGGGAACTGAATCTGTAGCTGTTCTCGATGCAGATCGATTGGAAATGTCGAATATCGCGTTTTCCGAGCTCTACCTGTGAATTTTCATTAAGGACTATTGCGACGCCTGGGAACTGAATCTTTAGCTGTTGTCGATGCAGGTCGATTGGAGATGTCGAATATCGAGGTTTCCAAGCTCAACGAGTGAATTTTCAATAAGAAGGACTATTGTTACGCCTGGGAACTGAATCTTTAGCTGTTGTCGATGCAGATCGATTAGAAATGTCGAATATCGCATTTTCCTTGCTGTACGAGTGAATTTTCAATAAGCACTATTGGGACGCCTGGGAACTGAATCTTTAGCTGTTTTCAATGCAGGTCGATTGGAGATGTCGAATATCGAGGTTTCCAAGCTAAACAAGTGAATTTTCAATAAGAAGGACTATTGCAACGCCTGGGAACTGAATCTTTAGCTGTTGTCGATGCAGATCGATTGGAAATGTCGAATATCGCGTTTACCAAGCTCTAGGATTGAATTTTCAATAAGGACTATTCCGAAGCCTGGGAACTGAATCTTTAGCTGTTGTCGATGCAGGTCGATTGGAGATGTCGAATATCGAGGTATCCAAGCTCAACGAGTGAATTTTCAATAAGAAGGACTATTGCGACGCCTGGGAACTGAATCTTTAGCTTTTGTCGATGCAGATCGATTAGAAATGTCGAATAACGCGTTTTCCTTGCTGTACGAGTGAATTTTCAATAAGCACTATTGCGACGCCTCGGAACTGAATCTTTAGCTGTTGTCGATGCAGGTCGATTGGAGATGTCGAATATCGAGGTTTCCAAGCTCAACGACTGAATTTTCAATTAGAAGGAATATTAAGACGCCTGGGAACTGAATCTTTAGCTGTTGTCGATGCAGATCGATTGGAAATATCGAATGTCGCATTTTCCATGCTATACGAGTGTATTTTTGATAATAAGGACGATTGCGACGCCTGGGAACTGAATCTGTAGCTGTTCTCGATGCAGATCGATTGGAAATGTCGAATATCGCGTTTTCCAAGCTGGACGAATGACTTTTCAATAAGCACTATGGCGACGCCTGGGAACTGAATATTCAGCTGTTGTTGATGCAGATCGTTTGGAAATGTCGAATATCGCATTTTCCATGCTATAGGAGTGTATTTTTGATTATAAAGACTATTGCGATGCCTGGGAACTGAAACCTTAGCTGTTGTCGATGCAGTTCGATTGGAAATGTCGAATATCGCGTTTTCCGAGCTCTACCTGTGAATTTTCATTAAGGACTATTGCGACGCCTGGGAACTGAATCTTTAGCTGTTGTCGATGCAGGTCGATTGGAGATGTCGAATATCGAGGTTTCCAAGCTCAACGAGTGAATTTTCAATAAGAAGGACTATTGCTACGCCTGGGAACTGAATCTTTAGCTGTTGTCGATGCAGATCGATTAGAAATGTCGAATATCGCGTTTTCCTTGCTGTACGAGTGAATTTTCAATAAGCACTATTGGGACGCCTGGGAACTGAATCTTTAGCTGTTTTCAATGCAGGTCGATTGGAGATGTCGAATATCGAGGTTTCCAAGCTAAACAAGTGAATTTTCAATAAGAAGGACTATTGCAACGCCTGGGAACTGAATCTTTAGCTGTTGTCGATGCAGATCGATTGGAAATGTCGAATATCGCGTTTACCAAGCTCTAGGATTGAATTTTCAATAAGGACTATTCCGACGCCTGGGAACTGAATCTTTAGCTGTTGTCGATGCAGGTCGACTGGAAATGTCGAATATCGCATTTTCCATGCTATAGGAGTGTATTTTTGATAATAAAGACTATTGCGACGCCTGGGAACTGAATCTTTAGCTGTTGTCGATGCAGATCGATTGGAAATGTCGAATATCGCGTTTTCCGAGCTCTACCTGTGAATTTTCATTAAGGACTATTGCCACGCCTGGGAACTGAATCTTTAGCTGTTGTCGATGCAGGTCGATTGGAGATGTCGAATATCGAGGTTTCCAAGCTCAACGAGTGAATTTTCAATAAGAAGGACTAGTGCTACGCCTGGGAACTGAATCTTTAGCTGTTGTCGATGCAGATCGATTAGAAATGTCGAATATCGCGTTTTCCTTGCTGTACGAGTGAATTTTCAATAAGCACTATTGGGACGCCTGGGAACTGAATCTTTAGCTGTTTTCAATGCAGGTCGATTGGAGATGTCGAATATCGAGGTTTCCAAGCTAAACAAGTGAATTTTCAATAAGAAGGACTATTGCAACGCCTGGGAACTGAATCTTTAGCTGTTGTCGATGCAGATCGATTGGAAATGTCGAATATCGCGTTTACCAAGCTCTAGGATTGAATTTTCAATAAGGACTATTCCGACGCCTGGGAACTGAATCTTTAGCTGTTGTTGATGCAGGTCGATTGGAGATGTCGAATATCGAGGTATCCAAGCTCAACGAGTGAATTTTCAATAAGAAGGACTATTGCGACGCCTGGGAACTGAATCTTTAGCTTTTGTCGATGCAGATCGATTAGAAATGTCGAATAACGCGTTTTCCTTGCTGTACGAGTGAATTTTCAATAAGCACTATTGCGACGCCTCGGAACTGAATCTTTAGCTGTTGTCGATGCAGGTCGATTGGAGATGTCGAATATCGAGGTTTCCAAGCTCAACGACAGAATTTTCAATAAGAAGGAATATTAAGACGCCTGGGAACTGAATCTTTAGCTGTTGTCGATGCAGATCCATTGGAAATATCGAATGTCGCATTTTCCATGCTATACGAGTGTATTTTTGATAATAAGGACGATTGCGACGCCTGGGAACTGAATCTGTAGCTGTTCTCGATGCAGATCGATTGGAAATGTCGAATATCGCGTTTTCCGAGCTCTACCTGTGAATTTTCATTAAGGACTATTGCGACGCCTGGGAACTGAATCTTTAGCTGTTTTCAATGCAGGTCGATTGGAGATGTCGAATATCGAGGTTTCCAAGCTAAACAAGTGAATTTTCAATAAGAAGGACTATTGCAACGCCTGGGAACTGAATCTTTAGCTGTTGTCGATGCAGATCGATTGGAAATGTCGAATATCGCGTTTACCAAGCTCTAGGATTGAATTTTCAATAAGGACTATTCCGACGCCTGGGAACTGAATCTTTAGCTGTTGTCGATGCAGGTCGATTGGAGATGTCGAATATCGAGGTATCCAAGCTCAACGAGTGAATTTTCAATAAGAAGGACTATTGCGACGCCTGGGAACTGAATCTTTAGCTTTTGTCGATGCAGATCGATTAGAAATGTCGAATAACGCGTTTTCCTTGCTGTACGAGTGAATTTTCAATAAGCACTATTGCGACGCCTCGGAACTGAATCTTTAGCTGTTGTCGATGCAGGTCGATTGGAGATGCCGAATATCGAGGTTTCCAAGCTCAACGACTGAATTTTCAATAAGAAGGAATATTAAGACGCCTGGGAACTGAATCTTTAGCTGTTGTCGATGCAGATCGATTGGAAATATCGAATGTCGCATTTTCCATGCTATACGAGTGTATTTTTGATAATAAGGACGATTGCGACGCCTGGGAACTGAATCTGTAGCTGTTCTCGATGCAGATCGATTGGAAATGTCGAATATCGCGTTTTCCGAGCTCTACCTGTGAATTTTCATTAAGGACTATTGCGACGCCTGGGAACTGAATCTTTAGCTGTTGTCGATGCAGGTCGATTGGAGATGTCGAATATCGAGGTTTCCAAGCTCAACGAGTGAATTTTCAATAAGAAGGACTATTGCTACGCCTGGGAACTGAATCTTTAGCTGTTGTCGATGCAGATCGATTAGAAATGTCGAATATCGCGTTTTCCTTGCTGTACGAGTGAATTTTCAATAAGCACTATTGGGACGCCTGGGAACTGAATCTTTAGCTGTTTTCAATGCAGGTCGATTGGAGATGTCGAATATCGAGGTATCCAAGCTCAACGAGTGAATTTTCAATAAGAAGGACTATTGCGACGCCTGGGAACTGAATCTTTAGCTTTTGTCGATGCAGATCGATTAGAAATGTCGAATAACGCGTTTTCCTTGCTGTACGAGTGAATTTTCAATAAGCACTATTGCGACGCCTCGGAACTGAATCTTTAGCTGTTGTCGATGCAGGTCGATTGGAGATGTCGAATATCGAGGTTTCCAAGCTCAACGACTGAATTTTCAATAAGAAGGAATATTAAGACGCCTGGGAACTGAATCTTTAGCTGTTGTCGATGCAGATCGATTGGAAATATCGAATGTCGCATTTTCCATGCTATACGAGTGTATTTTTGATAATAAGGACGATTGCGACGCCTGGGAACTGAATCTGTAGCTGTTGTCGATGCAGATCGATTGGAAGTGTCGAATGTCGCGTTTTCCAAGCTATACGAGTGAATTTTCAATAAGCACTATTGCGACGCCCGGGAACTGAATCTTTAGCTGTTGTCGATGCAGATCGATTGGAAATGTCGAATATCGCGTTTTCCCAGCTGTACGAGTGAATTTTCAATAAGGATTATTCCGACGCCTGGGAACTGAATCTTAGCTGTTTTCAATGCAGGTCGATTGGAGATGTCGAATATCGAGGTTTCCAAGCTAAACAAGTGAATTTTCAATAAGAAGGACTATTGCAACGCCTGGGAACTGAATCTTTAGCTGTTGTCGATGCAGATCGATTGGAAATGTCGAATATCGCGTTTACCAAGCTCTAGGATTGAATTTTCAATAAGGACTATTCCGACGCCTGGGAACTGAATCTTTAGCTGTTGTCGATGCAGGTCGATTGGAGATGTCGAATATCGAGGTTTCCAAGCTCAACGAGTGAATTTTCAATAAGAAGGACTATTGCTACGCCTGGGAACTGAATCTTTAGCTGTTGTCGATGCAGATCGATTAGAAATGTCGAATATCGCGTTTTCCTTGCTGTACGAGTGAATTTTCAATAAGCACTATTGGGACGCCTGGGAACTGAATCTTTAGCTGTTTTCAATGCAGGTCGATTGGAGATGTCGAATATCGAGGTTTCCAAGCTAAACAAGTGAATATTCAATAAGAAGGACTATTGCAACGCCTGGGAACTGAATCTTTAGCTGTTGTCGATGCAGATCGATTGGAAATGTCGAATATCGCGTTTACCAAGCTCTAGGATTGAATTTTCAATAAGGACTATTCCGACGACTGGGAACTGAATCTTTAGCTGTTGTCGATGCAGGTCGATTGGAGATGTCGAATATCGAGGTATCCAAGCTCAACGACTGAATTTTCAATAAGAAGGAATATTAAGACGCCTGGGAACTGAATCTTTAGCTGTTGTCGATGCAGATCGATTGGAAATATCGAATGTCGCATTTTCCATGCTATACGAGTGTATTTTTGATAATAAGGACGATTGCGACGCCTGGGAACTGAATCTGTAGCTGTTCTCGATGCAGATCGATTGGAAATGTCGAATATCGCGTTTTCCGAGCTCTACCTGTGAATTTTCATTAAGGACTATTGCGACGCCTGGGAACTGAATCTTTAGCTGTTGCCGATGCAGGTCGATTGGAGATGTCGAATATCGAGGTTTCCAAGCTCAACGAGTGAATTTTCAATAAGAAGGACTGTTGCTACGCCTGGGAACTGAATCTTTAGCTGTTGTCGATGCAGATCGATTAGAAATGTCGAATATCGCGTTTTCCTTGCTGTACGAGTGAATTTTCAATAAGCACTATTGGGACGCCTGGGAACTGAATCTTTAGCTGTTTTCAATGCAGGTCGATTGGAGATGTCGAATATCGAGGTTTCCAAGCTAAACAAGTGAATTTTCAATAAGAAGGACTATTGCAACGCCTGGGAACTGAATCTTTAGCTGTTGTCGATGCAGATCGATTGGAAATGTCGAATATAGCGTTTACCAAGCTCTAGGATTGAATTTTCAATAAGGACTATTCCGACGCCTGGGAACTGAATCTTTAGCTGTTCTCGATGCAGGTCGATTGGAGATGTCGAATATCGAGGTATCCAAGCTCAACGAGTGAATTTTCAATAAGAAGGACTATTGCGACGCCTGGGAACTGAATCTTTAGCTTTTGTCGATGCAGATCGATTAGAAATGTCGAATAACGCGTTTTCCTTGCTGTACGAGTGAATTTTCAATAAGCACTATTGCGACGCCTCGGAACTGAATCTTTAGCTGTTGTCGATGCAGGTCGATTGGAGATGTCGAATATCGAGGTTTCCAAGCTCAACGACTGAATTTTCAATAAGAAGGAATATTAAGACGCCTGGGAACTGAATCTTTAGCTGTTGTCGATGCAGATCGATTGGAAATATCGAATGTCGCATTTTCCATGCTATACGAGTGTATTTTTGATAATAAGGACGATTGCGACGCCTGGGAACTGAATCTGTAGCTGTTGTCGATGCAGATCGATTGGAAGTGTCGAATGTCGCGTTTTCCAAGCTATACGAGTGAATTTTCAATAAGCACTATTGCGACGCCCGGGAACTGAATCTTTAGCTGTTGTCGATGCAGATCGATTGGAAATGTCGAATATCGCGTTTTCCCAGCTGTACGAGTGAATTTTCAATAAGGATTATTCCGACGCCTGGGAACTGAATCTTAGCTGTTTTCAATGCAGGTCGATTGGAGATGTCGAATATCGAGGTTTCCAAGCTAAACAAGTGAATTTTCAATAAGAAGGACTATTGCAACGCCTGGGAACTGAATCTTTAGCTGTTGTCGATGCAGATCGATTGGAAATGTCGAATATCGCGTTTACCAATCTCTAGGATTGAATTTTCAATAAGGACTATTCCGACGCCTGGGAACTGAATCTTTAGCTGTTGTCGATGCAGGTCGATTGGAGATGTCGAATATCGAGGTTTCCAAGCTCAACGAGTGAATTTTCAATAAGAAGGACTATTGCTACGCCTGGGAACTGAATCTTTAGCTGTTGTCGATGCAGATCGATTAGAAATGTCGAATATCGCGTTTTCCTTGCTGTACGAGTGAATTTTCAATAAGCACTATTGGGACGCCTGGGAACTGAATCTTTAGCTGTTTTCAATGCAGGTCGATTGGAGATGTCGAATATCGAGGTTTCCAAGCTAAACAAGTGAATTTTCAATAAGAAGGACTATTGCAACGCCTGGGAACTGAATCTTTAGCTGTTGTCGATGCAGATCGATTGGAAATGTCGAATATCGCGTTTACCAAGCTCTAGGATTGAATTTTCAATAAGGACTATTCCGACGCCTGGGAACTGAATCTTTAGCTGTTGTCGATGCAGGTCGATTGGAGATGTCGAATATCGAGGTATCCAAGCTCAACGAGTGAATTTTCAATAAGAAGGACTATTGCGACGCCTGGGAACTGAATCTTTAGCTTTTGTCGATGCAGATCGATTAGAAATGTCGAATAACGCGTTATCCTTGCTGTACGAGTGAATTTTCAATAAGCACTATTGCGACGCCTCGGAACTGAATCTTTAGCTGTTGTCGATGCAGGTCGATTGGAGATGTCGAATATCGAGGTTTCCAAGCTCAACGAGTGAATTTTCAATAAGAAGGACTATTGCTACGCCTGGGAACTGAATCTTTAGCTGTTGTCGATGCAGATCGATTAGAAATGTCGAATATCGCGTTTTCCTTGCTGTACGAGTGAATTTTCAATAAGCACTATTGGGACGCCTGGGAACTGAATCTTTAGCTGTTTTCAATGCAGGTCGATTGGAGATGTCGAATATCGAGGTTTCCAAGCTAAACAAGTGAATTTTCAATAAGAAGGACTATTGCAACGCCTGGGAACTGAATCTTTAGCTGTTGTCGATGCAGATCGATTGGAAATGTCGAATATCGCGTTTACCAAGCTCTAGGATTGAATTTTCAATAAGGACTATTCCGACGCCTGGGAACTGAATCTTTAGCTGTTGTCGATGCAGGTCGATTGGAGATGTCGAATATCGAGGTATCCAAGCTCAACGAGTGAATTTTCAATAAGAAGGACTATTGCGACGCCTGGGAACTGAATCTTTAGCTTTTGTCGATGCAGATCGATTAGAAATGTCGAATAACGCGTTTTCCTTGCTGTACGAGTGAATTTTCAATAAGCACTATTGCGACGCCTCGGAACTGAATCTTTAGCTGTTGTCGATGCAGGTCGATTGGAGATGTCGAATATCGAGGTTTCCAAGCTCAACGACTGAATTTTCAATAAGAAGGAATATTAAGACGCCTGGGAACTGAATCTTTAGCTGTTGTCGATGCAGATCGATTGGAAATATCGAATGTCGCATTTTCCATGCTATACGAGTGTATTTTTGATAATAAGGACGATTGCGACGCCTGGGAACTGAATCTGTAGCTGTTCTCGATGCAGATCGATTGGAAATGTCGAATATCGCGTTTTCCAAGCTGTACGAATGACTTTTTAATAAGCACTATGGCGACGCCTGGGAACTGAATATTCAGCTGTTGTTGTTGCAGATCGTTTGGAAATGTCGAATATCGCATTTTCCATGCTATAGGAGTGTATTTTTGATTATAAAGACTATTGCGATGCCTGGGAACTGAAACCTTAGCTGTTGTCGATGCAGTTCGATTGGAAATGTCGAATATCGCGTTTTCCAAGCTGTACGAGTGAATTTTCAATAAGCACTATTGCGACGCCTGGGAACTGAATCTTTAGCTGTTGTCGATGCAGGTCGATTGGAGATGTCGAATATCGAGGTTTCCAAGCTCAACGAGTGAATTTTCAATAAGAAGGACTATTGCTACGCCTGGGAACTGAATCTTTAGCTGTTGTCGATGCAGATCGATTAGAAATGTCGAATATCGCGTTTTCCTTGCTGTACGAGTGAATTTTCAATAAGCACTATTGGGACGCCTGGGAACTGAATCTTTAGCTGTTTTCAATGCAGGTCGATTGGAGATGTCGAATATCGAGGTTTCCAAGCTAAACAAGTGAATTTTCAATAAGAAGGACTATTGCAACGCCTGGGAACTGAATCTTTAGCTGTTGTCGATGCAGATCGATTGGAAATGTCGAATATCGCGTTTACCAAGCTCTAGGATTGAATTTTCAATAAGGACTATTCCGACGCCTGGGAACTGAATCTTTAGCTGTTGTCGATGCAGGTCGATTGGAGATGTCGAATATCGAGGTATCCAAGCTCAACGAGTGAATTTTCAATAAGAAGGACTATTGCGACGCCTGGGAACTGAATCTTTAGCTTTTGTCGATGCAGATCGATTAGAAATGTCGATTAACGCGTTTTCCTTGCTGTACGAGTGAATTTTCAATAAGCACTATTGCGACGCCTCGGAACTGAATCTTTAGCTGTTGTCGATGCAGGTCGATTGGAGATGTCGAATATCGAGGTTTCCAAGCTCAACGACTGAATTTTCAATAAGAAGGAATATTAAGACGCCTGGGAACTGAATCTTTAGCTGTTGTCGATGCAGATCGATTGGAAATATCGAATGTCGCATTTTCCATGCTATACGAGTGTATTTTTGATAATAAGGACGATTGCGACGCCTGGGAACTGAATCTGTAGCTGTTCTCGATGCAGATCGATTGGAAATGTCGAATATCGCGTTTTCCAAGCTGTACGAATGACTTTTTAATAAGCACTATGGCGACGCCTGGGAACTGAATATTCAGCTGTTGTTGTTGCAGATCGTTTGGAAATGTCGAATATCGCATTTTCCATGCTATAGGAGTGTATTTTTGATTATAAAGACTATTGCGATGCCTGGGAACTGAAACCTTAGCTGTTGTCGATGCAGTTCGATTGGAAATGTCGAATATCGCGTTTTCCAAGCTGTACGAGTGAATTTTCAATAAGCACTATTGCGACGCCTGGGAACTGAATCTTTAGCTGTTGTCGATGCAGATCGATTGGAAATGTCGAATGTCGCATTTTCCATGCTATATGAGTGTATTTTTGATAATAAGGACGATTGCGACGCCTGGGAACTGAATCTGTAGCTGTTGTCGATGCAGATCGATTGGAAGTGTCGAATGTCGCGTTTTCCAAGCTATACGAGTGAATTTTCAATAAGCACTATTGCGACGCCCGGGAACTGAATCTTTAGCTGTTGTCGATGCAGATCGATTGGAAATGTCGAATATCGCGTTTTCCCAGCTGTACGAGTGAATTTTCAATAAGGATTATTCCGACGCCTGGGAACTGAATCTTAGCTGTTTTCAATGCAGGTCGATTGGAGATGTCGAATATCGAGGTTTCCAAGCTAAACAAGTGAATTTTCAATAAGAAGGACTATTGCAACGCCTGGGAACTGAATCTTTAGCTGTTGTCGATGCAGATCGATTGGAAATGTCGAATATCGCGTTTACCAAGCTCTAGGATTGAATTTTCAATAAGGACTATTCCGACGCCTGGGAACTGAATCTTTAGCTGTTGTCGATGCAGGTCGATTGGAGATGTCGAATATCGAGGTTTCCAAGCTCAACGAGTGAATTTTCAATAAGAAGGACTATTGCTACGCCTGGGAACTGAATCTTTAGCTGTTGTCGATGCAGATCGATTAGAAATGTCGAATATCGCGTTTTCCTTGCTGTACGAGTGAATTTTCAATAAGCACTATTGGGACGCCTGGGAACTGAATCTTTAGCTGTTTTCAATGCAGGTCGATTGGAGATGTCGAATATCGAGGTTTCCAAGCTAAACAAGTGAATTTTCAATAAGAAGGACTATTGCAACGCCTGGGAACTGAATCTTTAGCTGTTGTCGATGCAGATCGATTGGAAATGTCGAATATCGCGTTTACCAAGCTCTAGGATTGAATTTTCAATAAGGACTATTCCGACGCCTGGGAACTGAATCTTTAGCTGTTGTCGATGCAGGTCGATTGGAGATGTCGAATATCGAGGTATCCAAGCTCAACGAGTGAATTTTCAATAAGAAGGACTATTGCGACGCCTGGGAACTGAATCTTTAGCTTTTGTCGATGCAGATCGATTAGAAATGTCGAATAACGCGTTTTCCTTGCTGTACGAGTGAATTTTCAATAAGCACTATTGCGACGCCTCGGAACTGAATCTTTAGCTGTTGTCGATGCAGGTCGATTGGAGATGCCGAATATCGAGGTTTCCAAGCTCAACGACTGAATTTTCAATAAGAAGGAATATTAAGACGCCTGGGAACTGAATCTTTAGCTGTTGTCGATGCAGATCGATTGGAAATATCGAATGTCGCATTTTCCATGCTATACGAGTGTATTTTTGATAATAAGGACGATTGCGACGCCTGGGAACTGAATCTGTAGCTGTTCTCGATGCAGATCGATTGGAAATGTCGAATATCGCGTTTTCCGAGCTCTACCTGTGAATTTTCATTAAGGACTATTGCGACGCCTGGGAACTGAATCTTTAGCTGTTGTCGATGCAGGTCGATTGGAGATGTCGAATATCGAGGTTTCCAAGCTCAACGAGTGAATTTTCAATAAGAAGGACTATTGCTACGCCTGGGAACTGAATCTTTAGCTGTTGTCGATGCAGATCGATTAGAAATGTCGAATATCGCGTTTTCCTTGCTGTACGAGTGAATTTTCAATAAGCACTATTGGGACGCCTGGGAACTGAATCTTTAGCTGTTTTCAATGCAGGTCGATTGGAGATGTCGAATATCGAGGTTTCCAAGCTAAACAAGTGAATTTTCAATAAGAAGGACTATTGCAACGCCTGGGAACTGAATCTTTAGCTGTTGTCGATGCAGATCGATTGGAAAGGTCGAATATCGCGTTTACCAAGCTCTAGGATTGAATTTTCAATAAGGACTATTCCGACGCCTGGGAACTGAATCTTTAGCTGTTGTCGATGCAGGTCGATTGGAGATGTCGAATATCGAGGTATCCAAGCTCAACGAGTGAATTTTCAATAAGAAGGACTATTGCGACGCCTGGGAACTGAATCTTTAGCTTTTGTCGATGCAGATCGATTAGAAATGTCGAATAACGCGTTTTCCTTGCTGTACGAGTGAATTTTCAATAAGCACTATTGCGACGCCTCGGAACTGAATCTTTAGCTGTTGTCGATGCAGGTCGATTGGAGATGTCGAATATCGAGGTTTCCAAGCTCAACGACTGAATTTTCAATAAGAAGGAATATTAAGACGCCTGGGAACTGAATCTTTAGCTGTTGTCGATGCAGATCGATTGGAAATATCGAATGTCGCATTTTCCATGCTATACGAGTGTATTTTTGATAATAAGGACGATTGCGACGCCTGGGAACTGAATCTGTAGCTGTTCTCGATGCAGATCGATTGGAAATGTCGAATATCGCGTTTTCCAAGCTGTACGAATGACTTTTTAATAAGCACTATGGCGACGCCTGGGAACTGAATATTCAGCTGTTGTTGATGCAGATCGTTTGGAAATGTCGAATATCGCATTTTCCATGCTATAGGAGTGTATTTTTGATTATAAAGACTATTGCGATGCCTGGGAACTGAAACCTTAGCTGTTGTCGATGCAGTTCGATTGGAAATGTCGAATATCGCGTTTTCCAAGCTGTACGAGTGAATTTTCAATAAGCACTATTGCGACGCCTGGGAACTGAATCTTTAGCTGTTGTCGATGCAGATCGATTGGAAATGTCGAATGTCGCATTTTCCATGCTATATGAGTGTATTTTTGATAATAAGGACGATTGCGACGCCTGGGAACTGAATCTGTAGCTGTTGTCGATGCAGATCGATTGGAAGTGTCGAATGTCGCGTTTTCCAAGCTATACGAGTGAATTTTCAATAAGCACTATTGCGACGCCCGGGAACTGAATCTTTAGCTGTTGTCGATGCAGATCGATTGGAAATGTCGAATATCGCGTTTTCCCAGCTGTACGAGTGAATTTTCAATAAGGATTATTCCGACGCCTGGGAACTGAATCTTAGCTGTTTTCAATGCAGGTCGATTGGAGATGTCGAATATCGAGGTTTCCAAGCTAAACAAGTGAATTTTCAATAAGAAGGACTATTGCAACGCCTGGGAACTGAATCTTTAGCTGTTGTCGATGCAGATCGATTGGAAATGTCGAATATCGCGTTTACCAAGCTCTAGGATTGAATTTTCAATAAGGACTATTCCGACGCCTGGGAACTGAATCTTTAGCTGTTGTCGATGCAGGTCGATTGGAGATGTCGAATATCGAGGTTTCCAAGCTCAACGAGTGAATTTTCAATAAGAAGGACTATTGCTACGCCTGGGAACTGAATCTTTAGCTGTTGTCGATGCAGATCGATTAGAAATGTCGAATATCGCGTTTTCCTTGCTGTACGAGTGAATTTTCAATAAGCACTATTGGGACGCCTGGGAACTGAATCTTTAGCTGTTTTCAATGCAGGTCGATTGGAGATGTCGAATATCGAGGTTTCCAAGCTAAACAAGTGAATTTTCAATAAGAAGGACTATTGCAACGCCTGGGAACTGAATCTTTAGCTGTTGTCGATGCAGATCGATTGGAAATGTCGAATATCGCGTTTACCAAGCTCTAGGATTGAATTTTCAATAAGGACTATTCCGACGCCTGGGAACTGAATCTTTAGCTGTTGTCGATGCAGGTCGATTGGAGATGTCGAATATCGAGGTATCCAAGCTCAACGAGTGAATTTTCAATAAGAAGGACTATTGCGACGCCTGGGAACTGAATCTTTAGCTTTTGTCGATGCAGATCGATTAGAAATGTCGAATAACGCGTTTTCCTTGCTGTACGAGTGAATTTTCAATAAGCACTATTGCGACGCCTCGGAACTGAATCTTTAGCTGTTGTCGATGCAGGTCGATTGGAGATGCCGAATATCGAGGTTTCCAAGCTCAACGACTGAATTTTCAATAAGAAGGAATATTAAGACGCCTGGGAACTGAATCTTTAGCTGTTGTCGATGCAGATCGATTGGAAATATCGAATGTCGCATTTTCCATGCTATACGAGTGTATTTTTGATAATAAGGACGATTGCGACGCCTGGGAACTGAATCTGTAGCTGTTCTCGATGCAGATCGATTGGAAATGTCGAATATCGCGTTTTCCGAGCTCTACCTGTGAATTTTCATTAAGGACTATTGCGACGCCTGGGAACTGAATCTTTAGCTGTTGTCGATGCAGGTCGATTGGAGATGTCGAATATCGAGGTTTCCAAGCTCAACGAGTGAATTTTCAATAAGAAGGACTATTGCTACGCCTGGGAACTGAATCTTTAGCTGTTGTCGATGCAGATCGATTAGAAATGTCGAATATCGCGTTTTCCTTGCTGTACGAGTGAATTTTCAATAAGCACTATTGGGACGCCTGGGAACTGAATCTTTAGCTGTTTTCAATGCAGGTCGATTGGAGATGTCGAATATCGAGGTTTCCAAGCTAAACAAGTGAATTTTCAATAAGAAGGACTATTGCAACGCCTGGGAACTGAATCTTTAGCTGTTGTCGATGCAGATCGATTGGAAATGTCGAATATCGCGTTTACCAAGCTCTAGGATTGAATTTTCAATAAGGACTATTCCGACGCCTGGGAACTGAATCTTTAGCTGTTGTCGATGCAGGTCGATTGGTTCGCATTTTCCATGCTATGGGAGTGTATTTTTGATAATATAGACTATTGCGACGCCTGGGATTTGAATCTTTAGCTGTTGTCGATGCAGATCGATTAGAAATGTCGAATATCGCGTTTTCCTTGCTGTACGAGTGAATTTTCAATAAGCACTATTGCGACGCCTGGGAACTGAATCTTTAGCTGTTTTCAATGCAGGTCGATTGGAGATGTCGAATATCGAGGTTTCCAAGCTAAACAAGTGAATATTCAATAAGAAGGACTATTGCGACGCCTGGGAACTGAATCTTTAGCTGTTGTCGATGCAGATCGATTGGAAATGTCGAATATCGCGTTTACGAAGCTCTAGGATTGAATTTTCAATAAGGACTATTCCGACGCCTGGGAACTGAATCTTTAGCTGTTGTCGATGCAGGTCGATTGGAGATGTCGAATATCGAGGTATCCAAGCTCAACGAGTGAATTTTCAATAAGAAGGACTATTGCGACGCCTGGGAACTGAATCTTTAGCTTTTGTCGATGCAGATCGATTAGAAATGTCGAATAACGCGTTTTCCTTGCTGTACGAGTGAATTTTCAATAAGCACTATTGGGACGCCTGGGAACTGAATCTTTAGCTGTTGTCGATGCAGATCGATTGGAAATGTCGAATGTCGCATTTTCCATGCTATACGAGTGTATTTTTGATAATAAGGACGATTGCGACGCCTGGGAACTGAATCTGTAGCTGTTGTCGATGCAGATCGATTGGAAGTGTCGAATATGAGTAATCAGTAATCAACCAAAGAGGTCAGACGTGTTTACAGTTCGCTCCCCAATCGTTACGTTTGTGACAATACAGTGCTGCGACTCATAATCCGATTAGTGGCTCTTAATTAAATTAGGCTCTTAATTAGATCCTTACAAGAAAGCAGAAATAGTTTGCTGTAGAGTGTATATACTGAAGCATTCGTTCAGGTCCATACGACAAATTTCCCATCGTGGGCGATCGCTGCAACTCTCGATCAAGCAGAAGTTAAATTCTGAGCTCGTCACGACAAACTGCTACAAAGAGAAGAAAATCTAACAATGTCGAACGCGAATAAGTGCAGTGGTTGTAAATCCATGGTAGTGAACCCTGTTAAATGTCCAGATTGTGGTATTCTCTCACATCCAGGAGACAAATGTCTAGCCCGTACCGGTCACCCATGGATTTTTGAAAAATTGATTGGCTGTAAACGTCCTTCCACCGCGTCACCTGGTGGTATAGATCCTAAATGCGGCCAATCATCACCAACAGCGGGTTCGACGTTATCGACATACCCATCACTAGATAACATCAGGGACCTGATCCGAAACGAGCTCTCCTCATTCCAAAATAATATTATTACTGAGATGAAAATGGAGGTTGCTAACCTCAACAATACAATAGCAAATTTAAATAAACGGATTACAGCACTCGAAAACAAAGGAAACTCGACAGCACCCAACGACTCTGCCGCCTCAACCAATGAAATCCTAAGCGAATTGAACGAACGTCAGGAAAGATCTAAAAACATTATTATCCATGGACTAGAGGAAGGAGGGATTGGTCCGGGAGAAGACGCACGTAGATCAGACATGGCAAGAGCGATGGATATCCTCGAAAAAATACAGCCAGGATCACACGAAATCCTGTGGAGTCAGAGACTGGGAAGAACTGGAGGTCATAACACCAGACCGTTAAGAGTAACTCTGGGATCTGCGAATAAGGTCATCTCTATCTTAAGAAACAAAGACAAATACTCAGGAACCGAAAAACTCACCGACGACAAAACACCATTGCAAATGCAGCACCTCAAGGAACTAAGGAGTCAACTTAAGGAATTACACGATAAGGGAGAAACAAACAATACCATCAGATTCATAAGGGGAATCCCAAAAATCGTGAGTACAAAGACTCCCAAATCAAAAAACTAAAACATGAATTAAAGGTCTATTACCAAAACGTCCGAGGATTAAGAACGAAAACTAAGGTTCTTCTCCAAAATGTCAACACTTCGGCGGTGGCCTACGATATCATCATCTTGGTGGAAACATGGCTACATCCGGCAATATCATCGGAAGAACTTGGATTAACAAACTATACGGTACATCGACAGGACAGAAATCACAACACCAGTAACCGTCTCAGAGGAGGTGGAGTACTGATTGCGATCTCAAAGGACTTACAAAATTCAAAAATTTATTCCACTAATGAGACACTCGAACATATTTTTGTTAACATTAGTATTAGACAGCACAGCGTCATATTGGGTTCGGTTTATATTCCTCCAGCTTCTGATGCAAACCTTTATCGCACTCATTTTGAGGAGATAGAGAGGTTGAAAGCACTTTATCCGCACTCTAAATTTTTATGTATAGGGGATTATAATTGCCCGCAATTCTCACACTTGCTACCTGGTCCATCTTCAGGTGATTCAGCTGTATCAAAAGATCATTTCTGTCACAACAATGAAATCTTTAATTTAATATCGAACGCATGTTCTCTACACAATCTTTACCAGGCGAACACAAGGGTAAACTCGAATGACTCTTTGTTAGATCTAATTTTCTCAGACTCTTCAATACAAGTAGATTATGCATGCGAGAATTTTGTTCAAGTGGACGCATATCATCCCCCCCTTTCGATATCAACTATTCTTCGAAATATGTATTTTAACAATCCGGATACGAGATATAAAAGGGACTTCAACAATGGCGATTATAATAGAATAACTGATTATTTAAACTCTGTTCAATGGGACTCACAAATGGAAGGATTATCGGTTGAAGAAGCAGTCTCGTTCCTGTATTTGACACTAAACCATGTGATCGAGGCTTTCATACCACTAAAAAAACACTATCACACCCAATTTCCTAACTGGTGTACATCCGATCTGAAACACCTCATAAGATCCAAAAAAATAGCCCATAGAATTTATAAAAAGTCCAATAGCTATCTTGATTACCTAAACTTTTGTAAACTCAGATCCGACTGTAAATCACTGGCGAAAGATTGCTACTCCAACTACATTGCTTCAGTAGAATCACGTATCCCACACAATATCAAGTCCTTCTGGAAGTTCATTAATACACAGAGAAAAAGCAACGCCATTCCAAACTCTATGAGTCTAAACGAATTGCAGCAGTCGAATGATCAGGACATTGCAAATCTTTTTGTCGATCACTTTGAGTCGGTCTACGGATCAAAATTTCCATCCAGTTTTCCTACAAATCCTAATCCTCAGTTACTCGACCTCTCACATCTTCAAATCAACATAAGCGATGTCCTAAAAGAAATTGATAACACCAATACTAACAAGTCTCCAGGCTCCGATGGAATTCCACCTATTCTTTTAAAACAGTGCAAATTTATTCTTGCAAGACCCCTGTGGATAATTTTCAACCTGTCTATCAACACTGGTCACTTCCCAAAAATATGGAAAACTAGTGTAATCACTCCAATCTTCAAGTCCGGAATGAGATCAATGGTATCTAACTACAGACCGGTCTCCGTTTTGAATACGATGGCTAAGATCTTCGAAGGAATCATATCCAAGAAGCTTCACCCACTGATCTCATCTATCTGTAACGAGCACCAACACGGTTTTATAAGAGGACGCTCCACCTCAACAAATCTAACGGTATACTGCAATGACCTTTACAAATCACTCGACAGTGGCTTACAGACGGATTCAGTTTATTTCGACTTTATGAAAGCCTTCGACAGAGTCAACCATTTTTTGTTAATTGACAAGCTAGCGTCACTAGGTATAAGAGGAAAGTTCCTCCAATGGCTCTTCTCATATTTATACGGGCGGGACCAGGTAGTTAGAGTTAGAGACAGTCTTTCACGACACATAGTGCCAACTACAGGCGTTCCTCAAGGATCGCACTTGGGCCCACTGCTCTTCATATTATTTATTAACGATATCGACTCTGTAATTCAACACTCAAAAATGTTACTTTTCGCAGACGACATTAAATTATACCTCAAAATTCGTTCAACAGCAGATTGTCTCAAGTTGCAATCCGACGTCAATGCCATAGTGAAATGGTGCTCCGACAACGGTATGGAATTGAATACTGGGAAATGTCATGCTATGAGATTCACTAGAAAGAAAAATCCCATAGTATTCCATTACTATGTTCTCGGAGAGCCACTGACCTTTCACTCCTCGGTCCGCGACTTAGGGGTTACCATAACCAATACACTTTCGTTCGGAAAACATATTCAGATCATCACGAAAAAAGCTTTGAACACACTAGGATTCATATTAAGAAATAGCGACGACTTCAAAAATACAAATACCACAAGATACTTGTACATAACATTAGTTAGACCCATATTAGAGTACGCATCATCAATTTGGTCACCGCAAACTAAGAAAGATGAATATAACCTAGAGAAAATTCAGCATCCATTACTGCGTCGCCTGGCATTCAAGGAAGGACACCCGATGTCTCGTCAAAATCACGACTACAGCAACTTAATGAACAAATTCAATCTCAAACCTCTTAAAACCAGAAGAACGGTAGCAGAGCTGAGTTTTCTCCACGCTGCCATAAATGGGAAGATCTCCTGTTCGGAACTATTATCTAGAATCAATTTTAATACACCATCACTGAACACGAGAGCCCCTCTCCTGTTTAGACCATCAATATTAAAATACACCGCATCCGATCCTTTAAATAGAATGTTCAAAACAGCTAACCACTATTTCCGCAATCTCAACTTTTTCGACGTCAGTGCCGCAAATTTTAAAAACGAGGCATATAAGCAATTAAGGGAAGAACTTTGAAACTCTCTACAACACTGCTACCACTTGGTATTAAACCAAGATTTAGACTAAGATAATAAGTAGACAAACCAAGACTTAGATTAAAATAAGACCTAGATAAGATATGTTTTAAAATAAAATAAGACTTAGATTTAGACTGATTACTACATCGTATATCAAATATGCTATCACTGTACACAAAGGGTTTCTACCCGTTAATTAAATAAATAAATAAATAAATATCGCGTTTTCCAAGCTATACGAGTGAATTTTCAATAAGCACTATTGCGATGCCCGGGAACTGAATCTTTAGCTGTTGTCGATGCAGATCGATTGGAAATGTCGAATATCGCGTTTTCCCAGCTGTACGAGTGAATTTTCAATAAGGATTATTCCGACGCCTGGGAACTGAATCTTAACTGTTGTCGATGCAGGTCAATTGCAAATGTCGAATATTGAGGTTTCCAACCTAAACAAGTGAATTTTCAATAAGAAGGACTATTGCGACACCTGGGAACTGAATCTTTAGCTTTTGTCGATGCAGATCGATTAGAAATGTCGAATATCGCGTTTTCCATGCTGTACGAGTGAATTTTCAATAAGCACTATAGCGACGCCTGGGAACTGAATCTTTAGCTGTTGTCGATGCAGATCGATTGGAAATGTCGAATATCGCGTTTTCCAAGCTCTACGATTGAATTTTCAAAAAGGACTGTTCCGACGCCTGGGAACTGAATCTTTAGCTGTTGTCGATGCAGGTCGATTGGAAATGTCGAATATCGCATTTTCCATGCTATAGGAGTGTATTTTTGATAATAAAGACTATTGCGACGACTGGGAACTGAATCTTTAGCTGTTGTCGATGCAGATCCATTGGAAATGTCGAATTACGCGTTTTCCAAGCTCTACGAGTGAATTTTCAATAAGAGGGACTATTGCGACGCCTGGGAACTGCATCTTTGGCTGTTGTCGATGCAGTTCGATTGGAAATGGCGAATATCGCGTTTTCCAAGCTCTACAAGTGAATTTTCAATAAGGACTATTGCGACGCCTGGGAACTGAATCTTTAGCTGTTGTCGATGCAGATCGATTGGAAATGTCGAATGTCGCATTTTCCATGCTATACGAGTGTATTTTTGATAATAAGGACGATTGCGACGCCTGGGAACTGAATCTGTAGCTGTTGTCGATGCAGATCGATTGGAAATGTCGAATATCGCGTTTTCCAAGCTGTACGAGTGAATTTTCAATAAGCACTATGGCGACGCCTGGGAACTGAATCTTTAGCTGTTGTTGATGCAGATCGATTGGAGATGTCGAATATCGAGGTTTCGAAGCTCAACGTGTGAATTTTCAATAAGAAGGACTATTGCGACGCCTGGGAATTGAATCTTTAGCGGTTGTCGATGCAGATTGATTGGAAATGTCGAATGTCGCATTTTCCATACTATACGAGTGTATTTTTGATAATAAGGACGATTGCGACGCCTGGGAACTGAATCTGTAGCTGTTGTCGATGCAGTTCGATTGGCAATGTCGAATATCGCGTTTTCCAAGCTCTACGAGTGAATTTTCAATAAGGACTATTCCGACGCCTGAGAACTGAATCTTTAGCTGTTGTTTATGCAGATCGATTGGAAATGTCGAATATCGCGTTTTCCAAGCTCTACGAGTGAATTTTCAATAAGGACTATTCCGACGCCTGGGAACTGAATCTTTAGCTGTTGTCGATGCAGGTCGATTGGAGATGTCGAATATCGAGGTTTCCAAGCTAAACAAGTGAATTTTCAATAAGAAGGACTATTGCGACGCCTGGGAACTCAATCTTTAGCTGTTGCCGATGCAGATCGATTGGAAATGACGAATATCGCGTTTTCCAAGCTCTACGATTGAATTTTCAATAAGGACTATTCCGACGCCTGGGAAATGAATCTTTAGCTGTTGTCGATGCAGGTCGATTGGAAATGTCGAATACCGCATTTTCCATGCTATAGGAGTGTATTTTCGATAATAAAGACTATTGCGACGCCTGGGAATTGAATCTTTAGCTGTTGTCGATGCAGATCGATTGCAAATGTCGAATATCGCGTTTTCCAAGCTCTACGATTGAATTTTCAATATGGACTGTTCCGACGCCTGGGAACTGAATCTTTAGCTGTTGTCGATGCAGGTCGATTGGAAATGTCGAATATCGCATTTTCGATGCTATAGGAGTGTATGTTTGATAATAAAGACTATTGCCACAACTGGGAACTGAAGCTTTAGCTGTTGTCGATGCAGATCGATTGGAAAT
Organism: Nomada flava; assembly: GCA_951802745.1. NCBI lineage: Eukaryota > Metazoa > Arthropoda > Insecta > Hymenoptera > Apidae > Nomada > Nomada flava. The sequence goes on from OX637907.1 coordinate 498,713, forward strand.
GTCGAATATCGCGTTTTCCAAGCTCTACGAGTGAATTTTCAATAAGAAGGACTATTGCGACGCCTGGGAACTGCATCTTTGGCTGTTGTCGATGCAGTTCGATTGGAAATGTCCAATATCGCGATTTCCAAGCTCTACAAGTGAATTTTCAATAAGGACTATTGCGACGCCAGGGAACTGAATCTTTAGCTGTTGTCGATGCAGATCGATTCGAAATGTCGAATATCGCGTTTTCCAAGCTGTACGAGTGAATTTTCAATAAGCACTATGGCGACGCCTGGGAACTGAATCTTTAGCTGTTGTTGATGCTGATTGATTGGAGTTGTCGAATATCGAGGTTTCCAAGCTCAACGTGTGAATTTTCAATAAGAAGGACTATTGCGACGCCTGCGAATTGAATCTTTAGCTGTTGTCGATGCAGATTGATTGGAAATGTCGAATGTCGCATTTTCCATACTATACGAGTGTATTTTTGATAATAAGGACGATTGCGACGCCTGGGAACTGAATCTGTAGCTGTTGTCGATGCAGTTCGATTGGCAATGTCGAATATCGCGTTTTCCAAGCTGTACGAGTGAATTTTCAATAAGCACTATTGCGACGCCTGGGAACTGAATCTTTAGCTGTTGTTGATGCAGATCGATTGGAAATGTCGAATATCGCGTTTTCCAAGCTCTACGAGTGAATTTTCAATAAGGACTATTCCGACGCCCGGGAACTGAATCTTTAGCTGTTGTCGATGCAGGTCGATTGGAGATGTCGAATATCGAGGTTTCCAAGCTAAACAAGTGAATTTTCAATAAGAAGGACTATTGCGACGCCTGGGAACAGAATCTTTAGCGGTTGTCGATACAGGTCGATTGGAGATGTCGAATATCGAGGTTTCCAAGCTCAACGAGTGAATTTTCAATAAGAAGGACTATTGCCACGCCTGGGAACTGAATCCTTAGCTGTTGTCGATGCAGGTCGATTGGAGATGTCGAATATCGAGGATTCCAAGCTCAACGAGTGAATTTTCAATAAGAAGGACTATTGCGACGCCTGGGAACTGAATCTTTAGCTGTTGTCGATGCAGATCGATTGGAAATGTCGAATGTCGCATTTTTCATGCTATACGAGTGTATTTCTGATAATAAGGACGATTGCGACGCCTGGGAACTGAATCTGTAGCTGTTGTCGATGCAGATCGATTGGAAGTGTCGAATATCGCGTTTTCCAAGCTATACGAGTGAATTTTCAATAAGCACTATTGCGACGCCCGGGAACTGAATCTTTAGCTGTTGTTGATGCAGATCGAGTGGAAATGTCGAATATCGCATTTTCCATGCTATAGGAGTGTATTTTTGATAATAAAGACTATTGTGACGCCTGGGAACTGAATCCTTAGCTGTTGTTGGTGCAGATCGATTGGAAATGTCGAATATCGCGTTTTCCAAGCTGAACGAGTGAATTTTCAATAAGGATTATTCCGACGCCTGGGAACTGAATCTTAACTGTTGTCGATGCAGGTCAATTGCAGATGTCGAATATCGAGGTTTCCAAGCTAAACAAGTGAATTTTCAATATGAAGGACTATTGCGACGCCTGGGAACTGAATCTTTAGCTGTTGTCGATGCAGGTCGATTGGAGATGTCGAATATCGAGGTTTCCAAGCTCAACGAGTGAATTTTCAATAAGAAGGACTATTGCGACGCCTGGGAACTGAATCTTTAGCTGTTGTCGATGCAGGTCGATTGGAGATGTCGAATATCGAGGTTTCCAAGCTCAACGAGTGAATTTTCAATAAGAAGGACTATTGCGACGCCTGGGAATTGAATCTTTAGCTGTTGTCGATGCAGATCGATTGGAAATGTCGAATGTCGCATTTTCCATGCTATACGAGTGTATTTTTGATAATAAGGACGATTGCGACGCCTGGGAACTGAATCTGTAGCTGTTGTCGATGCAGATCGATTGGAAATGTCGAATATCGCGTTTTCCAAGCTCTACGAGTGAATTTTCAATAAGAAGGACTATTGCGACGCCTGGGAACTGCATCTTTGGCTGTTGTCGATGCAGGTCGATTGGAGATGTCGAATATCGAGGTTTCCAAGCTCAACGAATGAATTTTCAATAAGAAGGACTCTAGCGACGCCTGGGAACTGAATCTTTAGCTGTTGTCGATGCAGATCGATTGGAAATGTCGAATATCGCGTTTTCCAAGCTCTACGAGTGAATTTTCAATTAGAAGGACTATTGCGACGCCTGGGAACTGCATCTTTGGCTGTTGTCAATGCAGGTCGATTGGAGATGTCGAATATCGAGGTTTCCAAGCTCAACGAGTGAATTTTCAATAAGAAGGAATATTAAGACGCCTGGGAACTGAATCTTTAGCTGTTGTCGATGCAGATCGATTGGAAATGTCGAATGTCGCATTTTCCATGCTATACGAGTGTATTTTTGATAATAAGGACGATTGCGACGCCTGGGAACTGAATCTGTAGCTGTTGTCGATGCAGATCGATTGGAAATGTCGAATATCGCGTTTTCCAAGCTGTACGAGTTAATTTTCAATAAGCACTATGGCGACGCCTGGGAACTGAATCTTCAGCTGTTGTTGATGCAGATCGATTGGAAATGTCGAATATCGCATTTTCCATGCTATAGGAGTGTATTTTTGATAATAAAGACTATTGCGACGCCTGGGAACTGAATCCTTAGCTGTTGTCGATGCAGTTCGATTGGAAATGTCGAATGTCGCATTTTCCATGCTATACGAGTGTATTTTTGATAATAAGGACGATTGCGACGCCTGGGAACTGAATCTGTAGCTGTTGTCGATGCAGATCGATTGGAAGTGTCGAATATCGCGTTTTCCAAGCTATACGAGTGAATTTTCAATAAGCACTATTGCGACGCCCGGGAACTGAATCTTTAGCTGTTGTCGATGCAGATCGATTGGAGATGTCGAATATCGAGGTTTCCAAGCTAAACAAGTGAATTTTCAAGAAGAAGGACTATTGCGACGTCTGGGAACTCAATCTTTAGCTTTTGCCGATGCAGATCGATTGGAAATGTCGAATATCGCGTTTTCCAAGCTCTACGATTGAATTTTCAATATGGACTATTCCGACGCCTGGGAACTGAAACTTTAGCTGTTGTCGGTGCAGGTCGATTGGAAATGTCGAATATCGCATTTTCCATGCTATAGGAGTGTATTTGTGATAATAAAGACTATTGCGACGCCTGGGAACTGAATCTTTAGCTGTTGTCGATGCAGATCGATTGGAAATGTCGAATATGGCATTTTCCATGCTATAGGAGTGTATTTTTGATAATAAAGACTATTGCGACGCCTGGGAACTGAATCTTTAGCTGTTGTCGATGCAGATCGATTGGAAATGTCGAATATCGCGTTTTCCAAGCTCTACGAGTGAATTTTCAATAAGAAGGACTATTGCGACGCCTGGGAACTGCATCTTTGGCTGTTGTCGATGCAGGTCGATTGGAGATGTCGAATATCGAGGTTTCCAAGCTCAACGAATGAATTTTCAATAAGAAGGACTCTAGCGACGCCTGGGAACTGAATCTTTAGCTGTTGTCGATGCAGATCGATTGGAAATGTCGAATATCGCGTTTTCCAAGCTCTACGAGTGAATTTTCAATAAGAAGGACTATTGCGACGCCTGGGAACTGCATCTTTGGCTGTTGTCAATGCAGGTCGATTGGAGATGTCGAATATCGTGGTTTCCAAGCTCAACGAGTGAATTTTCAATAAGAAGGAATATTAAGACGCCTGGGAACTGAATCTTTAGCTGTTGTCGATGCAGGTCGATTGGAGATGTCGAATATCGAGGTTTCCAAGCTCAACGAGTGAATTTTCAATAAGAAGGACTATTGCGACGCCTGGGAACTGAATCTTTAGCTGTTGTCGATGCAGGTCGATTGGAGATGTCGAATATCGAGGTTTCCAAGCTCAACGAGTGAATTTTCAATAAGAAGGACTATTGCGACGCCTGGGAATTGAATCTTTAGCTGTTGTCGATGCAGATCGATTGGAAATGTCGAATGTCGCATTTTCCATGCTATACGAGTGTATTTTTGATAATAAGGACGATTGCGACGCCTGGGAACTGAATCTGTAGCTGTTGTCGATGCAGATCGATTGGAAATGTCGAATATCGCGTTTTCCAAGCTCTACGAGTGAATTTTCAATAAGAAGGACTATTGCGACGCCTGGGAACTGCATCTTTGGCTGTTGTCGATGCAGGTCGATTGGAGATGTCGAATATCGAGGTTTCCAAGCTCAACGAATGAATTTTCAATAAGAAGGACTCTAGCGACGCCTGGGAACTGAATCTTTAGCTGTTGTCGATGCAGATCGATTGGAAATGTCGAATATCGCGTTTTCCAAGCTCTACGAGTGAATTTTCAATTAGAAGGACTATTGCGACGCCTGGGAACTGCATCTTTGGCTGTTGTCAATGCAGGTCGATTGGAGATGTCGAATATCGAGGTTTCCAAGCTCAACGAGTGAATTTTCAATAAGAAGGAATATTAAGACGCCTGGGAACTGAATCTTTAGCTGTTGTCGATGCAGATCGATTGGAAATGTCGAATGTCGCATTTTCCATGCTATACGAGTGTATTTTTGATAATAAGGACGATTGCGACGCCTGGGAACTGAATCTGTAGCTGTTGTCGATGCAGATCGATTGGAAATGTCGAATATCGCGTTTTCCAAGCTGTACGAGTTAATTTTCAATAAGCACTATGGCGACGCCTGGGAACTGAATCTTCAGCTGTTGTTGATGCAGATCGATTGGAAATGTCGAATATCGCATTTTCCATGCTATAGGAGTGTATTTTTGATAATAAAGACTATTGCGACGCCTGGGAACTGAATCCTTAGCTGTTGTCGATGCAGTTCGATTGGAAATGTCGAATGTCGCATTTTCCATGCTATACGAGTGTATTTTTGATAATAAGGACGATTGCGACGCCTGGGAACTGAATCTGTAGCTGTTGTCGATGCAGATCGATTGGAAGTGTCGAATATCGCGTTTTCCAAGCTATACGAGTGAATTTTCAATAAGCACTATTGCGACGCCCGGGAACTGAATCTTTAGCTGTTGTCGATGCAGATCGATTGGAGATGTCGAATATCGAGGTTTCCAAGCTAAACAAGTGAATTTTCAAGAAGAAGGACTATTGCGACGTCTGGGAACTCAATCTTTAGCTTTTGCCGATGCAGATCGATTGGAAATGTCGAATATCGCGTTTTCCAAGCTCTACGATTGAATTTTCAATATGGACTATTCCGACGCCTGGGAACTGAATCTTTAGCTGTTGTCGGTGCAGGTCGATTGGAAATGTCGAATATCGCATTTTCCATGCTATAGGAGTGTATTTGTGATAATAAAGACTATTGCGACGCCTGGGAACTGAATCTTTAGCTGTTGTCGATGCAGATCGATTGGAAATGTCGAATATGGCATTTTCCATGCTATAGGAGTGTATTTTTGATAATAAAGACTATTGCGACGCCTGGGAACTGAATCTTTAGCTGTTGTCGATGCAGATCGATTGGAAATGTCGAATATCGCGTTTTCCAAGCTCTACGAGTGAATTTTCAATAAGAAGGACTATTGCGACGCCTGGGAACTGCATCTTTGGCTGTTGTCGATGCAGGTCGATTGGAGATGTCGAATATCGAGGTTTCCAAGCTCAACGAATGAATTTTCAATAAGAAGGACTCTAGCGACGCCTGGGAACTGAATCTTTAGCTGTTGTCGATGCAGATCGATTGGAAATGTCGAATATCGCGTTTTCCAAGCTCTACGAGTGAATTTTCAATAAGAAGGACTATTGCGACGCCTGGGAACTGCATCTTTGGCTGTTGTCAATGCAGGTCGATTGGAGATGTCGAATATCGTGGTTTCCAAGCTCAACGAGTGAATTTTCAATAAGAAGGAATATTAAGACGCCTGGGAACTGAATCTTTAGCTGTTGTCGATGCAGATCGATTGGAAATGTCGAATGTCGCATTTTCCATGCTATACGAGTGTATTTTTGATAATAAGGACGATTGCGACGCCTGGGAACTGAATCTGTAGCTGTTGTCGATGCAGATCGATTGGAAATGTCGAATATCGCGTTTTCCAAGCTGTACGAGTTAATTTTCAATAAGCACTATGGCGACGCCTGGGAACTGAATCTTCAGCTGTTGTTGATGCAGATCGATTGGAAATGTCGAATATCGCATTTTCCATGCTATAGGAGTGTATTTTTGATAATAAAGACTATTGCGACGCCTGGGAACTGAATCCTTAGCTGTTGTCGATGCAGTTCGATTGGAAATGTCGAATGTCGCATTTTCCATGCTATACGAGTGTATTTTTGATAATAAGGACGATTGCGACGCCTGGGAACTGAATCTGTAGCTGTTGTCGATGCAGATCGATTGGAAGTGTCGAATATCGCATTTTCCAAGCTATACGAGTGAATTTTCAATAAGCACTATTGCGACGCCCGGGAACTGAATCTTTAGCTGTTGTCGATGCAGATCGATTGGAGATGTCGAATATCGAGGTTTCCAATCTAAACAAGTGAATTTTCAAGAAGAAGGACTATTGCGACGTCTGGGAACTCAATCTTTAGCTTTTGCCGATGCAGATCGATTGGAAATGTCGAATATCGCGTTTTCCAAGCTCTACGATTGAATTTTCAATATGGACTATTCCGACGCCTGGGAACTGAATCTTTAGCTGTTGTCGGTGCAGGTCGATTGGAAATGTCGAATATCGCATTTTCCATGCTATAGGAGTGTATTTGTGATAATAAAGACTATTGCGACGCCTGGGAACTGCATCTTTGGCTGTTGTCGATGCTGTTCGATTGGAAATGTCGAATATCGCGTTTTCCAAGCTCTACAAGTGAATTTTCAATAAGGACTATTGCGACGCCTGGGAACTGAATCTTTAGCTGTTGTCGATGCAGATTGATTGGAAATGTCGAATGTCGCATTTTCCATGCTATACGAGTGTATTTTTGATAATAAGGACGATTGCGACGCCTGGGAACTGAATCTTTAGCTGTTGTCGATAGAGATCGATTGGAGATGTCGAATTTCGAGGTTTCCAAGCTAAACAAGTGAATTTTCAACAAGAAGGACTATTGCGACGTCTGGGAACTCAATCTTTAGCTTTTGCCGATGCAGATCGATTGGAAATGTCGAATATCGCGTTTTCCAAGCTCTACGATTGAATTTTCAATATGGACTATTCCGACGCCTGGGAACTGAATCTTTAGCTGTTGTCGGTGCAGGTCGATTGGAAATGTCGAATATCGCATTTTCCATGCTATAGGAGTGTATTTGTGATAATAAAGACTATTGCGACAACTGGGAACTGAATCTTTAACTGTTGTCGATGCAGATCGATTGGAAATGTCGAATATCGCGTTTTCCAAGCTCTACGAGTGAATTTTCAATAAGAAGGACTATTGCGACGCCTGGGAACTGCATCTGTAGCTGTTCTCGATGCAGATCGATTGGAAATGTCGAATATCGCGTTTTCCAAGCTGTACGAATGACTTTTCAATAAGCACTATGGCGACGCCTGGGAACTGAATCTTCAGCTGTTGTTGATGCAGATCGATTGGAAATGTCGAATATCGCGTTTTCCATGCTATAGGAGTGTATTTGTGATAATAAAGACTATTGTGACGCCTGGGAACTGAATCCTTAGCTGTTGTTGGTGCAGATCGATTGGAAATGTCGAATATCGCGTTTTCCAAGCTGAACGAGTGAATTTTCAATAAGGATTATTCCGACGCCTGGGAACTGAATCTTAACTGTTGTCGATGCAGGTCAATTGCAGATGTCGAATATCGAGGTTTCCAAGCTAATCAAGTGAATTTTCAATAAGAAGGACTATTGCGACGCCTGGGAACTGAATCTTTAGCTGTTGTCGATGCAGGTCGATTGGAGATGTCGAATATCGAGGTTTCCAAGCTCAACGAGTGAATTTTCAATAAGAAGGACTATTGCGACGCCTGGGAACTGAATCTTTAGCTGTTGTCGATGCAGGTCGATTGGAGATGTCGAATATCGAGGTTTCCAAGCTCAACGAGTGAATTTTCAATAAGAAGGACTATTGCGACGCCTGGGAATTGAATCTTTAGCTGTTGTCGATGCAGATCGATTGGAAATGTCGAATGTCGCATTTTCCATGCTATACGTGTGTATTTTTGATAATAAGGACGATTGCGACGCCTGGGAACTGTATCTGTAACTGTTGTCGATGCAGATCGATTGGAAATGACGAATACCGCGTTTTCCAAGTTCTACGAGTGAATTTTCAATAAGAAGGACTATTGCGACGCCTGGGAACTGCATGTTTGGTTGTTGTCGATGCAGATCGATTGGAAATGTCGAATATCGCGTTCTCCAAGCTCTACGAGTGAATTTTCAATAAGGACTATTGCGACGCCTGGGAACTGAATCTTTAGCTGTTGTTGATGCAGATCGAATGGAAATGTCGAATAACGCGTTTTCCAAGCTCTACGAGTGAATTTTCAATAAGAAGGACTATTGTGACGTGCCGACCTGCTTCTCTCAGATCGGCCCTTATTTTTTCTTTCTTCTCTTATATATATACGCTATGATGTGAACGCTAGACTGCCCTCGCGGCTATGCAACGTCCGGCATACACTGAGCAAACATTCTAACTGCAAACATTCTAATTCCAAACATTCTAATCCCATACATTCTTCTTCCAATCATTCTAATTGCAAACATTCTAACTCCAAACATTCTAACTTCAAACCTCGTCCTTATTTGCCTAGTTTCTTTACCTCGCTCCTTTTTACTTCAGACAAACCACAACAAGTAAACCCTTTACTTAATTCCACGATATGTTCTAACAATATTAGTCCCCTTTCGCGTCCCGAGAGTATCCCTCACTACACGAGGAAGCATTCCCTTTCGCGTCCCGAGAGTATCCCTCACTACACGAGGAAGCATCCCCTTTCGCGTCCCGAGAGTATCCCTCACTACACGAGGAAGCATCCCCTTTCGCGTCCCGAGAGTATCCCTCACTACACAAGGAAGCATCCCTTTTCGCGTCCCGAGAGTATCCCTCACTACACGAAGAAGCATCCCCTTTTGCGTCCCTTAAATTCACCAAAACTTACAAGGAAGTTGCCCATAATCGCGCCCTCTCGAGCCCCTCACTACACGAGGATAATGTTCCCAAAACCATTTAACTTACAGTACCATGGATCTGAAACACAAAAATTATACAATTAATGTCTACTAATAATTAAAACCCAGTTTAAGAGTTAATAGATAACCACTGCCAGTTGAGAACCACTGCCAGTTGAGAACCACTGCCAGTTGAGAACCTCTGCCGTTTGAGAACCACTGCCGTTTGAGAACCACTGCCGTTTGAGAACCCCTGCCGTTTGAGAACCACTGCCGTTTGAGAACCCCTGCCGTTTGAGAACCCCTGCCGTTTGAGAACCACTGCCGTTTGAGAAACCCTGCCGGTTGAGAACCACTGCCGTTTGAGAACCCCTGCCGATTGAGAACACCTGCCAACGGAGAACCACTGAAGCGTACTATAAATAAGCCAGCACCACCAGAGGAGCAATTCAGTATTCAGTTCCATCAGTGCAGTTCAGTTCAACGTTTCATCAGTGCATCAGTTCAACGATCAGTTCAGTTCAGTGATTTGCTCCGCCTGCTGCTGGAAAACGCCTCCGATTCGATCGGTATTTAATTCATTTAATTCAATAAGAACATAGAATATTTTGCGATCTACTCCTATCTATTCAATAGGAACATAGAATATTTTCGTTGATCTAATTCATTTAATCCGATAAGAACATAGAATAATTCTCGATTTAATTCATTTAATTCAATAAGAACATAGAATATTTTGCGATCTATTCCTATCTATTTAACAGGAACATAGAATATTCTCAATTCAATCAAAACATTACGGAACACAGAATATTTGCTGGATTAAATTCAGATAATTCACTAAAGAACTTAGTAGTCGCTCAGTCGTCCAGCAGCTTCGCGACAGTGAACATCGATACTTCGTTCTACCTCTCGGTAGTCCCGTAAATTACTTTCGGATATTACTTAAGCTACGAATGTCAAACAAGTATTTTACAAATAAGTGAACAACGACCTGTCAATAGTGAATAAACCACTTGTGATCAACATACTGCTCTACAATCTGAATTGAAAACCTTCCTTCGTGTTACTCTACGATTTCTCCGATTGAATAAAGATTCCCTACGAAACGTGGGAAGAAGAATTAGAGGACGAAGAGTTTCAAGGTCCCTGGGACGGTGTCTTACCTATAGATTACGCAGTCACATACCAGCCGTTGCTGAACATATGTTGTTCTAAGATCGCTGCCGAGTCCATTTACGTGAACAATTGGGGTTCCCGTCTCTGCAGCGATTGCTATACTTATCTTGCCCCAGACCGGATACAAGAATACCAGCCGGGAGGCTGGCACGACATGTGCTCGTACGAATCATCGCTACGCATTTCCATCTGCACCAACTGCACCTCAAGAATATCAGTTGTTCAGCCTGCAGCCCAGTGCCCGGAGTGTATCGAGCAGTATTTCGACTTATCTACCGAGGAACTGTGGGACGTTCAGGCCGAATTCATCAAGGAAGTCATCACGCGCTGGTGAACCCTTGCATTCAGTCGACAGGACGTATTTCGCCCCATGATATCGTGAGTTTTTAATAATCATTGCCAACATAGCGAGCTCTATCTCGCCTTATACCACATTATATCTTACCCAAATAACAACGCGTATATTGCATCCTAAGAGTGAGACGTTTGTTTCCGGGGCATGGTCTCCTTCCGTAAATTCCCTTTTCATTTCCTTCTTACCTTTCATTCCTCCTTGGCGTGGCGAATCATTTACGTTGCCCCTAAGGATTTCCTTCCTCCTTCTTACCTTTCATTCCTCCTTGGCGTGGCGAATCATTTACGTTGCCCCTAAGGATTTCCTTTCCATCTTCATACCTTTCTTTCCTCCTTGGCGTGGCGAATCATTTACGTTGCCCCTAAGGATTTCCTTCCTCCTCCTACCTTCATTTCCTCCTTGGCGTGGCGAATCATTTACGTTGCCCCTAAGGATTTCCTTCCTCCTTCTTACCTTTCATTCCTCCTTGGCGTGGCGAATCATTTACGTTGCCCCTAAGGATTTCCTTTCCTTCTTCCTACCTTTCTTTCCTCCTTGGCGTGGCGAATCATTTACGTTGCCCCTAAGGATTCCATTTCCTTCTTCTTACCTTTCCATCCTCCTTGACCCCTATCCGACTTCCTACTGTCCGATTCCCTAAGGAGAACAAGTCACTGAATAAATCACTCTGGGACACTTTTCTTGATACAAAAAGGACTTGTTTCTTGTGCAATACCAAATAGCCCTGTATAAAATAGCGTAAATCCCCCTTCAGTTCTTTGCGCAGCAGCCCTGCGTCTTTGAACGGCGTGTCTTTTCCAGATCGCAATCTGGAACTTGACACTATTGCGACGCCTGGGAACTGCATCTTTGGCTGTTGTCGATGCAGATCGATTGGAAATGTCGAATATCACGTTTTCCAAGCTCTACGAGTGAATATTCAATAAGGACTATTGCGACGCCTGGGAACTGAATCTTTAGCTGTTGTCGATGCAGATCGATTGGAAATGTCGAATATCGCGTTTTCCAAGCTCTACGAGTGAATTTTCAATAAGAAGGACTATTGCGACGCCTGGGAACTGCATCTTTGGCTGTTGTCGATGCAGGTCGATTAGAGATGTCGAATATCGAGGTTTCCAAGCTCAACGAATGAATTTTCAATAAGAAGGACTATTGCGACGCCTGGGAATTGAATCTTTAGCTGTTGTCGATGCAGGTCGATTGGAGATGTCGAATATCGAGGTTTCCAAGCTCAACGAGTGAATTTTCAATAAGGCGGACTATTGCGACGCCTGGGAACTGAATCTGTAGCTGTTGTCGATGCAGATCGATTGGAAATGTCGAATATCGCGTTTTCCAAGCTGTACGGATGAATTTTCAATAAGCATTATGGCGACGCCTGGGAACTGAATCTTCAGCTGTTGTTGCTGCAGATCGATTGGCAATGTCGAATATCGCATTTTCCATGCTATAGGAGTGTTTTTTTTATAATAAAGACTATTGCGACGCCTGGGAACTGAATCCTTAGCTGTTGTCGATACAGTTCGATTGGAAATGTCGAATATCGCGTTTTCCAAGCTGTACGAGTGAATTTTCAATAAGCACTATTGCGACGCCTGGGAACTGAATCTTTAGCTGTTGTTGATGCAGATCGATTGGAAATGTTGAATATCGCGTTTTCCATGCTATAGGAGTGTTTTTTTTATAATAAAGACTATTGCGACGCCTGGGAACTGAATCCTTAGCTTTTGTCGATGCAGTTCGATTGGAAATGTCGAATATCGCGTTTTCCAAGCTCTACGAGTGAATTTTCAATAAGGACTATTCCGACGCCTGGGAACTGAATCTTTAGCTGTTGTTGATGCAGATCGATTGGAAATGTCGAATATCGCGTTTTCCAAGCTCTACGAGTGAATTTTCAATAAGGACTATTCCGACGCCCGGGAACTGAATCTTTAGCTGTTGTCGATGCAGGTCGATTGGAGATGTCGAATATCGAGGTTTCCAAGCTCAACGAGTGAATTTTCAATAAGAAGGACTATTGCGACGCCTGGGAACTGAATCCTTAGCTGTTGTCGATGCAGGTCGATTGGAGATGTCGAATATCGAGGTTTCCAAGCTCAACGAGTGAATTTTCAATAAGAAGGACTATTGCGACGCCTGGGAACTGAATCTTTAGCTGTTGTCGATGCAGATCGATTGGAAATGTCGAATGTCGCATTTTTCATGCTATACGAGTATATTTCTGATAATAAGGACGATTGCGACGCCTGGGAACTGAATCTGTAGCTGTTGTCGATGCAGATCGATTGGAAGTGTCGAATATCGCGTTTTCCAAGCTATACGAGTGAATTTTCAATAAGCACTATTGCGACGCCCGGGAACTGAATCTTTAGCTGTGGTTGATGCAGATCGATTGGAAATGTCGAATATCGCATTTTCCATTCTATAGGAGTGTATTTTTGATAATAAAGACTATTGCGACGCCTGGGAACTGAATCCTTAGCTGTTGTCGATGCAGGTCGATTGGAGATGTCGAATATCGAGGTTTCCAAGCTCAACGAGTGAATTTTCAATAAGAAGGACTATTGCGACGCCTGGGAACTGAATCTGTAACTGTTGTCGATGCAGATCGATTGGAAATGACGAATACCGCGTTTTCCAAGTTCTACGAGTGAATTTTCAATAAGAAGGACTATTGCGACGCCTGGGAACTGCATGTTTGGTTGTTGTCGATGCAGATCGATTGGAAATGTCGAATATCGCGTTCTCCAAGCTCTACGAGTGAATTTTCAATAAGGACTATTGCGACGCCTGGGAACTGAATCTTTAGCTGTTGTTGATGCAGATCAAATGGAAATGTCGAATAACGCGTTTTCCAAGCTCTACGAGTGAATTTTCAATAAGAAGGACTATTGTGACGTGCCGACCTGCTTCTCTCAGATCGGCCCTTATTTTTTCTTTCTTCTCTTATATATATACGCTATGATGTGAACGCTAGACTGCCCTCGCGGCTATGCAACGTCCGGCATACACTGAGCAAACATTCTAACTGCAAACATTCTAATTCCAAACATTCTAATCCCATACATTCTTCTTCCAATCATTCTAATTGCAAACATTCTAACTCCAAACATTCTAACTTCAAACCTCGTCCTTATTTGCCTAGTTTCTTTACCTCGCTCCTTTTTACTTCAGACAAACCACAACAAGTAAACCCTTTACTTAATTCCACGATATGTTCTAACAATATTAGTCCCCTTTCGCGTCCCGAGAGTATCCCTCACTACACGAGGAAGCATTCCCTTTCGCGTCCCGAGAGTATCCCTCACTACACGAGGAAGCATCCCCTTTCGCGTCCCGAGAGTATCCCTCACTACACGAGGAAGCATCCCCTTTCGCGTCCCGAGAGTATCCCTCACTACACAAGGAAGCATCCCTTTTCGCGTCCCGAGAGTATCCCTCACTACACGAAGAAGCATCCCCTTTTGCGTCCCTTAAATTCACCAAAACTTACAAGGAAGTTGCCCATAATCGCGCCCTCTCGAGCCCCTCACTACACGAGGATAATGTTCCCAAAACCATTTAACTTACAGTACCATGGATCTGAAACACAAAAATTATACAATTAATGTCTACTAATAATTAAAACCCAGTTTAAGAGTTAATAGATAACCACTGCCAGTTGAGAACCACTGCCAGTTGAGAACCACTGCCAGTTGAGAACCTCTGCCGTTTGAGAACCACTGCCGTTTGAGAACCACTGCCGTTTGAGAACCCCTGCCGTTTGAGAACCACTGCCGTTTGAGAACCCCTGCCGTTTGAGAACCCCTGCCGTTTGAGAACCACTGCCGTTTGAGAAACCCTGCCGGTTGAGAACCACTGCCGTTTGAGAACCCCTGCCGATTGAGAACACCTGCCAACGGAGAACCACTGAAGCGTACTATAAATAAGCCAGCACCACCAGAGGAGCAATTCAGTATTCAGTTCCATCAGTGCAGTTCAGTTCAACGTTTCATCAGTGCATCAGTTCAACGATCAGTTCAGTTCAGTGATTTGCTCCGCCTGCTGCTGGAAAACGCCTCCGATTCGATCGGTATTTAATTCATTTAATTCAATAAGAACATAGAATATTTTGCGATCTACTCCTATCTATTCAATAGGAACATAGAATATTTTCGTTGATCTAATTCATTTAATCCGATAAGAACATAGAATAATTCTCGATTTAATTCATTTAATTCAATAAGAACATAGAATATTTTGCGATCTATTCCTATCTATTTAACAGGAACATAGAATATTCTCAATTCAATCAAAACATTACGGAACACAGAATATTTGCTGGATTAAATTCAGATAATTCACTAAAGAACTTAGTAGTCGCTCAGTCGTCCAGCAGCTTCGCGACAGTGAACATCGATACTTCGTTCTACCTCTCGGTAGTCCCGTAAATTACTTTCGGATATTACTTAAGCTACGAATGTCAAACAAGTATTTTACAAATAAGTGAACAACGACCTGTCAATAGTGAATAAACCACTTGTGATCAACATACTGCTCTACAATCTGAATTGAAAACCTTCCTTCGTGTTACTCTACGATTTCTCCGATTGAATAAAGATTCCCTACGAAACGTGGGAAGAAGAATTAGAGGACGAAGAGTTTCAAGGTCCCTGGGACGGTGTCTTACCTATAGATTACGCAGTCACATACCAGCCGTTGCTGAACATATGTTGTTCTAAGATCGCTGCCGAGTCCATTTACGTGAACAATTGGGGTTCCCGTCTCTGCAGCGATTGCTATACTTATCTTGCCCCAGACCGGATACAAGAATACCAGCCGGGAGGCTGGCACGACATGTGCTCGTACGAATCATCGCTACGCATTTCCATCTGCACCAACTGCACCTCAAGAATATCAGTTGTTCAGCCTGCAGCCCAGTGCCCGGAGTGTATCGAGCAGTATTTCGACTTATCTACCGAGGAACTGTGGGACGTTCAGGCCGAATTCATCAAGGAAGTCATCACGCGCTGGTGAACCCTTGCATTCAGTCGACAGGACGTATTTCGCCCCATGATATCGTGAGTTTTTAATAATCATTGCCAACATAGCGAGCTCTATCTCGCCTTATACCACATTATATCTTACCCAAATAACAACGCGTATATTGCATCCTAAGAGTGAGACGTTTGTTTCCGGGGCATGGTCTCCTTCCGTAAATTCCCTTTTCATTTCCTTCTTACCTTTCATTCCTCCTTGGCGTGGCGAATCATTTACGTTGCCCCTAAGGATTTCCTTCCTCCTTCTTACCTTTCATTCCTCCTTGGCGTGGCGAATCATTTACGTTGCCCCTAAGGATTTCCTTTCCATCTTCATACCTTTCTTTCCTCCTTGGCGTGGCGAATCATTTACGTTGCCCCTAAGGATTTCCTTCCTCCTCCTACCTTCATTTCCTCCTTGGCGTGGCGAATCATTTACGTTGCCCCTAAGGATTTCCTTCCTCCTTCTTACCTTTCATTCCTCCTTGGCGTGGCGAATCATTTACGTTGCCCCTAAGGATTTCCTTTCCTTCTTCCTACCTTTCTTTCCTCCTTGGCGTGGCGAATCATTTACGTTGCCCCTAAGGATTCCATTTCCTTCTTCTTACCTTTCCATCCTCCTTGACCCCTATCCGACTTCCTACTGTCCGATTCCCTAAGGAGAACAAGTCACTGAATAAATCACTCTGGGACACTTTTCTTGATACAAAAAGGACTTGTTTCTTGTGCAATACCAAATAGCCCTGTATAAAATAGCGTAAATCCCCCTTCAGTTCTTTGCGCAGCAGCCCTGCGTCTTTGAACGGCGTGTCTTTTCCAGATCGCAATCTGGAACTTGACACTATTGCGACGCCTGGGAACTGCATCTTTGGCTGTTGTCGATGCAGATCGATTGGAAATGTCGAATATCACGTTTTCCAAGCTCTACGAGTGAATATTCAATAAGGACTATTGCGACGCCTGGGAACTGAATCTTTAGCTGTTGTCGATGCAGATCGATTGGAAATGTCGAATATCGCGTTTTCCAAGCTCTACGAGTGAATTTTCAATAAGAAGGACTATTGCGACGCCTGGGAACTGCATCTTTGGCTGTTGTCGATGCAGGTCGATTAGAGATGTCGAATATCGAGGTTTCCAAGCTCAACGAATGAATTTTCAATAAGAAGGACTATTGCGACGCCTGGGAATTGAATCTTTAGCTGTTGTCGATGCAGGTCGATTGGAGATGTCGAATATCGAGGTTTCCAAGCTCAACGAGTGAATTTTCAATAAGGCGGACTATTGCGACGCCTGGGAACTGAATCTGTAGCTGTTGTCGATGCAGATCGATTGGAAATGTCGAATATCGCGTTTTCCAAGCTGTACGGATGAATTTTCAATAAGCATTATGGCGACGCCTGGGAACTGAATCTTCAGCTGTTGTTGCTGCAGATCGATTGGCAATGTCGAATATCGCATTTTCCATGCTATAGGAGTGTTTTTTTTATAATAAAGACTATTGCGACGCCTGGGAACTGAATCCTTAGCTGTTGTCGATACAGTTCGATTGGAAATGTCGAATATCGCGTTTTCCAAGCTGTACGAGTGAATTTTCAATAAGCACTATTGCGACGCCTGGGAACTGAATCTTTAGCTGTTGTTGATGCAGATCGATTGGAAATGTTGAATATCGCGTTTTCCATGCTATAGGAGTGTTTTTTTTATAATAAAGACTATTGCGACGCCTGGGAACTGAATCCTTAGCTTTTGTCGATGCAGTTCGATTGGAAATGTCGAATATCGCGTTTTCCAAGCTCTACGAGTGAATTTTCAATAAGGACTATTCCGACGCCTGGGAACTGAATCTTTAGCTGTTGTTGATGCAGATCGATTGGAAATGTCGAATATCGCGTTTTCCAAGCTCTACGAGTGAATTTTCAATAAGGACTATTCCGACGCCCGGGAACTGAATCTTTAGCTGTTGTCGATGCAGGTCGATTGGAGATGTCGAATATCGAGGTTTCCAAGCTCAACGAGTGAATTTTCAATAAGAAGGACTATTGCGACGCCTGGGAACTGAATCCTTAGCTGTTGTCGATGCAGGTCGATTGGAGATGTCGAATATCGAGGTTTCCAAGCTCAACGAGTGAATTTTCAATAAGAAGGACTATTGCGACGCCTGGGAACTGAATCTTTAGCTTTTGCCGATGCAGATCGATTGGAAATGTCGAATATCGCGTTTTCCAAGCTCTACGATTGAATTTTCAATATGGACTATTCCGACGCCTGGGAACTGAATCTTTAGCTGTTGTCGGTGCAGGTCGATTGGAAATGTCGAATATCGCATTTTCCATGCTATAGGAGTGTATTTGTGATAATAAAGACTATTGCGACAACTGGGAACTGAATCTTTAACTGTTGACGATGCAGATCGATTGGAAATGTCGAATATCGCGTTTTCCAAGCTCTACGAGTGAATTTTCAATAAGAAGGACTATTGCGACGCCTGGGAACTGCATCTGTAGCTGTTCTCGATGCAGATCGATTGGAAATGTCGAATATCGCGTTTTCCAAGCTGTACGAATGACTTTTCAATAAGCACTATGGCGACGCCTGGGAACTGAATCTTCAGCTGTTGTCGATGCAGATCGATTGGAAATGTCGAATGTCGCATTTTCCATGCTATACGAGTGTATTTTTGATAATAAGGACGATTGCGACGCCTGGGAACTGAATCTGTAGCTGTTGTCGATGCAGATCGATTGGAAGTGTCGAATATCGCGTTTTCCAAGCTATACGAGTGAATTTTCAATAAGCACTATTGCGACGCCCGGGAACTGAATCTTTAGCTGTTGTCGATGCAGATCGATTGGAGATGTCGAATATCGAGGTTTCCAAGCTAAACAAGTGAATTTTCAACAAGAAGGACTATTGCGACGTCTGGGAACTCAATCTTTAGCTTTTGCCGATGCAGATCGATTGGAAATGTCGAATATCGCGTTTTCCAAGCTCTACGATTGAATATTCAATATGGACTATTCCGACGCCTGGGAACTGAATCTTTAGCTGTTGTCGGTGCAGGTCGATTGGAAATGTCGAATATCGCATTTTCCATGCTATAGGAGTGTATTTGTGATAATAAAGACTATTGCGACGCCTGGGAACTGCATCTTTGGCTGTTGTCGATGCAGTTCGATTGGAAATGTCGAATATCGCGTTTTCCAAGCTCTACGAGTGAATTTTCAATAAGAAGGACTATTGCGACGCCTGGGAACTGCATCTGTAGCTGTTCTCGATGCAGATCGATTGGAAATGTCGAATATCGCGTTTTCCAAGCTGTACGAATGACTTTTCAATAAGCACTATGGCGACGCCTGGGAACTGAATCTTCAGCTGTTGTTGATGCAGATCGATTGGAAATGTCGAATATCGCGTTTTCCATGCTATAGGAGTGTATTTGTGATAATAAAGACTATTGCGACAACTGGGAACTGAATCTTTAACTGTTGTCGATGCAGATCGATTGGAAATGTCGAATATCGCGTTTTCCAAGCTCTACGAGTGAATTTTCAATAAGGACTATTGCGACGCCTGGGAACTGAATCTTTAGCTGTTGTCGATGCAGGTCGATTGGCGATGTCGAATATCGAGGTTTCCAAGCTAAACAAGTGAATTTTCAATAAGAAGGACTATTGCGACGCCTGGGAACAGAATCTTTAGCGGTTGTCGATACAGGTCGATTGGAGATGTCGAATATCGAGGTTTCCAAGCTCAACGAGTGAATTTTCAATAAGAAGGACTATTGCGACGCCTGGGAACTGAATCCTTAGCTGTTGTCGATGCAGGTCGATTGGAGATGTCGAATATCGAGGTTTCCAAGCTCAACGAGTGAATTTTCAATAAGAAGGACTATTGCGACGCCTGGGAACTGAATCTTTAGCTGTTGTCGATGCAGATCGATTGGAAATGTCGAATGTCGCATTTTTCATGCTATACGAGTGTATTTCTG
This sequence comes from Nomada flava, assembly GCA_951802745.1. NCBI lineage: Eukaryota > Metazoa > Arthropoda > Insecta > Hymenoptera > Apidae > Nomada > Nomada flava. Next base: position 518,440 of record OX637907.1, read on the forward strand.
ATAATAAGGACGATTGCGACGCCTGGGAACTGAATCTGTAGCTGTTGTCGATGCAGATCGATTGGAAGTGTCGAATATCGCGTTTTCCAAGCTATACGAGTGAATTTTCAATAAGCACTATTGCGACGCCCGGGAACTGAGTCTTTAGCTGTTGTTGATGCAGATCGATTGGAAATGTCGAATATCGCATTTTCCATTCTATAGGAGTGTACTTTTGATAATAAAGACTATTGTGACGCCTGGGAACTGAATCCTTAGCTGTTGTTGGTGCAGATCGATTGGAAATGTCGAATATCGCGTTTTCCAAGCTGAACGAGTGAATTTTCAATAAGGATTATTCCGACGCCTGGGAACTGAATCTTAACTGTTGTCGATGCAGGTCAATTGCAGATGTCGAATATCGAGGTTTCCAAGCTAAACAAGTGAATTTTCAATAAGAAGGACTATTGCGACGCCTGGGAACTGAATCTTTAGCTGTTGTCGATGCAGGTCGATTGGAGATGTCGAATATCGAGGTTTCCAAGCTCAACGTGTGAATTTTCAATAAGAAGGACTATTGCGACGCCTGGGAACTGAAGCTTTAGCTGTTGTCGATGCAGGTCGATTGGAGATGTCGAATATCGAGGTTTCCAAGCTCAACGAGTGAATTTTCAATAAGAAGGACTATTGCGACGCCTGGGAATTGAATCTTTAGCTGTTGTCGATGCAGATCGATTGGAAATGTCGAATGTCGCATCTTCCATGCTATACGAGTGTATTTTTGATAATAAGGACGATTGCGACGCCTGGGAACTGAATCTGTAGCTGTTGTCGATGCAGATCGATTGGAAATGTCGAATACCGCGTTTTCCAAGTTCTACGAGTGAATTTTCAATAAGAAGGACTATTGCGACGCCTGGGAACTGAATCTTTAGCTGTTGTTGATGCAGATCGATTGGAAATGTCGAATATCGCATTTTCCATGCTATACGAGTGTATTTTTGATAATAAAGACTATTGCGACGCCTGGGAACTGAATCTTTAGCTGTTGTTGATGCAGATCGATTGGAAATGTCGAATAACGCGTTTTCCAAGCTCTACGAGTGAATTTTCAATAAGAAGGACTATTGCGACGCCTGGGAACTGAATCTTTAGCTGTTGTCGATGCAGATCGATTGGAAATGTCAAATATCGCGTTTTCCAAGCTCTACCAGTGAATTTTCAATAAGGACTATTGCGACGCCTGGGAACTGAATCTTTAGCTGTTGTCGATGCAGATCGATTGGAAATGTCGAATATCGCGTTTTCCAAGCTCTACCAGTGAATTTTCAATAAGGACTATTGCGACGCCTGGGAACTGAATCTTTAGCTGTTGTCGATGCAGGTCGATTGGAGATGTCGAATATCGAGGTTTCCAAGCTCAACGAGTGAATTTTCAATAAGAAGGACTATTGCGACGCCTGGGAACTGAATCTTTAGCTGTTGTTGATGCAGATCGATTGGAAATGTCGAATATCGCATTTTCCATGCTATAGGAGTGTATTTTTGTTAATAAAGACTATTGTGACGACTGGGAACTGAATCTTTAGCTGTTGTCGATGCAGATCGATTGGAAATGTCAAATATCGCGTTTTCCAAGCTCTACCAGTGAATTTTCAATAAGAAGGACTATTGCGACGCCTGGGAACTGCATCTTTGGCTGTTGTCGATGCAGGTCGATTGGAGATGTCGAATATCGAGGTTTCCAAGCTCAACGAATGAATTTTCAATAAGAAGGACTATTGCGACGCCTGGGAACTGAATCTTTAGCTGTTGTCGATGCAGGTCGATTGGAGATGTCGAATATCGAGGTTTCCAAGCTCAACGAGTGAATTTTCAATAAGGAGGACTATTGCGACGCCTGGGAACTGCATCTTTGGCTGTTGTCGATGCAGATCGATTGGAAATGTCGAATATCGCGTTTTCCAAGCTCTACGAGTGAATTTTCAATAAGAAGGACTATTGCGACGTCTGGGAACTGCATCTTTGGCTGTTGTCGATGCAGTTCGATTGGAAATGTCGAATATCGCGTTTTCCAAGCTCTACGAGTGAATTTTCAATAAGGACTATTGCGACGCCTGGGAACTGAATCTTTAGCTGTTGTCGATGCAGATCGATTGGAAATGTCGAATATCGCGTTTTCCAAGCTCTACCAGTGAATTTTCAATAAGGACTATTGCGACGCCTGGGAACTGAATCTTTAGCTGTTGTCGATGCAGGTCGATTGGAGATGTCGAATATCGAGGTTTCCAAGCTCAACGAGTGAATTTTCAATAAGAAGGACTATTGCGACGCCTGGGAACTGAATCTTTAGCTGTTGTTGATGCAGATCGATTGGAAATGTCGAATATCGCATTTTCCATGCTATAGGAGTGTATTTTTGATAATAAAGACTATTGTGACGACTGGGAACTGAATCTTTAGCTGTTGTCGATGCAGATCGATTGGAAATGTTGAATATCGCGTTTTCCAAGCTATACGAGTGAATTTTCTATAAGCACTATTGCGACGCCCGGGAACTGAATCTTTTGCTGTTGTTGATGCAGATCGATTGGAAATGTCGAATATCGCATTTTCCATGCTATAGGAGTGTATTTTTGATAATAAAGACTATTGTGACGCCTGGGAACTGAATCCTTAGCTGTTGTTGATGCAGATCGATTGGAAATATCGAATATCGCGTTTTCCAAGCTGAACGAGTGAATTTTCAATAAGGATTATTCCGACGCCTGGGAACTGAATCTTAACTGTTGTCGATGCAGGTCAATTGCAGATGTCGAATATCGAGGTTTCCAAGCTAAACAAGTGAATTTTCAATAAGGAGGACTATTGCGACGCCTGGGAACTGCATCTTTGGCTGTTGTCGATGCAGATCGATTGGAAATGTCGAATATCGCGTTTTCCAAGCTCTACGAGTGAATTTTCAATAAGAAGGACTATTGCGACGTCTGGGAACTGCATCTTTGGCTGTTGTCGATGCAGTTCGATTGGAAATGTCGAATATCGCGTTTTCCAAGCTCTACGAGTGAATTTTCAATAAGGACTATTGCGACGCCTGGGAACTGAATCTTTAGCTGTTGTCGATGCAGATCGATTGGAAATGTCGAATATCGCGTTTTCCAAGCTCTACCAGTGAATTTTCAATAAGGACTATTGCGACGCCTGGGAACTGAATCTTTAGCTGTTGTCGATGCAGGTCGATTGGAGATGTCGAATATCGAGGTTTCCAAGCTCAACGAGTGAATTTTCAATAAGAAGGACTATTGCGACGCCTGGGAACTGAATCTTTAGCTGTTGTTGATGCAGATCGATTGGAAATGTCGAATATCGCATTTTCCATGCTATAGGAGTGTATTTTTGATAATAAAGACTATTGTGACGACTGGGAACTGAATCTTTAGCTGTTGTCGATGCAGGTCGATTGGAAATGTCGAATATCGCGTTTTCCAAGCTCTACGAGTGAATTTTCAATAAGGACTATTCCGACGCCCGGGAACTGAATCTTTAGCTGTTGTCGATGCAGGTCGATTGGAGATGTCGAATATCGAGGTTTCCAAGCTCAACGAGTGAATTTTCAATAAGAAGGACTATTGCGACGCCTGGGAACTGAATCCTTAGCTGTTGTCGATGCAGGTCGATTGGAGATGTCGAATATCGAGGTTTCCAAGCTCAACGAGTGAATTTTCAATAAGAAGGACTATTGCGACGCCTGGGAACTGAATCTTTAGCTGTTGTCGATGCAGATCGATTGGAAATGTCGAATGTCGCATTTTTCATGCTATACGAGTATATTTCTGATAATAAGGACGATTGCGACGCCTGGGAACTGAATCTGTAGCTGTTGTCGATGCAGATCGATTGGAAGTGTCGAATATCGCGTTTTCCAAGCTATACGAGTGAATTTTCAATAAGCACTATTGCGACGCCCGGGAACTGAATCTTTAGCTGTGGTTGATGCAGATCGATTGGAAATGTCGAATATCGCATTTTCCATTCTATAGGAGTGTATTTTTGATAATAAAGACTATTGCGACGCCTGGGAACTGAATCCTTAGCTGTTGTCGATGCAGGTCGATTGGAGATGTCGAATATCGAGGTTTCCAAGCTCAACGAGTGAATTTTCAATAAGAAGGACTATTGCGACGCCTGGGAACTGAATCTGTAACTGTTGTCGATGCAGATCGATTGGAAATGACGAATACCGCGTTTTCCAAGTTCTACGAGTGAATTTTCAATAAGAAGGACTATTGCGACGCCTGGGAACTGCATGTTTGGTTGTTGTCGATGCAGATCGATTGGAAATTTCGAATATCGCGTTCTCCAAGCTCTACGAGTGAATTTTCAATAAGGACTATTGCGACGCCTGGGAACTGAATCTTTAGCTGTTGTTGATGCAGATCGAATGGAAATGTCGAATAACGCGTTTTCCAAGCTCTACGAGTGAATTTTCAATAAGAAGGACTATTGTGACGTGCCGACCTGCTTCTCTCAGATCGGCCCTTATTTTTTCTTTCTTCTCTTATATATATACGCTATGATGTGAACGCTAGACTGCCCTCGCGGCTATGCAACGTCCGGCATACACTGAGCAAACATTCTAACTGCAAACATTCTAATTCCAAACATTCTAATCCCATACATTCTTCTTCCAATCATTCTAATTGCAAACATTCTAACTCCAAACATTCTAACTTCAAACCTCGTCCTTATTTGCCTAGTTTCTTTACCTCGCTCCTTTTTACTTCAGACAAACCACAACAAGTAAACCCTTTACTTAATTCCACGATATGTTCTAACAATATTAGTCCCCTTTCGCGTCCCGAGAGTATCCCTCACTACACGAGGAAGCATTCCCTTTCGCGTCCCGAGAGTATCCCTCACTACACGAGGAAGCATCCCCTTTCGCGTCCCGAGAGTATCCCTCACTACACGAGGAAGCATCCCCTTTCGCGTCCCGAGAGTATCCCTCACTACACAAGGAAGCATCCCTTTTCGCGTCCCGAGAGTATCCCTCACTACACGAAGAAGCATCCCCTTTTGCGTCCCTTAAATTCACCAAAACTTACAAGGAAGTTGCCCATAATCGCGCCCTCTCGAGCCCCTCACTACACGAGGATAATGTTCCCAAAACCATTTAACTTACAGTACCATGGATCTGAAACACAAAAATTATACAATTAATGTCTACTAATAATTAAAACCCAGTTTAAGAGTTAATAGATAACCACTGCCAGTTGAGAACCACTGCCAGTTGAGAACCACTGCCAGTTGAGAACCTCTGCCGTTTGAGAACCACTGCCGTTTGAGAACCACTGCCGTTTGAGAACCCCTGCCGTTTGAGAACCACTGCCGTTTGAGAACCCCTGCCGTTTGAGAACCCCTGCCGTTTGAGAACCACTGCCGTTTGAGAAACCCTGCCGGTTGAGAACCACTGCCGTTTGAGAACCCCTGCCGATTGAGAACACCTGCCAACGGAGAACCACTGAAGCGTACTATAAATAAGCCAGCACCACCAGAGGAGCAATTCAGTATTCAGTTCCATCAGTGCAGTTCAGTTCAACGTTTCATCAGTGCATCAGTTCAACGATCAGTTCAGTTCAGTGATTTGCTCCGCCTGCTGCTGGAAAACGCCTCCGATTCGATCGGTATTTAATTCATTTAATTCAATAAGAACATAGAATATTTTGCGATCTACTCCTATCTATTCAATAGGAACATAGAATATTTTCGTTGATCTAATTCATTTAATCCGATAAGAACATAGAATAATTCTCGATTTAATTCATTTAATTCAATAAGAACATAGAATATTTTGCGATCTATTCCTATCTATTTAACAGGAACATAGAATATTCTCAATTCAATCAAAACATTACGGAACACAGAATATTTGCTGGATTAAATTCAGATAATTCACTAAAGAACTTAGTAGTCGCTCAGTCGTCCAGCAGCTTCGCGACAGTGAACATCGATACTTCGTTCTACCTCTCGGTAGTCCCGTAAATTACTTTCGGATATTACTTAAGCTACGAATGTCAAACAAGTATTTTACAAATAAGTGAACAACGACCTGTCAATAGTGAATAAACCACTTGTGATCAACATACTGCTCTACAATCTGAATTGAAAACCTTCCTTCGTGTTACTCTACGATTTCTCCGATTGAATAAAGATTCCCTACGAAACGTGGGAAGAAGAATTAGAGGACGAAGAGTTTCAAGGTCCCTGGGACGGTGTCTTACCTATAGATTACGCAGTCACATACCAGCCGTTGCTGAACATATGTTGTTCTAAGATCGCTGCCGAGTCCATTTACGTGAACAATTGGGGTTCCCGTCTCTGCAGCGATTGCTATACTTATCTTGCCCCAGACCGGATACAAGAATACCAGCCGGGAGGCTGGCACGACATGTGCTCGTACGAATCATCGCTACGCATTTCCATCTGCACCAACTGCACCTCAAGAATATCAGTTGTTCAGCCTGCAGCCCAGTGCCCGGAGTGTATCGAGCAGTATTTCGACTTATCTACCGAGGAACTGTGGGACGTTCAGGCCGAATTCATCAAGGAAGTCATCACGCGCTGGTGAACCCTTGCATTCAGTCGACAGGACGTATTTCGCCCCATGATATCGTGAGTTTTTAATAATCATTGCCAACATAGCGAGCTCTATCTCGCCTTATACCACATTATATCTTACCCAAATAACAACGCGTATATTGCATCCTAAGAGTGAGACGTTTGTTTCCGGGGCATGGTCTCCTTCCGTAAATTCCCTTTTCATTTCCTTCTTACCTTTCATTCCTCCTTGGCGTGGCGAATCATTTACGTTGCCCCTAAGGATTTCCTTCCTCCTTCTTACCTTTCATTCCTCCTTGGCGTGGCGAATCATTTACGTTGCCCCTAAGGATTTCCTTTCCTTCTTCCTACCTTTCTTTCCTCCTTGGCGTGGCGAATCATTTACGTTGCCCCTAAGGATTCCATTTCCTTCTTCTTACCTTTCCATCCTCCTTGACCCCTATCCGACTTCCTACTGTCCGATTCCCTAAGGAGAACAAGTCACTGAATAAATCACTCTGGGACACTTTTCTTGATACAAAAAGGACTTGTTTCTTGTGCAATACCAAATAGCCCTGTATAAAATAGCGTAAATCCCCCTTCAGTTCTTTGCGCAGCAGCCCTGCGTCTTTGAACGGCGTGTCTTTTCCAGATCGCAATCTGGAACTTGACACTATTGCGACGCCTGGGAACTGCATCTTTGGCTGTTGTCGATGCAGATCGATTGGAAATGTCGAATATCACGTTTTCCAAGCTCTACGAGTGAATATTCAATAAGGACTATTGCGACGCCTGGGAACTGAATCTTTAGCTGTTGTCGATGCAGATCGATTGGAAATGTCGAATATCGCGTTTTCCAAGCTCTACGAGTGAATTTTCAATAAGAAGGACTATTGCGACGCCTGGGAACTGCATCTTTGGCTGTTGTCGATGCAGGTCGATTAGAGATGTCGAATATCGAGGTTTCCAAGCTCAACGAATGAATTTTCAATAAGAAGGACTATTGCGACGCCTGGGAATTGAATCTTTAGCTGTTGTCGATGCAGGTCGATTGGAGATGTCGAATATCGAGGTTTCCAAGCTCAACGAGTGAATTTTCAATAAGGCGGACTATTGCGACGCCTGGGAACTGAATCTGTAGCTGTTGTCGATGCAGATCGATTGGAAATGTCGAATATCGCGTTTTCCAAGCTGTACGGATGAATTTTCAATAAGCATTATGGCGACGCCTGGGAACTGAATCTTCAGCTGTTGTTGCTGCAGATCGATTGGCAATGTCGAATATCGCATTTTCCATGCTATAGGAGTGTTTTTTTTATAATAAAGACTATTGCGACGCCTGGGAACTGAATCCTTAGCTGTTGTCGATACAGTTCGATTGGAAATGTCGAATATCGCGTTTTCCAAGCTGTACGAGTGAATTTTCAATAAGCACTATTGCGACGCCTGGGAACTGAATCTTTAGCTGTTGTTGATGCAGATCGATTGGAAATGTTGAATATCGCGTTTTCCATGCTATAGGAGTGTTTTTTTTATAATAAAGACTATTGCGACGCCTGGGAACTGAATCCTTAGCTTTTGTCGATGCAGTTCGATTGGAAATGTCGAATATCGCGTTTTCCAAGCTCTACGAGTGAATTTTCAATAAGGACTATTCCGACGCCTGGGAACTGAATCTTTAGCTGTTGTTGATGCAGATCGATTGGAAATGTCGAATATCGCGTTTTCCAAGCTCTACGAGTGAATTTTCAATAAGGACTATTCCGACGCCCGGGAACTGAATCTTTAGCTGTTGTCGATGCAGGTCGATTGGAGATGTCGAATATCGAGGTTTCCAAGCTCAACGAGTGAATTTTCAATAAGAAGGACTATTGCGACGCCTGGGAACTGAATCCTTAGCTGTTGTCGATGCAGGTCGATTGGAGATGTCGAATATCGAGGTTTCCAAGCTCAACGAGTGAATTTTCAATAAGAAGGACTATTGCGACGCCTGGGAACTGAATCTTTAGCTTTTGCCGATGCAGATCGATTGGAAATGTCGAATATCGCGTTTTCCAAGCTCTACGATTGAATTTTCAATATGGACTATTCCGACGCCTGGGAACTGAATCTTTAGCTGTTGTCGGTGCAGGTCGATTGGAAATGTCGAATATCGCATTTTCCATGCTATAGGAGTGTATTTGTGATAATAAAGACTATTGCGACAACTGGGAACTGAATCTTTAACTGTTGACGATGCAGATCGATTGGAAATGTCGAATATCGCGTTTTCCAAGCTCTACGAGTGAATTTTCAATAAGAAGGACTATTGCGACGCCTGGGAACTGCATCTGTAGCTGTTCTCGATGCAGATCGATTGGAAATGTCGAATATCGCGTTTTCCAAGCTGTACGAATGACTTTTCAATAAGCACTATGGCGACGCCTGGGAACTGAATCTTCAGCTGTTGTCGATGCAGATCGATTGGAAATGTCGAATGTCGCATTTTCCATGCTATACGAGTGTATTTTTGATAATAAGGACGATTGCGACGCCTGGGAACTGAATCTGTAGCTGTTGTCGATGCAGATCGATTGGAAGTGTCGAATATCGCGTTTTCCAAGCTATACGAGTGAATTTTCAATAAGCACTATTGCGACGCCCGGGAACTGAATCTTTAGCTGTTGTCGATGCAGATCGATTGGAGATGTCGAATATCGAGGTTTCCAAGCTAAACAAGTGAATTTTCAACAAGAAGGACTATTGCGACGTCTGGGAACTCAATCTTTAGCTTTTGCCGATGCAGATCGATTGGAAATGTCGAATATCGCGTTTTCCAAGCTCTACGATTGAATATTCAATATGGACTATTCCGACGCCTGGGAACTGAATCTTTAGCTGTTGTCGGTGCAGGTCGATTGGAAATGTCGAATATCGCATTTTCCATGCTATAGGAGTGTATTTGTGATAATAAAGACTATTGCGACGCCTGGGAACTGCATCTTTGGCTGTTGTCGATGCAGTTCGATTGGAAATGTCGAATATCGCGTTTTCCAAGCTCTACGAGTGAATTTTCAATAAGAAGGACTATTGCGACGCCTGGGAACTGCATCTGTAGCTGTTCTCGATGCAGATCGATTGGAAATGTCGAATATCGCGTTTTCCAAGCTGTACGAATGACTTTTCAATAAGCACTATGGCGACGCCTGGGAACTGAATCTTCAGCTGTTGTTGATGCAGATCGATTGGAAATGTCGAATATCGCGTTTTCCATGCTATAGGAGTGTATTTGTGATAATAAAGACTATTGCGACAACTGGGAACTGAATCTTTAACTGTTGTCGATGCAGATCGATTGGAAATGTCGAATATCGCGTTTTCCAAGCTCTACGAGTGAATTTTCAATAAGGACTATTGCGACGCCTGGGAACTGAATCTTTAGCTGTTGTCGATGCAGGTCGATTGGCGATGTCGAATATCGAGGTTTCCAAGCTAAACAAGTGAATTTTCAATAAGAAGGACTATTGCGACGCCTGGGAACAGAATCTTTAGCGGTTGTCGATACAGGTCGATTGGAGATGTCGAATATCGAGGTTTCCAAGCTCAACGAGTGAATTTTCAATAAGAAGGACTATTGCGACGCCTGGGAACTGAATCCTTAGCTGTTGTCGATGCAGGTCGATTGGAGATGTCGAATATCGAGGTTTCCAAGCTCAACGAGTGAATTTTCAATAAGAAGGACTATTGCGACGCCTGGGAACTGAATCTTTAGCTGTTGTCGATGCAGATCGATTGGAAATGTCGAATGTCGCATTTTTCATGCTATACGAGTGTATTTCTGATAATAAGGACGATTGCGACGCCTGGGAACTGAATCTGTAGCTGTTGTCGATGCAGATCGATTGGAAGTGTCGAATATCGCGTTTTCCAAGCTATACGAGTGAATTTTCAATAAGCACTATTGCGACGCCCGGGAACTGAGTCTTTAGCTGTTGTTGATGCAGATCGATTGGAAATGTCGAATATCGCATTTTCCATTCTATAGGAGTGTACTTTTGATAATAAAGACTATTGTGACGCCTGGGAACTGAATCCTTAGCTGTTGTTGGTGCAGATCGATTGGAAATGTCGAATATCGCGTTTTCCAAGCTGAACGAGTGAATTTTCAATAAGGATTATTCCGACGCCTGGGAACTGAATCTTAACTGTTGTCGATGCAGGTCAATTGCAGATGTCGAATATCGAGGTTTCCAAGCTAAACAAGTGAATTTTCAATAAGAAGGACTATTGCGACGCCTGGGAACTGAATCTTTAGCTGTTGTCGATGCAGGTCGATTGGAGATGTCGAATATCGAGGTTTCCAAGCTCAACGTGTGAATTTTCAATAAGAAGGACTATTGCGACGCCTGGGAACTGAAGCTTTAGCTGTTGTCGATGCAGGTCGATTGGAGATGTCGAATATCGAGGTTTCCAAGCTCAACGAGTGAATTTTCAATAAGAAGGACTATTGCGACGCCTGGGAATTGAATCTTTAGCTGTTGTCGATGCAGATCGATTGGAAATGTCGAATGTCGCATCTTCCATGCTATACGAGTGTATTTTTGATAATAAGGACGATTGCGACGCCTGGGAACTGAATCTGTAGCTGTTGTCGATGCAGATCGATTGGAAATGTCGAATACCGCGTTTTCCAAGTTCTACGAGTGAATTTTCAATAAGAAGGACTATTGCGACGCCTGGGAACTGAATCTTTAGCTGTTGTTGATGCAGATCGATTGGAAATGTCGAATATCGCATTTTCCATGCTATACGAGTGTATTTTTGATAATAAAGACTATTGCGACGCCTGGGAACTGAATCTTTAGCTGTTGTTGATGCAGATCGATTGGAAATGTCGAATAACGCGTTTTCCAAGCTCTACGAGTGAATTTTCAATAAGAAGGACTATTGCGACGCCTGGGAACTGAATCTTTAGCTGTTGTCGATGCAGATCGATTGGAAATGTCAAATATCGCGTTTTCCAAGCTCTACCAGTGAATTTTCAATAAGGACTATTGCGACGCCTGGGAACTGAATCTTTAGCTGTTGTCGATGCAGATCGATTGGAAATGTCGAATATCGCGTTTTCCAAGCTCTACCAGTGAATTTTCAATAAGGACTATTGCGACGCCTGGGAACTGAATCTTTAGCTGTTGTCGATGCAGGTCGATTGGAGATGTCGAATATCGAGGTTTCCAAGCTCAACGAGTGAATTTTCAATAAGAAGGACTATTGCGACGCCTGGGAACTGAATCTTTAGCTGTTGTTGATGCAGATCGATTGGAAATGTCGAATATCGCATTTTCCATGCTATAGGAGTGTATTTTTGTTAATAAAGACTATTGTGACGACTGGGAACTGAATCTTTAGCTGTTGTCGATGCAGATCGATTGGAAATGTCAAATATCGCGTTTTCCAAGCTCTACCAGTGAATTTTCAATAAGAAGGACTATTGCGACGCCTGGGAACTGCATCTTTGGCTGTTGTCGATGCAGGTCGATTGGAGATGTCGAATATCGAGGTTTCCAAGCTCAACGAATGAATTTTCAATAAGAAGGACTATTGCGACGCCTGGGAACTGAATCTTTAGCTGTTGTCGATGCAGGTCGATTGGAGACGTCGAATATCGAGGTTTCCAAGCTCAACGAGTGAATTTTCAATAAGGAGGACTATTGCGACGCCTGGGAACTGCATCTTTGGCTGTTGTCGATGCAGATCGATTGGAAATGTCGAATATCGCGTTTTCCAAGCTCTACGAGTGAATTTTCAATAAGAAGGACTATTGCGACGTCTGGGAACTGCATCTTTGGCTGTTGTCGATGCAGTTCGATTGGAAATGTCGAATATCGCGTTTTCCAAGCTCTACGAGTGAATTTTCAATAAGGACTATTGCGACGCCTGGGAACTGAATCTTTAGCTGTTGTCGATGCAGATCGATTGGAAATGTCGAATATCGCGTTTTCCAAGCTCTACCAGTGAATTTTCAATAAGGACTATTGCGACGCCTGGGAACTGAATCTTTAGCTGTTGTCGATGCAGGTCGATTGGAGATGTCGAATATCGAGGTTTCCAAGCTCAACGAGTGAATTTTCAATAAGAAGGACTATTGCGACGCCTGGGAACTGAATCTTTAGCTGTTGTTGATGCAGATCGATTGGAAATGTCGAATATCGCATTTTCCATGCTATAGGAGTGTATTTTTGATAATAAAGACTATTGTGACGACTGGGAACTGAATCTTTAGCTGTTGTCGATGCAGATCGATTGGAAATGTTGAATATCGCGTTTTCCAAGCTATACGAGTGAATTTTCTATAAGCACTATTGCGACGCCCGGGAACTGAATCTTTTGCTGTTGTTGATGCAGATCGATTGGAAATGTCGAATATCGCATTTTCCATGCTATAGGAGTGTATTTTTGATAATAAAGACTATTGTGACGCCTGGGAACTGAATCCTTAGCTGTTGTTGATGCAGATCGATTGGAAATATCGAATATCGCGTTTTCCAAGCTGAACGAGTGAATTTTCAATAAGGATTATTCCGACGCCTGGGAACTGAATCTTAACTGTTGTCGATGCAGGTCAATTGCAGATGTCGAATATCGAGGTTTCCAAGCTAAACAAGTGAATTTTCAATAAGGAGGACTATTGCGACGCCTGGGAACTGCATCTTTGGCTGTTGTCGATGCAGATCGATTGGAAATGTCGAATATCGCGTTTTCCAAGCTCTACGAGTGAATTTTCAATAAGAAGGACTATTGCGACGTCTGGGAACTGCATCTTTGGCTGTTGTCGATGCAGTTCGATTGGAAATGTCGAATATCGCGTTTTCCAAGCTCTACGAGTGAATTTTCAATAAGGACTATTGCGACGCCTGGGAACTGAATCTTTAGCTGTTGTCGATGCAGATCGATTGGAAATGTCGAATATCGCGTTTTCCAAGCTCTACCAGTGAATTTTCAATAAGGACTATTGCGACGCCTGGGAACTGAATCTTTAGCTGTTGTCGATGCAGGTCGATTGGAGATGTCGAATATCGAGGTTTCCAAGCTCAACGAGTGAATTTTCAATAAGAAGGACTATTGCGACGCCTGGGAACTGAATCTTTAGCTGTTGTTGATGCAGATCGATTGGAAATGTCGAATATCGCATTTTCCATGCTATAGGAGTGTATTTTTGATAATAAAGACTATTGTGACGACTGGGAACTGAATCTTTAGCTGTTGTCGATGCAGATCGATTGGAAATGTTGAATATCGCGTTTTCCAAGCTATACGAGTGAATTTTCTATAAGCACTATTGCGACGCCCGGGAACTGAATCTTTTGCTGTTGTTGATGCAGATCGATTGGAAATGTCGAATATCGCATTTTCCATGCTATAGGAGTGTATTTTTGATAATAAAGACTATTGTGACGCCTGGGAACTGAATCCTTAGCTGTTGTTGATGCAGATCGATTGGAAATATCGAATATCGCGTTTTCCAAGCTGAACGAGTGAATTTTCAATAAGGATTATTCCGACGCCTGGGAACTGAATCTTAACTGTTGTCGATGCAGGTCAATTGCAGATGTCGAATATCGAGGTTTCCAAGCTAAACAAGTGAATTTTCAATAAGAAGGACTATTGCGACGCCTGGGAACTGAATCTTTAGCTGTTGTCGATGCAGGTCGATTGGAGATGTCGAATATCGAGGTTTCCAAGCTCTACGAGTGAATTTTCAATAAGAAGGACTATTGCGACGCCTGGGAACTGCATCGTTGGCTGTTGTCGATGCAGATCGATTGGAGATGTCGAATATCGAGGTTTCCAAGCTCAACGAGTGAATTTTCAATAAGAAGGACTATTGCGACGCCTGGGAACTGCATCCTTGGCTGTGGTCGATGCAGTTCGATTGGAAATGTCGAATATCGCGTTTTCCAAGCTCAACGAGTGAATTTTCAAAAGAAGGACTATTGCGACGCCTGGGAACTGCATCTTTGGCTGTTGTCGATGCAGTTCGATTGGAAATGTCGAATATCGCGTTTTCCAAGCTCTACGAGTGAATTTTCAATAAGGACTATTGCGACGCCTGGGAACTGAATCTTTGGCTGTTGTCGATGCAGGTCGATTGGAGATGTCGAATATCGAGGTTTCCAAGCTCAACGAGTGAATTTTCAATAAGAAGGACTATTGCGACGCCTGGGAACTGCATCTTTGGCTGTTGTCGATGCAGATCGATTGGAGATGTCGAATATCGAGGTTTCCAAGCTCAACGAGTGAATTTTCAATAAGAAGGACTATTGCGACGCCTGGGAACTGCATCTTTGGCTGTTGTCGATGCAGATCGATTGGAAATGTCAAATAACGCATTTTCCATGCTATAGGAGTGTATTTTTGATAATAAAGACTATTGTGACGCCGGGGAACTGAATCTTTAGCTGTTGTTGATGCAGATCGATTGGAAATGTTGAATAACGCGTTTTCCAAGCTCTACGAGTGAATTTTCAATAAGAAGGACTATTGCGACGCCTGGGAACTGCATCTTTGGCTGCTGTCGATGCAGATCGATTGGAAATGTCGAATATCACGTTTTCCAAGCTCTACGAGTGAATTTTCAATAAGGACTATGGCGACGCCTGGGAACTGAATCTTCAGCTGTTGTTGATGCAGATCGATTGGAAATGTCGAATATCGCATTTTCCATGCTAAGGAGTGTATTTTTGATAATAAAGACTATTGTGACGCCGGGGAACTGAATCTTTAGCTGTTGTTGATGCAGATCGATTGGAAATGTTGAATAACGCGTTTTCCAAGCTCTACGAGTGAATTTTCAATAAGAAGGACTATTGCGACGCCTGGGAACTGCATCTTTGGCTGCTGTCGATGCAGATCGATTGGAAATGTCGAATATCACGTTTTCCAAGCTCTACGAGTGAATTTTCAATAAGGACTATGGCGACGCCTGGGAACTGAATCTTCAGCTGTTGTTGATGCAGATCGATTGGAAATGTCGAATATCGCATTTTCCATGCTAAGGAGTGTATTTTTGATAATAAAGACTATTGCGACGACTGGGAACTGAATCTTTAGCTGTTGTCGATGCAGATCGATTGGAAATGTCGAATATCGCGTTTTCCAAGCTATACGAGTGAATTTTCAATAAGAAGGATTATTGCGACGCCTGGGAACTGAATCCTTAGCTGTTGTCGATGCAGGTCGATTGGAGATGTCGAATATCGAGGTTTCCAAGCTCAACGAGTGAATTTTCAATAAGAAGGACTATTGCGACGCCTGGGAACTGAATCTTTAGCTGTTGTTGATGCAGATCGATTGGAAATGTCGAATATCGCGTTTTCCCAGCTGTACGAGTAAATTTTCAATAAGGATTATTCCGACGCCTGGGAACTGAATCTTAACTGTTGTCGATGCAGGTCGATTGGAGATGTCGAATATCGAGGTTTCCAAGCTCAACGAGTAAATTTTCAATAAGAAGGACTATTGCGACGCCTGGGAACTGAATCCTTAGCTGTTGTCGATGCAGTTCGATTTGAAATGTCGAATATCGCGTTTTCCAAGCTATACGAGTGAATTTTCAATAAGAAGGACTATGGCGACGCCTGGGAACTGAATCTTCAGCTGTTGTTGATGCAGATCGATTGGAAATGTCGAATATCGCATTTTCCATGCTAAGGAGTGTTTTTTTTATAATAAAGACTATTGCGACGCCTGGGAACTGAATCCTTAGCTGTTGTCGATGCAGTTCGATTTGAAATGTCGAATATCGCGTTTTCCAGGCTGTACGAGTGAATTTTCAATAAGCACTATTGCGACGCCTGGGAACTCAATCTTTAGCTGTTGCCGATGCAGATCGATTGGAAATGTCGAATATCGCGTTTTCCAAGCTCTACGGTTGAATTTTCAATAAGGACTATTCCGACGCCTGGGAACTGAATCTTTAGCTGTTGGCGATGAAGGTCGATTGGAAATGTCGAATATCGCATTTTCCATGCTAAGGAGTGTTTTTTTTATAATAAAGACTATTGCGACGCCTGGGAACTGAATCCTTAGCTGTTGTCGATGCAGTTCGATTTGAAATGTCGAATATCGCGTTTTCCAGGCTGTACGAGTGAATTTTCAATAAGCACTATTGCGACGCCTGGGAACTCAATCTTTAGCTGTTGCCGATGCAGTTCGATTTGAAATGTCGAATATCGCGTTTTCCAAGCTATACGAGTGAATTTTCAATAAGAAGGACTATTGCGACGCCTGGGAACTGAATCCTTAGCTGTTGTCGATGCAGTTCGATTTGAAATGTCGAATATCGCGTTTTCCAGGCTGTACGAGTGAATTTTCAATAAGCACTATTGCGACGCCCGGGAACTGAATCTTTAGCTGTTGTTGATGCAGATCGATTGGAAATGTCGAATATCGCGTTTTCCCAGCTGTACGAGTGAATTTTCAATAAGGATTATTCCGACGCCTGGGAACTGAATCTTAACTGTTGTCGATGCAGGTCAATTGCAGGTGTCGAATATCGAGGTTTCCAAGCTAAACAAGTGAATTTTCAATAAGGACTATTGCGACGCCTGGGAACTGAATCTTTAGCTGTTGTCGATGCAGGTCGATTGGAGATGTCGAATATCGAGGTTTCCAAGCTCAACGAGTGAATTTTCAATAAGAAGGACTATTGCGACGCCTGGGAACTGAATCTTTAGCTGTTGTCGATGCAGATCGATTGGAAATGTCGAATGTCGCATTTTTCATGCTATACGAGTGTATTTCTGATAATAAGGACTATTGCGACGCCTGGGAACTGCATCTTTGGCTGTTGTCGATGCAGATCGATTAGAAATGTCGAATATCGAGTTTTCCAAGCTGTACGAGTGAATTTTCAATAAGCACTATTGCGACGCCTGGGAACTGAATCTTTAGCTGTTGTCGATGCAGGTTGATTGGAGATGTCGAATATCGAGGTTTCCAAGCTAAACTAGTGAATTTTCAATAAGAAGGACTATTGCGACGCCTGGGAACTCAATCTTTAGCTGTTGCCGATGCAGATCGATTGGAAATGTCGAATATCGCGTTTTCCAAGCTCTACGGTTGAATTTTCAATAAGGACTATTCCGACGCCTGGGAACTGAATCTTTAGCTGTTGTCGATGAAGGTCCATTGGAAATGTCGAATATCGCATTTTCCATGCTATAGGAGTGTATTTTTGATAATAAAGACTATTGCGACGACTGGGAACGGAATCTTTAGCTGTTGTCGATGCAGATCGATTGGAAATGTCGAATATCTCGTTTTCCAAGCTATACGAGTGAATTTACAATAAGCACTATTGCGACGCCCGGGAACTGAATCTTTAGCTGTTGTTGATGCAGATCGATTGGAAATGTCGAATATCGCATTTTCCAAGCTATAGGGGTGTATTTTTGATAACAAAGACTATTGCGTCGCCTGGGAACTGAATCCTTAGCTGTTGTTGATGCAGATCGATTGGAAATGTCGAATATCGCGTTTTCCCAGCTGTACGAGTGAATTTTCAATAAGGATTATTCCGACGCCTGGGAACTGAATCTTAACTGTTGTCGATGCAGGTCAATTGCAGATGTCGAATATCGAGGTTTCCAAGCTAAACAAGTGAATTTTCAATAAGGACTATTGCGACGCCTGGGAACTGAATCTTTAGCTGTTGTCGATGCAGGTCGATTGGAGATGTCGAATATCGAGGTTTCCAAGCTCAACGAGTGAATTTTCAATAAGAAGGGCTATTGCGACGCCTGGGAACTGAATCTTTAGCTGTTGTCGATGCAGATCGATTGGAAATGTCGAATGTCGCATTTTCCATGCTATACGAGTGTATTTTTGATAATAAGGACGATTGCGACGCCTGGGAACTGAATCTGTAGCTGTTGTCGATGCAGATCGATTGGAAATGTCAAATACCGCGTTTTCCAAGTTCTACGAGTGAATTTTCAATAAGAAGGACTATTGCGACGCCTGGGAACTGAATCTTTAGCTGTTGTTGATGCAGATCGATTGGAAATGTCGAGTATCGCGTTTTCCAAGCTCAACGAATGAATTTTCAATAAGAAGGACTATTGCGACGCCTGGGAACTGAATCTTTAGCTGTTGTTGATGCAGATCGATTGGAAATGTCGAATATCGCATTTTCCATGCTATACGAGTGTATTTTTGATGATAAAGACTATTGCGACGCCTGGGAACTGAATCTTTAGCTGTTGTTGATGCAGATCGATTGGAAATGTCGAATAACGCGTTTTCCAAGCTCTACGAGTGAATTTTCAATAAGAAGGACTATTGCGACGCCTCGGAACTGCATCTTTGGCTGTTGTCGATGCAGGTCGATTGGAGATGTCGAATATCGAGGTTTCCAAGCTCAACGAGTGAATTTTCAATAAGAAGGACTATTGCGACGCCTGGGAACTGAATCTTTAGCTGTTGTTGATGCAGATCGATTGGAAATGTCGAGTATCGCGTTTTCCAAGCTCAACGAATGAATTTTCAATAAGAAGGACTATTGCGACGCCTGGGAACTGCATCTTTGGCTGTTGTCGATGCAGTTCGATTGGAAATTTCGAATATCGCGTTTTCCAAGCTCTACGAGTGAATTTTCAATAAGGACTATTGCGACGCCTGGGAACTGAATCTTTAGCTGTTGTCGATGCACATCGATTGGAAATGTCGAATATCGCGTTTTCCAGGCTGTACGAGTGAATTTTCAATAAGCACTATTGCGACGCCCGGGAACTGAATCTTTAGCTGTTGTTGATGCAGATCGATTGGAAATGTCGAATATCGCGTTTTCCCAGCTGTACGAGTGAATTTTCAATAAGGATTATTCCGACGCCTGGGAACTGAATCTTAACTGTTGTCGATGCAGGTCAATTGCAGGTGTCGAATATCGAGGTTTCCAAGCTAAACAAGTGAATTTTCAATAAGGACTATTGCGACGCCTGGGAACTGAATCTTTAGCTGTTGTCGATGCAGGTCGATTGGAGATGTCGAATATCGAGGTTTCCAAGCTCAACGAGTGAATTTTCAATAAGAAGGACTATTGCGACGCCTGGGAACTGAATCTTTAGCTGTTGTCGATGCAGATCGATTGGAAATGTCGAATGTCGCATTTTTCATGCTATACGAGTGTATTTCTGATAATAAGGACTATTGCGACGCCTGGGAACTGCATCTTTGGCTGTTGTCGATGCAGATCGATTAGAAATGTCGAATATCGAGTTTTCCAAGCTGTACGAGTGAATTTTCAATAAGCACTATTGCGACGCCTGGGAACTGAATCTTTAGCTGTTGTCGATGCAGGTTGATTGGAGATGTCGAATATCGAGGTTTCCAAGCTAAACTAGTGAATTTTCAATAAGAAGGACTATTGCGACGCCTGGGAACTCAATCTTTAGCTGTTGCCGATGCAGATCGATTGGAAATGTCGAATATCGCGTTTTCCAAGCTCTACGGTTGAATTTTCAATAAGGACTATTCCGACGCCTGGGAACTGAATCTTTAGCTGTTGTCGATGAAGGTCCATTGGAAATGTCGAATATCGCATTTTCCATGCTATAGGAGTGTATTTTTGATAATAAAGACTATTGCGACGACTGGGAACGGAATCTTTAGCTGTTGTCGATGCAGATCGATTGGAAATGTCGAATATCTCGTTTTCCAAGCTATACGAGTGAATTTACAATAAGCACTATTGCGACGCCCGGGAACTGAATCTTTAGCTGTTGTTGATGCAGATCGATTGGAAATGTCGAATATCGCATTTTCCAAGCTATAGGGGTGTATTTTTGATAACAAAGACTATTGCGTCGCCTGGGAACTGAATCCTTAGCTGTTGTTGATGCAGATCGATTGGAAATGTCGAATATCGCGTTTTCCCAGCTGTACGAGTGAATTTTCAATAAGGATTATTCCGACGCCTGGGAACTGAATCTTAACTGTTGTCGATGCAGGTCAATTGCAGATGTCGAATATCGAGGTTTCCAAGCTAAACAAGTGAATTTTCAATAAGGACTATTGCGACGCCTGGGAACTGAATCTTTAGCTGTTGTCGATGCAGGTCGATTGGAGATGTCGAATATCGAGGTTTCCAAGCTCAACGAGTGAATTTTCAATAAGAAGGGCTATTGCGACGCCTGGGAACTGAATCTTTAGCTGTTGTCGATGCAGATCGATTGGAAATGTCGAATGTCGCATTTTCCATGCTATGCTTTGCCCGTGGATTTACGGAATAAATAATAATAATAATAATAATAATATACGAGTGTATTTTTGATAATAAGGACGATTGCGACGCCTGGGAACTGAATCTGTAGCTGTTGTCGATGCAGATCGATTGGAAATGTCAAATACCGCGTTTTCCAAGTTCTACGAGTGAATTTTCAATAAGAAGGACTATTGCGACGCCTGGGAACTGAATCTTTAGCTGTTGTTGATGCAGATCGATTGGAAATGTCGAGTATCGCGTTTTCCAAGCTCAACGAATGAATTTTCAATAAGAAGGACTATTGCGACGCCTGGGAACTGAATCTTTAGCTGTTGTTGATGCAGATCGATTGGAAATGTCGAATATCGCATTTTCCATGCTATACGAGTGTATTTTTGATGATAAAGACTATTGCGACGCCTGGGAACTGAATCTTTAGCTGTTGTTGATGCAGATCGATTGGAAATGTCGAATAACGCGTTTTCCAAGCTCTACGAGTGAATTTTCAATAAGAAGGACTATTGCGACGCCTCGGAACTGCATCTTTGGCTGTTGTCGATGCAGGTCGATTGGAGATGTCGAATATCGAGGTTTCCAAGCTCAACGAGTGAATTTTCAATAAGAAGGACTATTGCGACGCCTGGGAACTGAATCTTTAGCTGTTGTTGATGCAGATCGATTGGAAATGTCGAGTATCGCGTTTTCCAAGCTCAACGAATGAATTTTCAATAAGAAGGACTATTGCGACGCCTGGGAACTGCATCTTTGGCTGTTGTCGATGCAGTTCGATTGGAAATTTCGAATATCGCGTTTTCCAAGCTCTACGAGTGAATTTTCAATAAGGACTATTGCGACGCCTGGGAACTGAATCTTTAGCTGTTGTCGATGCACATCGATTGGAAATGTCGAATATCGCGTTTTCCAAGCTCTACCAGTGAATTTTCAATAAGGACTATTGCGACGCCTGGGAACTGAATCTTTAGCTGTTGTCGATGCAGGTCGATTGGAGATGTCGAATATCGAGGTTTCCAAGCTCAACGAGTGAATTTTCAATAAGAAGGACTATTGCGACGCCTGGGAACTGAATCTTTAGCTGTTGTTGATGCAGATCGATTGGAAATGTCGAGTATCGCGTTTTCCAAGCTCAACGAATGAATTTTCAATAAGAAGGACTATTGCGACGCCTGGGAACTGAATCTTTAGCTGTTGTCGATGCAGGTCGATTGGAGATGTCGAATATCGAGGTTTCCAAGCTCAACGAGTGAATTTTCAATAAGAAGGACTATTGCGGCGCCTGGGAATTGAATCTTTAGCTGTTGTCGATGCAGATCGATTGGAAATGTCGAATATCGCGTTTTCCAAGTTCTACGAGTGAATTTTCAATAAGAAGGACTATAGCGACGCCTGGGAACTGCATCTTTGGCTGTTGTCGATGCAGATCGATTGGAAATGTCGAATATCGCGTTTTTCAAGCTCTACGAGTGAATTTTCAATAAGGACTATTGTGACGCCTGGGAACTGAATCTTTAGCTGTTGTTCATGCAGATCGATTGGAAATGTCAAATATCGCATTTTCCATGCTATAGGAGTGTATTTTTGATAATAAAGAATATTGCGACGCCTGGGAACTGAATCTTTTGCTGTTGTTGATGCAGATCGATTGGAAATGTTGAATAACGCGTTTTCCAAGCTCTACGAGTGAATTTTCAATAAGAAGGACTATTGCGACGCCTGGGAACTGCATCTTTGGCTGTTGTCGATGCAGATCGATTGGAAATGTCGAATATCACGTTTTCCAAGCTATACGAGTGAATTTTCAATAAGGACAATTGCGACGCCTGGGAATTGAATCTTTAGCTGTTGTTGATGCAGATCGATTGCAAATGCCGAATATCGCGTTTTCCAAGCTCTACGAGTGAATTTTCAATAAGGACTATTGCGACGCCTGGGAACTGAATCTTTAGCTGTTGTCGATGCAGGTCGATTGGAGATGTCGAATATCGCATTTTCCATGCTATAGGGGTGTATTTTTGATAATAAAGACTATTGCGTCGCCTGGGAACTGAATCCTTAGCTGTTGTTGATGCAGATCGATGGGAAATGTCGAATATCGCATTTTCCATGCTATAGGGGTGTATTTTTGATAATAAAGACTATTGCGTCGCCTGGGAACTGAATCCTTAGCTGTTGTTGATGCAGATCGATTGGAAATGTCGAATATCGCGTTTTCCCAGCTGTACGAGTGAATTTTCAATAACGATTATTCCGACGCCTGGGAACTGAATCTTAACTGTTGTCGATGCAGGTCAATTGCAGATGTCGAATATCGAGGTTTCCAAGCTAAACAAGTGAATTTTCAATAAGAAGGACTATTGCGACGCCTGGGAACTGAATCTTTAGCTGTTGTCGATGCAGGTCGATTGGAGATGTCGAATATCGAGGTTTCCAAGCTCAACGAGTGAATTTTCAATAAGAAGGACTATTGCGACGCCTGGGAATTGAATCTTTAGCTGTTTTCGATGCAGATCGATTGGAAATGTCGAATGTCGCATTTTCCATGCTATACGAGTGTATTTTTGATAATAAGGACGATTGTGACACATGGGAACTGAATCTGTAGCTGTTGTCGATGCAGATCGTTTGGAAATGTCGAATATCGCGTTTTCCAAGTCATACGAGTGAATTTTCAATAAGAAGGGCTATAGCGACGCATGGGAACTGCATCTTTGGCTGCTGTCGATGCAGATCGATTGGAAATGTCGAATATCGCGTTTTCCAAGCTCTACGAGTGAATTTTCAATAAGGAATATTGCGACGCCTGGGAGCTGAATCTTTAGCTGTTGTTCATGCAGATCGATTGGAAATGTCAAATATGGCATTTTCCATGCTATAGGAGTGTATTTTCGATAATAAAGACTATTGCGACGCCTGGGAACTGAATCTTTAGCTGTTGTTGATGCAGATCGATTGGAAATGTTGAATAACGCGTTTTCCAAGCTCTACGAGTGAATTTTCAATAAGAAGGACTATTGCGACGACTGGGAACTGCATCTTTGGCTGTTGTCGATGCAGATCGATTGGAAATGTCGAATATCACGTTTTCCAAGCTATACGAGTGAATTTTCAATAAGGACTATTGCGACGCCTGGGAATTGAATCTTTAGCTGTTGTTGATGCAGATCGATTGGAAATGCCGAATATCGCGTTTTCCAAGCTCTAGGAGTGAATTTTCAATAAGGACTATTGCGACGCCTGGGAACTGAATCTTTAGCTGTTGCCGATGCAGGTCGATTGGAGATGTGGAATATCGAGGTATCCAAGCTCAACGAGTGAATTTTCAATAAGAAGGACTATTGCGACGCCTGGGAACTGAATCTTTAGCTTTTGTCGATGCAGATCGATTGGAAATGTCGAATATTACGTTTTCCAAGCTCTACGAGTGAATTTTCAATAAGGACTATTGCGACGCCTGGGAATTGAATCTTTAGCTGCTGTTGATGCAGATCGATTGGAAATGCCGAATATCGCGTTTTCCAAGCTCTACGAGTGAATTTTCAATAAGGACTATTGCGACGCCTGGGAACTGAATCTTTAGCTGTTGGCGATGCAGGTCGATTGGAGATGTCGAATATCGAGGTATCCAAGCTCAACGAGTGCATTTTCAATAAGAAGGACTATTGCGACGCCTGGGAACTGAATCTTTAGCTTTTGTCGATGCAGATCGATTAGAAATGTCGAATATCGCGTTTTCCATGCTGTACGAGTGAATTTTCAATAAGCACTATTGCGACGCCTGGGATCTGAATCTTTAGCTGTTGTCGATGCAGGTTGATTGGAGATGTCGAATATCGAGGTTTCCAAGCTAAACAAGTGAATTTTCAATAAGAAGGACTATTGCGACGCCTGGGAACTCAATCTTTAGCTGTTGCCGATGCAGATCGATTGGAAATGTCGAATATCGCGTTTTCCAAGCTCTACGGTTGAATATTCAATAAGGACTATTCCGACGCCTGGGAACTGAATCTTTAGCTGTTGTCGATGAAGGTCGATTGGAAATGTCGAATATCGCATTTTCCATGCTATAGGAGTGTATTTTTGATAATAAAGACTATTGCGACGACTGGGAACTGAATCCTTAGCTGTTGTTGATGCAGATCGATTGGAAATGTCGAATATCGCGTTTTCCCAGCTGTACGAGTGAATTTTCAATAAGGATTATTCCGACGCCTGGGAACTGAATCTTAACTGTTGTCGATGCAGGTCAATTGCAGATGTCGAATATCGAGGTTTCCAAGCTAAACAAGTGAATTTTCAATAAGAAGGACTATTGCGACGCCTGGGAACTGAATCTTTAGCTGTTGTCGATGCAGGTCGATTGGAGATGTCGAATATCGAGGTTTCCAAGCTCAACGAGTGAATTTTCAATAAGAAGGACTATTGCGACGCCCGGGAACTGAATCTTTAACTGTTGTCGATGCAGGTCGATTGGAGATGTCGAATATCGAGGTTTCCATGCTCAACGAGTGAATTTTCAATAAGAAGGACTATTGCGACGCCTGGGAATTGAATCTTTAGCTGTTGTCGATGCAGATCGATTGGAAATGTCGAATGTCGCATTTTCCATGCTATACGTGTGTATTTTTGATAATAAGGACGATTGCGACGCCTGGGAACTGTATCTGTAACTGTTGTCGATGCAGATCGATTGGAAATGACGAATACCGCGTTTTCCAAGTTCTACGAGTGAATTTTCAATAAGAAGGACTATTGCGACGCCTGGGAACTGCATGTTTGGTTGTTGTCGATGCAGATCGATTGGAAATGTCGAATATCGCGTTCTCCAAGCTCTACGAGTGAATTTTCAATAAGGACTATTGCGACGCCTGGGAACTGAATCTTTAGCTGTTGTTGATGCAGATCGAATGGAAATGTCGAATAACGCGTTTTCCAAGCTCTACGAGTGAATTTTCAATAAGAAGGACTATTGTGACGTGCCGACCTGCTTCTCTCAGATCGGCCCTTATTTTTTCTTTCTTCTCTTATATATATACGCTATGATGTGAACGCTAGACTGCCCTCGCGGCTATGCAACGTCCGGCATACACTGAGCAAACATTCTAACTGCAAACATTCTAATTCCAAACATTCTAATCCCATACATTCTTCTTCCAATCATTCTAATTGCAAACATTCTAACTCCAAACATTCTAACTTCAAACCTCGTCCTTATTTGCCTAGTTTCTTTACCTCGCTCCTTTTTACTTCAGACAAACCACAACAAGTAAACCCTTTACTTAATTCCACGATATGTTCTAACAATATTAGTCCCCTTTCGCGTCCCGAGAGTATCCCTCACTACACGAGGAAGCATTCCCTTTCGCGTCCCGAGAGTATCCCTCACTACACGAGGAAGCATCCCCTTTCGCGTCCCGAGAGTATCCCTCACTACACGAGGAAGCATCCCCTTTCGCGTCCCGAGAGTATCCCTCACTACACAAGGAAGCATCCCTTTTCGCGTCCCGAGAGTATCCCTCACTACACGAAGAAGCATCCCCTTTTGCGTCCCTTAAATTCACCAAAACTTACAAGGAAGTTGCCCATAATCGCGCCCTCTCGAGCCCCTCACTACACGAGGATAATGTTCCCAAAACCATTTAACTTACAGTACCATGGATCTGAAACACAAAAATTATACAATTAATGTCTACTAATAATTAAAACCCAGTTTAAGAGTTAATAGATAACCACTGCCAGTTGAGAACCACTGCCAGTTGAGAACCACTGCCAGTTGAGAACCTCTGCCGTTTGAGAACCACTGCCGTTTGAGAACCACTGCCGTTTGAGAACCCCTGCCGTTTGAGAACCACTGCCGTTTGAGAACCCCTGCCGTTTGAGAACCCCTGCCGTTTGAGAACCACTGCCGTTTGAGAAACCCTGCCGGTTGAGAACCACTGCCGTTTGAGAACCCCTGCCGATTGAGAACACCTGCCAACGGCGAACCACTGAAGCGTACTATAAATAAGCCAGCACCACCAGAGGAGCAATTCAGTATTCAGTTCCATCAGTGCAGTTCAGTTCAACGTTTCATCAGTGCATCAGTTCAACGATCAGTTCAGTTCAGTGATTTGCTCCGCCTGCTGCTGGAAAACGCCTCCGATTCGATCGGTATTTAATTCATTTAATTCAATAAGAACATAGAATATTTTGCGATCTACTCCTATCTATTCAATAGGAACATAGAATATTTTCGTTGATCTAATTCATTTAATCCGATAAGAACATAGAATAATTCTCGATTTAATTCATTTAATTCAATAAGAACATAGAATATTTTGCGATCTATTCCTATCTATTTAACAGGAACATAGAATATTCTCAATTCAATCAAAACATTACGGAACACAGAATATTTGCTGGATTAAATTCAGATAATTCACTAAAGAACTTAGTAGTCGCTCAGTCGTCCAGCAGCTTCGCGACAGTGAACATCGATACTTCGTTCTACCTCTCGGTAGTCCCGTAAATTACTTTCGGATATTACTTAAGCTACGAATGTCAAACAAGTATTTTACAAATAAGTGAACAACGACCTGTCAATAGTGAATAAACCACTTGTGATCAACATACTGCTCTACAATCTGAATTGAAAACCTTCCTTCGTGTTACTCTACGATTTCTCCGATTGAATAAAGATTCCCTACGAAACGTGGGAAGAAGAATTAGAGGACGAAGAGTTTCAAGGTCCCTGGGACGGTGTCTTACCTATAGATTACGCAGTCACATACCAGCCGTTGCTGAACATATGTTGTTCTAAGATCGCTGCCGAGTCCATTTACGTGAACAATTGGGGTTCCCGTCTCTGCAGCGATTGCTATACTTATCTTGCCCCAGACCGGATACAAGAATACCAGCCGGGAGGCTGGCACGACATGTGCTCGTACGAATCATCGCTACGCATTTCCATCTGCACCAACTGCACCTCAAGAATATCAGTTGTTCAGCCTGCAGCCCAGTGCCCGGAGTGTATCGAGCAGTATTTCGACTTATCTACCGAGGAACTGTGGGACGTTCAGGCCGAATTCATCAAGGAAGTCATCACGCGCTGGTGAACCCTTGCATTCAGTCGACAGGACGTATTTCGCCCCATGATATCGTGAGTTTTTAATAATCATTGCCAACATAGCGAGCTCTATCTCGCCTTATACCACATTATATCTTACCCAAATAACAACACGTATATTGCATCCTAAGAGTGAGACGTTTGTTTCCGGGGCATGGTCTCCTTCCGTAAATTCCCTTTTCATTTCCTTCTTACCTTTCATTCCTCCTTGGCGTGGCGAATCATTTACGTTGCCCCTAAGGATTTCCTTCCTCCTTCTTACCTTTCATTCCTCCTTGGCGTGGCGAATCATTTACGTTGCCCCTAAGGATTTCCTTTCCATCTTCATACCTTTCTTTCCTCCTTGGCGTGGCGAATCATTTACGTTGCCCCTAAGGATTTCCTTCCTCCTCCTACCTTCATTTCCTCCTTGGCGTGGCGAATCATTTACGTTGCCCCTAAGGATTTCCTTCCTCCTTCTTACCTTTCATTCCTCCTTGGCGTGGCGAATCATTTACGTTGCCCCTAAGGATTTCCTTTCCTTCTTCCTACCTTTCTTTCCTCCTTGGCGTGGCGAATCATTTACGTTGCCCCTAAGGATTCCATTTCCTTCTTCTTACCTTTCCATCCTCCTTGACCCCTATCCGACTTCCTACTGTCCGATTCCCTAAGGAGAACAAGTCACTGAATAAATCACTCTGGGACACTTTTCTTGATACAAAAAGGACTTGTTTCTTGTGCAATACCAAATAGCCCAGTATAAAATAGCGTAAATCCCCCTTCAGTTCTTTGCGCAGCAGCCCTGCGTCTTTGAACGGCGTGTCTTTTCCAGATCGCAATCTGGAACTTGACACTATTGCGACGCCTGGGAACTGCATCTTTGGCTGTTGTCGATGCAGATCGATTGGAAATGTCGAATATCACGTTTTCCAAGCTCTACGAGTGAATATTCAATAAGGACTATTGCGACGCCTGGGAACTGAATCTTTAGCTGTTGTCGATGCAGATCGATTGGAAATGTCGAATATCGCGTTTTCCAAGCTCTACGAGTGAATTTTCAATAAGAAGGACTATTGCGACGCCTGGGAACTGCATCTTTGGCTGTTGTCGATGCAGGTCGATTGGAGATGTCGAATATCGAGGTTTCCAAGCTCAACGAATGAATTTTCAATAAGAAGGACTATTGCGACGCCTGGGAATTGAATCTTTAGCTGTTGTCGATGCAGGTCGATTGGAGATGTCGAATATCGAGGTTTCCAAGCTCAACGAGTGAATTTTCAATAAGGCGGACTATTGCGACGCCTGGGAACTGAATCTGTAGCTGTTGTCGATGCAGATCGATTGGAAATGTCGAATATCGCGTTTTCCAAGCTGTACGGATGAATTTTCAATAAGCACTATGGCGACGCCTGGGAACTGAATCTTCAGCTGTTGTTGCTGCAGATCGATTGGCAATGTCGAATATCGCATTTTCCATGCTATAGGAGTGTTTTTTTTATAATAAAGACTATTGCGACGCCTGGGAACTGAATCCTTAGCTGTTGTCGATACAGTTCGATTGGAAATGTCGAATATCGCGTTTTCCAAGCTGTACGAATGAATTTTCAATAAGCACTATTGCGACGCCTGGGAACTGAATCTTTAGCTGTTGTTGATGCAGATCGATTGGAAATGTTGAATATCGCGTTTTCCATGCTATAGGAGTGTTTTTTTTATAATAAAGACTATTGCGACGCCTGGGAACTGAATCCTTAGCTGTTGTCGATGCAGTTCGATTGGAAATGTCGAATATCGCGTTTTCCAAGCTCTACGAGTGAATTTTCAATAAGGACTATTCCGACGCCTGGGAACTGAATCTTTAGCTGTTGTTGATGCAGATCGATTGGAAATGTCGAATATCGCGTTTTCCAAGCTCTACGAGTGAATTTTCAATAAGGACTATTCCGACGCCCGGGAACTGAATCTTTAGCTGTTGTCGATGCAGGTCGATTGGAGATGTCGAATATCGAGGTTTCCAAGCTCAACGAGGGAATTTTCAATAAGAAGGACTATTGCGACGCCTGGGAACTGAATCCTTAGCTGTTGTCGATGCAGGTCGATTGGAGATGTCGAATATCGAGGTTTCCAAGCTCAACGAGTGAATTTTCAATAAGAAGGACTATTGCGACGCCTGGGAACTGAATCTTTAGCTGTTGTCGATGCAGATCGATTGGAAATGTCGAATGTCGCATTTTTCATGCTATACGAGTATATTTCTGATAATAAGGACGATTGCGACGCCTGGGAACTGAATCTGTAGCTGTTGTCGATGCAGATCGATTGGAAGTGTCGAATATCGCGTTTTCCAAGCTGTACGAATGAATTTTCAATAAGCACTATTGCGACGCCCGGGAACTGAATCTTTAGCTGTTGTTGATGCAGATCGATTGGAAATGTCGAATATCGCATTTTCCATTCTATAAGAGTGTATTTTTGATAATAAAGACTATTGTGACGCCTGGGAACTGAATCCTTAGCTGTTGTTGGTGCAGATCGATTGGAAATGTCGAATATCGCGTTTTCCAAGCTGAACGAGTGAATTTTCAATAAGGATTATTCCGACGCCTGGGAACTGAATCTTAACTGTTGTCGATGCAGGTCAATTGCAGATGTCGAATATCGAGGTTTCCAAGCTAAGCAAGTGAATTTTCAATAAGAAGGACTATTGCGACGCCTGGGAACTGAATCTTTAGCTGTTGTCGATGCAGGTCGATTGGAGATGTCGAATATCGAGGTTTCCAAGCTCAACGAGTGAATTTTCAATAAGAAGGACTATTGCGACGCCTGGGAACTGAATCTTTAGCTGTTGTCGATGCAGATCGATTGGAAATGTCGAATATCACGTTTTCCAAGCTCTACGAGTGAATTTTCAATAAGGACTATTGCGACGCCTGGGAACTGAATCTTTAGCTGTTGTCGATGCAGGTCGATTGGCGATGTCGAATATCGAGGTTTCCAAGCTAAACAAGTGAATTTTCAATAAGAAGGACTATTGCGACGCCTGGGAACAGAATCTTTAGCGGTTGTCGATACAGGTCGATTGGAGATGTCGAATATCGAGGTTTCCAAGCTCAACGAGTGAATTTTCAATAAGAAGGACTATTGCGACGCCTGGGAACTGAATCCTTAGCTGTTGTCGATGCAGGTCGATTGGAGATGTCGAATATCGAGGTTTCCAAGCTCAACGAGTGAATTTTCAATAAGAAGGACTATTGCGACGCCTGGGAACTGAATCTTTAGCTGTTGTCGATGCAGATCGATTGGAAATGTCGAATGTCGCATTTTTCATGCTATACGAGTATATTTCTGATAATAAGGACGATTGCGACGCCTGGGAACTGAATCTGTAGCTGTTGTCGATGCAGATCGATTGGAAGTGTCGAATATCGCGTTTTCCAAGCTATACGAGTGAATTTTCAATAAGCACTATTGCGACGCCCGGGAACTGAATCTTTAGCTGTTGTTGATGCAGATCGATTGGAAATGTCGAATATCGCATTTTCCATTCTATAGGAGTGTATTTTTGATAATAAAGACTATTGTGACGCCTGGGAACTGAATCCTTAGCTGTTGTTGGTGCAGATCGATTGGAAATGTCGAATATCGCGTTTTCCAAGCTGAACGAGTTAATTTTCAATAAGGATTATTCCGACGCCTGGGAACTGAATCTTAACTGTTGTCGATGCAGGTCAATTGCAGATGTCGAATATCGAGGTTTCCAAGCTAAGCAAGTGAATTTTCAATAAGAAGGACTATTGCGACGCCTGGGAACTGAATCTTTAGCTGTTGTCGATGCAGGTCGATTGGAGATGTCGAATATCGAGGTTTCCAAGCTCAACGAATGAATTTTCAATAAGAAGGACTATTGCGACGCCTGGGAACTGAATCTTTAGCTGTTGTCGATGCAGGTCGATTGGAGATGTCGAATATCGAGGTTTCCAAGCTCTACGAGTGAATTTTCAATAAGGACTATTGCGACGCCTGGGAACTGAATCTTTAGCTGTTGTCGATGCAGGTCGATTGGCGATGTCGAATATCGAGGTTTCCAAGCTAAACAAGTGAATTTTCAATAAGAAGGACTATTGCGACGCCTGGGAACAGAATCTTTAGCGGTTGTCGATACAGGTCGATTGGAGATGTCGAATATCGAGGTTTCCAAGCTCAACGAGTGAATTTTCAATAAGAAGGACTATTGCGACGCCTGGGAACTGAATCCTTAGCTGTTGTCGATGCAGGTCGATTGGAGATGTCGAATATCGAGGTTTCCAAGCTCAACGAGTGAATTTTCAATAAGAAGGACTATTGCGACGCCTGGGAACTGAATCTTTAGCTGTTGTCGATGCAGATCGATTGGAAATGTCGAATGTCGCATTTTTCATGCTATACGAGTGTATTTCTGATAATAAGGACGATTGCGACGCCTGGGAACTGAATCTGTAGCTGTTGTCGATGCAGATCGATTGGAAGTGTCGAATATCGCGTTTTCCAAGCTATACGAGTGAATTTTCAATAAGCACTATTGCGACGCCCGGGAACTGAGTCTTTAGCTGTTGTTGATGCAGATCGATTGGAAATGTCGAATATCGCATTTTCCATTCTATAGGAGTGTACTATTGATAATAAAGACTATTGTGACGCCTGGGAACTGAATCCTTAGCTGTTGTTGGTGCAGATCGATTGGAAATGTCGAATATCGCGTTTTCCAAGCTGAACGAGTGAATTTTCAATAAGGATTATTCCGACGCCTGGGAACTGAATCTTAACTGTTGTCGATGCAGGTCAATTGCAGATGTCGAATATCGAGGTTTCCAAGCTAAACAAGTGAATTTTCAATAAGAAGGACTATTGCGACGCCTGGGAACTGAATCTTTAGCTGTTGTCGATGCAGGTCGATTGGAGATGTCGAATATCGAGGTTTCCAAGCTCAACGTGTGAATTTTCAATAAGAAGAACTATTGCGACGCCTGGGAACTGAAGCTTTAGCTGTTGTCGTTGCAGGTGGATTGGAGATGTCGAATATCGAGGTTTCCAAGCTCAACGAGTGAATTTTCAATAAGAAGGACTATTGCGACGCCTGGGAATTGAATCTTTAGCTGTTGTCGATGCAGATCGATTGGAAATGTCGAATGTCGCATTTTCCATGCTATACGAGTGTATTTTTGATAATAAGGACGATTGCGACGCCTGGGAACTGAATCTGTAGCTGTTGTCGATGCAGATCGATTGGAAATGTCGAATACCGCGTTTTCCAAGTTCTACGAGTGAATTTTCAATAAGAAGGACTATTGCGACGCCTGGGTACTGAATCTTTAGCTGTTGTTGATGCAGATCGATTGGAAATGTCGAATATCGCATTTTCCATGCTATACGAGTGTATTTTTGATAATAAAGACTATTGCGACGCCTGGGAACTGAATCTTTAGCTGTTGTTGATGCAGATCGATTGGAAATGTCGAATAACGCGTTTTCCAAGCTCTACGAGTGAATTTTCAATAAGAAGGACTATTGCGACGCCTGGGAACTGCATCTTTGGCTGTTGTCGATGCAGATCGATTGGAAATGTCGAATATCACGTTTTCCAAGCTCTACGAGTGAATTTTCAATAAGGACTATTGCGACGCCAGGGAACTGAATCTTTAGCTGTTGTCGATGCAGATCGATTGGAAATGTCAAATATCGCGTTTTCCAAGCTCTACCAGTGAATTTTCAATAAGAAGGACTATTGCGACGCCTGGGAACTGCATCTTTGGCTGTTGTCGATGCAGGTCGATTGGAGATGTCGAATATCGAGGTTTCCAAGCTCAACGAATGAATTTTCAATAAGAAGGACTATTGCGACGCCTGGGAACTGAATCTTTAGCTGTTGTCGATGCAGGTCGATTGGAGATGTCGAATATCGAGGTTTCCAAGCTCAACGAGTGAATTTTCAATAAGAAGGACTATTGCGACGCCTGGGAACTGAATCCTTAGCTGTTGTCGATGCAGGTCGATTGGAGATGTCGAATATCGAGGTTTCCAAGCTCAACGAGTGAATTTTCAATAAGAAGGACTATTGCGACGCCTGGGAACTGAATCTTTAGCTGTTGTCGATGCAGATCGATTGGAAATGTCGAATGTCGCATTTTTCATGCTATACGAGTATATTTCTGATAATAAGGACGATTGCGACGCCTGGGAACTGAATCTGTAGCTGTTGTCGATGCAGATCGATTGGAAGTGTCGAATATCGCGTTTTCCAAGCTATACGAGTGAATTTTCAATAAGCACTATTGCGACGCCCGGGAACTGAATCTTTAGCTGTTGTTGATGCAGATCGATTGGAAATGTCGAATATCGCATTTTCCATTCTATAGGAGTGTATTTTTGATAATAAAGACTATTGTGACGCCTGGGAACTGAATCCTTAGCTGTTGTTGGTGCAGATCGATTGGAAATGTCGAATATCGCGTTTTCCAAGCTGAACGAGTGAATTTTCAATAAGGATTATTCCGACGCCTGGGAACTGAATCTTAACTGTTGTCGATGCAGGTCAATTGCAGATGTCGAATATCGAGGTTTCCAAGCTAAGCAAGTGAATTTTCAATAAGAAGGACTATTGCGACGCCTGGGAACTGAATCTTTAGCTGTTGTCGATGCAGGTCGATTGGAGATGTCGAATATCGAGGTTTCCAAGCTCAACGAGTGAATTTTCAATAAGAAGGACTATTGCGACGCCTGGGAACTGAATCTTTAGCTGTTGTCGATGCAGATCGATTGGAAATGTCGAATATCACGTTTTCCAAGCTCTACGAGTGAATTTTCAATAAGGACTATTGCGACGCCTGGGAACTGAATCTTTAGCTGTTGTCGATGCAGGTCGATTGGCGATGTCGAATATCGAGGTTTCCAAGCTAAACAAGTGAATTTTCAATAAGAAGGACTATTGCGACGCCTGGGAACAGAATCTTTAGCGGTTGTCGATACAGGTCGATTGGAGATGTCGAATATCGAGGTTTCCAAGCTCAACGAGTGAATTTTCAATAAGAAGGACTATTGCGACGCCTGGGAACTGAATCCTTAGCTGTTGTCGATGCAGGTCGATTGGAGATGTCGAATATCGAGGTTTCCAAGCTCAACGAGTGAATTTTCAATAAGAAGGACTATTGCGACGCCTGGGAACTGAATCTTTAGCTGTTGTCGATGCAGATCGATTGGAAATGTCGAATGTCGCATTTTTCATGCTATACGAGTATATTTCTGATAATAAGGACGATTGCGACGCCTGGGAACTGAATCTGTAGCTGTTGTCGATGCAGATCGATTGGAAGTGTCGAATATCGCGTTTTCCAAGCTATACGAGTGAATTTTCAATAAGCACTATTGCGACGCCCGGGAACTGAATCTTTAGCTGTTGTTGATGCAGATCGATTGGAAATGTCGAATATCGCATTTTCCATTCTATAGGAGTGTATTTTTGATAATAAAGACTATTGTGACGCCTGGGAACTGAATCCTTAGCTGTTGTTGGTGCAGATCGATTGGAAATGTCGAATATCGCGTTTTCCAAGCTGAACGAGTGAATTTTCAATAAGGATTATTCCGACGCCTGGGAACTGAATCTTAACTGTTGTCGATGCAGGTCAATTGCAGATGTCGAATATCGAGGTTTCCAAGCTAAGCAAGTGAATTTTCAATAAGAAGGACTATTGCGACGCCTGGGAACTGAATCTTTAGCTGTTGTCGATGCAGGTCGATTGGAGATGTCGAATATCGAGGTTTCCAAGCTCAACGAGTGAATTTTCAATAAGAAGGACTATTGCGACGCCTGGGAACTGAATCTTTAGCTGTTGTCGATGCAGATCGATTGGAAATGTCGAATATCACGTTTTCCAAGCTCTACGAGTGAATTTTCAATAAGGACTATTGCGACGCCTGGGAACTGAATCTTTAGCTGTTGTCGATGCAGGTCGATTGGCGATGTCGAATATCGAGGTTTCCAAGCTAAACAAGTGAATTTTCAATAAGAAGGACTATTGCGACGCCTGGGAACAGAATCTTCAGCTGTTGTCGATGCAGATCGATTGGAAATGTCGAATGTCGCATTTTCCATGCTATACGAGTGTATTTTTGATAATAAGGACGATTGCGACGCCTGGGAACTGAATCTGTAGCTGTTGTCGATGCAGATCGATTGGAAATGTCAAATACCGCGTTTTCCAAGTTCTACGAGTGAATTTTCAATAAGAAGGACTATTGCGACGCCTGGGAACTGAATCTTTAGCTGTTGTTGATGCAGATCGATTGGAAATGTCGAGTATCGCGTTTTCCAAGCTCAACGAATGAATTTTCAATAAGAAGGACTATTGCGACGCCTGGGAACTGAATCTTTAGCTGTTGTTGATGCAGATCGATTGGAAATGTCGAATATCGCATTTTCCATGCTATACGAGTGTATTTTTGATGATAAAGACTATTGCGACGCCTGGGAACTGAATCTTTAGCTGTTGTTGATGCAGATCGATTGGAAATGTCGAATAACGCGTTTTCCAAGCTCTACGAGTGAATTTTCAATAAGAAGGACTATTGCGACGCCTCGGAACTGCATCTTTGGCTGTTGTCGATGCAGGTCGATTGGAGATGTCGAATATCGAGGTTTCCAAGCTCAACGAGTGAATTTTCAATAAGAAGGACTATTGCGACGCCTGGGAACTGAATCTTTAGCTGTTGTTGATGCAGATCGATTGGAAATGTCGAGTATCGCGTTTTCCAAGCTCAACGAATGAATTTTCAATAAGAAGGACTATTGCGACGCCTGGGAACTGCATCTTTGGCTGTTGTCGATGCAGTTCGATTGGAAATGTCGAATATCGCGTTTTCCAAGCTCTACGAGTGAATTTTCAATAAGGACTATTGCGACGCCTGGGAACTGAATCTTTAGCTGTTGTCGATGCACATCGATTGGAAATGTCGAATATCGCGTTTTCCAAGCTCTACCAGTGAATTTTCAATAAGGACTATTGCGACGCCTGGGAACTGAATCTTTAGCTGTTGTCGATGCAGGTCGATTGGAGATGTCGAATATCGAGGTTTCCAAGCTCAACGAGTGAATTTTCAATAAGAAGGACTATTGCGACGCCTGGGAACTGAATCTTTAGCTGTTGTTGATGCAGATCGATTGGAAATGTCGAGTATCGCGTTTTCCAAGCTCAACGAATGAATTTTCAATAAGAAGGACTATTGCGACGCCTGGGAACTGAATCTTTAGCTGTTGTCGATGCAGGTCGATTGGAGATGTCGAATATCGAGGTTTCCAAGCTCAACGAGTGAATTTTCAATAAGAAGGACTATTGCGGCGCCTGGGAATTGAATCTTTAGCTGTTGTCGATGCAGATCGATTGCAAATGCCGAATATCGCGTTTTCCAAGCTCTACGAGTGAATTTTCAATAAGGACTATTGCGACGCCTGGGAACTGAATCTTTAGCTGTTGTCGATGCAGGTCGATTGGAGATGTCGAATATCGCAGTTTCCATGCTATAGGGGTGTATTTTTGATAATAAAGACTATTGCGTCGCCTGGGAACTGAATCCTTAGCTGTTGTTGATGCAGATCGATGGGAAATGTCGAATATCGCATTTTCCATGCTATAGGGGTGTATTTTTGATAATAAAGACTATTGCGTCGCCTGGGAACTGAATCCTTAGCTGTTGTTGATGCAGATCGATTGGAAATGTCGAATATCGCGTTTTCCCAGCTGTACGAGTGAATTTTCAATAACGATTATTCCGACGCCTGGGAACTGAATCTTAACTGTTGTCGATGCAGGTCAATTGCAGATGTCGAATATCGAGGTTTCCAAGCTAAACAAGTGAATTTTCAATAAGAAGGACTATTGCGACGCCTGGGAACTGAATCTTTAGCTGTTGTCGATGCAGGTCGATTGGAGATGTCGAATATCGAGGTTTCCAAGCTCAACGAGTGAATTTTCAATAAGAAGGACTATTGCGACGCCTGGGAATTGAATCTTTAGCTGTTTTCGATGCAGATCGATTGGAAATGTCGAATGTCGCATTTTCCATGCTATACGAGTGTATTTTTGATAATAAGGACGATTGTGACACCTGGGAACTGAATCTGTAGCTGTTGTCGATGCAGATCGTTTGGAAATGTCGAATATCGCGTTTTCCAAGTCATACGAGTGAATTTTCAATAAGAAGGGCTATAGCGACGCCTGGGAACTGCATCTTTGGCTGCTGTCGATGCAGATCGATTGGAAATGTCGAATATCGCGTTTTCCAAGCTCTACGAGTGAATTTTCAATAAGGAATATTGCGACGCCTGGGAGCTGAATCTTTAGCTGTTGTTCATGCAGATCGATTGGAAATGTCAAATATGGCATTTTCCATGCTATAGGAGTGTATTTTTGATAATAAAGACTATTGCGACGCCTGGGAACTGAATCTTTA
The DNA here is from genome assembly GCA_951802745.1 of Nomada flava. Taxonomy (NCBI): domain Eukaryota; kingdom Metazoa; phylum Arthropoda; class Insecta; order Hymenoptera; family Apidae; genus Nomada; species Nomada flava. The sequence continues at coordinate 556,839 of OX637907.1, forward strand.
GCTGTTGTTGATGCAGATCGATTGGAAATGTTGAATAACGCGTTTTCCAAGCTCTACGAGTGAATTTTCAATAAGAAGGACTATTGCGACGACTGGGAACTGCATCTTTGGCTGTTGTCGATGCAGATCGATTGGAAATGTCGAATATCACGTTTTCCAAGCTATACGAGTGAATTTTCAATAAGGACTATTGCGACGCCTGGGAATTGAATCTTTAGCTGTTGTTGATGCAGATCGATTGGAAATGCCGAATATCGCGTTTTCCAAGCTCTAGGAGTGAATTTTCAATAAGGACTATTGCGACGCCTGGGAACTGAATCTTTAGCTGTTGCCGATGCAGGTCGATTGGAGATGTGGAATATCGAGGTATCCAAGCTCAACGAGTGAATTTTCAATAAGAAGGACTATTGCGACGCCTGGGAACTGAATCTTTAGCTTTTGTCGATGCAGATCGATTGGAAATGTCGAATATTACGTTTTCCAAGCTCTACGAGTGAATTTTCTATAAGGACTATTGCGACGCCTGGGAATTGAATCTTTAGCTGCTGTTGATGCAGATCGATTGGAAATGCCGAATATCGCGTTTTCCAAGCTCTACGAGTGAATTTTCAATAAGGACTATTGCGACGCCTGGGAACTGAATCTTTAGCTGTTGGCGATGCAGGTCGATTGGAGATGTCGAATATCGAGGTATCCAAGCTCAACGAGTGCATTTTCAATAAGAAGGACTATTGCGACGCCTGGGAACTGAATCTTTAGCTTTTGTCGATGCAGATCGATTAGAAATGTCGAATATCGCGTTTTCCATGCTGTACGAGTGAATTTTCAATAAGCACTATTGCGACGCCTGGGATCTGAATCTTTAGCTGTTGTCGATGCAGGTTGATTGGAGATGTCGAATATCGAGGTTTCCAAGCTAAACAAGTGAATTTTCAATAAGAAGGACTATTGCGACGCCTGGGAACTCAATCTTTAGCTGTTGCCGATGCAGATCGATTGGAAATGTCGAATATCGCGTTTTCCAAGCTCTACGGTTGAATTTTCAATAAGGACTATTCCGACGCCTGGGAACTGAATCTTTAGCTGTTGTCGATGAAGGTCGATTGGAAATGTCGAATATCGCATTTTCCATGCTATAGGAGTGTATTTTTGATAATAAAGACTATTGCGACGACTGGGAACTGAATCCTTAGCTGTTGTTGATGCAGATCGATTGGAAATGTCGAATATCGCGTTTTCCCAGCTGTACGAGTGAATTTTCAATAAGGATTATTCCGACGCCTGGGAACTGAATCTTAACTGTTGTCGATGCAGGTCAATTGCAGATGTCGAATATCGAGGTTTCCAAGCTAAACAAGTGAATTTTCAATAAGAAGGACTATTGCGACGCCTGGGAACTGAATCTTTAGCTGTTGTCGATGCAGGTCGATTGGAGATGTCGAATATCGAGGTTTCCAAGCTCAACGAGTGAATTTTCAATAAGAAGGACTATTGCGACGCCCGGGAACTGAATCTTTAACTGTTGTCGATGCAGGTCGATTGGAGATGTCGAATATCGAGGTTTCCATGCTCAACGAGTGAATTTTCAATAAGAAGGACTATTGCGACGCCTGGGAATTGAATCTTTAGCTGTTGTCGATGCAAATCGATTGGAAATTTCGAATATCGCGTTATCCAAGCTCTACGAGTGAATTTTCAATAAGGACTAATGCGACACCTGGGAACTGAATCTTTAGCTGTTGTTGATGCAGATCGATTGGAAATGTCAAATATCGCATTTTCCGTGCTATTGGAGTGTATTTTTGATAATAAAGACTATTGCGACGCCTGGGAACTGAATCTTTAGCTGTTGTTGATGCAGATCGATTGGAAATGCCGAATATCGCGTTTTCCAAGCTCTACGAGTGAATTTTCAATAAGAACTATTGCGACGCCTGGGAACTGAATCTTTAGCTGTTGTCGATGCTGGTCGATTGGAGATGTGGAATATCGAGGTATCCAAGCTCAACGAGTGAATTTTCAATAAGGACTAATGCGACGCCTGGGAATTGAATCTTTAGCTGTTGTTGATGCAGATCGATTGGAAATGCCGAATATCGCGTTTGCCAAGCTCAACGAGTGAATTTTCAATAAGGACTATTGCGACGCCTGGGAACTGAATCTTTAGCTTTTGTCGATGTAGATCGATTAGAAATGTCGAATATCGCGTTTTCCATGCTGTACGAGTGAATTTTCAATAAGCACTATTGCGACGCCTGGGAACTGAATCTTTAGCTGTTGTCGATGCAGGTGGATTGGAGATGTCGAATATCGAGGTTTCCAAGCTAAACAAGTGAATTTTCAATAAGAAGGACTATTGCGACGCCTGGGAACTCAATCTTTAGCTGTTGCCGATGCAGATCGATTGGAAATGTCGAATATCGAGTTTTCCAAGATCTACGGTTGAATATTCAATAAGGACTATTCCGACGCCTGGGAACTGAATCTTTAGCTGTTGTCGATGAAGGTCGATTGGAAATGTCGAATATCGCATTTTCCATGCTATAGGAGTGTATTTTTGATAATAAAGACTATTGCGACGACTGGGAACTGAATCTTTAGCTGTTGTCGATGCAGATCGATTGGAAATGTCGAATATCGCGTTTTCCAAGCTATACGAGTGAATTTTCAATAAGCACTATTGCGTCGCCTGGGAACTGAATCCTTAGCTGTTGTTGATGCAGATCGATGGGAAATGTCGAATATCGCATTTTCCATGCTATAGGGGTGTATTTTTGATAATAAAGACTATTGCGTCGCCTGGGAACTGAATCCTTAGCTGTTGTTGATGCAGATCGATTGGAAATGTCGAATATCGCGTTTTCCCAGCTGTACGAGTGAATTTTCAATAACGATTATTCCGACGCCTGGGAACTGAATCTTAACTGTTGTCGATGCAGGTCAATTGCAGATGTCGAATATCGAGGTTTCCAAGCTAAACAAGTGAATTTTCAATAAGAAGGACTATTGCGACGCCTGGGAACTGAATCTTTAGCTGTTGTCGATGCAGGTCGATTGGAGATGTCGAATATCGAGGTTTCCAAGCTCAACGAGTGAATTTTCAATAAGAAGGACTATTGCGACGCCTGGGAACTCAATCTTTAGCTGTTGCCGATGCAGATCGATTGGAAATGCCGAATATCGCGTTTGCCAAGCTCAACGAGTGAATTTTCAATAAGGACTATTGCGACGCCTGGGAACTGAATCTTTAGCTTTTGTCGATGTAGATCGATTAGAAATGTCGAATATCGCGTTTTCCATGCTGTACGAGTGAATTTTCAATAAGCACTATTGCGACGCCTGGGAACTGAATCTTTAGCTGTTGTCGATGCAGGTGGATTGGAGATGTCGAATATCGAGGTTTCCAAGCTAAACAAGTGAATTTTCAATAAGAAGGACTATTGCGACGCCTGGGAACTCAATCTTTAGCTGTTGCCGATGCAGATCGATTGGAAATGTCGAATATCGAGTTTTCCAAGATCTACGGTTGAATATTCAATAAGGACTATTCCGACGCCTGGGAACTGAATCTTTAGCTGTTGTCGATGAAGGTCGATTGGAAATGTCGAATATCGCATTTTCCATGCTATAGGAGTGTATTTTTGATAATAAAGACTATTGCGACGACTGGGAACTGAATCTTTAGCTGTTGTCGATGCAGATCGATTGGAAATGTCGAATATCGCGTTTTCCAAGCTATACGAGTGAATTTTCAATAAGCACTATTGCGTCGCCTGGGAACTGAATCCTTAGCTGTTGTTGATGCAGATCGATGGGAAATGTCGAATATCGCATTTTCCATGCTATAGGGGTGTATTTTTGATAATAAAGACTATTGCGTCGCCTGGGAACTGAATCCTTAGCTGTTGTTGATGCAGATCGATTGGAAATGTCGAATATCGCGTTTTCCCAGCTGTACGAGTGAATTTTCAATAACGATTATTCCGACGCCTGGGAACTGAATCTTAACTGTTGTCGATGCAGGTCAATTGCAGATGTCGAATATCGAGGTTTCCAAGCTAAACAAGTGAATTTTCAATAAGAAGGACTATTGCGACGCCTGGGAACTGAATCTTTAGCTGTTGTCGATGCAGGTCGATTGGAGATGTCGAATATCGAGGTTTCCAAGCTCAACGAGTGAATTTTCAATAAGAAGGACTATTGCGACGCCTGGGAATTGAATCTTTAGCTGTTTTCGATGCAGATCGATTGGAAATGTCGAATGTCGCATTTTCCATGCTATACGAGTGTATTTTTGATAATAAGGACGATTGTGACACCTGGGAACTGAATCTGTAGCTGTTGTCGATGCAGATCGTTTGGAAATGTCGAATATCGCGTTTTCCAAGTCATACGAGTGAATTTTCAATAAGAAGGGCTATAGCGACGCCTGGGAACTGCATCTTTGGCTGCTGTCGATGCAGATCGATTGGAAATGTCGAATATCGCGTTTTCCAAGCTCTACGAGTGAATTTTCAATAAGGAATATTGCGACGCCTGGGAGCTGAATCTTTAGCTGTTGTTCATGCAGATCGATTGGAAATGTCAAATATGGCATTTTCCATGCTATAGGAGTGTATTTTTGATAATAAAGACTATTGCGACGCCTGGGAACTGAATCTTTAGCTGTTGTTGATGCAGATCGATTGGAAATGTTGAATAACGCGTTTTCCAAGCTCTACGAGTGAATTTTCAATAAGAAGGACTATTGCGACGACTGGGAACTGCATCTTTGGCTGTTGTCGATGCAGATCGATTGGAAATGTCGAATATCACGTTTTCCAAGCTATACGAGTGAATTTTCAATAAGGACTATTGCGACGCCTGGGAATTGAATCTTTAGCTGTTGTTGATGCAGATCGATTGGAAATGCCGAATATCGCGTTTTCCAAGCTCTAGGAGTGAATTTTCAATAAGGACTATTGCGACGCCTGGGAACTGAATCTTTAGCTGTTGCCGATGCAGGTCGATTGGAGATGTGGAATATCGAGGTATCCAAGCTCAACGAGTGAATTTTCAATAAGAAGGACTATTGCGACGCCTGGGAACTGAATCTTTAGCTTTTGTCGATGCAGATCGATTGGAAATGTCGAATATTACGTTTTCCAAGCTCTACGAGTGAATTTTCTATAAGGACTATTGCGACGCCTGGGAATTGAATCTTTAGCTGCTGTTGATGCAGATCGATTGGAAATGCCGAATATCGCGTTTTCCAAGCTCTACGAGTGAATTTTCAATAAGGACTATTGCGACGCCTGGGAACTGAATCTTTAGCTGTTGGCGATGCAGGTCGATTGGAGATGTCGAATATCGAGGTATCCAAGCTCAACGAGTGCATTTTCAATAAGAAGGACTATTGCGACGCCTGGGAACTCAATCTTTAGCTGTTGCCGATGCAGATCGATTGGAAATGTCGAATATCGCGTTTTCCAAGCTCTACGGTTGAATTTTCAATAAGGACTATTCCGACGCCTGGGAACTGAATCTTTAGCTGTTGTCGATGAAGGTCGATTGGAAATGTCGAATATCGCATTTTCCATGCTATAGGAGTGTATTTTTGATAATAAAGACTATTGCGACGACTGGGAACTGAATCCTTAGCTGTTGTTGATGCAGATCGATTGGAAATGTCGAATATCGCGTTTTCCCAGCTGTACGAGTGAATTTTCAATAAGGATTATTCCGACGCCTGGGAACTGAATCTTAACTGTTGTCGATGCAGGTCAATTGCAGATGTCGAATATCGAGGTTTCCAAGCTAAACAAGTGAATTTTCAATAAGAAGGACTATTGCGACGCCTGGGAACTGAATCTTTAGCTGTTGTCGATGCAGGTCGATTGGAGATGTCGAATATCGAGGTTTCCAAGCTCAACGAGTGAATTTTCAATAAGAAGGACTATTGCGACGCCCGGGAACTGAATCTTTAACTGTTGTCGATGCAGGTCGATTGGAGATGTCGAATATCGAGGTTTCCATGCTCAACGAGTGAATTTTCAATAAGAAGGACTATTGCGACGCCTGGGAATTGAATCTTTAGCTGTTGTCGATGCAAATCGATTGGAAATTTCGAATATCGCGTTATCCAAGCTCTACGAGTGAATTTTCAATAAGGACTATTGCGACGCCTGGGAACTGAATCTTTAGCTGTTGTTGATGCAGATCGATTGGAAATGTCAAATATCGCATTTTCCGTGCTATTGGAGTGTATTTTTGATAATAAAGACTATTGCGACGCCTGGGAACTGAATCTTTAGCTGTTGTTGATGCAGATCGATTGGAAATGCCGAATATCGCGTTTTCCAAGCTCTACGAGTGAATTTTCAATAAGAACTATTGCGACGCCTGGGAACTGAATCTTTAGCTGTTGTCGATGCTGGTCGATTGGAGATGTGGAATATCGAGGTATCCAAGCTCAACGAGTGAATTTTCAATAAGGACTAATGCGACGCCTGGGAATTGAATCTTTAGCTGTTGTTGATGCAGATCGATTGGAAATGCCGAATATCGCGTTTGCCAAGCTCTACGAGTGAATTTTCAATAAGGACTATTGCGACGCCTGGGAACTGAATCTTTAGCTTTTGTCGATGCAGATCGATTAGAAATGTCGAATATCGCGTTTTCCATGCTGTACGAGTGAATTTTCAATAAGCACTATTGCGACGCCTGGGAACTGAATCTTTAGCTGTTGTCGATGCAGGTGGATTGGAGATGTCGAATATCGAGGTTTCCAAGCTAAACAAGTGAATTTTCAATAAGAAGGACTATTGCGACGCCTGGGAACTCAATCTTTAGCTGTTGCCGATGCAGATCGATTGGAAATGTCGAATATCGAGTTTTCCAAGATCTACGGTTGAATATTCAATAAGGACTATTCCGACGCCTGGGAACTGAATCTTTAGCTGTTGTCGATGAAGGTCGATTGGAAATGTCGAATATCGCATTTTCCATGCTATAGGAGTGTATTTTTGATAATAAAGACTATTGCGACGACTGGGAACTGAATCTTTAGCTGTTGTCGATGCAGATCGATTGGAAATGTCGAATATCGCGTTTTCCAAGCTATACGAGTGAATTTTCAATAAGCACTATTGCGACGCCCGGGAACTGAATCTGTAGCTGTTGTTGATGCAGATCGATTGGAAATGTCGAATATCGCATTTTCCATGCTATAGGGGTGTATTTTTGATAATAAAGACTATTGCGTCGCCTGGGAACTGAATCCTTAGCTGTTGTTGATGCAGATCGATTGGAAATGTCGAATATCGCGTTTTCCCAGCTGTACGAGTGAATTTTCAATAAGGATTATTCCGACGCCTGGGAACTGAATCTTAACTGTTGTCGATGCAGGTCAATTGCAGATGTCGAATATCGAGGTTTCCAAGCTAAACAAGTGAATTTTCAATAAGAAGGACTATTGCGACGCCTGGGAACTGAATCTTTAGCTGTTGTCGATGCAGGTCGATTGGAGATGTCGAATATCGACGTTTCCAAGCTCAACGAGTGAATTTTCAATAAGAAGGACTATTGCGACGCCTGGGAATTGAATCTTTAGCTGTTGTCGATGCAGATCGATTGGAAATGTCGAATGTCGCATTTTCCATGCTATACGAGTGTATTTTTGATAATAAGGACGATTGCGACGCCTGGGAACTGAATCTGTAGCTGTTTTCGATGCAGATCGATTGGAAATGTCGAATATCGCGTTTTCCATGTTCTACGAGTGAATTTTCAATAAGAAGGACTATAGCGACGCCTGGGAACTGCATCTTTGGCTGTTGTCGATGCAGATCGATTGGAAATGTCGAATATCGCGTTTTCCAAGCTCAACGAGTGGATTTTCAATAAGGACTATTGCGACGCCTGGGAACTGAATCTTTAGCTGTTGTTCATGCAGATCGATTGGAAATGTCAAATATCGCATTTTCCATGCTATAGGAGTGTATTTTTGATAATAAAGACTATTGCGACGCCTGGGAACTGAATCTTTGGCTGTTGTTGATGCAGATCGATTGGAAATGTTGAATAACGCGTTTTCCAAGCTCTACGAGTGAATTTTCAATAAGAAGGACTATTGCGACGCCTGGGAACTGCATCTTTGGCTGTTGTCGATGCAGATCGATTAGAAATGTCGAATATCGCGTTTTCCAAGCTCTACGAGTGAATTTTCAATAAGGACTATTGCGACGCCTGGGAACTGAATCTTTAGCTGTTGTCGATGCTGGTCGATTGGAGATGTGGAATATCGAGGTATCCAAGCTCAACCAGTGAATTTTCAATAAGGACTAATGCGACGCCTGGGAATTGAATCTTTAGCTGTTGTTGATGCAGATCGATTGGAAATGCCGAATATCGCGTTTGCCAAGCTCTACGAGTGAATTTTCAATAAGGACTATTGCGACGCCTGGGAACTGAATCTTTAGCTTTTGTCGATGCAGATCGATTAGAAATGTCGAATATCGCGTTTTCCATGCTGTACGAGTGAATTTTCAATAAGCACTATTGCGACGCCCGGGAACTGAATCTTTAGCTGTTGTCGATGCAGGTGGATTGGAGATGTCGAATATCGAGGTTTCCAAGCTAAACAAGTGAATTTTCAATAAGAAGGACTATTGCGACGCCTGGGAACTCAATCTTTAGCTGTTGCCGATGCAGATCGATTGGAAATGTCGAATATCGAGTTTTCCAAGATCTACGGTTGAATATTCAATAAGGACTATTCCGACGCCTGGGAACTGAATCTTTAGCTGTTGTCGATGAAGGTCGATTGGAAATGTCGAATATCGCGTTTTCCCAGCTGTACGAGTGAATTTTCAATAAGGATTATTCCGACGCCTGGGAACTGAATCTTAACTATTGTCGATGCAGGTCAATTGCAGATGTCGAATATCGAGGTTTCCAAGCTAAACAAGTGAATTTTCAATAAGAAGGACTATTGCGACGCCTGGGAATTGAATCTTTAGCTGTTGTCGATGCAGATCGATTGGAAATGTCGAATGTCGCATTTTCCATGCTATACGAGTGTATTTTTGATAATAAGGACGATTGCGACGCCTGGGAACTGAATCTGTAGCTGTTTTCGATGCAGATCGATTGGAAATGTCGAATATCGCGTTTTCCATGTTCTACGAGTGAATTTTCAATAAGAAGGACTATAGCGACGCCTGGGAACTGCATCTTTGGCTGTTGTCGATGCAGATCGATTGGAAATGTCGAATATCGCGTTTTCCAAGCTCTACGAGTGGATTTTCAATAAGGACTATTGCGACGCCTGGGAACTGAATCTTTAGCTGTTGTTCATGCAGATCGATTGGAAATGTCAAATATCGCATTTTCCATGCTATAGGAGTGTATTTTTGATAATAAAGACTATTGCGACGCCTGGGAACTGAATCTTTGGCTGTTGTTGATGCAGATCGATTGGAAATGTTGAATAACGCGTTTTCCAAGCTCTACGAGTGAATTTTCAATAAGAAGGACTATTGCGACGCCTGGGAACTGCATCTTTGGCTGTTGTCGATGCAGATCGATTAGAAATGTCGAATATCGCGTTTTCCATGCTGTACGAGTGAATTTTCAATAAGCACTATTGCGACGCCTGGGAACTGAATCTTTAGCTGTTGGCGATGCAGATCGATTGGAAATGTCGAATATCGCGTTTTCCAAGCTCTACGGTTGAATTTTCAATAAGGACTATTCCGACGCCTGGGAACTGAATCTTTGGCTGTTGTCGATGAAGGTCGATTGGAAATGTCGAATATCGCATTTTCCATGCTATAGGAGTGTATTTTTGATAATAAAGACTATTGCGACGCCTGGGAACTGCATCTTTGGCTGTTGTCGATGCAGACCGATTAGAAATGTCGAATATCGCGTTTTCCATGCTGTACGAGTGAATTTTCAATAAGCACTATTGCGACGCCTGGGAACTGAATCCTTAGCTGTTGTTGATGCAGATCGATTGGAAATGTCGAATATCGCGTTTTCCCAGCTGTACGAGTGAATTTTCAATAAGGATTATTCCGACGCCTGGGAACTGAATCTTAACTGTTGTCGATGCAGGTCAATTGCAGATGTCGAATATCGAGGTTTCCAAGCTAAACAAGTGAATTTTCAATAAGGACTATTGCGACGCCTGGGAACTGAATCTTTAGCTGTTGTCGATTCAGGTCGATTGGAGATGTCGAATATCGAGGTTTCCAAGCTCAACGAGTGAATTTTCAATAAGAAGGACTATTGCGACGCCTGGGAACTGAATCTTTAGCTGTTGTCGATGCAGATCGATTGGAAATGTCGAATGTCGCATTTTCCATGCTATACGAGTGTATTTTTGATAATAAGGACGATTGCGACGCCTGGGAACTGAATCTGTAGCTGTTGTCGATGCAGATCGATTGGAAATGTCGAATACCGCGTTTTCCAAGTTCTACGAGTGAATTTTCAATAAGAAGGACTATTGCGACGCCTGGGAACTGCATGTTTGGTTGTTGTCGATGCAGATCGATTGGAAATGTCGAATATCGCGTTCTCCAAGCTCTACGAGATAATTTTCAATAAGGACTATTGCGACGCCTGGGAACTGAATCTTTAGCTGTTGTTGATGCAGATCGATTGGAAATGTCGAATATCGCATTTTCCATGCTATACGAGTGTATTTTTGATAATAAAGACTATTGCGACGCCTGGGAACTGAATCTTTAGCTGTTGTTGATGCAGATCGATTGGAAATGTCGAATAACGCGTTTTCCAAGCTCTACGAGTGAATTTTCAATAAGAAGGACTATTGCGACGCCTCGGAACTGCATCTTTGGCTGTTGTCGATGCAGATCGATTGGAAATGTCGAATATCACGTTTTCCAAGCTCTACGAGTGAATTTTCAATAAGGACTATTGCGACGCCTGGGAACTGAATCTTTAGCTGTTGTCGATGCAGGTCGATTGGAAATGTCAAATATCGAGGTTTCCAAGCTCAACGAGTGAATTTTCAATAAGAAGGACTATTGCGACGCCTGGGAACTGCATCTTTGGCTGTTGTTGATGCAGATCGATTGGAAATGTCGAATATCGCGTTTTCCCAGCTGTACGAGTGAATTTTCAATAAGGATTATTCCGACGCCTGGGAACTGAATCTCAACTGTTGTCGATGCAGGTCGATTGGAGATGTCGAATATCGAGGTTTCCAAGCTCAACGAGTGAATTTTCAATAAGAAGGACTATTGCGACGCCTGGGAACTGAATCCTTAGCTGTTGTCGATGCAGGTCGATTGGAGATGTCGAATATCGAGGTTTCCAAGCTCAACGAGTGAATTTTCAATAAGAAGGACTATTGCGACGCCTGGGAACTGAATCTTTAGCTGTTGTTGATGCAGATCGATTGGAAATGTCGAATATCGCATTTTCCATGCTATAGGAGTGTATTTTTGATAATAAAGACTATTGTGACGACTGGGAACTGAATCTTTAGCTGTTGTCGATGCAGATCGATTGGAAATGTTGAATATCGCGTTTTCCAAGCTATACGAGTGAATTTTCAATAAGCACTATTGCGACGCCCGGGAACTGAATCTTTTGCTGTTGTTGATGCAGATCGATTGGAAATGTCGAATATCGCATTTTCCATGCTATAGGAGTGTATTTTTGATAATAAAGACTATTGTGACGCCTGGGAACTGAATCCTTAGCTGTTGTTGATGCAGATCGATTGGAAATATCGAATATCGCGTTTTCCAAGCTGAACGAGTGAATTTTCAATAAGGATTATTCCGACGCCTGGGAACTGAATCTTAACTGTTGTCGATGCAGGTCAACTGCAGATGTCGAATATCGAGGTTTCCAAGCTAAACAAGTGAATTTTCAATAAGAAGGACTATTGCGACGCCTGGGAACTGAATCTTTAGCTGTTGTCGATGCAGGTCGATTGGAGATGTCGAATATCGAGGTTTCCAAGCTCTACGAGTGAATTTTCAATAAGAAGGACTATTGCGACGCCTGGGAACTGCATCGTTGGCTGTTGTCGATGCAGATCGATTGGAGATGTCGAATATCGAGGTTTCCAAGCTCAACGAGTGAATTTTCAATAAGAAGGACTATTGCGACGCCTGGGAACTGCATCCTTGGCTGTGGTCGATGCAGTTCGATTGGAAATGTCGAATATCGCGTTTTCCAAGCTCAACGAGTGAATTTTCAAAAGAAGGACTATTGCGACGCCTGGGAACTGCATCTTTGGCTGTTGTCGATGCAGTTCGATTGGAAATGTCGAATATCGCGTTTTCCAAGCTCTACGAGTGAATTTTCAATAAGGACTATTGCGACGCCTGGGAACTGAATCTTTGGCTGTTGTCGATGCAGGTCGATTGGAGATGTCGAATATCGAGGTTTCCAAGCTCAACGAGTGAATTTTCAATAAGAAGGACTATTGCGACGCCTGGGAACTGCATCTTTGGCTGTTGTCGATGCAGATCGATTGGAGATGTCGAATATCGAGGTTTCCAAGCTCAACGAGTGAATTTTCAATAAGAAGGACTATTGCGACGCCTGGGAACTGCATCTTTGGCTGTTGTCGATGCAGATCGATTGGAGATGTCGAATATCGAGGTTTCCAAGCTCAACGAGTGAATTTTCAATAAGAAGGACTATTGCGACGCCTGGGAACTGCATCTTTGGCTGTTGTCGATGCAGATCGATTGGAAATGTCAAATAACGCATTTTCCATGCTATAGGAGTGTATTTTTGATAATAAAGACTATTGCGACGCCGGGGAACTGAATCTTTAGCTGTTGTTGATGCAGATCGATTGGAAATGTTGAATAACGCGTTTTCCAAGCTCTACGAGTGAATTTTCAATAAGGATTATTCCGACGACTGGGAACTGAATCTTTAGCTGTTGTTGATGCAGATCGATTGGAAATGTCGAATATCGCGTTTTCCAAGCTCTACGAGTGAATTTTCAATAAGAAGGACTATTGCGACGCCTGGGAACTGCATCGTTGGCTGTTGTCGATGCAGATCGATTGGAGATGTCGAATATCGAGGTTTCCAAGCTCAACGAGTGAATTTTCAATAAGAAGGACTATTGCGACGCCTGGGAACTGCATCCTTGGCTGTGGTCGATGCAGTTCGATTGGAAATGTCGAATATCGCGTTTTCCAAGCTCAACGAGTGAATTTTCAAAAGAAGGACTATTGCGACGCCTGGGAACTGCATCTTTGGCTGTTGTCGATGCAGTTCGATTGGAAATGTCGAATATCGCGTTTTCCAAGCTCTACGAGTGAATTTTCAATAAGGACTATTGCGACGCCTGGGAACTGAATCTTTGGCTGTTGTCGATGCAGGTCGATTGGAGATGTCGAATATCGAGGTTTCCAAGCTCAACGAGTGAATTTTCAATAAGAAGGACTATTGCGACGCCTGGGAACTGCATCTTTGGCTGTTGTCGATGCAGATCGATTGGAGATGTCGAATATCGAGGTTTCCAAGCTCAACGAGTGAATTTTCAATAAGAAGGACTATTGCGACGCCTGGGAACTGCATCTTTGGCTGTTGTCGATGCAGATCGATTGGAGATGTCGAATATCGAGGTTTCCAAGCTCAACGAGTGAATTTTCAATAAGAAGGACTATTGCGACGCCTGGGAACTGCATCTTTGGCTGTTGTCGATGCAGATCGATTGGAAATGTCAAATAACGCATTTTCCATGCTATAGGAGTGTATTTTTGATAATAAAGACTATTGCGACGCCGGGGAACTGAATCTTTAGCTGTTGTTGATGCAGATCGATTGGAAATGTTGAATAACGCGTTTTCCAAGCTCTACGAGTGAATTTTCAATAAGGATTATTCCGACGACTGGGAACTGAATCTTAACTGTTGTCGATGCAGGTCGATTGGAGATGTCGAATATCGAGGTTTCCAAGCTCAACGAGTGAATTTTCAATAAGAAGGACTATTGCGACGCCTGGGAACTGAATCCTTAGCTGTTGTCGATGCAGGTCGATTGGAGATGTCGAATATCGAGGTTTCCAAGCTCAACGAGTGAATTTTCAATAAGAAGGACTATTGCGACGCCTGGGAACTGAATCTTTAGCTGTTGTTGATGCAGATCGATTGGAAATGTCGAATATCGCATTTTCCATGCTATAGGAGTGTATTTTTGATAATAAAGACTATTGTGACGACTGGGAACTGAATCTTTAGCTGTTGTCGATGCAGATCGATTGGAAATGTTGAATATCGCGTTTTCCAAGCTATACGAGTGAATTTTCAATAAGCACTATTGCGACGCCCGGGAACTGAATCTTTTGCTGTTGTTGATGCAGATCGATTGGAAATGTCGAATATCGCATTTTCCATGCTATAGGAGTGTATTTTTGATAATAAAGACTATTGTGACGCCTGGGAACTGAATCCTTAGCTGTTGTTGATGCAGATCGATTGGAAATATCGAATATCGCGTTTTCCAAGCTGAACGAGTGAATTTTCAATAAGGATTATTCCGACGCCTGGGAACTGAATCTTAACTGTTGTCGATGCAGGTCAATTGCAGATGTCGAATATCGAGGTTTCCAAGCTAAACAAGTGAATTTTCAATAAGAAGGACTATTGCGACGCCTGGGAACTGAATCTTTAGCTGTTGTCGATGCAGGTCGATTGGAGATGTCGAATATCGAGGTTTCCAAGCTCTACGAGTGAATTTTCAATAAGAAGGACTATTGCGACGCCTGGGAACTGCATCGTTGGCTGTTGTCGATGCAGATCGATTGGAGATGTCGAATATCGAGGTTTCCAAGCTCAACGAGTGAATTTTCAATAAGAAGGACTATTGCGACGCCTGGGAACTGCATCCTTGGCTGTGGTCGATGCAGTTCGATTGGAAATGTCGAATATCGCGTTTTCCAAGCTCAACGAGTGAATTTTCAAAAGAAGGACTATTGCGACGCCTGGGAACTGCATCTTTGGCTGTTGTCGATGCAGTTCGATTGGAAATGTCGAATATCGCGTTTTCCAAGCTCTACGAGTGAATTTTCAATAAGGACTATTGCGACGCCTGGGAACTGAATCTTTGGCTGTTGTCGATGCAGGTCGATTGGAGATGTCGAATATCGAGGTTTCCAAGCTCAACGAGTGAATTTTCAATAAGAAGGACTATTGCGACGCCTGGGAACTGCATCTTTGGCTGTTGTCGATGCAGATCGATTGGAGATGTCGAATATCGAGGTTTCCAAGCTCAACGAGTGAATTTTCAATAAGAAGGACTATTGCGACGCCTGGGAACTGCATCTTTGGCTGTTGTCGATGCAGATCGATTGGAGATGTCGAATATCGAGGTTTCCAAGCTCAACGAGTGAATTTTCAATAAGAAGGACTATTGCGACGCCTGGGAACTGCATCTTTGGCTGTTGTCGATGCAGATCGATTGGAAATGTCAAATAACGCATTTTCCATGCTATAGGAGTGTATTTTTGATAATAAAGACTATTGCGACGCCGGGGAACTGAATCTTTAGCTGTTGTTGATGCAGATCGATTGGAAATGTTGAATAACGCGTTTTCCAAGCTCTACGAGTGAATTTTCAATAAGGATTATTCCGACGACTGGGAACTGAATCTTAACTGTTGTCGATGCAGGTCGATTGGAGATGTCGAATATCGAGGTTTCCAAGCTCAACGAGTGAATTTTCAATAAGAAGGACTATTGCGACGCCTGGGAACTGAATCCTTAGCTGTTGTCGATGCAGGTCGATTGGAGATGTCGAATATCGAGGTTTCCAAGCTCAACGAGTGAATTTTCAATAAGAAGGACTATTGCGACGCCTGGGAACTGCATCCTTGGCTGTGGTCGATGCAGATCGATTGGAAATATCGAATATCGCGTTTTCCAAGCTGAACGAGTGAATTTTCAATAAGGATTATTCCGACGCCTGGGAACTGAATCTTAACTGTTGTCGATGCAGGTCAATTGCAGATGTCGAATATCGAGGTTTCCAAGCTAAACAAGTGAATTTTCAATAAGAAGGACTATTGCGACGCCTGGGAACTGAATCTTTAGCTGTTGTCGATGCAGGTCGATTGGAGATGTCGAATATCGAGGTTTCCAAGCTCTACGAGTGAATTTTCAATAAGAAGGACTATTGCGACGCCTGGGAACTGCATCGTTGGCTGTTGTCGATGCAGATCGATTGGAGATGTCGAATATCGAGGTTTCCAAGCTCAACGAGTGAATTTTCAATAAGAAGGACTATTGCGACGCCTGGGAACTGCATCCTTGGCTGTTGTCGATGCAGTTCGATTGGAAATGTCGAATATCGCGTTTTCCAAGCTCAACGACTGAATTTTCAAAAGAAGGACTATTGCGACGCCTGGGAACTGCATCCTTGGCTGTGGTCGATGCAGATCGATTGGAAATATCGAATATCGCGTTTTCCAAGCTGAACGAGTGAATTTTCAATAAGGATTATTCCGACGCCTGGGAACTGAATCTTAACTGTTGTCGATGCAGGTCAATTGCAGATGTCGAATATCGAGGTTTCCAAGCTAAACAAGTGAATTTTCAATAAGAAGGACTATTGCGACGCCTGGGAACTGAATCTTTAGCTGTTGTCGATGCAGGTCGATTGGAGATGTCGAATATCGAGGTTTCCAAGCTCTACGAGTGAATTTTCAATAAGAAGGACTATTGCGACGCCTGGGAACTGCATCGTTGGCTGTTGTCGATGCAGATCGATTGGAGATGTCGAATATCGAGGTTTCCAAGCTCAACGAGTGAATTTTCAATAAGAAGGACTATTGCGACGCCTGGGAACTGCATCCTTGGCTGTTGTCGATGCAGTTCGATTGGAAATGTCGAATATCGCGTTTTCCAAGCTCAACGAGTGAATTTTCAAAAGAAGGACTATTGCGACGCCTGGGAACTGCATCTTTGGCTGTTGTCGATGCAGGTCGATTGGAAATGTCAAATAACGCATTTTCCATGCTATAGGAGTGTATTTTTGATAATAAAGACTATTGTGACGCCGGGGAACTGAATCTTTAGCTGTTGTTGATGCAGATCGATTGGAAATGTTGAATAACGCGTTTTCCAAGCTCTACGAGTGAATTTTCAATAAGAAGGACTATTGCGACGCCTGGGAACTGCATCTTTGGCTGCTGTCGATGCAGATCGATTGGAAATGTCGAATATCACGTTTTCCAAGCTCTACGAGTGAATTTTCAATAAGGACTATGGCGACGCCTGGGAACTGAATCTTCAGCTGTTGTTGATGCAGATCGATTGGAAATGTCGAATATCGCATTTTCCATGCTAAGGAGTGTTTTTTTTATAATAAAGACTATTGCGACGCCTGGGAACTGAATCCTTAGCTGTTGTCGATGCAGTTCGATTTGAAATGTCGAATATCGCGTTTTCCAGGCTGTACGAGTGAATTTTCAATAAGCACTATTGCGACGCCTGGGAACTGAATCTTTAGCTGTTATTGATGCAGATCGATTGGAAATGTCGAATATCGCGTTTTCCAAGCTCAACGAATGAATTTTCAATAAGAAGGACTATTGCGACGCCTGGGAACTCAATCTTTAGCTGTTGCCGATGCAGATCGATTGGAAATGTCGAATATCGCGTTTTCCAAGCTCTACGGTTGAATTTTCAATAAGGACTATTCCGACGCCTGGGAACTGAATCTTTAGCTGTTGTCGATGAAGGTCGATTGGAAATGTCGAATATCGCATTTTCCATGCTATAGGAGTGTATTTTTGATAATAAAGACTATTGCGACGACTGGGAACTGAATCTTTAGCTGTTGTCGATGCAGATCGATTGGAAATGTCGAATATCGCGTTTTCCAAGCTATACGAGTGAATTTTCAATAAGAAGGACTATTGCGACGCCTGGGAACTGAATCCTTAGCTGTTGTCGATGCAGGTCGATTGGAGATGTCGAATATCGAGGTTTCCAAGCTCAACGAGTGAATTTTCAATAAGAAGGACGATTGCGACGCCTGGGAACTGAATCTGTAGCTGTTGTTGATGCAGATCGATTGGAAATGTCGAATATCGCGTTTTCCAAGTTCTACGAGTGAATTTTCAATAAGAAGGACTATAGCGACGCCTGGGAACTGCATCTTTGGCTGTTGTCGATGCAGATCGATTAGAAATGTCGAATATCGCGTTTTCCAAGCTCTACGAGTGAATTTTCAATAAGGACTATTGCGACGCCTGGGAACTGAATCTTTAGCTGTTGTCGATGCTGGTCGATTGGCGATGTGGAATATCGAGGTATCCAAGCTCAACGAGTGAATTTTCAATAAGGACTATTGCGACGCCTGGGAACTGAATCTTTAGCTGTTGTTCATGCAGATCGATTGGAAATGTCAAATATCGCATTTTCCATGCTATAGGAGTGTATTTTTGATAATAAAGACTATTGCGACGCCTGGGAACTGAATCTTTGGCTGTTGTTGATGCAGATCGATTGGAAATGTTGAATAACGCGTTTTCCAAGCTCTACGAGTGAATTTTCAATAAGAAGGACTATTGCGACGCCTGGGAACTGCATCTTTGGCTGTTGTCGATGCAGATCGATTAGAAATGTCGAATATCGCGTTTTCCAAGCTCTACGAGTGAATTTTCAATAAGGACTATTGCGACGCCTGGGAACTGAATCTTTAGCTGTTGTCGATGCTGGTCGATTGGAGATGTGGAATATCGAGGTATCCAAGCTCAACGAGTGAATTTTCAATAAGGACTAATGCGACGCCTGGGAATTGAATCTTTAGCTGTTGTTGATGCAGATCGATTGGAAATGCCGAATATCGCGTTTGCCAAGCTCTACGAGTGAATTTTCAATAAGGACTATTGCGACGCCTGGGAACTGAATCTTTAGCTTTTGTCGATGCAGATCGATTAGAAATGTCGAATATCGCGTTTTCCATGCTGTACGAGTGAATTTTCAATAAGCACTATTGCGACGCCTGGGAACTGAATCTTTAGCTGTTGTCGATGCAGGTGGATTGGTGATGTCGAATATCGAGGTTTCCAAGCTAAACAAGTGAATTTTCAATAAGAAGGACTATTGCGACGCCTGGGAACTCAATCTTTAGCTGTTGCCGATGCAGATCGATTGGAAATGTCGAATATCGAGTTTTCCAAGATCTACGGTTGAATATTCAATAAGGACTATTCCGACGCCTGGGAACTGAATCTTTAGCTGTTGTCGATGAAGGTCGATTGGAAATGTCGAATATCGCATTTTCCATGCTATAGGAGTGTATTTTTGATAATAAAGACTATTGCGACGACTGGGAACTGAATCTTTAGCTGTTGTCGATGCAGATCGATTGGAAATGTCGAATATCGCGTTTTCCAAGCTATACGAGTGAATTTTCAATAAGCACTATTGCGACGCCCGGGAACTGAATCTTTAGCTGTTGTTGATGCAGATCGATTGGAAATGTCGAATATCGCATTTTCCATGCTATAGGGGTGTATTTTTGATAATAAAGACTATTGCGTCGCCTGGGAACTGAATCCTTAGCTGTTGTTGATGCAGATCGATTGGATATGTCGAATATCGCGTTTTCCCAGCTGTACGAGTGAATTTTCAATAAGGATTATTCCGACGCCTGGGAACTGAATCTTAACTGTTGTCGATGCAGGTCAATTGCAGATGTCGAATATCGAGGTTTCCAAGCTCAACGAGTGAATTTTCAATAAGAAGGACTATTGCGACGCCTGGGAATTGAATCTTTAGCTGTTGTCGATGCAGATCGATTGGAAATGTCGAATGTCGCATTTTCCATGCTATACGAGTGAATTTTCAATAAGAAGGACTATAGCGACGCCTGGGAACTGCATCTTTGGCTGTTGTCGATGCAGATCGATTGGAAATGTCGAATATCGCGTTTTCCAAGCTCTACGAGTGGATTTTCAATAAGGACTATTGCGACGCCTGGGAACTGCATCTTTGGCTGTTGTCGATGCAGATCGATTAGAAATGTCGAATATCGCGTTTTCCATGCTGTACGAGTGAATTTTCAATATGCACTATTGCGACGCCTGGGAACTGAATCTTTAGCTGTTGTCGATGCAGGTTGATTGGAGATGTCGAATATCGAGGTTTCCAAGCTAACCTAGTGAATTTTCAATAAGAAGGACTATTGCGACGCCTGGGAACTCAATCTTTAGCTGTTGCCGATGCAGATCGATTGGAAATGTCGAATATCGCGTTTTCCAAGCTCTACGGTTGAATTTTCAATAAGGACTATTCCGACGCCTGGGAACTGAATCTTTAGCTGTTGTCGATGAAGGTCGATTGGAAATGTCGAATATCGCATTTTCCATGCTATAGGAGTGTATTTTTGATAATAAAGACTATTGCGACGACTGGGAACGGAATCTTTAGCTGTTGTCGATGCAGATCGATTGGAAATGTCGAATATCGCGTTTTCCAAGCTATACGAGTGAATTTACAATAAGCACTATTGCGACGCCCGGGAACTGAATCTTTAGCTGTTGTTGATGCAGATCGATTGGAAATGTCGAATATCGCATTTTCCAAGCTATAGGGGTGTATTTTTGATAATAAAGACTATTGCGTCGCCTGGGAACTGAATCCTTAGCTGTTGTTGATGCAGATCGATTGGAAATGTCGAATATCGCGTTTTCCCAGCTGTACGAGTGAATTTTCAATAAGGATTATTCCGACGCCTGGAAACTGAATCTTAACTGTTGTCGATGCAGGTCAATTGCAGATGTCGAATATCGAGGTTTCCAAGCTAAACAAGTGAATTTTCAATAAGGACTATTGCGACGCCTGGGAACTGAATCTTTAGCTGTTGTCGATTCAGGTCGATTGGAGATGTCGAATATCGAGGTTTCCAAGCTCAACGAGTGAATTTTCAATAAGAAGGAATATTGCGACGCCTGGGAACTGAATCTTTAGCTGTTGTCGATGCAGATCGATTGGAAATGTCGAATGTCGCATTTTCCATGCTATACGAGTGTATTTTTGATAATAAGGACGATTGCGACGCCTGGGAACTGAATCTGTAGCTGTTGTCGATGCAGATCGATTGGAAATGTCGAATACCGCGTTTTCCAAGTTCTACGAGTGAATTTTCAATAAGAAGGACTATTGCGACGCCTGGGAACTGCATGTTTGGTTGTTGTCGATGCAGATCGATTGGAAATGTCGAATATCGCGTTCTCCAAGCTCTACGAGATAATTTTCAATAAGGACTATTGCGACGCCTGGGAACTGAATCTTTAGCTGTTGTCGATGCTGGTCGATTGGAGATGTGGAATATCGAGGTATCCAAGCTCAACGAGTGAATTTTCAATAAGGACTATTGCGACGCCTGGGAATTGAATCTTTAGCTGTTGTTGATGCAGATCGATTGGAAATGCCGAATATCGCGTTTGCCAAGCTCTACGAGTGAATTTTCAATAAGGACTATTGCGACGCCTGGGAACTGAATCTTTAGCTTTTGTCGATGCAGATCGATTAGAAATGTCGAATATCGCGTTTTCCATGCTGTACGAGTGAATTTTCAATAAGCACTATTGCGACGCCTGGGAACTGAATCTTTAGCTGTTGTCGATGCAGGTGGATTGGAGATGTCGAATATCGAGGTTTCCAAGCTAAACAAGTGAATTTTCAATAAGAAGGACTATTGCGACGCCTGGGAACTCAATCTTTAGCTGTTGCCGATGCAGATCGATTGGAAATGTCGAATATCGAGTTTTCCAAGATCTACGGTTGAATATTCAATAAGGACTATTCCGACGCCTGGGAACTGAATCTTTAGCTGTTGTCGATGAAGGTCGATTGGAAATGTCGAATATCGCATTTTCCATGCTATAGGAGTGTATTTTTGATAATAAAGACTATTGCGACGACTGGGAACTGAATCTTTAGCTGTTGTCGATGCAGATCGATTGGAAATGTCGAATATCGCGTTTTCCAAGCTATACGAGTGAATTTTCAATAAGCACTATTGCGACGCCCGGGAACTGAATCTTTAGCTGTTGTTGATGCAGATCGATTGGAAATGTCGAATATCGCATTTTCCATGCTATAGGGGTGTATTTTTGATAATAAAGACTATTGCGTCGCCTGGGAACTGAATCCTTAGCTGTTGTTGATGCAGATCGATTGGAAATGTCGAATATCGCGTTTTCCCAGCTGTACGAGTGAATTTTCAATAAGGATTATTCCGACGCCTGGGAATTGAATCTTTAGCTGTTGTCGATGCAGATCGATTGGAAATGTCGAATGTCGCATTTTCCATGCTATACGAGTGTATTTTTGATAATAAGGACGATTGCGACGCCTGGGAACTGAATCTGTAGCTGTTTTCGATGCAGATCGATTGGAAATGTCGAATATCGCGTTTTCCATGTTCTACGAGTGAATTTTCAATAAGAAGGACTATAGCGACGCCTGGGAACTGCATCTTTAGCTGTTGTCGATGCAGATCGATTGGAAATGTCGAATATCGCGTTTTCCAAGCTCTACGAGTGGATTTTCAATAAGGACTATTGCGACGCCTGGGAACTGAATCTTTAGCTGTTGTTCATGCAGATCGATTGGAAATGTCAAATATCGCATTTTCCATGCTATAGGAGTGTATTTTTGATAATAAAGACTATTGCGACGCCTGGGAACTGAATCTTTGGCTGTTGTTGATGCAGATCGATTGGAAATGTTGAATAACGCGTTTTCCAAGCTCTACGAGTGAATTTTCAATAAGAAGGACTATTGCGACGCCTGGGAACTGCATCTTTGGCTGTTGTCGATGCAGATCGATTAGAAATGTCGAATATCGCGTTTTCCATGCTGTACGAGTGAATTTTCAATATGCACTATTGCGACGCCTGGGAACTGAATCTTTAGCTGTTGTCGATGCAGGTTGATTGGAGATGTCGAATATCGAGGTTTCCAAGCTAAACTAGTGAATTTTCAATAAGAAGGACTATTGCGACGCCTGGGAACTCAATCTTTAGCTGTTGCCGATGCAGATCGATTGGAAATGTCGAATATCGCGTTTTCCAAGCTCTACGGTTGAATTTTCAATAAGGACTATTCCGACGCCTGGGAACTGAATCTTTAGCTGTTGTCGATGAAGGTCGATTGGAAATGTCGAATATCGCATTTTCCATGCTATAGGAGTGTATTTTTGATAATAAAGACTATTGCGACGACTGGGAACGGAATCTTTAGCTGTTGTCGATGCAGATCGATTGGAAATGTCGAATATCGCGTTTTCCAAGCTATACGAGTGAATTTACAATAAGCACTATTGCGACGCCCGGGAACTGAATCTTTAGCTGTTGTTGATGCAGATCGATTGGAAATGTCGAATATCGCATTTTCCAAGCTATAGGGGTGTATTTTTGATAATAAAGACTATTGCGTCGCCTGGGAACTGAATCCTTAGCTGTTGTTGATGCAGATCGATTGGAAATGTCGAATATCGCGTTTTCCCAGCTGTACGAGTGAATTTTCAATAAGGATTATTCCGACGCCTGGAAACTGAATCTTAACTGTTGTCGATGCAGGTCAATTGCAGATGTCGAATATCGAGGTTTCCAAGCTAAACAAGTGAATTTTCAATAAGGACTATTGCGACGCCTGGGAACTGAATCTTTAGCTGTTGTCGATTCAGGTCGATTGGAGATGTCGAATATCGAGGTTTCCAAGCTCAACGAGTGAATTTTCAATAAGAAGGACTATTGCGACGCCTGGGAACTGAATCTTTAGCTGTTGTCGATGCAGATCGATTGGAAATGTCGAATGTCGCATTTTCCATGCTATACGAGTGTATTTTTGATAATAAGGACGATTGCGACGCCTGGGAACTGAATCTGTAGCTGTTGTCGATGCAGATCGATTGGAAATGTCGAATACCGCGTTTTCCAAGTTCTACGAGTGAATTTTCAATAAGAAGGACTATTGCGACGCCTGGGAACTGCATGTTTGGTTGTTGTCGATGCAGATCGATTGGAAATGTCGAATATCGCGTTCTCCAAGCTCTACGAGATAATTTTCAATAAGGACTATTGCGACGCCTGGGAACTGAATCTTTAGCTGTTGTTGATGCAGATCGATTGGAAATGTCGAATATCGCATTTTCCATGCTAAACGAGTGTATTTTTGATAATAAAGACTATTGCGACGCCTGGGAACTGAATCTTTAGCTGTTGTTGATGCAGATCGATTGGAAATGTCGAATAACGCGTTTTCCAAGCTCTACGAGTGAATTTTCAATAAGAAGGACTATTGCGACGCCTGGGAACTGCATCTTTGGCTGTTGTCGATGCAGTTCGATTGGAAATGTCGAATATCGCGTTTTCCAAGCTCTACGAGTGAATTTTCAATAAGGACTATTGCGACGCCTGGGAACTGAATCTTTAGCTGTTGTCGATGCACATCGATTGGAAATGTCGATTATCGCGTTTTCCAAGCTCTACCAGTGAATTTTCAATAAGGAATATTGCGACGCCTGGGAACTGAATCTTTAGCTGTTGTCGATGCAGGTCGATTGGAGATGTCGAATATCGAGGTTTCCAAGCTCAACGAGTGAATTTTCAATAAGAAGGACTATTGCGACGCCTGGGAACTGAATCTTTAGCTGTTGTTGATGCAGATCGATTGGAAATGTCGAGTATCGCGTTTTCCAAGCTCAACGAATGAATTTTCAATAAGAAGGACTATTGCGACGCCTGGGAACTGAATCTTTAGCTGTTGTCGATGCAGGTCGATTGGAGATGTCGAATATCGAGGTTTCCAAGCTCAACGAGTGAATTTTCAATAAGAAGGACTATTGCGGCGCCTGGGAATTGAATCTTTAGCTGTTGTCGATGCAGATCGATTGGAAATGTCGCATGTCGCATTTTCCATGCTATACGAGTGTATTTTTGATAATAAGGACGATTGCGACGCCTGGGAACTGAATCTGTAGCTGTTGTTGATATAGATCGATTGGAAATGTCGAATATCGCGTTTTCCAAGCTCTACGAGTGGATTTTCAATAAGGACTATTGCGACGCCTGTGAACTGAATCTTTAGCTGTTGTTCATGCAGATCGATTGGAAATGTCAAATATCGCATTTTCCATGCTATAGGAGTGTATTTTTGATAATAAAGACTATTGCGAGGCCTGGGAACTGAATCTTTTGCTGTTGTTGATGCAGATCGATTGGAAATGTTGAATAACGCGTTTTCCAAGCTCTACGAGTGAATTTTCAATAAGAAGGACTATTGCGACGCCTGGGAACTGCATCTTTAGCTGTTGTCGATGCAGATCGATTGGAAATGTCGAATATCACGTTTTCCAAGCTATACGAGTGAATTTTCAATAAGGACAATTGCGACGCCTGGGAATTGAATCTTTAGCTGTTGTTGATGCAGATCGATTGCAAATGCCGAATATCGCGTTTTCCAAGCTCTACGAGTGAATTTTCAATAAGGACTATTGCGACACCTGGGAACTGAATCTTTAGCTGATGTCGATGCAGGTCGATTGGAGATGTCGAATATCGCATTTTCCATGCTATAGGGGTGTATTTTTGATAATAAAGACTATTGCGTCGCCTGGGAACTGAATCCTTAGCTGTTGTTGATGCAGATCGATTGGAAATGTCGAATATCGCATTTTCCATGCTATAGGGGTGTATTTTTGATAATAAAGACTATTGCGTCGCCTGGGAACTGAATCCTTAGCTGTTGTTGATGCAGATCGATTGGAAATGTCGAATATCGCGTTTTCCCAGCTGTACGAGTGAATTTTCAATAACGATTATTCCGACGCCTGGGAACTGAATCTTAACTGTTGTCGATGCAGGTCAATTGCAGATGTCGAATATCGAGGTTTCCAAGCTAAACAAGTGAATTTTCAATAAGAAGGACTATTGCGACGCCTGGGAACTGAATCTTTAGCTGTTGTCGATGCAGGTCGATTGGAGATGTCGAATATCGAGGTTTCCAAGCTCAACGAGTGAATTTTCAATAAGAAGGACTATTGCGACGCCTGGGAATTGAATCTTTAGCTGTTTTCGATGCAGATCGATTGGAAATGTCGAATGTCGCATTTTCCATGCTATACGAGTGTATTTTTGATAATAAGGACGATTGTGACACCTGGGAACTGAATCTGTAGCTGTTGTCGATGCAGATCGTTTGGAAATGTCGAATATCACGTTTTCCAAGCTATACGAGTGAATTTTCAATAAGGACTATTGCGACGCCTGGGAATTGAATCTTTAGCTGTTGTTGATGCAGATCGATTGGAAGTGCCGAATATCGCGTTTTCCAAGCTCTAGGAGTGAATTTTCAATAAGGACTATTGCGACGCCTGGGAACTGAATCTTTAGCTGTTGCCGATGCAGGTCGATTGGAGATGTGGAATATCGAGGTATCCAAGCTCAACGAGTGAATTTTCAATAAGAAGGACTATTGCGACGCCTGGGAACTGAATCTTTAGCTTTTGTCGATGCAGATCGATTGGAAATGTCGAATATTACGTTTTCCAAGCTCTACGAGTGAATTTTCAATAAGGACTATTGCGACGCCTGGGAATTGAATCTTTAGCTGCTGTTGATGCAGATCGATTGGAAATGCCGAATATCGCATTTTCCAAGCTCTACGAGTGAATTTTCAATAAGGACTATTGCGACGCCTGGGAACTGAATCTTTAGCTGCTGGCGATGCAGGTCGATTGGAGATGTCGAATATCGAGGTATCCAAGCTCAACGAGTGCATTTGCAATAAGAAGGACTATTGCGACGCCTGGGAACTGAATCTTTAGCTTTTGTCGATGCAGATCGATTAGAAATGTCGAATATCGCGTTTTCCATGCTGTACGAGTGAATTTTCAATAAGCACTATTGCGACGCCTGGGATCTGAATCTTTAGCTGTTGTCGATGCAGGTTGATTGGAGATGTCGAATATCGAGGTTTCCAAGCTAAACAAGTGAATTTTCAATAAGAAGGACTATTGCGACGCCTGGGAACTCAATCTTTAGCTGTTGCCGAAGCAGATCGATTGGAAATGTCGAATATCGCATTTTCCATGCTATAGGAGTGTATTTTTGATAATAAAGACTATTGCGACGACTGGGAACTGAATCCTTAGCTGTTGTTGATGCAGATCGATTGGAAATGTCGAATATCACGTTTTCCCAGCTGTACGAGTGAATTTTCAATAAGGATTATTCCGACGCCTGGGAACTGAATCTTAACTGTTGTCGATGCAGGTCAATTGCAGATGTCGAATATCGAGGTTTCCAAGCTCAACGAGTGAATTTTCAATAAGAAGGACTATTGCGACGCCCGGGAACTGAATCTTTAGCTGTTGTCGATGCAGGTCGATTGGAGATGTCGAATATCGAGGTTTCCATGCTCAACGAGTGAATTTTCAATAAGAAGGACTATTGCGACGCCTGGGAATTGAATTTTTAGCTGTTGTCGATGCAGATCGATTGGAAATGTCGAATATCGCGTTTTCCAAGTTCTACGAGTGAATTTTCAATAAGAAGGACTATTGCGACGCCTGGGAACTGCATCATTGGCTGTTGTCGATGCAAATCGATTGGAAATGTCGAATATCGCGTTTTCCAAGCTCTACGAGTGAATTTTCAATAAGGACTATTGCGACGCCTGGGAACTGAATCTTTAGCTGTTGTTGATGCAGATCGATTGGAAATGTCAAATATCGCATTTTCCGTGCTATTGGAGTGTATTTTTGATAATAAAGACTATTGCGACGCCTGGGATCTGAATCTTTAGCTGTTGTCGATGCAGGTTGATTGGAGATGTCGAATATCGAGGTTTCCAAGCTAAACAAGTGAATTTTCAATAAGAAGGACTATTGCGACGCCTGGGAACTCAATCTTTAGCTGTTGCCGATGCAGATCGATTGGAAATGTCGAATATCGCATTTTCCATGCTATAGGAGTGTATTTTTGATAATAAAGACTATTGCGACGACTGGGAACTGAATCCTTAGCTGTTGTTGATGCAGATCGATTGGAAATGTCGAATATCGCGTTTTCCCAGCTGTACGAGTGAATTTTCAATAAGGATTATTCCGACGCCTGGGAACTGAATCTTAACTGTTGTCGATGCAGGTCAATTGCAGATGTCGAATATCGAGGTTTCCAAGCTAAACAAGTGAATTTTCAATAAGAAGGACTATTGCGACGCCTGGGAACTGAATCTTTAGCTGTTGTCGATGCAGGTCGATTGGAGATGTCGAATATCGAGGTTTCCAAGCTCAACGAGTGAATTTTCAATAAGAAGGACTATTGCGACGCCCGGGAACTGAATCTTTAGCTGTTGTCGATGCAGGTCGATTGGAGATGTCGAATATCGAGGTTTCCATGCTCAACGAGTGAATTTTCAATAAGAAGGACTATTGCGACGCCTGGGAATTGAATCTTTAGCTGTTGTCGATGCAGATCGATTGGAAATGTCGAATATCGCGTTTTCCAAGTTCTACGAGTGAATTTTCAATAAGAAGGACTATTGCGACGCCTGGGAACTGCATCTTTGGCTGTTGTCGATGCAAATCGATTGGAAATGTCGAATATCGCGTTTTCCAAGCTCTACGAGTGAATTTTCAATAAGGACTATTGCGACGCCTGGGAACTGAATCTTTAGCTGTTGTTGATTCAGATCGATTGGAAATGCCGAATATCGCGTTTTCCAAGCTCTACGAGTGAATTTTCAATAAGGACTATTGCGACGCCTGGGAACTGAATCTTTAGCTGTTGTCGATGCTGGTCGATTGGAGATGTGGAATATCGAGGTATCCATGCTCAACGAGTGAATTTTCAATAAGGACTAATGCGACGCCTGGGAACTGAATCTTTAGCTGTTGTTGATGCAGATCGATTGGAAATGCCGAATATCGCGTTTGCCAAGCTCTACGAGTGAATTTTCAATAAGGACTATTGCGACGCCTGGGAACTGAATCTTTAGCTTTTGTCGATGCAGATCGATTAGAAATGTCGAATATCGCGTTTTCCATGCTGTACGAGTGAATTTTCAATAAGCACTATTGCGACGCCTGGGAACTGAATCTTTAGCTGTTGTCGATGCAGGTGGATTGGAGATGTCGAATATCGAGGTTTCCAAGCTAAACAAGTATATTTTCAATAAGAAGGACTATTGCGACGCCTGGGAACTCAATCTTTAGCTGTTGCCGATGCAGATCGATTGGAAATGTCGAATATCGCATTTTCCATGCTATAGGAGTGTATTTTTGATAATAAAGACTATTGCGACGACTGGGAACTGAATCTTTAGCTGTTGTCGATGCAGATCGATTGGAAATGTCGAATATCGCGTTTTCCAAGCTATACGAGTGAATTTTCAATAAGCACTATTGCGACGCCCGGGAACTGAATCTTTAGCTGTTGTTGATGCAGATCGATTGGAAATGTCGAATATCGCATTTTCCATGCTATAGGAGTGTATTTTTGATAATAAAGACTATTGCGACGACTGGGAACTGAATCTTTAGCTGTTGTCGATGCAGATCGATTGGAAATGTCGAATATCGCGTTTTCCAAGTTCTACGAGTGAATTTTCAATAAGAAGGACTATTGCGACGCCTGGGAACTGCATCTTTGGCTGTTGTCGATGCAAATCGATTGGAAATGTCGAATATCGCGTTTTCCAAGCTCTACGAGTGAATTTTCAATAAGGACTATTGCGACGCCTGGGAACTGAATCTTTAGCTGTTGTTGATGCAGATCGATTGGAAATGTCAAATATCGCATTTTCCGTGCTATTGGAGTGTATTTTTGATAATAAAGACTATTGCGACGCCTGGGATCTGAATCTTTAGCTGTTGTCGATGCAGGTTGATTGGAGATGTCGAATATCGAGGTTTCCAAGCTAAACAAGTGAATTTTCAATAAGAAGGACTATTGCGACGCCTGGGAACTCAATCTTTAGCTGTTGCCGATGCAGATCGATTGGAAATGTCGAATATCGCATTTTCCATGCTATAGGAGTGTATTTTTGATAATAAAGACTATTGCGACGACTGGGAACTGAATCCTTAGCTGTTGTTGATGCAGATCGATTGGAAATGTCGAATATCGCGTTTTCCCAGCTGTACGAGTGAATTTTCAATAAGGATTATTCCGACGCCTGGGAACTGAATCTTAACTGTTGTCGATGCAGGTCAATTGCAGATGTCGAATATCGAGGTTTTCAAGCTCAACGAGTGAATTTTCAATAAGAAGGACTATTGCGACGCCCGGGAACTGAATCTTTAGCTGTTGTCGATGCAGGTCGATTGGAGATGTCGAATATCGAGGTTTCCATGCTCAACGAGTGAATTTTCAATAAGAAGGACTATTGCGACGCCTGGGAATTGAATCTTTAGCTGTTGTCGATGCAGATCGATTGGAAATGTCGAATATCGCGTTTTCCAAGTTCTACGAGTGAATTTTCAATAAGAAGGACTATTGCGACGCCTGGGAACTGCATCTTTGGCTGTTGTCGATGCAAATCGATTGGAAATGTCGAATATCGCGTTTTCCAAGCTCTACGAGTGAATTTTCAATAAGGACTATTGCGACGCCTGGGAACTGAATCTTTAGCTGTTGTTGATTCAGATCGATTGGAAATGCCGAATATCGCGTTTTCCAAGCTCTACGAGTGAATTTTCAATAAGGACTATTGCGACGCCTGGGAACTGAATCTTTAGCTGTTGTCGATGCTGGTCGATTGGAGATGTGGAATATCGAGGTATCCATGCTCAACGAGTGAATTTTCAATAAGGACTATTGCGACGCCTGGGAACTGAATCTTTAGCTGCTGGCGATGCAGGTCGATTGGAGATGTCGAATATCGAGGTATCCAAGCTCAACGAGTGCATTTGCAATAAGAAGGACTATTGCGACGCCTGGGAACTGAATCTTTAGCTTTTGTCGATGCAGATCGATTAGAAATGTCGAATATCGCGTTTTCCATGCTGTACGAGTGAATTTTCAATAAGCACTATTGCGACGCCTGGGATCTGAATCTTTAGCTGTTGTCGATGCAGGTTGATTGGAGATGTCGAATATCGAGGTTTCCAAGCTAAACAAGTGAATTTTCAATAAGAAGGACTATTGCGACGCCTGGGAACTCAATCTTTAGCTGTTGCCGATGCAGATCGATTGGAAATGTCGAATATCGCATTTTCCATGCTATAGGAGTGTATTTTTGATAATAAAGACTATTGCGACGACTGGGAACTGAATCCTTAGCTGTTGTTGATGCAGATCGATTGGAAATGTCGAATATCACGTTTTCCCAGCTGTACGAGTGAATTTTCAATAAGGATTATTCCGACGCCTGGGAACTGAATCTTAACTGTTGTCGATGCAGGTCAATTGCAGATGTCGAATATCGAGGTTTCCAAGCTCAACGAGTGAATTTTCAATAAGAAGGACTATTGCGACGCCCGGGAACTGAATCTTTAGCTGTTGTCGATGCAGGTCGATTGGAGATGTCGAATATCGAGGTTTCCATGCTCAACGAGTGAATTTTCAATAAGAAGGACTATTGCGACGCCTGGGAATTGAATTTTTAGCTGTTGTCGATGCAGATCGATTGGAAATGTCGAATATCGCGTTTTCCAAGTTCTACGAGTGAATTTTCAATAAGAAGGACTATTGCGACGCCTGGGAACTGCATCTTTGGCTGTTGTCGATGCAAATCGATTGGAAATGTCGAATATCGCGTTTTCCAAGCTCTACGAGTGAATTTTCAATAAGGACTATTGCGACGCCTGGGAACTGAATCTTTAGCTGTTGTTGATGCAGATCGATTGGAAATGTCAAATATCGCATTTTCCGTGCTATTGGAGTGTATTTTTGATAATAAAGACTATTGCGACGCCTGGGATCTGAATCTTTAGCTGTTGTCGATGCAGGTTGATTGGAGATGTCGAATATCGAGGTTTCCAAGCTAAACAAGTGAATTTTCAATAAGAAGGACTATTGCGACGCCTGGGAACTCAATCTTTAGCTGTTGCCGATGCAGATCGATTGGACATGTCGAATATCGCATTTTCCATGCTATAGGAGTGTATTTTTGATAATAAAGACTATTGCGACGACTGGGAACTGAATCCTTAGCTGTTGTTGATGCAGATCGATTGGAAATGTCGAATATCGCGTTTTCCCAGCTGTACGAGTGAATTTTCAATAAGGATTATTCCGACGCCTGGGAACTGAATCTTAACTGTTGTCGATGCAGGTCAATTGCAGATGTCGAATATCGAGGTTTCCAAGCTAAACAAGTGAATTTTCAATAAGAAGGACTATTGCGACGCCTGGGAACTGAATCTTTAGCTGTTGTCGATGCAGGTCGATTGGAGATGTCGAATATCGAGGTTTCCAAGCTCAACGAGTGAATTTTCAATAAGAAGGACTATTGCGACGCCCGGGAACTGAATCTTTAGCTGTTGTCGATGCAGGTCGATTGGAGATGTCGAATATCGAGGTTTCCATGCTCAACGAGTGAATTTTCAATAAGAAGGACTATTGCGACGCCTGGGAATTGAATCTTTAGCTGTTGTCGATGCAGATCGATTGGAAATGTCGAATATCGCGTTTTCCAAGTTCTACGAGTGAATTTTCAATAAGAAGGACTATTGCGACGCCTGGGAACTGCATCTTTGGCTGTTGTCGATGCAAATCGATTGGAAATGTCGAATATCGCGTTTTCCAAGCTCTACGAGTGAATTTTCAATAAGGACTATTGCGACGCCTGGGAACTGAATCTTTAGCTGTTGTTGATTCAGATCGATTGGAAATGCCGAATATCGCGTTTTCCAAGCTCTACGAGTGAATTTTCAATAAGGACTATTGCGACGCCTGGGAACTGAATCTTTAGCTGTTGTCGATGCTGGTCGATTGGAGATGTGGAATATCGAGGTATCCATGCTCAACGAGTGAATTTTCAATAAGGACTAATGCGACGCCTGGGAACTGAATCTTTAGCTGTTGTTGATGCAGATCGATTGGAAATGCCGAATATCGCGTTTGCCAAGCTCTACGAGTGAATTTTCAATAAGGACTATTGCGACGCCTGGGAACTGAATCTTTAGCTTTTGTCGATGCAGATCGATTAGAAATGTCGAATATCGCGTTTTCCATGCTGTACGAGTGAATTTTCAATAAGCACTATTGCGACGCCTGGGAACTGAATCTTTAGCTGTTGTCGATGCAGGTGGATTGGAGATGTCGAATATCGCGTTTTCCAAGCTATACGAGTGAATTTTCAATAAGCACTATTGCGACGCCCGGGAACTGAATCTTTAGCTGTTGTTGATGCAGATCGATTGGAAATGTCGAATATCGCATTTTCCATGCTATAGGAGTGTATTTTTGATAATAAAGACTATTGCGACGACTGGGAACTGAATCTTTAGCTGTTGTCGATGCAGATCGATTGGAAATGTCGAATATCGCGTTTTCCAAGCTATACGAGTGAATTTTCAATAAGCACTATTGCGACGCCCGGGAACTGAATCTTTAGCTGTTGTTGATGCAGATCGATTGGAAATGTCGAATATCGCATTTTCCATGCTATAGGGGTGTATTTTTGATAATAAAGACTATTGCGTCGCCTGGGAACTGAATCCTTAGCTGTTGTTGATGCAGATCGATTGGAAATGTCGAATATCGCGTTTTCCCAGCTGTACGAGTGAATTTTCAATAAGGATTATTCCGACGCCTGGGAACTGAATCTTAACTGTTGTCGATGCAGGTCAATTGCAGATGTCGAATATCGAGGTTTCCAAGCTAAACAAGTGAATTTTCAATAAGAAGGACTATTGCGACGCCTGGGAACTCAATCTTTAGCTGTTGCCGATGCAGATCGATTGGAAATGTCGAATATCGCATTTTCCATGCTATAGGAGTGTATTTTTGATAATAAAGACTATTGCGTCGCCTGGGAACTGAATCCTTAGCTGTTGTCGATGCAGATCGATTAGAAATGTCGAATATCGCGTTTTCCATGCTGTACGAGTGAATTTTCAATAAGCACTATTGCGACGCCTGGGATCTGAATCTTTAGCTGTTGTCGATGCAGGTTGATTGGAGATGTCGAATATCGAGGTTTCCAAGCTAAACAAGTGAATTTTCAATAAGAAGGACTATTGCGACGCCTGGGAACTCAATCTTTAGCTGTTGCCGATGCAGATCGATTGGAAATGTCGAATATCGCATTTTCCATGCTATAGGAGTGTATTTTTGATAATAAAGACTATTGCGACGACTGGGAACTGAATCCTTAGCTGTTGTTGATGCAGATCGATTGGAAATGTCGAATATCGCGTTTTCCCAGCTGTACGAGTGAATTTTCAATAAGGATTATTCCGACGCCTGGGAACTGAATCTTAACTGTTGTCGATGCAGGTCAATTGCAGATGTCGAATATCGAGGTTTCCAAGCTAAACAAGTGAATTTTCAATAAGAAGGACTATTGCGACGCCTGGGAACTGAATCTTTAGCTGTTGTCGATGCAGGTCGATTGGAGATGTCGAATATCGAGGTTTCCAAGCTCAACGAGTGAATTTTCAATAAGAAGGACTATTGCGACGCCCGGGAACTGAATCTTTAGCTGTTGTCGATGCAGGTCGATTGGAGATGTCGAATATCGAGGTTTCCATGCTCAACGAGTGAATTTTCAATAAGAAGGACTATTGCGACGCCTGGGAATTGAATTTTTAGCTGTTGTCGATGCAGATCGATTGGAAATGTCGAATATCGCGTTTTCCAAGTTCTACGAGTGAATTTTCAATAAGAAGGACTATTGCGACGCCTGGGAACTGCATCTTTGGCTGTTGTCGATGCAAATCGATTGGAAATGTCGAATATCGCGTTTTCCAAGCTCTACGAGTGAATTTTGAATATGGACTATTGCGACGCCTGGGAACTGAATCTTTAGCTGTTGTTGATGCAGATCGATTGGAAATGTCAAATATCGCATTTTCCGTGCTATTGGAGTGTATTTTTGATAATAAAGACTATTGCGACGCCTGGGATCTGAATCTTTAGCTGTTGTCGATGCAGGTTGATTGGAAATGTCGAATATCGAGGTTTCCAAGCTAAACAAGTGAATTTTCAATAAGAAGGACTATTGCGACGCCTGGGAACTCAATCTTTAGCTGTTGCCGATGCAGATCGATTGGAAATGTCGAATATCGCATTTTCCATGCTATAGGAGTGTATTTTTGATAATAAAGACTATTGCGACGACTGGGAACTGAATCCTTAGCTGTTGTTGATGCAGATCGATTGGAAATGTCGAATATCGCGTTTTCCCAGCTGTACGAGTGAATTTTCAATAAGGATTATTCCGACGCCTGGGAACTGAATCTTAACTGTTGTCGATGCAGGTCAATTGCAGATGTCGAATATCGAGGTTTCCAAGCTAAACAAGTGAATTTTCAATAAGAAGGACTATTGCGACGCCTGGGAACTGAATCTTTAGCTGTTGTCGATGCAGGTCGATTGGAGATGTCGAATATCGAGGTTTCCAAGCTCAACGAGTGAATTTTCAATAAGAAGGACTATTGCGACGCCCGGGAACTGAATCTTTAGCTGTTGTCGATGCAGGTCGATTCGAGATGTCGAATATCGAGGTTTCCATGCTCAACGAGTGAATTTTCAATAAGAAGGACTATTGCGACGCCTGGGAATTGAATCTTTAGCTGTTGTCGATGCAGATCGATTGGAAATGTCGAATATCGCGTTTTCCAAGTTCTACGAGTGAATTTTCAATAAGAAGGACTATTGCGACGCCTGGGAACTGCATCTTTGGCTGTTGTCGATGCAAATCGATTGGAAATGTCGAATATCGCGTTTTCCAAGCTCTACGAGTGAATTTTCAATAAGGACTATTGCGACGCCTGGGAACTGAATCTTTAGCTGTTGTTGATGCAGATCGATTGGAAATGCCGAATATCGCGTTTTCCAAGCTCTACGAGTGAATTTTCAATAAGGACTATTGCGACGCCTGGGAACTGAATCTTTAGCTGTTGTCGAAGCTGGTCGATTGGAGATGTGAAATATCGAGGTATCCAAGCTCAACGAGTGAATTTTCAATAAGGACTAATGCGACGCCTGGGAATTGAATCTTTAGCTGTTGTTGATGCAGATCGATTGGAAATGCCGAATATCGCGTTTGCCAAGCTCTACGAGTGAATTTTCAATAAGGACTATTGCGACGCCTGGGAACTGAATCTTTAGCTTTTGTCGATGCAGATCGATTAGAAATGTCGAATATCGCGTTTTCCATGCTGTACGAGTGAATTTTCAATAAGCACTATTGCGACGCCTGGGAACTGAATCTTTAGCTGTTGTCGATGCAGGTGGATTGGAGATGTCGAATATCGAGGTTTCCAAGCTAAACAAGTGAATTTTCAATAAGAAGGACTATTGCGACGCCTGGGAACTCAATCTTTAGCTGTTGCCGATGCAGATCAATTGGAAATGTCGAATATCGAGTTTTCCAAGATCTACGGTTGAATATTCAATAAGGACTATTCCGACGCCTGGGAACTGAATCTTTAGCTGTTGTCGATGAAGGTCGATTGGAAATGTCGAATATCGCATTTTCCATGCTATAGGAGTGTATTTTTGATAATAAAGACTATTGCGACGACTGGGAACTGAATCTTTAGCTGTTGTCGATGCAGATCGATTGGAAATGTCGAATATCGCATTTTCCATGCTATAGGGGTGTATTTTTGATAATAAAGACTATTGCGTCGCCTGGGAACTGAATCCTTAGCTGTTGTTGATGCAGATCGATTGGAAATGTCGAATATCGCGTTTTCCCAGCTGTACGAGTGAATTTTCAATAAGGATTATTCCGACGCCTGGGAACTGAATCTTAACTGTTGTCGATGCAGGTCAATTGCAGATGTCGAATATCGAGGTTTCCAAGCTAAACAAGTGAATTTTCAATAAGAAGGACTATTGCGACGCCTGGGAACTGAATCTTTAGCTGTTGTCGATGCAGGTCGATTGGAGATGTCGAATATCGAGGTTTCCAAGCTCAACGAGTGAATTTTCAATAAGAAGGACTATTGCGACGCCCGGGAACTGAATCTTTAGCTGTTGTCGATGCAGGTCGATTGGAAATGTCGAATGTCGCATTTTCCATGCTATACGAGTGTATTTTTGATAATAAGGACGATTGTGACACCTGGGAACTGAATCTGTAGCTGTTGTCGATGCAGATCTTTTGGAAATGTCGAATATCGCGTTTTCCAAGTCATACGAGTGAATTTTCAATAAGAAGGGCTATAGCGACGCCTGGGAACTGCATCTTTGGCTGCTGTCGATGCAGATCGATTGGAAATGTCGAATATCGCGTTTTCCAAGCTCTACGAGTGAATTTTCAATAAGGAATATTGCGACGCCTGGGAGCTGAATCTTTAGCTGTTGTTCATGCAGATCGATTG
The DNA here is from genome assembly GCA_951802745.1 of Nomada flava. Lineage (NCBI taxonomy): Eukaryota > Metazoa > Arthropoda > Insecta > Hymenoptera > Apidae > Nomada > Nomada flava. Next base: position 594,348 of record OX637907.1, read on the forward strand.
GAAATGTCAAATATGGCATTTTCCATGCTATAGGAGTGTATTTTTGATAATAAAGACTATTGCGACGCCTGGGAACTGAATCTTTAGCTGTTGTTGATGCAGATCGATTGGAAATGTTGAATAACGCGTTTTCCAAGCTCTACGATTGAATTTTCAATAAGAAGGACTATTGCGACGACTGGGAACTGCATCTTTGGCTGTTGTCGATGCAGATCGATTGGAAATGTCGAATATCACGTTTTCCAAGCTATACGAGTGAATTTTCAATAAGGACTATTGCGACGCCTGGGAATTGAATCTTTAGCTGTTGTTGATGCAGATCGATTGGAAATGCCGAATATCGCGTTTTCCAAGCTCTAGGAGTGAATTTTCAATAAGGACTATTGCGACGCCTGGGAACTGAATCTTTAGCTGTTGCCGATGCAGGTCGATTGGAGATGTGGAATATCGAGGTATCCAAGCTCAACGAGTGAATTTTCAATAAGAAGAACTATTGCGACGCCTGGGAACTGAATCTTTAGCTTTTGTCGATGCAGATCGATTGGAAATGTCGAATATTACGTTTTCCAAGCTCTACGAGTGAATTTTCAATAAGGACTATTGCGACGCCTGGGAATTGAATCTTTAGCTGCTGTTGATGCAGATCGATTGGAAATGCCGAATATCGCGTTTTCCAAGCTCTACGAGTGAATTTTCAATAAGGACTATTGCGACGCCTGGGAACTGAATCTTTAGCTGCTGGCGATGCAGGTCGATTGGAGATGTCGAATATCGAGGTATCCAAGCTCAACGAGTGCATTTTCAATAAGAAGGACTATTGCGACGCCTGGGAACTGAATCTTTAGCTTTTGTCGATGCAGATCGATTAGAAATGTCGAATATCGCGTTTTCCATGCTGTACGAGTGAATTTTCAATAAGCACTATTGCGACGCCTGGGATCTGAATCTTTAGCTGTTGTCGATGCAGGTTGATTGGAGATGTCGAATATCGAGGTTTCCAAGCTAAACAAGTGAATTTTCAATAAGAAGTACTATTGCGACGCCTGGGAACTCAATCTTTAGCTGTTGCCGATGCAGATCGATTGGAAATGTCGAATATCAAATTTTCCATGCTATAGGAGTGTATTTTTGGTAATAAAGACTATTGCGACGACTGGGAACTGAATCCTTAGCTGTTGTTGATGCAGATCGATTGGAAATGTCGAATATCGCGTTTTCCCAGCTGTACGAGTGAATTTTCAATAAGGATTATTCCGACGCCTGGGAACTGAATCTTAACTGTTGTCGATGCAGGTCAATTGCAGATGTCGAATATCGAGGTTTCCAAGCTAAACAAGTGAATTTTCAATAAGAAGGACTATTGCGACGCCTGGGAACTGAATCTTTAGCTGTTGTCGATGCAGGTCGATTGGAGATGTCGAATATCGAGGTTTCCAAGCTCAACGAGTGAATTTTCAATAAGAAGGACTATTGCGACGCCCGGGAACTGAATCTTTAGCTGTTGTCGATGCAGGTCGATTGGAGATGTCGAATATCGAGGTTTCCATGCTCAACGAGTGAATTTTCAATAAGAAGGACTATTGCGACGCCTGGGAATTGAATCTTTAGCTGTTGTCGATGCAGATCGATTGGAAATGTCGAATATCGCGTTTTCCAAGTTCTACGAGTGAATTTTCAATAAGAAGGACTATTGCGACGCCTGGGAACTGCATCTTTGGCTGTTGTCGACGCAAATCGATTGGAAATGTCGAATATCGCGTTTTCCAAGCTCTACGAGTGAATTTTCAATAAAGACTATTGCGACGCCTGGGAACTGAATCTTTAGCTGCTGTTGATGCAGATCGATTGGAAATGTTGAATAACGCGTTTTCCAAGCTATACGAGTGAATTTTCAATAAGAAGGACTATTGCGACGCCGGGGAACTGCATCTTTGGCTGTTGTCGATGCAGATCGATTGGAAATGTCGAATATCACGTTTTCCAAGCTATACGAGTGAATTTTCAATAAGGACAATTGCGACGCCTGGGAATGTAATCTTTAGCTGTTGTTGATGCAGATCGATTGGAAATGCCGAATATCGCGTTTTCCAAGCTCTACGAGTGAATTTTCAATAAGGACTATTGCGACGCCTGGGAACTGAATCTTTAGCTGTTGTCGATGCAGGTCGATTGGAGATGTGGAATATCGAGGTATCCAAGCTCAACGAGTGAATTTTCAATAAGAAGGACTATTGCGACGCCTGGGAACTGAATCTTTAGCTTTTGTCGATGCAGATCGATTGGAAATGTCGAATATCACGTTTTCCAAGCTCTACGAGTGAATTTTCAATAAGGACTATTGCGACGCCTGGGAATTGAATCTTTAGCTGCTGTTGATGCAGATCGATTGGAAATGCCGAATATCGCGTTTTCCAAGCTCTACGAGTGAATTTTCAAAAAGGACTATTGCGACGCCTGGGAACTGAATCTTTAGCTGTTGTCGATGCAGGTCGATTAGAGATGTCGAATATCGAGGTATCCAAGCTCAACGAGTGAATTTTCAATAAGAAGGACTATTGCGACGCCTGGGAACTGAATCTTTAGCTTTTGTCGATGCAGATCGATTAGAGATGTCGAATATCGCGTTTTCCATGCTGTACGAGTGAATTTTCAATAAGCACTATTGCGACGCCTGGGATCTGAATCTTTAGCTGTTGTCGATGCAGGTTGATTGGAGATGTCGAATATCGAGGTTTCCAAGCTAAACAAGTGAATTTTCAATAAGAAGGACTATTGCGACGCCTGGGAACTCAATCTTTAGCTGTTGCCGATGCAGATCGATTGGAAATGTCGAATATCGCGTTTTCCAAGCTCTACGGTTGAATTTTCAATAAGGACTATTCCGACGCCTGGGAACTGAATCTTTAGCTGTTGTCGATGAAGGTCGATTGGAAATGTCGAATATCGCATTTTCCAAGCTATAGGAGTGTATTTTTGATAATAAAGACTATTGCGACGACTGGGAACTGAATCTTTAACTGTTGTCGATGCAGATCGATTGGAAATGTCGAATATCGCGTTTTCCAAGCTATACGAATGAATTTTCAATAAGCACTATTGCGACGCCCGGGAACTGAATCTTTAGCTGTTGTTGATGCAGATCGATTGGAAATGTCGAATATCGCATTTTCCATGCTATGGGGGTGTATTTTTGATAATAAAGACTATTGCGTCGCCTGGGAACTGAATCCTTAGCTGTTGTTGATGCAGATCGATTGGAAATGTCGAATATCGCGTTTTCCCAGCTGTACGAGTGAATTTTCAATAAGGATTATTCCGACGCCTGGGAACTGAATCTTAACTGTTGTCGATGCAGGTCGATTGGAGATGTCGAATATCGAGGTTTCCAAGCTCAACGAGTGAATTTTCAATAAGAAGGACTATTGCGACGCCTGGGAATTGAATCTTTAGCTGTTGTCGATGCAGATCGATTGGAAATGTCGAATATCGTGTTTTCCAAGTTCTACGAGTGAATTTTCAATAAGAAGGACTATTGCGACGCCTGGGAACTGCATCTTTGGCTGTTGTCGATGCAGATCGATTGGAAATGTCGTATATCGCGTTTTCCAAGCTCTACGAGTGAATTTTCAATAAGGACTATTGCGACGCCTGGGAACTGAATCTTTAGCTGTTGTTGATGCAGATCGATTGGAAATGTCAAATATCGCATTTTCCATGCTATAGGAGTGTATTTTTGATAATAAAGACTATTGCGACGCCTGGGAACTGAATCTTTAGCTGTTGTTGATGCAGATCGATTGGAAATGCCGAATATCGCGTTTTCCAAGCTCTACGAGTGAATTTTCAATAAGCACTATTGCGACGCCTGGGAACTGAATCTTTAGCTGTTGTCGAAGCAGGTTGATTGGAGATGTCGAATATCGAGGTTTCCAAGCTAAACAAGTGAATTTTCAATAAGAAGGACTATTGCGACGCCTGGGAACTCAATCTTTAGCTGTTGCCGATGCAGATCGATTGGAAATGTCGAATATCGCGTTTTCCAAGCTCTACGGTTGAATTTTCAATAAGGACTATTCCGACGCCAGGGAATTGGCAGGGGTTCTCAAACGGCAGTGGTTCTCAACCGGCAGGGGTTCTCAAACGGCAGTGGTTCTCAAACGGCAGTGGTTGTCAAACGGCAGGGGTTCTCAAACGGCAGAGGTTCTCAACTGGCAGTGGTTATCTATTAACTCTTAAACTGGGTTTTAATTATTAGTAGACATTAATTATATAATTTTTGTGTTTCAGATCCATGGTACTGTAAGTTAAATTGTTTTGGGAACATTATCCTCGTGTAGTGAGGGATACTCTCGGGACGCGAAAGAGGATGCTTCCTCGTGTAGTGAGGGATACTCTCGGGACGCGAAAGGGGATGCTTCCTCGTGTAGTGAGGGATACTCTCGGGACGCGAAAGGGGACTAATATTGTTAGAACATATCGTGGAATTAAGTAAAGGGTTTACTCGTTGTGGTTTGTCTGAAGTAAAAAGGAGCGAGGTAAAGAAACTAGGCAAATAAGGACGAGGTTTGAAGTTAGAATGTTTGGAGTTAGAATGTTTGCAATTAGAATGATTGCAAGAAGAATGTTTGGGATTAGAATGTTTGGATTTAGAATGGGTTGAGTTAAAATGTTTGAGTTAAAATGCTTGCTCAGTGTATGCCGGACGTTTCATAGCCGCGAGGGCAGTCTAGCGTTCACATCATAGCGTATAAATATAAGTGAAGAAAGAAAAAATAAGGGCCGATCTGAGAGAAGCAGGTCGGCACGTCACAATGTGGAATATCGAGGTATCCAAGCTCAACGAGTGAATTTTCAATACGAAGGACTATTGCGACGCCTGGGAACTGAATCTTTAGCTTTTGTCGATGCAGATCGATTAGAAATGTCGAATATCGCGTTTTCCATGCTGTACGAGTGAATTTTCAATAAGCACTATTGCGACGTCTGGGAACTGAATCTTTAGCTGTTGTCGATGCAGGTTGATTGGAGATGTCGAATATCGAGGTTTCCAAGCTAAACAAGTGAATTTTCAATAAGAAGGACTATTGCGACGCCTGGGAACTCAATCTTTAGCTGTTGCCGATGCAGATCGATTGGAAATGTCGAATATCGCGTATTCCAAGTCATACGAGTGAATTTTCAATAAGAAGGGCTATAGCGACGCCTGGGAACTGCATCTTTGGCTGCTGTCGATGCAGATCGATTGGAAATGTCGAATATCGCGTTTTCCAAGCTCTACGAGTGAATTTTCAATAAGGAATATTGCGACGCCTGGGAGCTGAATCTTTAGCTGTTGTTCATGCAGATCGATTGGAAATGTCAAATATGGCATTTTCCATGCTATAGGAGTGTATTTTTGATAATAAAGACTATTGCGACGCCTGGGAACTGAATCTTTAGCTGTTGTTGATGCAGATCGATTGGAAATGTTGAATAACGCGTTTTCCAAGCTCTACGAGTGAATTTTCAATAAGAAGGACTATTGCGACGACTGGGAACTGCATCTTTGGCTGTTGTCGATGCAGATCGATTGGAAATGTCGAATATCACGTTTTCCAAGCTATACGAGTGAATTTTCAATAAGGACTATTGCGACGCCTGGGAATGGAATCTTTAGCTGTTGTTCATGCAGATCGATTGGAAATGTCAAATATGGCATTTTCCATGCTATAGGAGTGTATTTTTGATAATAAAGACTATTGCGACGCCTGGGAACTGAATCTTTAGCTGTTGTTGATGCAGATCGATTGGAAATGTTGAATAACGCGTTTTCCAAGCTCTACGAGTGAATTTTCAATAAGAAGGACTATTGCGACGACTGGGAACTGCATCTTTGGCTGTTGTCGATGCAGATCGATTGGAAATGTCGAATATCACGTTTTCCAAGCTATACGAGTGAATTTTCAATAAGGACTATTGCGACGCCTGGGAATTGAATCTTTAGCTGTTGTTGATGCAGATCGATTGGAAATGCCGAATATCGCGTTTTCCAAGCTCTAGGAGTGAATTTTCAATAAGGACTATTGCGACGCCTGGGAACTGAATCTTTAGCTGTTGCCGATGCAGGTCGATTGGAGATGTGGAATATCGAGGTATCCAAGCTCAACGAGTGAATTTTCAATAAGAAGGACTATTGCGACGCCTGGGAACTGAATCTTTAGCTTTTGTCGATGCAGATCGATTGGAAATGTCGAATATTACGTTTTCCAAGCTCTACGAGTGAATTTTCAATAAGGACTATTGCGACGCCTGGGGATTGAATCTTTAGCTGCTGTTGATGCAGATCGATTGGAAATGCCGAATATCGCGTTTTCCAAGCTCTACGAGTGAATTTTCAATAAGGACTATTGCGACGCCTGGGAACTGAATCTTTAGCTGCTGGCGATGCAGGTCGATTGGAGATGTCGAATATCGAGGTATCCAAGCTCAACGAGTGCATTTTCAATAAGAAGGACTATTGCGACGCCTGGGAACTGAATCTTTAGCTTTTGTCGATGCAGATCGATTAGAAATGTTGAATATCGCGTTTTCCATGCTGTACGAGTGAATTTTCAACAAGCACTATTGCGACGCCTGGGATCTGAATCTTTAGCTGTTGTCGATGCAGGTTGATTGGAGATGTCGAATATCGAGGTTTCCAAGCTAAACAAGTGAATTTTCAATAAGAAGGACTATTGCGACGCCTGGGAACTCAATCTTTAGCTGTTGCCGATGCAGATCGATTGGAAATGTCGAATATCGCATTTTCCATGCTATAGGAGTGTATTTTTGATAATAAAGACTATTGCGACGACTGGGAACTGAATCCTTAGCTGTTGTTGATGCAGATCGATTGGAAATGTCGAATATCGCGTTTTCCCAGCTGTACGAGAGAATTTTCAATAAGGATTATTCCGACGCCTGGGAACTGAATCTTAACTGTTGTCGATGCAGGTCAATTGCAGATGTCGAATATCGAGGTTTCCAAGCTAAACAAGTGAATTTTCGATAAGAAGGACTATTGCGACGCCTGGGAACTGAATCTTTAGCTGTTGTCGATGCAGGTCGATTGGAGATGTCGAATATCGAGGTTTCCAAGCTCAACGAGTGAATTTTCAATAAGAAGGACTATTGCGACGCCCGGGAACTGAATCTTTAGCTGTTGTCGATGCAGGTCGATTGGAGATGTCGAATATCGAGGTTTCCATGCTCAACGAGTGAATTTTCAATAAGAAGGACTATTGCGACGCCTGGGAACTGCATCTTTGGCTGTTGTCGACGCAAATCGATTGGAAATGTCGAATATCGCGTTTTCCAAGCTCTACGAGTGAATTTTCAATAAAGACTATTGCGACGCCTGGGAACTGAATCTTTAGCTGTTGTTGATGCAGATCGATTGGAAATGTCGAATATCACGTTTTCCAAGCTATACGAGTGAATTTTCAATAAGGACAATTGCGACGCCTGGGAATGTAATCTTTAGCTGTTGTTGATGCAGATCGATTGGAAATGCCGAATATCGCGTTTTCCAAGCTCTACGAGTGAATTTTCAATAAGGACTATTGCGACGCCTGGGAACTGAATCTTTAGCTGTTGTCGATGCAGGTCGATTGGAGATGTGGAATATCGAGGTATCCAAGCTCAACGAGTGAATTTTCAATAAGAAGGACTATTGCGACGCCTGGGAACTGAATCTTTAGCTTTTGTCGATGCAGATCGATTGGAAATGTCGAATATCACGTTTTCCAAGCTCTACGAGTGAATTTTCAATAAGGACTATTGCGACGCCTGGGAATTGAATCTTTAGCTGCTGTTGATGCAGATCGATTGGAAATGCCGAATATCGCGTTTTCCAAGCTCTACGAGTGAATTTTCAAAAAGGACTATTGCGACGCCTGGGAACTGAATCTTTAGCTGTTGTCGATGCAGGTCGATTAGAGATGTCGAATATCGAGGTATCCAAGCTCAACGAGTGAATTTTCAATAAGAAGGACTATTGCGACGCCTGGGAACTGAATCTTTAGCTTTTGTCGATGCAGATCGATTAGAGATGTCGAATATCGCGTTTTCCATGCTGTACGAGTGAATTTTCAATAAGCACTATTGCGACGCCTGGGATCTGAATCTTTAGCTGTTGTCGATGCAGGTTGATTGGAGATGTCGAATATCGAGGTTTCCAAGCTAAACAAGTGAATTTTCAATAAGAAGGACTATTGCGACGCCTGGGAACTCAATCTTTAGCTGTTGCCGATGCAGATCGATTGGAAATGTCGAATATCGCTTTTTCCAAGCTCTACGGTTGAATTTTCAATAAGGACTATTCCGACGCCTGGGAACTGAATCTTTAGCTGTTGTCGATGAAGGTCGATTGGAAATGTCGAATATCGCATTTTCCAAGCTATAGGAGTGTATTTTTGATAATAAAGACTATTGCGACGACTGGGAACTGAATCTTTAACTGTTGTCGATGCAGATCGATTGGAAATGTCGAATATCGCGTTTTCCAAGCTATACGCATGAATTTTCAATAAGCACTATTGCGACGCCCGGGAACTGAATCTTCAGCTGTTGTTGATGCAGATCGATTGGAAATGTCGAATATCGCATTTTCCATGCTATGGGGGTGTATTTTTGATAATAAAGACTATTGCGTCGCCTGGGAACTGAATCCTTAGCTGTTGTTGATGCAGATCGATTGGAAATGTCGAATATCGCGTTTTCCCAGCTGTACGAGTGAATTTTCAATAAGGATTATTCCGACGCCTGGGAACTGAATCTTAACTGTTGTCGATGCAGGTCGATTGGAGATGTCGAATATCGAGGTTTCCAAGCTCAACGAGTGAATTTTCAATAAGAAGGACTATTGCGACGCCTGGGAATTGAATCTTTAGCTGTTGTCGATGCAGATCGATTGGAAATGTCGAATATCGCGTTTTCCAAGTTCTACGAGTGAATTTTCAATAAGAAGGACTATTGCGACGCCTGGGAACTGCATCTTTGGCTGTTGTCGATGCAGATCGATTGGAAATGTCGTATATCGCGTTTTCCAAGCTCTACGAGTGAATTTTCAATAAGGACTATTGCGACGCCTGGGAACTGAATCTTTAGCTGTTGTTGATGCAGATCGATTGGAAATGTCAAATATCGCATTTTCCATGCTATAGGAGTGTATTTTTGATAATAAAGACTATTGCGACGCCTGGGAACTGAATCTTTAGCTGTTGTTGATGCAGATCGATTGGAAATGCCGAATATCGCGTTTTCCCAGCTCTACGAGTGAATTTTCAATAAGCACTATTGCGACGCCTGGGAACTGAATCTTTAGCTGTTGTCGAAGCAGGTTGATTGGAGATGTCGAATATCGAGGTTTCCAAGCTAAACAAGTGAATTTTCAATAAGAAGGACTATTGCGACGCCTGGGAACTCAATCTTTAGCTGTTGCCGATGCAGATCGATTGGAAATGTCGAATATCGCGTTTTCCAAGCTCTACGGTTGAATTTTCAATAAGGGCTATTCCGACGCCAGGGAATTGGCAGGGGTTCTCAAACGGCAGTGGTTCTCAACCGGCAGGGGTTCTCAAACGGCAGTGGTTCTCAAACGGCAGTGGTTGTCAAACGGCAGGGGTTCTCAAACGGCAGAGGTTCTCAACTGGCAGTGGTTATCTATTAACTCTTAAACTGGGTTTTAATTATTAGTAGACATTAATTATATAATTTTTGTGTTTCAGATCCATGGTACTGTAAGTTAAATTGTTTTGGGAACATTATCCTCGTGTAGTGAGGGATACTCTCGGGACGCGAAAGAGGATGCTTCCTCGTGTAGTGAGGGATACTCTCGGGACGCGAAAGGGGATGCTTCCTCGTGTAGTGAGGGATACTCTCGGGACGCGAAAGGGGACTAATATTGTTAGAACATATCGTGGAATTAAGTAAAGGGTTTACTCGTTGTGGTTTGTCTGAAGTAAAAAGGAGCGAGGTAAAGAAACTAGGCAAATAAGGACGAGGTTTGAAGTTAGAATGTTTGGAGTTAGAATGTTTGCAATTAGAATGATTGCAAGAAGAATGTTTGGGATTAGAATGTTTGGATTTAGAATGGGTTGAGTTAAAATGTTTGAGTTAAAATGCTTGCTCAGTGTATGCCGGACGTTTCATAGCCGCGAGGGCAGTCTAGCGTTCACATCATAGCGTATAAATATAAGTGAAGAAAGAAAAAATAAGGGCCGATCTGAGAGAAGCAGGTCGGCACGTCACAATGTGGAATATCGAGGTATCCAAGCTCAACGAGTGAATTTTCAATACGAAGGACTATTGCGACGCCTGGGAACTGAATCTTTAGCTTTTGTCGATGCAGATCGATTAGAAATGTCGAATATCGCGTTTTCCATGCTGTACGAGTGAATTTTCAATAAGCACTATTGCGACGCCTGGGAACTGAATCTTTAGCTGTTGTCGATGCAGGTTGATTGGAGATGTCGAATATCGAGGTTTCCAAGCTAAACAAGTGAATTTTCAATAAGAAGGACTATTGCGACGCCTGGGAACTCAATCTTTAGCTGTTGCCGATGCAGATCGATTGGAAATGTCGAATATCGCGTTTTCCAAGCTCTACGGTTGAATTTTCAATAAGGACTATTCCGACGCCTGGGAACTGAATCTTTAGCTTTTGTCGATGCAGATCGATTAGAAATGTTGAATATCGCGGTTTCCATGCTGTACGAGTGAATTTTCAATAAGCACTATTGCGACGCCTGGGAACTGAATCTTTAGCTGTTGTCGATGAAGGTCGATTGGAAATGTCGAATATCGCATTTTCCGTGCTATAGGAGTGTATTTTTGATAATAAAGACTATTGCGACGACTGGGAACTGAATCTTTAGCTGTTGTCGATGTAGATCGATTGGAAATGTCGAATATCGCGTTTTCCAAGCTATACGAGTGAATTTTCAATAAGCACTATTGCGACGCCCGGGAACTGAATCTTTAGCTGTTGTTGATGCAGATCGATTGGAAATGTCGAATATCGCATTTTCCATGCTATAGGGGTGTATTTTTGATAATAAAGACTATTGCGTCGCCTGGGAACTGAATCCTTAGCTGTTGTTGAAGCAGATCGATTGGAAATGTCGAATATCGCGTTTTCCCAGCTGTACGAGTGAATTTTCAATAAGGATTATTCCGACGCCTGGGAACTGAATCTTAACTGTTGTCGATGCAGGTCAATTGCAGATGTCGAATATCGAGGTTTCCAAGCTAAACAAGTGAATTTTCAATAAGAAGGACTATTGCGACGCCTGGGAACTGAATCTTTAGCTGTTGTCGATGCAGGTCGATTGGAGATGTCGAATATCGAGGTTTCCAAGCTCAACGAGTGAATTTTCAATAAGAAGGACTATTGCGACGCCCGGGAACTGAATCTCTAGCTGTTGTCGATGCAGGTCGATTGGAGATGTCGAATATCGAGGTTTCCATGCTCAACGAGTGAATTTTCAATAAGAAGGACTATTGCGACGCCTGGGAATTGAATCTTTAGCTGTTGTCGATGCAGATCGATTGGAAATGTCGAATGTCGCATTTTCCATGCTATACGAGTGTATTTTTGATAATAAGGACGATTGCGACGCCTGGGAACTGAATCTTTAGCTTTTGTCGATGCAGATCGATTAGAAATGTCGAATATCGCGTTTTCCATGCTGTACGAGTGAATTTTCAATAAGCACTATTGCGACGCCTGGGAACTGAATCTTTAGCTGTTGTCGATGCAGGTTGATTGGAGATGTCGAATATCGAGGTTTCCAAGCTAAACAAGTGAATTTTCAATAAGAAGGACTATTGCGACGCCTGGGAACTCAATCTTTAGCTGTTGCCGATGCAGATCGATTGGAAATGTCGAATATCGCGTATTCCAAGTCATACGAGTGAATTTTCAATAAGAAGGGCTATAGCGACGCCTGGGAACTGCATCTTTGGCTGCTGTCGATGCGGATCGATTGGAAATGTCGAATATCGCGTTTTCCAAGCTCTACGGTTGAATTTTCAATAAGGACTATTCCGACGCCTGGGAACTGAATCTTTAGCTTTTGTCGATGCAGATCGATTAGAAATGTCGAATATCACGGTTTCCATGCTGTACGAGTGAATTTTCAATAAGCACTATTGCGACGCCTGGGAACTGAATCTTTAGCTGTTGTCAATGATGGTCGATTGGAAATGTCGAATATCGCATTTTCCGTGCTATACGAGTGTATTTTTGATAATAAAGACTATTGCGACGACTGGGAACTGAATCTTTAGCTGTTGTCGATGTAGATCGATTGGAAATGTCGAATATCGCGTTTTAAAAGCTATACGAGTGAATTTTCAATAAGCACTATTGCGACGCCCGGGAACTGAATCTTTAGCTGTTGTTGATGCAGATCGATTGGAAATGTCGAATATCGCATTTTCCGTGCTATAGGAGTGTATTTTTGATAATAAAGACTATTGCGACGACTGGGAACTGAATCTTTAGCTGTTGTCGATGTAGATCGATTGGAAATGTCGAATATCGCGTTTTAAAAGCTATACGAGTGAATTTTCAATAAGCACTATTGCGACGCCCGGGAACTGAATCTTTAGCTGTTGTTGATGCAGATCCATTGGAAATGTCGAATATCGCATTTTCCATGCTATAGGGGTGTATTTTTGATAATAAAGACTATTGCGTCGCCTGGGAACTGAATCCTTAGCTGTTGTTGAAGCAGATCGATTGGAAATGTCGAATATCGCGTTTTCCCAGCTGTACGAGTGAATTTTCAATAAGGATTATTCCGACGCCTGGGAACTGAATCTTAACTGTTGTCGATGCAGGTCAATTGCAGATGTCGAATATCGAGGTTTCCAAGCTATACAAGTGAATTTTCAATAAGAAGGACTATTGCGACGCCTGGGAACCGAATCTTTAGCTGTTGTCGATGCAGGTCGATTGGAGATGTCGAATATCGAGGTTTCCAAGCTCAAAGAGTGAATTTTCAATAAGAAGGACTATTGCGACGCCCGGGAACTGAATCTCTAGCTGTTGTCGATGCAGGTCGATTGGAGATGTCGAATATCGAGGTTTCCAAGCTCAACGAGTGAATTTTCAATAAGAAGGACTATTGCGACGCCTGGGAATTGAATCTTTAGCTGTTGTCGATGCAGATCGATTGGAAATGTCGAATGTCGCATTTTCCATGCTATACGAGTGTATTTTTGATAATAAGGACGATTGCGACGCCTGGGAACTGAATCTGTAGCTGTTGTCGATGCAGATCGATTGGAAATGTCGAATATCGCGTTTTCCAAGTTCTACGAGTGAATTTTCAATAAGAAGGACTATAGCGACGCCTGGGAACTGCATCTTTAGCTGTTGTCGATGCAGATCGATTGGAAATGTCGAATATCGCGTTTTCCAAGCTCTACGAGTGAATTTTCAATAAGGACTATTGCGACGCCTGGGAACTGAATCTTTAGCTGTTGTTCATGCAGATCGATTGGAAATGTCAAATATCGCATTTTCCATGCTATAGGAGTGTATTTTTGATAATAAAGACTATTGCGACGCCTGGGAACTGAATCTTTAGCTGTTGTTGATGCAGATCGATTGGAAATGTTGAATAACGCGTTATCCAAGCTCTACGAGTGAATTTTCAATAAGAAGGACTATTGCGACGCCTGGGAACTGCATCTTTGGCTGTTGTCGATGCAGATCGATTGGAAGTGTCGAATATCACGTTTTCCAAGCTATACGAGTGAATTTTCAATAAGGACAATTGCGACGCCTGGGAATTGAATCTTTAGCTGTTGTTGATGCAGATCGATTGGAAATGCCGAATATCGCGTTTTCCCAGCTCTACGAGTGAATTTTCAATAAGGACTATTGCGACGCCTGGGATCTGAATCTTTAGCTGTTGTCGATGCAGGTCGATTGGAGATGTGGAATATCGAGGTATCCAAGCTCAACGAGTGAATTTTCAATAAGAAGGACTATTGCGACGCCTGGGAACTGAATCTTTAGCTTTTGTCGATGCAGATCGATTGGAAATGTCGAATATCACGTTTTCCAAGCTCTACGAGTGAATTTTCAATAAGGACTATTGCGACGCCTGGGAATTGAATCTTTAGCTGCTGTTGATGCAGATCGATTGGAAATGCCGAATATCGCGTTTTCCAAGCTCTACGAGTGAATTTTCAATAAGGACTATTGCGATGCCTGGGAACTGAATCTTTAGCTGTTGTCGATGCAGGTCGATTGGAGATGTCGAATAGCGAGGTATCCAAGCTCAACGAGTGAATTTTCAATAAGAAGGACTATTGCGACGCCTGGGAACTGAATCTTTAGCTTTTGTCGATGCAGATCGATTAGAAATGTCGAATATCGCGTTTTCCATGCTGTACGAGTGAATTTTCAATAAGCACTATTGCGACGCCTGGGAACTGAATCTTTAGCTGTTGTCGATGCAGGTTGATTGGAGATGTCGAATATCGAGGTTTCCAAGCTAAACAAGTGAATTTTCAATAAGAAGGACTATTGCGACGCCTGGGAACTCAATCTTTAGCTGTTGCCGATGCAGATCGATTGGAAATGTCGAATATCGCGTTTTCCAAGCTCTACGGTTGAATTTTCAATAAGGACTATTCCGACGCCTGGGAAATGAATCTTTAGCTGTTGTCGATGAAGGTCGATTGGAAATGTCGAATATCGCATTTTCCATGCTATACGAGTGTATTTTTGATAATAAGGACGATTGCGACGCCTGGGAACTGAATCTGTAGCTGTTGTCGATGCAGATCGATTGGAAATGTCGAATATCGCGTTTTCCAAGCTCTACGGTTGAATTTTCAATAAGGACTATTCCGACGCCTGGGAACTGAATCTTTAGCTGTTGTCGATTGGAAATGTCGAATATCGCATTTTCCATGCTATAGGGGTGTATTTTTGATAATAAAGATTATTGCGTCGCCTGGGAACTGAATCCTTAGCTGTTGTTGATGCAGATCGATTGGAAATGTCGAATATCGCGTTTTCCCAGCTGTACGAGTTAATTTTCAATAAGGATTATTCCGACGCCTGGGAACTGAATCTTAACTGTTGTCGATGCAGGTCAATTGCAGATGTCGAATATCGAGGTTTCCAAGCTAAACAAGTGAATTTTCAATAAGAAGGTCTATTGCGACGCCTGGGAATTGAATCTTTAGCTGTTGTCGATGCAGATCGATTGGAAATGTCGAATGTCGCATTTTCCATACTATAGGAGTGTATTTTTGATAATAAAGATTATTGCGACGCCTGGGAACTGAATCTTTAGCTGTTGTTGAAGCAGATCGATTGGAAATGTTGAATAACGCGTTATCCAAGCTCTACGAGTGAATTTTCAATAAGAAGGACTATTGCGACGCCTGGGAACTGCATCTTTGGCTGTTGTCGATGCAGATCGATTGGAAGTGTCGAATATCACGTTTTCCAAGCTATACGAGTAAATTTTCAATAAGGACTATTGCGACGCCTGGGATCTGAATCTTTAGCTGTTGTCGATGCAGGTCGATTGGAGATGTGGAATATCGAGGTATCCAAGCTCAACGAGTGAATTTTCAATAAGAAGGACTATTGCGACGCCTGGGATCTGAATCTTTAGCTGTTGTCGATGCAGGTCGATTGGAGATGTGGAATATCGAGGTATCCAAGCTCAACGAGTGAATTTTCAATAAGAAGGACTATTGCGACGCCTGGGAACTGAATCTTTAGCTTTTGTCGATGCAGATCGATTGGAGATGTCGAATATCGAGGTTTCCAAGCTCAACGAGTGAATTTTCAATAAGAAGGACTATTGCGACGCCCGGGAACTGAATCTCTAGCTGTTGTCGATGCAGGTCGATTGGAGATGTCGAATATCGAGGTTTCCAAGCTCAACGAGTGAATTTTCAATAAGAAGGACTATTGCGACGCCTGGGAATTGAATCTTTAGCTGTTGTCGATGCAGATCGATTGGAAATGTCGAATGTCGCATTTTCCATGCTATACGAGTGTATTTTTGATAATAAGGACGATTGCGACGCCTGGGAACTGAATCTGTAGCTGTTGTCGATGCAGATCGATTGGAAATGTCGAATATCGCGTTTTCCAAGTTCTACGAGTGAATTTTCAATAAGTACTATTGCGACGCCTGGGAACTGCATGTTTGGTTGTTGTCGATGCAGATCTTATTGGAAATGTCGAATATCGCGTTTTCCAAGCTCTACGAGTGAATTTTCAATAAGTACTATTGCGACGCTTGGGAACTGAATCTTTAGCTGTTGTTGATGCAGATCGATTGGAAATGTCGAATATCGCATTTTCCATGCTATACGAGTGTATTTTTGATAATAAAGACTATTGCGACGCCTGGGAACTGAATCTTTAGCTGTTGTCGATGCAGATCGATTGGAGATGTCGAATATCGAGGTATCCAAGCTCAACGAGTGAATTTTCAATAAGAAGGACTATTGCGATGCCTGGGAACTGAATCTTTAGCTTTTGTCGATGCAGATCGATTAGAAATGTCGAATATCGCGTTTTCCTTGCTGTACGAGTGAATTTTCAATAAGCACTATTCCGACGCCTGGGAACTGAATCTTTAGCTGTTGTCGATGCAGGTCGATTGGAAATGTCGAATATCGCATTTTCCATGCTATAGCTGTATATTTTTGATAATAAAGACTATTGCGACGCCTGGGAACTGAATCTTTAGCTGTTGTTGATGCAGATCGCTTGGAAATGTCGAATATCGCATTTTCCATGCTATAGCTGTGTATTTTTGATAATAAAGACTATTGCGACGCCTGGGAACTGAATCTTTAGCTGCTGTCGATGCAGGTCGATTGGAGATGTCGAATATCGAGGTTTCCAAGCTCAACGTGTGAATTTTCAATAAGAAGGACTATTGCGACGCCTGGGAATTGAATCTTTAGCTGTTGTCCATGCAGATCGATTGGAAATGTCGAATGTCGCATTTTCCATGCTATACGAGTGTATTTTTGATAATAAGGACGATTGCGACGCCTGGGAACTGAATCTGTAGCTGTTGTCGATGCAGATCGATTGGAAATGCCGAATATCGCGTTTTCCAAGCTCTACGGTTGAATTTTCAATAAGGACTATTCCGAAGCCTGGGAACTGAATCTTTAGCTGTTGTCGATGAAGGTCGATTGGAAATGTCGAATATCGCATTTTCCATGCTATAGGAGTGTATTTTTGATAATAAAGACTATTGCGACGACTGGGAACTGAATCTTTAGCTGTTGTCGATGCAGGTCGATTGGAGATGTCGAATATCGAGGCATCCAAGCTCAACGAGTGAATTTTCAATAAGAAGGACTATTGCGACGCCTGGGAACTGAATCTTTAGCTTTTGTCGATGCAGATCGATTAGAAATGTCGAATATCGCGTTTTCCATGCTGTACGAGTGAATTTTCAATAAGCACTATTGCGACAACTGGGAACTGAATCTTTAGCTGTTGTCGATGCAGGTCGATTGGAGATGTCGAATATCGAGGTTTACAAGCTCAACGAGTGAATTTTCAATAAGAAGGACTATTGCGACGCCTGGGAACTGAATCTTTAGCTGTTGTCGATGCAGATCGAATGGAAATGTCGAATGTCGCATTTTTCATGCTATACGAGTGTATTTCTGATGATAAGGACGATTGCGACGCCTGGGAACTGAATCTGTAGCTGTTGTCGATGCAGATCGATTGGTAGTGTCGAATATCGCGTTTTCCAAGCTATACGAGTGAATTTTCAATAAGCACTATTGCGACGCCCGGGAACTGAATCTTTAGCTGTTGTTGATGCAGATCGATTGGAAATGTCGAATGTCGCATTTTCCATGCTATACGAGTGTATTTTTGATAATAAGGACGATTGCGACGCCTGGGAACTGAATCTGTAGCTGTTGTCGATGCAGATCGATTGGAAATGTCGAATATCGCGTTTTCCAAGTTCTACGAGTGAATTTTCAATAAGAAGGACTATTGCGACGCCTGGGAACTGCATGTTTGGTTGTTGTCGATGCAGATCTTATTGGAAATGTCGAATATCGCGTTTTCCAAGCTCTACGAGTGAATTTTCAATAAGGACTATTGCGTCGCCTGGGAACTGAATCTTTAGCTGTTGTTGATGCAGATCGATTGGAAATGTCGAATATCGCATTTTCCATGCTATAGGGGTGTATTTTTGATAATAAAGACTATTGCGTCGCCTGGGAACTGAATCCTTAGCTTTTGTCGATGCAGATCGATTAGAAATGTTGAATATCGCGTTTTCCATGCTGTACGAGTGAATTTTCAATAAGCACTATTGCGACGCCTGGGAACTGAATCTTTAGCTGTTGTCGATGCAGGTCGATTGGAGATGTCGAATATCGCGTTTTCCAAGCTCTACGAGTGAATTTCCAATAAGGACTATTGCGACGCCTGGGAACTGAATCTTTAGCTGTTGTCGATGCAGGTCGATTGGAGATGTCGAATATCGAAGCATCCAAGCTCAACGAGTGAATTTTCAATAAGAAGGACTATTGCGACGCCTGGGAACTGAATCTTTAGCTGTTGTCGATGCAGGTCGATTGGAAATGTCGAATATCGAGGTTTACAAGCTCAACGAGTGAATTTTCAATAAGAAGGACTATTGCGACGCCTGGGAACTGAATCTTTAGCTGTTGTCGATGCAGATCGATTGGAAATGTCGAATGTCGCATTTTTCATGCTATACGAGTGTATTTCTGATGATAAGGACGATTGCGACGCCAGGGAACTGAATCTGTAGCTGTTGTCGATGCAGATCGATTGGAAGTGTCGAATATCGCGTTTTCCAAGCTATACGAGTGAATTTTCAATAAGCACTATTGCGACGCCCGGGAACTGAATCTTTAGCTGTTGTTGATGCAGATCGATTGGAAATGTCGAATATCGCATTTTCCATGCTATAGGAGTGTATTTTTGATAATAAAGACTATTGTGACGCCTGGGAACTGAATCCTTAGCTGTTGTTGATGCAGATCGATTGGAAATGTCGAATATCGCGTTTTCCAAGCTGATCGAGTGAATTTTCAATAAGGATTATTCCGACGCCTGGGAACTGAATCTTTAGCTGCTGTCGATGCAGGTCGATTGGAGATGTCGAATATCGAGGTTTCCAAGCTCAACGTGTGAATTTTCAATAAGAAGGACTATTGCGACGCCTGGGAATTGAATCTTTAGCTGTTGTCCATGCAGATCGATTGGAAATGTCGAATGTCGCATTTTCCATGCTATACGAGTGTATTTTTGATAATAAGGACGATTGCCACGCATGGGAACTGAATCTGTAGCTGTTGTCGATGCAGATCGATTGGAAATGTCGAATATCGCGTTTTCCAAGTTCTACGAGTGCATTTTCAATAAGAAGGACTATTGCGACGCCTGGGAACTGCATGTTTGGTTGTTGTCGATGCAGATCTTATTGGAAATGTCGAATATCGCGTTTTCCAAGCTCTACGAGTGAATTTTCAATAAGTACTATTGCGACGCTTGGGAACTGAATCTTTAGCTGTTGTTGATGCAGATGGATTGGAAATGTCGAATATCGCATTTTCCATGCTATACGAGTGTATTTTTGATAATAAAGACTATTGCGACGCCTGGGAACTGAATCTTTAGCTGTTGTCGATGCAGATCGATTGGAGATGTCGAATATCGAGGTATCCAAGCTCAACGAGTGAATTTTCAATAAGAAGGACTATTGCGATGCCTGGGAACTGAATCTTTAGCTTTTGTCGATGCAGATCGATTAGAAATGTCGAATATCGCGTTTTCCTTGCGGTACGAGTGAATTTTCAATAAGCACTATTCCGACGCCTGGGAACTGAATCTTTAGCTGTTGTCGATGCAGGTCGATTGGAAATGTCGAATATCGCATTTTCCATGCTATAGCTGTGTATTTTTGATAATAAAGACTATTGCGACGCCTGGGAACTGAATCTTTAGCTGTTGTTGATGCAGATCGCTTGGAAATGTCGAATATCGCATTTTCCATGCTATAGGAGTGTATTTTTGATAATAAAGACTATTGCGACGCCTGGGAACTGAATCTTTAGCTGCTGTCGATGCAGGTCAATTGGAGATGTCGAATATAGAGGTTTCCAAGCTCAACGAGTGAATTTTCAATAAGAAGGACTATTGCGACGCCTGGGAACTGAATCTTTAGCTGTTGTCGATGCAGGTTGATTGGAGATGTCGAATATCGAGGTTTCCAAGCTAAACAAGTGAATTTTCAATAAGAAGGACTATTGCGACGCCTGGGAACTCAATCTTTAGCTGTTGCCGATGCAGATCGATTGGAAATGTCGAATAACGCGTTTTCCAAGCTCTACGGTTGAATTTTCAATAAGGACTATTCCGACGCCTGGGAACTGAATCTTTAGCTGTTGTCGATGAAGGTCGATTGGAAATGTCGAATATCGCATTTTCCATGCTATAGGAGTGTATTTTTGATAATAAAGACTCTTGCGACGACTGGGAACTGAATCTTTAGCTGTTGTCGATGCAGATCGATTGGAAATGTCGAATATCGCGTTTTCCAAGCTATACGAGTGAATTTTCAATAAGCACTATTGCGACGCCCGGGAACTGAATCTTTAGCTGTTGTCGATGCAGGTTGATTGCAGATGTCGAATATCGAGGTTTCCAAGCTAAACAAGTGAATTTTCAATAAGAAGGACTATTGCGACGCCTGGGTACTGAATCTTTAGCTGCTGTCGATGCAGGTCGATTGGAGATGTCGAATATCGAGGTTTCCAAGCTCAACGTGTGTATTTTCAATAATAAGGACGATTGCGACGCCTGGGAACTGAATCTGTAGCTGTTGTCGATGCAGATCGATTGGAAATGCCGAATATCGCGTTTTCCAAGCTCTACGAGTGAATTTTCAATAAGGACTATTGCGACGCCTGGGAACTGAATCTTTAGCTGTTGTTGGTGCAGATCGATTGGAAATGTCGAATAACGCGTTTTCCAAGCTCTACGAGTGAATTTTCAATAAGAAGGACTATTGCGACGCCTGGGAACTGCATCTTTGGCTGTTGTCGATGCAGATCGATTGGAAATGTCGAATATCACGTTTTCCAAGCTATACGAGTGAATTTTCAATAAGGACTATTGCGACGCCTGGGAATTGAATCTTTAGCTGTTGTTGATGCAGATCGATTGGAAATGCCGAATATCGCGTTTTCCAAGCTCTACGAGTGAATTTTCAATAAGGACTATTGCGACGCCTGGGAACTGAATCTTTAGCTGTTGTCGATGCAGGTCGATTGGAGATGTGGAATATCGAGGTATCCAAGCTCAACGAGTGAATTTTCAATAAGAAGGACTATTGCGACGCCTGGGAACTGAATCTTTAGCTGTTGTCGATGCAGGTCGATTGGAGATGTCGAATATCGAGGCATCCAAGCTCAACGAGTGAATTTTCAATAAGAAGGACTATTGCGACGCCTGGGAACTGAATCTTTAGCTGTGGTCGATGCAGGTCGATTGGAGATGTCGAATATCGAGGCATCCAAGCTCATCGAGTGAATTTTCAATAAGAAGGACTATTGCGACGCCTGGGAACTGAATCTTTAGCTATTGTCGATGCAGGTCGATTGGAGATGTCGAATATCGAGGTTTCCAAGCTCAACGTGTGAATTTTCAATAAGAAGGACTATTGCGACGCCTGGGAATTGAATCTTTAGCTGTTGTCCATGCAGATCGATTGGAAATGTCGAATGTCGCATTTTCCATGCTATACGAGTGTATTTTTGATAATAAGGACGATTGCGACGCCTGGGAACTGAATCTGTAGCTGTTGTCGATGCAGATCGATTGGAAATGCCGAATATCGCGTTTTCCAAGCTCTACGGTTGAATTTTCAATAAGGACTATTCCGACGCCTGGGAACTGAATCTTTAGCTGTTGTCGATGAAGGTCGATTGGAAATGTCGAATATCGCATTTTCCATGCTATAGGAGTGTATTTTTGATAATAAAGACTATTGCGACGACTGGGAACTGAATCTTTAGCTGTTGTCGATGCAGGTCGATTGGAGATGTCGAATATCGAGGCATCCAAGCTCAACGAGTGAATTTTCAATAAGAAGGACTATTGCGACGCCTGGGAACTGAATCTTTAGCTTTTGTCGATGCAGATCGATTAGAAATGTCGAATATCGCGTTTTCCATGCTGTACGAGTGAATTTTCAATAAGCACTATTGCGACGCCTGGGAACTGAATCTTTAGCTGTTGTCGATGCAGGTCGATTGGAGATGTCGAATATCGAGGTTTACAAGCTCAACGAGTGAATTTTCAATAAGAAGGACTATTGCGACGCCTGGGAACTGAATCTTTAGCTGTTGTCGATGCAGATCGAATGGAAATGTCGAATGTCGCATTTTTCATGCTATACGAGTGTATTTCTGATGATAAGGACGATTGCGACGCCTGGGAACTGAATCTGTAGCTGTTGTCGATGCAGATCGATTGGTAGTGTCGAATATCGCGTTTTCCAAGCTATACGAGTGAATTTTCAATAAGCACTATTGCGACGCCCGGGAACTGAATCTTTAGCTGTTGTTGATGCAGATCGATTGGAAATGTCGAATGTCGCATTTTCCATGCTATACGAGTGTATTTTTGATAATAAGGACGATTGCGACGCCTGGGAACTGAATCTGTAGCTGTTGTCGATGCAGATCGATTGGAAATGTCGAATATCGCGTTTTCCAAGTTCTACGAGTGAATTTTCAATAAGAAGGACTATTGCGACGCCTGGGAACTGCATGTTTGGTTGTTGTCGATGCAGATCTTATTGGAAATGTCGAATATCGCGTTTTCCAAGCTCTACGAGTGAATTTTCAATAAGGACTATTGCGTCGCCTGGGAACTGAATCTTTAGCTGTTGTTGATGCAGATCGATTGGAAATGTCGAATATCGCATTTTCCATGCTATAGGGGTGTATTTTTGATAATAAAGACTATTGCGTCGCCTGGGAACTGAATCCTTAGCTTTTGTCGATGCAGATCGATTAGAAATGTCGAATATCGCGTTTTCCATGCTGTACGAGTGAATTTTCAATAAGCACTATTGCGACGCCTGGGAACTGAATCTTTAGCTGTTGTCGATGCAGGTCGATTGGAGATGTCGAATATCGCGTTTTCCAAGCTCTACGAGTGAATTTCCAATAAGGACTATTGCGACGCCTGGGAACTGAATCTTTAGCTGTTGTCGATGCAGGTCGATTGGAGATGTCGAATATCGAAGCATCCAAGCTCAACGAGTGAATTTTCAATAAGAAGGACTATTGCGACGCCTGGGAACTGAATCTTTAGCTGTTGTCGATGCAGGTCGATTGGAAATGTCGAATATCGAGGTTTACAAGCTCAACGAGTGAATTTTCAATAAGAAGGACTATTGCGACGCCTGGGAACTGAATCTTTAGCTGTTGTCGATGCAGATCGATTGGAAATGTCGAATGTCGCATTTTTCATGCTATACGAGTGTATTTCTGATGATAAGGACGATTGCGACGCCAGGGAACTGAATCTGTAGCTGTTGTCGATGCAGATCGATTGGAAGTGTCGAATATCGCGTTTTCCAAGCTATACGAGTGAATTTTCAATAAGCACTATTGCGACGCCCGGGAACTGAATCTTTAGCTGTTGTTGATGCAGATCGATTGGAAATGTCGAATATCGCATTTTCCATGCTATAGGAGTGTATTTTTGATAATAAAGACTATTGTGACGCCTGGGAACTGAATCCTTAGCTGTTGTTGATGCAGATCGATTGGAAATGTCGAATATCGCGTTTTCCAAGTTCTACGAGTGCATTTTCAATAAGAAGGACTATTGCGACGCCTGGGAACTGCATGTTTGGTTGTTGTCGATGCAGATCTTATTGGAAATGTCGAATATCGCGTTTTCCAAGCTCTACGAGTGAATTTTCAATAAGTACTATTGCGACGCTTGGGAACTGAATCTTTAGCTGTTGTTGATGCAGATCGATTGGAAATGCCGAATATCGCGTTTTCCAAGCTCTACGAGTGAATTTTCAATAAGGACTATTGCGACGCCTGGGAACTGAATCTTTAGCTGTTGTCGATGCAGGTCGATTGGAGATGTGGAATATCGAGGTATCCAAGCTCAACGAGTGAATTTTCAATAAGAAGGACTATTGCGACGCCTGGGAACTGAATCTTTAGCTGTTGTCGATGCAGGTCGATTGGAGATGTCGAATATCGAGGCATCCAAGCTCAACGAGTGAATTTTCAATAAGAAGGACTATTGCGACGCCTGGGAACTGAATCTTTAGCTGTGGTCGATGCAGGTCGATTGGAGATGTCGAATATCGAGGCATCCAAGCTCAACGAGTGAATTTTCAATAAGAAGGACTATTGCGACGCCTGGGAACTGAATCTTTAGCTATTGTCGATGCAGGTCGATTGGAGATGTCGAATATCGAGGTTTACAAGCTCAACGAGTGAATTTTCAATAAGAAGGACTATTGCGACGCCTGGGAACTGAATCTTTAGCTGTTGTCGATGCAGATCGATTGGAAATGTCGAATGTCGCATTTTTCATGCTATACGAGTGTATTTCTGATGATAAGAACGATTGCGACGCCTGGGAACTGAATCTGTAGCTGTTGTCGATGCAGATGGATTGGAAATGTCGAATATCGCATTTTCCATGCTATACGAGTGTATTTTTGATAATAAAGACTATTGCGACGCCTGGGAACTGAATCTTTAGCTGTTGTCGATGCAGATCGATTGGAGATGTCGAATATCGAGGTATCCAAGCTCAACGAGTGAATTTTCAATAAGAAGGACTATTGCGATGCCTGGGAACTGAATCTTTAGCTTTTGTCGATGCAGATCGATTAGAAATGTCGAATATCGCGTTTTCCTTGCGGTACGAGTGAATTTTCAATAAGCACTATTCCGACGCCTGGGAACTGAATCTTTAGCTGTTGTCGATGCAGGTCGATTGGAAATGTCGAATATCGCATTTTCCATGCTATAGCTGTGTATTTTTGATAATAAAGACTATTGCGACGACTGGGAACTGAATCTTTAGCTGTTGTCGATGCAGATCGATTGGAAATGTCGAATATCGCGTTTTCCAAGCTCTACGAGTGAATTTTCAATAAGTACTATTGCGACGCCTGGGAACTGAATCTTTAGCTGCTGTCGATGCAGGTCGATTGGAGATGTCGAATATAGAGGTTTCCAAGCTCAACGAGTGAATTTTCAATAAGAAGGACTATTGCGACGCCTGGGAACTCAATCTTTAGCTGTTGCCGATGCAGATCGATTGGAAATGTCGAATAACGCGTTTTCCAAGCTCTACGGTTGAATTTTCAATAAGGACTATTCCGACGCCTGGGAACTGAATCTTTAGCTGTTGTCGATGAAGGTCGATTGGAAATGTCGAATATCGCATTTTCCATGCTATAGGAGTGTATTTTTGATAATAAAGACTCTTGCGACGACTGGGAACTGAATCTTTAGCTGTTGTCGATGCAGATCGATTGGAAATGTCGAATATCGCGTTTTCCAAGCTATACGAGTGAATTTTCAATAAGCACTATTGCGACGCCCGGGAACTGAATCTTTAGCTGTTGTCGATGCAGGTTGATTGCAGATGTCGAATATCGAGGTTTCCAAGCTAAACAAGTGAATTTTCAATAAGAAGGACTATTGCGACGCCTGGGTACTGAATCTTTAGCTGCTGTCGATGCAGGTCGATTGGAGATGTCGAATATCGAGGTTTCCAAGCTCAACGTGTGTATTTTCAATAATAAGGACGATTGCGACGCCTGGGAACTGAATCTGTAGCTGTTGTCGATGCAGATCGATTGGAAATGCCGAATATCGCGTTTTCCAAGCTCTACGAGTGAATTTTCAATAAGGACTATTGCGACGCCTGGGAACTGAATCTTTAGCTGTTGTTGGTGCAGATCGATTGGAAATGTCGAATAACGCGTTTTCCAAGCTCTACGAGTGAATTTTCAATAAGAAGGACTATTGCGACGCCTGGGAACTGCATCTTTGGCTGTTGTCGATGCAGATCGATTGGAAATGTCGAATATCACGTTTTCCAAGCTATACGAGTGAATTTTCAATAAGGACTATTGCGACGCCTGGGAATTGAATCTTTAGCTGTTGTTGATGCAGATCGATTGGAAATGCCGAATATCGCGTTTTCCAAGCTCTACGAGTGAATTTTCAATAAGGACTATTGCGACGCCTGGGAACTGAATCTTTAGCTGTTGTCGATGCAGGTCGATTGGAGATGTGGAATATCGAGGTATCCAAGCTCAACGAGTGAATTTTCAATAAGAAGGACTATTGCGACGCCTGGGAACTGAATCTTTAGCTGTTGTCGATGCAGGTCGATTGGAGATGTCGAATATCGAGGCATCCAAGCTCAACGAGTGAATTTTCAATAAGAAGGACTATTGCGACGCCTGGGAACTGAATCTTTAGCTGTGGTCGATGCAGGTCGATTGGAGATGTCGAATATCGAGGCATCCAAGCTCAACGAGTGAATTTTCAATAAGAAGGATTATTGCGACGCCTGGGAACTGAATCTTTAGCTATTGTCGATGCAGGTCGATTGGAGATGTCGAATATCGAGGTTTACAAGCTCAACGAGTGAATTTTCAATAAGAAGGACTATTGCGACGCCTGGGAACTGAATCTTTAGCTGTTGTCGATGCAGATCGATTGGAAATGTCGAATGTCGCATTTTTCATGCTATACGAGTGTATTTCTGATGATAAGAACGATTGCGACGCCTGGGAACTGAATCTGTAGCTGTTGTCGATGCAGATCGATTGGAAGTGTCGAATATCGCGTTTTCCAAGCTATACGAGTGAATTTTCAATAAGCACTATTGCGACGCCCGGGAACTGAATCTTTAGCTGTTGTTGATGCAGATCGATTGGAAATGTCGAATATCGCATTTTCCATGCTATAGGAGTGTATTTTTGATAATAAAGACTATTGTGACGCCTGGGAACTGAATCCTTAGCTGTTGTTGATGCAGATCGATTGGAAATGTCGAATATCGCGTTTTCCAAGCTGAACGAGTGAATTTTCAATAAGGATTATTCCGACGCCTGGGAACTGAATCTTAACTGTTGTCGATGCAGGTCGATTGGAGATGTCGAATATCGAGGTTTCCAAGCTCAACGTGTGAATTTTCAATAAGAAGGACTATTGCGACGCCTGGGAATTGAATCTTTAGCTGTTGTCCATGCAGATCGATTGGAAATGTCGAATGTCGCATTTTCCATGCTATACGAGTGTATTTTTGATAATAAGGACGATTGCGACGCCTGGGAACTGAATCTGTAGCTGTTGTCGATGCAGATCGATTGGAAATGTCGAATATCGCGTTTTACAAGTTCTACGAGTGAATTTTCAATAAGAAGGACTATTGCGATGCCTGGGAACTGAATCTTTAGCTGTTGTCGATGCAGGTTGATTGGAGATGTCGAATATCGAGGTTTCCAAGCTAAACAAGTGAATTTTCAATAAGAAGGACTATTGCGACGCCTGGGAACTCAATCTTTAGCTGTTGCCGATGCAGATCGATTGGAAATGTCGAATATCGCTTTTTCCAAGCTCTACGGTTGAATTTTCAATAAGGACTATTCCGACGCCTGGGAACTGAATCTTTAGCTGTTGTCGATGAAGGTCGATTGGAAATGTCGAATATCGCATTTTCCATGCTATAGGAGTGTATTTTTGATAATAAAGACTATTGCGACGACTGGGAACTGAATCTTTAGCTGTTGTCGATGCAGATCGATTGGAAATGTCGAATATCGCGTTTTCCAAGCTATACGAGTGAATTTTCAATAAGCACTATTGCGACGCCCGGGAACTGAATCTTAACTGTTGTCGATGCAGGTCGATTGGAGATGTCGAATATCGAGGTTTCCAAGCTCAACGAGTGAATTTTCAATAAGAAGGACTATTACGACGCCTGGGAACTGAATCTTTAGCTGCTGTCGATGCAGGTCGATTGGAGATGTCGAATATCGAGTTTTCCAAGCTCAACGTGTGAATTTTCAATAATAAGGACGATTGCGACGCCTGGGAACTGAATCTGTAGCTGTTGTCAATGCAGATCGATTGGTAATGCCGAATATCGCGTTTTCCAAGCTCTACGAGTGAATTTTCAATAAGGACTATTGCGACGCCTGGGAACTGAATCTTTAGCTGTTGTTGGTGCAGATCGATTGGAAATGTCGAATAACGCGTTTTCCATGCTCTACGAGTGAATTTTCAATAAGAAGGACTATTGCGACGCCTGGGAACTGCATCTTTGGCTGTTGTCGATGCAGATCGATTGGAAATGTCGAATATCACGTTTTCCAAGCTATACGAGTGAATTTTCAATAAGGACTATTGCGACGCCTGGGAATTGAATCTTTAGCTGTTGTTGATGCAGATCGATTGGAAATGCCGAATATCGCGTTTTCCAAGCTCTACGAGTGAATTTTCAATAAGGACTATTGCGACGCCTGGGAACTGAATCTTTAGCTGTTGTCGATGCAGGTCGATTGGAGATGTGGAATATCGAGGTATCCAAGCTCAACGAGTGAATTTTCAATAAGAAGGACTATTGCGACGCCTGGGAACTGAATCTTTAGCTGTTGTCGATGCAGGTCGATTGGAGATGTCGAATATCGCGTTTTCCAAGTTCTACGAGTGAATTTTCAATAAGAAGGACTATTGCGACGCCTGGGAACTGAATCTTTAGCTATTGTCGATGCAGGTCGATTGGAGATGTCGAATATCGCGTTTTCCAAGTTCTACGAGTGAATTTTCAATAAGAAGGACTATTGCGACGCCTGGGAACTGAATCTTTAGCTATTGTCGATGCAGGTCGATTGGAGATGTCGAATATCGCGTTTTCCAAGTTCTACGAGTGAATTTTCAATAAGAAGGACTATTGCGACGCCTGGGAACTGAATCTTTAGCTATTGTCGATGCAGGTCGATTGGAGATGTCGAATATCGAGGTTTCCAAGCTCAACGTGTGAATTTTCAATAAGAAGGACTATTGCGACGCCTGGGAATTGAATCTTTAGCTGTTGTCCATGCAGATCGATTGGAAATGTCGAATGTCGCATTTTCCATGCTATACGAGTGTATTTTTGATAATAAGGACGATTGCGACGCATGGGAACTGAATCTGTAGCTGTTGTCGATGCAGATCGATTGGAAATGTCGAATATCGCGTTTTCCAAGTTCTACGAGTGAATTTTCAATAAGAAGGACTATTGCGACGCCTGGGAACTGCATGTTTGGTTGTTGTCGATGCAGATCTTATTGGAAATGTCGAATATCGCGTTTTCCAAGCTCTACGAGTGAATTTTCAATAAGTACTATTGCGACGCTTGGGAACTGAATCTTTAGCTGTTGTTGATGCAGATCGATTGGAAATGTCGAATATCGCATTTTCCATGCTATACGAGTGTATTTTTGATAATAAAGACTATTGCGACGCCTGGGAACTGAATCTTTAGCTGTTGTCGATGCAGATCGATTGGAGATGTCGAATATCGAGGTATCCAAGCTCAACGAGTGAATTTTCAATAAGAAGGACTATTGCGATGCCTGGGAACTGAATCTTTAGCTTTTGTCGATGCAGATCGATTAGAAATGTCGAATATCGCGTTTTCCTTGCTGTACGAGTGAATTTTCAATAAGCACTATTCCGACGCCTGGGAACTGAATCTTTAGCTGTTGTCGATGCAGGTCGATTGGAAATGTCGAATATCGCATTTTCCATGCTATAGCTGTGTATTTTTGATAATAAAGACTATTGCGACGCCTGGGAACTGAATCTTTAGCTGTTGTTGATGCAGATCGCTTGGAAATGTCGAATATCGCATTTTCCATGCTATAGGAGTGTATTTTTGATAATAAAGACTATTGCGACGCCTGGGAACTGAATCTTTAGCTGCTGTCGATGCAGGTCGATTGGAGATGTCGAATATAGAGGTTTCCAAGCTCAACGAGTGAATTTTCAATAAGAAGGACTATTGCGACGCCTGGGAACTGAATCTTTAGCTGTTGTCGATGCAGGTTGATTGGAGATGTCGAATATCGAGGTTTCCAAGCTAAACAAGTGAATTTTCAATAAGAAGGACTATTGCGACGCCTGGGAACTCAATCTTTAGCTGTTGCCGATGCAGATCGATTGGAAATGTCGAATATCGCGTTTTCCAAGCTCTACGGTTGAATTTTCAATAAGGACTATTCCGACGCCTGGGAACTGAATCTTTAGCTGTTGTCGATGAAGGTCGATTGGAAATGTCGAATATCGCATTTTCCATGCTATAGGAGTGTATTTTTGATAATAAAGACTATTGCGACGACTGGGAACTGAATCTTTAGCTGTTGTCGATGCAGATCGATTGGAAATGTCGAATATCGCGTTTTCCAAGCTATACGAGTGAATTTTCAATAAGCACTATTGCGACGCCCGGGAACTGAATCTTTAGCTGTTGTTGATGCAGATCGATTGGAAATGTCGAATATCGCATTTTCCATGCTATAGGGGTGTATTTTTGATAATAAAGACTATTGCGTCGCCTGGAAACTGAATCCTTAGCTGTTGTTGATGCAGATCGATTGGAAATGTCGAATATCGCGTTTTCCCAGCTGTACGAGTGAATTTTCAATAAGGATTATTCCGACGCCTGGGAACTGAATCTTAACTGTTGTCGATGCAGGTCAATTGCAGATGTCGAATATCGAGGTCTCCAAGCTAAACAAGTGAATTTTCAATAAGAAGGACTATTGCGACGCCTGGGTACTGAATCTTTAGCTGCTGTCGATGCAGGTCGATTGGAGATGTCGAATATCGAGGTTTCCAAGCTCAACGTGTGTATTTTCAATAATAAGGACGATTGCGACGCCTGGGAACTGAATCTGTAGCTGTTGTCGATGCAGATCGATTGGAAATGCCGAATATCGCGTTTTCCAAGCTCTACGAGTGAATTTTCAATAAGGACTATTGCGACGCCTGGGAACTGAATCTTTAGCTGTTGTTGGTGCAGATCGATTGGAAATGTCGAATAACGCGTTTTCCAAGCTCTACGAGTGAATTTTCAATAAGAAGGACTATTGCGACGCCTGGGAATTGAATCTTTAGCTGTTGTCCATGCAGATCGATTGGAAATGTCGAATGTCGCATTTTCCATGCTATACGAGTGTATTTTTGATAATAAGGACGATTGCGACGCCTGGGAACTGAATCTGTAGCTGTTGTCGATGCAGATCGATTGGAAATGTCGAATATCGCGTTTTCCAAGTTCTACGAGTGAATTTTCAATAAGAAGGACTATTGCGATGCCTGGGAACTGAATCTTTAGCTGTTGTCGATGCAGGTTGATTGGAGATGTCGAATATCGAGGTTTCCAAGCTAAACAAGTGAATTTTCAATAAGAAGGACTATTGCGACGCCTGGGAACTCAATCTTTAGCTGTTGCCGATGCAGATCGATTGGAAATGTCGAATATCGCTTTTTCCAAGCTCTACGGTTGAATTTTCAATAAGGACTATTCCGACGCCTGGGAACTGAATCTTTAGCTGTTGTCGATGAAGGTCGATTGGAAATGTCGAATATCGCATTTTCCATGCTATAGGAGTGTATTTTTGATAATAAAGACTATTGCGACGACTGGGAACTGAATCTTTAGCTGTTGTCGATGCAGATCGATTGGAAATGTCGAATATCGCGTTTTCCAAGCTATACGAGTGAATTTTCAATAAGCACTATTGCGACGCCCGGGAACTGAATCTTAAATGTTGTCGATGCAGGTCGATTGGAGATGTCGAATATCGAGGTTTCCAAGCTCAACGAGTGAATTTTCAATAAGAAGGACTATTGCGACGCCTGGGAACTGAATCTTTAGCTGCTGTCGATGCAGGTCGATTGGAGATGTCGAATATCGAGTTTTCCAAGCTCAACGTGTGAATTTTCAATAATAAGGACGATTGCAACGCCTGGGAACTGAATCTGTAGCTGTTGTCGATGCAGATCGATTGGTAATGCCGAATATCGCGTTTTCCAAGCTCTACGAGTGAATTTTCAATAAGGACTATTGCGACGCCTGGGAACTGAATCTTTAGCTGTTGTTGGTGCAGATCGATTGTGTTAGGATTCTAATCTCCCGCTGTACTAATCTAGTGTGGTCTCGATATACTCGATATGTATCTTTTGTTTTACTATCGACTTCTATGTATACTTATATAATACATTCTTTATAACCGCATATGGCGCTTTATTAATCACTGTGTAAATCCAGCCCAATCGACTAAAATAACCAACAGGTTATGGGCCCAGACAAAGTGCGGTGTAAAGACATTTATTAAAAATTAAGAAACGAATATATTTTCGTGGAATGATATATCGCGAAGCGGAATGTAGTTGAGCTAACCTCTTCGTGCCGTTCGACCACGTGGCGTAGTGTTATGAACGAGTGCACGTGGCAGTGTTGTGAATGAATATCACTTCGTGGTCGTTTTTTTTTTCTCTTGAATGGATAAAGACGATTATATTATGTCTCAACAAGGTTCAAGCCAGGCGGGACCTAGTGACAATAGGGTTTCGTCGGCTATGTCTCTTAATGTGACAGGCAATGCACCTTCCATAGAAAAGCTTGAAGGAGTAAGGAATTATAACGACTGGAAATTCTTGATGCGAATGTACTTAATTCACGATGGTCTTTGGAACTGCGTGACTGGTACTGAGGTCGACGAGGGAAAAGATCAACGGGCATTAGCTAAAATATGCCTCAATGTTGGAAAAGACGCACTGGTACACGTAAGACATGCAACAAAAGCCAGCGAAGCATGGGAAAACTTAGAAACAGCCTATGAGGACAAAGGTTTGGGACGTAGATTGCAATTATTAATACAATTGTTCAGCCAGAAACTAAGTAACTTTCAGTCTATGAATCATTACATTTCTGAAATTATGTCAATGGCTCATAAGCTAACTGATGTCAAGAAACCAATCGATGATGAGCTTGTTGCAGCAGTCATGTTGAGTGGACTCACACCAGACTATGGACCTCTAATAATGGCCCTTCAAACGATGAATGTTGAATTGAGTAGCGACATGGTAAAAGCCAAGTTATTGCAGACTGATCTGCGAGAACTGAATTTGGCTGAGGAGTCATTGTTGGTAACAAGAAAGAAGGACAAGGAAAGAAGATTGTACAATGGTACCAACAGGACCAGTGATTTCACATGTCATAATTGTAAGGAACCAGGGCACTTCAAAGCAAATTGTCCTAAGCTGAAGAAAAAAGGGAAGCCCAGAAACTATGACAGTAGAAGAAATAATGCTGATAAAGAAAAAAGATGTCTGCTGACGACAGCATTCAGCACAGGACAATATTCAATCAAGGATTGGTACGTGGACTCTTGTTCAAGCTCCCATATGAGCATGAGGGATGACTGGTTGGAACACGTTGAATTAAAAGACTCTGAAATAACTGTAGCCAATAAACAAACAGTCAAGAGCACCAAGAAGGGTGATGTTGATATAACCCTTAAAGATAATAAAGAGTGGACAGTTACTGGGGCACTACATGTACCACATCTGTCAGCAAACCTTCTGTCAGTGAGCAAAGTGACTGAGAGAGGTCTAGTCATGGTATTTGATGACAGGGGTTGTAAGGCATACAATAAAGAATGTTGCTCCATTAGAGGCAGAGCTGAGTTTACCGGAACAAAGGTTGGTGGAATTTACAGACTGGATCAACAGAGATCATCGAGGTCATCTGAAGCGATGATGATGTCTGTGGTATCTACGCATCAACTCTGGCACAGGAGATTGGGGCACTTGTCAGTAGGAGGCATGAGGAACCTGAGGAATCGTCTGTCTACTGGTTTAACCTTCTCTGAACCAGCGGATATCCCGCGATGCGTGCAATGTCTTGAGGGTAAGCAGCATCGTGAATCATTTAACAGGACTGGTCCTTTTCAGCGTGCTGGAGAAAAACTAGAACTCATCCACTCGGACGTCTGTGGTCCAATGAGTCAGGCAGGACTGGAAGGAGAAAGATACCTGCTCAATTTTGTGGATGACTATACCCGGAAATGTTTTGGTTATCTTATTAAAACCAAGGATGAAGTACCATCAAAGTTCGCCGAATTCATGTCAGCAGTGGAGAGGGAGACTGGCAAGAAAATAAAAGCTCTCAGGACAGATAATGGTAGAGAGTACGTGAATCAGGAGTTGAAACGACTGTTAGCATCAAAAGGCATTAGACATATTACTACCACTACCTACAGCCCAGAACTAAATGGAATTGCCGAACGGCAAAATAGGACGATAATCGAAAGGGCCAGATGCATGTTGCAGGATAGCAAGTTAAGTCGAAAATTTTGGGCTGAAGCGGTACGAACTTCCATATATTTGAAGAACAGATCACCCAAGGCGGTAAAGAATCAAACACCTGAGGAAGCGTGGAGTGGTAAAAAGGTAGATTTGTCACATTTGAGGATTTTCGGCTGCAGAGCACAAGTACACATACCCAAACAGCTGAGGAAGAAATTGGATTCGAAGTCGAAGGCACAAGTTATGCTTGGGTACTGTGATGGCATACAGGCATATCGCCTCTATGATCCCGAAACTAACAAAGTTACCAAGGCTCGGGATGTAATTTTTATCGAACAACCAGAAACAGATGTAAATCAAAATATTTCGGATTTGGAGAATAACCAATATTACAGTGGAGCACAAATTGAAGTGCCTGTACCCCCTTCCAATGAGTTAGAGGCACAGGAGCTCCCCGATAAGGATGTAAATAAACAGGAAGATGCCACCGAACATCGGAGAGAGGACAGCAACACGGATCCTGAAACGGAACCAGACGGGAATACTGATCGGAGGTACCCACAAAGGATACGAAAGCCCACAATCAGGTATCCTGAAACGCTATCCTGGTACGCCCGCAGTGAGGGAAATTCACTAGTTGTACCAGAAACGTTGGAACAAGCATTATCGAACGGGGATGCTGTGAAATGGAAAAACGCCTTACAAGTAGAGTATGACTCCCTAATCAACAATAAGACTTGGACGTTGGTGAAGAGACCATCGGACAAAAAGGTAACGCAATGTAAATGGGTGTTCAAAATTAAAAGAAACACTGATGGGAGTGTCAGCAGCTATAAGACGAGGCTCGTGGCTAAAGGCTTTACCCAGCAACATGGAATCAATTATCATGAAACATTCTCGCCGGTTGTAAGGTATTCAACCCTGAGAATGTTGTTTGCATTAGCTGCCGAAGAGAATTTGAACATACACCATTGGGATGCTACCACGGCTTTCCTTCAAGGAAAATTGCACGATGAAGTGTACATGGAACAGCCGGAAGGCTTTATTCGCAAGGGACAGGAGGATAAAGTATGCCGTTTGGAAAAGGCCATCTACGGACTCAAACAAGCATCCAAAGTATGGTACGACGAAATAAACAAAACTATGACGGAAATGGGTTTTAAAAGGAGTGAGTACGAACCATGCGTCTATTACATAAGAACGGACGGAATGACACTGATATGTGCCTTATATGTGGACGATTTTCTTATATTCTTCAATGATTCAGTAGAAAAGGAGAGAATCAAGAAAGCACTGTTCAGAAAGTATAAAATGAGAGATTTGGGAAAATTAGAACAATGCCTAGGTATGAAGATAACTCAAGATCAGGGAAGAATCACTTTAAACCAGGAACACATGGTACTGGATATCTTAGAAAAATTCGGTATGACAAATTGTAAACCGGCAAGTACTCCAATGGACCCAAACAAAAAACTACGGAAGCCAGCCAAGGACGAAGAAATGAACTTATCAAATTTGCCCTACCAGCAGCTGGTGGGATCGCTGATGTATCTGGCCGTATGCACAAGGCCAGACATTGCGCATGCAGCGAGTGTCTTGGGACAATACAGTTCATGCTATACAAAGGAACATTGGCAGGAGGCGAAGAGGGTTCTTAGATACTTGCGGGGCACCACTAAATATTCCCTTGTGTATAGAAAAGGTAATTTTGATCTTGTAGGCTATGCAGATGCGGATTATGCAGGGGACGAAAATGACAGACGATCATATACGGGCTGTGTCTATCTTCTGAGTGGTGCGGCTATCAGCTGGGAATCGCGGAAGCAGCGATCCGTTGCCTTGTCCAGTTCCGAGGCTGAATACATGGCCTTGGCCGACGCTGCGAGGGAGGTAATGCACACGCGTCGACTGTTACAGGAACTAACTGGACGCGTGGATCAGCCAACTACGCTGTTCAACGATAGTCAGAGTGGACAAAAAATTGTTACGAGTCCAACCCACCATAAAAGAACAAAACACATCGACGTGCGCTACCATTTTGTACGCGATGCAGTGGCGGATGGTCTTATAAAAGTAAAGTACATGGAGACAGGTGAAATGGCAGCTGATGTACTGACCAAAGGTCTAACCAAAGTGAAACATACACATTGTATTGAGAAATTGGGCATTGAAGACTATAGTAGTAAAAACTGATTACTTATAATTGGTAGATTAGGGGGGACTGTTAGGATTCTAATCTCCCGCTGTACTAATCTAGTGTGGTCTCGATATACTCGATATGTATCTTTTGTTTTACTATCGACTTCTATGTATACTTATATAATACATTCTTTATAACCGCATATGGCGCTTTATTAATCACTGTGTAAATCCAGCCCAATCGACTAAAATAACCAACAGATTGGAAATGTCGAATAACGCGTTTTCCAAGCTCTACGAGTGAATTTTCAATAAGAAGGACTATTGCGACGCCTGGGAACTGCATCTTTGGCTGTTGTCGATGCAGATCGATTGGAAATGTCGAATATCACGTTTTCCAAGCTATACGAGTGAATTTTCAATAAGGACTATTACGACGCCTGGGAATTGAATCTTTAGCTGTTGTTGATGCAGATCGATTGGAAATGCCGAATATCGCGTTTTCCAAGCTCTACGAGTGAATTTTCAATAAGGACTATTGCGACGCCTGGGAACTGAATCTTTAGCTGTTGTCGATGCAGGTCGATTGGAGATGTGGAATATCGAGGTATCCAAGCTCAACGAGTGAATTTTCAATAAGAAGGACTATTGCGACGCCTGGGAACTGAATCTTTAGCTGTTGTCGATGCAGGTCGATTGGAGATGTCGAATATCGAGGCATCCAAGCTCAACGAGTGAATTTTCAATAAGAAGGACTATTGCGACGCCTGGGAACTGAATCTTTAGCTGTTGTCGATGCAGGTCGATTGGAGATGTCGAATATCGAGGCATCCAAGCTCAACGAGTGAATTTTCAATAAGAAGGACTATTGCGACGCCTGGGAACTGAATCTTTAGCTATTGTCGATGCAGGTCGATTGGAGATGTCGAATATCGAGGTTTCCAAGCTCAACGTGTGAATTTTTGATAATAAGGACGATTGCGACGCCTGGGAATTGAATCTTTAGCTGTTGTCCATGCAGATCGATTGGAAATGTCGAATGTCGCGTTTTCCAAGCTCTACGAGTGAATTTTCAATAAGTACTATTGCGACGCTTGGGAACTGAATCTTTAGCTGTTGTTGATGCAGATCGATTGGAAATGTCGAATATCGCATTTTCCATGCTATACGAGTGTATTTTTGATAATAAAGACTATTGCGACGCCTGGGAACTGAATCTTTAGCTGTTGTCGATGCAGATCGATTGGAGATGTCGAATATCGACGTATCCAAGCTCAACGAGTGAATTTTCAATAAGAAGGACTATTGCTATGCCTGGGAACTGAAGCTTTAGCTTTTGTCGATGCAGATCGATTAGAAATGTCGAATATCGCGTTTTCCTTGCTGTACGAGTGAATTTTCAATAAGCACTATTCCGACGCCTGGGAACTGAATCTTTAGCTGTTGTCGATGCAGGTCGATTGGAAATGTCGAATATCGCATTTTCCATGCTATAGCTGTGTATTTTTGATAATAAAGACTATTGCGACGCCTGGGAACTGAATCTTTAGCTGTTGTTGATGCAGATCGCTTGGAAATGTCGAATATCGCATTTTCCATGCTATAGGAGTGTATTTTTGATAATAAAGACTATTGCGACGCCTGGGAACTGAATCTTTAGCTGCTGTCGATGCAGGTCGATTGGAGATGTCGAATATAGAGGTTTCCAAGCTCAACGAGTGAATTTTCAATAAGAAGGACTATTGCGACGCCTGGGAACTGAATCTTTAGCTGTTGTCGATGCAGGTTGATTGGAGATGTCGAATATCGAGGTTTCCAAGCTAAACAAGTGAATTTTCAATAAGAAGGACTATTGCGACGCCTGGGAACTCAATCTTTAGCTGTTGCCGATGCAGATCGATTGGAAATGTCGAATAACGCGTTTTCCAAGCTCTACGGTTGAATTTTCAATAAGGACTATTCCGACGCCTGGGAACTGAATCTTTAGCTGTTGTCGATGAAGGTCGATTGGAAATGTCGAATATCGCATTTTCCAAGCTCTACGAGTGAATTTTCAATAAGGACTATTGCGACGCCTGGGAACTGAATCTTTAGCTGTTGTTGGTGCAGATCGATTGGAAATGTCGAATAACGCGTTTTCCAAGCTCTACGAGTGAATTTTCAATAAGAAGGACTATTGCGACGCCTGGGAATTGAATCTTTAGCTGTTGTCCATGCAGATCGATTGGAAATGTCGAATGTCGCATTTTCCATGCTATACGAGTGTATTTTTGATAATAAGGACGATTGCGACGCCTGGGAACTGAATCTGTAGCTGTTGTCGATGCAGATCGATTGGAAATGTCGAATATCGCGTTTTCCAAGTTCTACGAGTGAATTTTCAATAAGAAGGACTATTGCGATGCCTGGGAACTGAATCTTTAGCTGTTGTCGATGCAGGTTGATTGGAGATGTCGAATATCGAGGTTTCCAAGCTAAACAAGTGAATTTTCAATAAGAAGGACTATTGCGACGCCTGGGAACTCAATCTTTAGCTGTTGCCGATGCAGATCGATTGGAAATGTCGAATATCGCTTTTTCCAAGCTCTACGGTTGAATTTTCAATAAGGACTATTCCGACGCCTGGGAACTGAATCTTTAGCTGTTGTCGATGAAGGTCGATTGGAAATTTCGAATATCGCATTTTCCATGCTATAGGAGTGTATTTTTGATAATAAAGACTATTGCGACGACTGGGAACTGAATCTTTAGCTGTTGTCGATGCAGATCGATTGGAAATGTCGAATATCGCGTTTTCCAAGCTATACGAGTGAATTTTCAATAAGCACTATTGCGACGCCCGGGAACTGAATCTTAACTGTTGTCGATGCAGGTCGATTGGAGATGTCGAATATCGAGGTTTCCAAGCTCAACGAGTGAATTTTCAATAAGAAGGACTATTGCGACGCCTGGGAACTGAATCTTTAGCTGCTGTCGATGCAGGTCGATTGGAGATGTCGAATATCGAGTTTTCCAAGCTCAACGTGTGAATTTTCAATAATAAGGACGATTGCGACGCCTGGGAACTGAATCTGTAGCTGTTGTCGATGCAGATCGATTGGTAATGCCGAATATCGCGTTTTCCAAGCTCTACGAGTGAATTTTCAATAAGGACTATTGCGACGCCTGGGAACTGAATCTTTAGCTGTTGTTGGTGCAGATCGATTGGAAATGTCGAATAACGCGTTTTCCAAGCTCTACGAGTGAATTTTCAATAAGAAGGACTATTGCGACGCCTGGGAACTGCATCTTTGGCTGTTGTCGATGCAGATCGATTGGAAATGTCGAATATCACGTTTTCCAAGCTATACGAGTGAATTTTCAATAAGGACTATTGCGACGCCTGGGAATTGAATCTTTAGCTGTTGTTGATGCAGATCGATTGGAAATGCCGAATATCGCGTTTTCCAAGCTCTACGAGTGAATTTTCAATAAGGACTATTGC
The DNA here is from genome assembly GCA_951802745.1 of Nomada flava. Taxonomy (NCBI): domain Eukaryota; kingdom Metazoa; phylum Arthropoda; class Insecta; order Hymenoptera; family Apidae; genus Nomada; species Nomada flava. The sequence goes on from OX637907.1 coordinate 634,429, forward strand.
GACGCCTGGGAACTGAATCTTTAGCTGTTGTCGATGCAGGTCGATTGGAGATGTGGAATATCGAGGTATCCAAGCTCAACGAGTGAATTTTCAATAAGAAGGACTATTGCGACGCCTGGGAACTGAATCTTTAGCTGTTGTCGATGCAGGTCGATTGGAGATGTCGAATATCGAGGCATCCAAGCTCAACGAGTGAATTTTCAATAAGAAGGACTATTGCGACGCCTGGGAACTGAATCTTTAGCTGTTGTCGATGCAGGTCGATTGGAGATGTCGAATATCGAGGCATCCAAGCTCAACGAGTGAATTTTCAATAAGAAGGACTATTGCGACGCCTGGGAACTGAATCTTTAGCTATTGTCGATGCAGGTCGATTGGAGATGTCGAATATCGAGGTTTCCAAGCTCAACGTGTGAATTTTTGATAATAAGGACGATTGCGACGCCTGGGAATTGAATCTTTAGCTGTTGTCCATGCAGATCGATTGGAAATGTCGAATGTCGCGTTTTCCAAGTTCTACGAGTGAATTTTCAATAAGAAGGACTATTGCGACGCCTGGGAACTGCATGTTTGGTTGTTGTCGATGCAGATCTTATTGGAAATGTCGAATATCGCGTTTTCCAAGCTCTACGAGTGAATTTTCAATAAGTACTATTGCGACGCTTGGGAACTGAATCTTTAGCTGTTGTTGATGCAGATCGATTGGAAATGTCGAATATCGCATTTTCCATGCTATACGAGTGTATTTTTGATAATAAAGACTATTGCGACGCCTGGGAACTGAATCTTTAGCTGTTGTCGATGCAGATCGATTGGAGATGTCGAATATCGAGGTATCCAAGCTCAACGAGTGAATTTTCAATAAGAAGGACTATTGCTATGCCTGGGAACTGAATCTTTAGCTTTTGTCGATGCAGATCGATTAGAAATGTCGAATATCGCGTTTTCCTTGCTGTACGAGTGAATTTTCAATAAGCACTATTCCGACGCCTGGGAACTGAATCTTTAGCTGTTGTCGATGCAGGTCGATTGGAAATGTCGAATATCGCATTTTCCATGCTATAGCTGTGTATTTTTGATAATAAAGACTATTGCGACGCCTGGGAACTGAATCTTTAGCTGTTGTTGATGCAGATTGCTTGGAAATGTCGAATATCGCATTTTCCATGCTATAGGAGTGTATTTTTGATAATAAAGACTATTGCGACGCCTGGGAACTGAATCTTTAGCTGCTGTCGATGCAGGTCGATTGGAGATGTCGAATATAGAGGTTTCCAAGCTCAACGAGTGAATTTTCAATAAGAAGGACTATTGCGACGCCTGGGAACTGAATCTTTAGCTGTTGTCGATGCAGGTTGATTGGAGATGTCGAATATCGAGGTTTCCAAGCTAAACAAGTGAATTTTCAATAAGAAGGACTATTGCGACGCCTGGGAACTCAATCTTTAGCTGTTGCCGATGCAGATCGATTGGAAATGTCGAATAACGCGTTTTCCAAGCTCTACGGTTGAATTTTCAATAAGGACTATTCCGACGCCTGGGAACTGAATCTTTAGCTGTTGTCGATGAAGGTCGATTGGAAATGTCGAATATCGCATTTTCCATGCTATAGGAGTGTATTTTTGATAATAAAGACTATTGCGACGACTGGGAACTGAATCTTTAGCTGTTGTCGATGCAGATCGATTGGAAATGTCGAATATCGCGTTTTCCAAGCTATACGAGTGAATTTTCAATAAGCACTATTGCGACGCCCGGGAACTGAATCTTTAGCTGTTGTTGATGCAGATCGATTGGAAATGTCGAATATCGCATTTTCCATGCTATAGGGGTGTATTTTTGATAATAAAGACTATTGCGTCGCCTGGGAACTGAATCCTTAGCTGTTGTTGATGCAGATCGATTGGAAATGTCGAATATCGCGTTTTCCCAGCTGTACGAGTGAATTTTCAATAAGGATTATTCCGACGCCTGGGAACTGAATCTTAACTGTTGTCGATGCAGGTCAATTGCAGATGTCGAATATCGAGGTCTCCAAGCTAAACAAGTGAATTTTCAATAAGAAGGACTATTGCGACGCCTGGGTACTGAATCTTTAGCTGCTGTCGATGCAGGTCGATTGGAGATGTCGAATATCGAGGTTTCGAAGCTCAACGTGTGTATTTTCAATAATAAGGACGATTGCGACGCCTGGGAACTGAATCTGTAGCTGTTGTCGATGCAGATCGATTGGAAATGCCGAATATCGCGTTTTCCAAGCTCTACGAGTGAATTTTCAATAAGGACTATTGCGACGCCTGGGAACTGAATCTTTAGCTGTTGTTGGTGCAGATCGATTGGAAATGTCGAATAACGCGTTTTCCAAGCTCTACGAGTGAATTTTCAATAAGAAGGACTATTGCGACGCCTGGGAACTGCATCTTTGGCTGTTGTCGATGCAGATCGATTGGAAATGTCGAATATCACGTTTTCCAAGCTATACGAGTGAATTTTCAATAAGGACTATTGCGACGCCTGGGAATTGAATCTTTAGCTGTTGTTGATGCAGATCGATTGGAAATGCCGAATATCGCGTTTTCCAAGCTCTACGAGTGAATTTTCAATAAGGAATATTGCGACGCCTGGGAACTGAATCTTTAGCTGTTGTCGATGCAGGTCGATTGGAGATGTGGAATATCGAGGTATCCAAGCTCAACGAGTGAATTTTCAATAAGAAGGACTATTGCGACGCCTGGGAACTGAATCTTTAGCTGTTGTCGATGCAGGTCGATTGGAGATGTCGAATATCGAGGCATCCAAGCTCAACGAGTGAATTTTCAATAAGAAGGACTATTGCGACGCCTGGGAACTGAATCTTTAGCTGTTGTCGATGCAGGTCGATTGGAGATGTCGAATATCGAGGCATCCAAGCTCAACGAGTGAATTTTCAATAAGAAGGACTATTGCGACGCCTGGGAACTGAATCTTTAGCTATTGTCGATGCAGGTCGATTGGAGATGTCGAATATCGAGGTTTCCAAGCTCAACGTGTGAATTTTTGATAATAAGGACGATTGCGACGCCTGGGAATTGAATCTTTAGCTGTTGTCCATGCAGATCGATTGGAAATGTCGAATGTCGCGTTTTCCAAGTTCTACGAGTGAATTTTCAATAAGAAGGACTATTGCGACGCCTGGGAACTGCATGTTTGGTTGTTGTCGATGCAGATCTTATTGGAAATGTCGAATATCGCGTTTTCCAAGCTCTACGAGTGAATTTTCAATAAGTACTATTGCGACGCTTGGGAACTGAATCTTTAGCTGTTGTTGATGCAGATCGATTGGAAATGTCGAATATCGCATTTTCCATGCTATACGAGTGTATTTTTGATAATAAAGACTATTGCGACGCCTGGGAACTGAATCTTTAGCTGTTGTCGATGCAGATCGATTGGAGATGTCGAATATCGAGGTATCCAAGCTCAACGAGTGAATTTTCAATAAGAAGGACTATTGCTATGCCTGGGAACTGAATCTTTAGCTTTTGTCGATGCAGATCGATTAGAAATGTCGAATATCGCGTTTTCCTTGCTGTACGAGTGAATTTTCAATAAGCACTATTCCGACGCCTGGGAACTGAATCTTTAGCTGTTGTCGATGCAGGTCGATTGGAAATGTCGAATATCGCATTTTCCATGCTATAGCTGTGTATTTTTGATAATAAAGACTATTGCGACGCCTGGGAACTGAATCTTTAGCTGTTGTTGATGCAGATTGCTTGGAAATGTCGAATATCGCATTTTCCATGCTATAGGAGTGTATTTTTGATAATAAAGACTATTGCGACGCCTGGGAACTGAATCTTTAGCTTTTGTCGATGCAGATCGATTAGAAATGTCGAATATCGCGTTTTCCTTGCTGTACGAGTGAATTTTCAATAAGCACTATTCCGACGCCTGGGAACTGAATCTTTAGCTGCTGTCGATGCAGGTCGATTGGAGATGTCGAATATAGAGGTTTCCAAGCTCAACGAGTGAATTTTCAATAAGAAGGACTATTGCGACGCCTGGGAACTGAATCTTTAGCTGTTGTCGATGCAGGTTGATTGGAGATGTCGAATATCGAGGTTTCCAAGCTAAACAAGTGAATTTTCAATAAGAAGGACTATTGCGACGCCTGGGAACTCAATCTTTAGCTGTTGCCGATGCAGATCGATTGGAAATGTCGAATAACGCGTTTTCCAAGCTCTACGGTTGAATTTTCAATAAGGACTATTCCGACGCCTGGGAACTGAATCTTTAGCTGTTGTCGATGAAGGTCGATTGGAAATGTCGAATATCGCATTTTCCAAGCTCTACGAGTGAATTTTCAATAAGGACTATTGCGACGCCTGGGAACTGAATCTTTAGCTGTTGTTGGTGCAGATCGATTGGAAATGTCGAATAACGCGTTTTCCAAGCTCTACGAGTGAATTTTCAATAAGAAGGACTATTGCGACGCCTGGGAATTGAATCTTTAGCTGTTGTCCATGCAGATCGATTGGAAATGTCGAATGTCGCATTTTCCATGCTATACGAGTGTATTTTTGATAATAAGGACGATTGCGACGCCTGGGAACTGAATCTGTAGCTGTTGTCGATGCAGATCGATTGGAAATGTCGAATATCGCGTTTTCCAAGTTCTACGAGTGAATTTTCAATAAGAAGGACTATTGCGATGCCTGGGAACTGAATCTTTAGCTGTTGTCGATGCAGGTTGATTGGAGATGTCGAATATCGAGGTTTCCAAGCTAAACAAGTGAATTTTCAATAAGAAGGACTATTGCGACGCCTGGGAACTCAATCTTTAGCTGTTGCCGATGCAGATCGATTGGAAATGTCGAATATCGCTTTTTCCAAGCTCTACGGTTGAATTTTCAATAAGGACTATTCCGACGCCTGGGAACTGAATCTTTAGCTGTTGTCGATGAAGGTCGATTGGAAATTTCGAATATCGCATTTTCCATGCTATAGGAGTGTATTTTTGATAATAAAGACTATTGCGACGACTGGGAACTGAATCTTTAGCTGTTGTCGATGCAGATCGATTGGAAATGTCGAATATCGCGTTTTCCAAGCTATACGAGTGAATTTTCAATAAGCACTATTGCGACGCCCGGGAACTGAATCTTAACTGTTGTCGATGCAGGTCGATTGGAGATGTCGAATATCGAGGTTTCCAAGCTCAACGAGTGAATTTTCAATAAGAAGGACTATTGCGACGCCTGGGAACTGAATCTTTAGCTGCTGTCGATGCAGGTCGATTGGAGATGTCGAATATCGAGTTTTCCAAGCTCAACGTGTGAATTTTCAATAATAAGGACGATTGCGACGCCTGGGAACTGAATCTGTAGCTGTTGTCGATGCAGATCGATTGGTAATGCCGAATATCGCGTTTTCCAAGCTCTACGAGTGAATTTTCAATAAGGACTATTGCGACGCCTGGGAACTGAATCTTTAGCTGTTGTTGGTGCAGATCGATTGGAAATGTCGAATAACGCGTTTTCCAAGCTCTACGAGTGAATTTTCAATAAGAAGGACTATTGCGACGCCTGGGAACTGCATCTTTGGCTGTTGTCGATGCAGATCGATTGGAAATGTCGAATATCACGTTTTCCAAGCTATACGAGTGAATTTTCAATAAGGACTATTGCGACGCCTGGGAATTGAATCTTTAGCTGTTGTTGATGCAGATCGATTGGAAATGCCGAATATCGTGTTTTCCAAGCTCTACGAGTGAATTTTCAATAAGGACTATTGCGACGCCTGGGAACTGAATCTTTAGCTGTTGTCGATGCAGGTCGATTGGAGATGTGGAATATCGAGGTATCCAAGCTCAACGAGTGAATTTTCAATAAGAAGGACTATTGCGACGCCTGGGAACTGAATCTTTAGCTGTTGTCGATGCAGGTCGATTGGAGATGTCGAATATCGAGGCATCCAAGCTCAACGAGTGAATTTTCAATAAGAAGGACTATTGCGACGCCTGGGAACTGAATCTTTAGCTGTTGTCGATGCAGGTCGATTGGAGATGTCGAATATCGAGGCATCCAAGCTCAACGAGTGAATTTTCAATAAGAAGGACTATTGCGACGCCTGGGAACTGAATCTTTAGCTATTGTCGATGCAGGTCGATTGGAGATGTCGAATATCGAGGTTTCCAAGCTCAACGTGTGAATTTTTGATAATAAGGACGATTGCGACGCCTGGGAATTGAATCTTTAGCTGTTGTCCATGCAGATCGATTGGAAATGTCGAATGTCGCGTTTTCCAAGTTCTACGAGTGAATTTTCAATAAGAAGGACTATTGCGACGCCTGGGAACTGCATGTTTGGTTGTTGTCGATGCAGATCTTATTGGAAATGTCGAATATCGCGTTTTCCAAGCTCTACGAGTGAATTTTCAATAAGTACTATTGCGACGCTTGGGAACTGAATCTTTAGCTGTTGTTGATGCAGATCGATTGGAAATGTCGAATATCGCATTTTCCATGCTATACGAGTGTATTTTTGATAATAAAGACTATTGCGACGCCTGGGAACTGAATCTTTAGCTGTTGTCGATGCAGATCGATTGGAGATGTCGAATATCGAGGTATCCAAGCTCAACGAGTGAATTTTCAATAAGAAGGACTATTGCTATGCCTGGGAACTGAATCTTTAGTTTTTGTCGATGCAGATCGATTAGAAATGTCGAATATCGCGTTTTCCTTGCTGTACGAGTGAATTTTCAATAAGCACTATTCCGACGCCTGGGAACTGAATCTTTAGCTGTTGTCGATGCAGGTCGATTGGAAATGTCGAATATCGCATTTTCCATGCTATAGCTGTGTATTTTTGATAATAAAGACTATTGCGACGCCTGGGAACTGAATCTTTAGCTGTTGTTGATGCAGATTGCTTGGAAATGTCGAATATCGCATTTTCCATGCTATAGGAGTGTATTTTTGATAATAAAGACTATTGCGACGCCTGGGAACTGAATCTTTAGCTGCTGTCGATGCAGGTCGATTGGAGATGTCGAATATAGAGGTTTCCAAGCTCAACGAGTGAATTTTCAATAAGAAGGACTATTGCGACGCCTGGGAACTGAATCTTTAGCTGTTGTCGATGCAGGTTGATTGGAGATGTCGAATATCGAGGTTTCCAAGCTAAACAAGTGAATTTTCAATAAGAAGGACTATTGCGACGCCTGGGAACTCAATCTTTAGCTGTTGCCGATGCAGATCGATTGGAAATGTCGAATAACGCGTTTTCCAAGCTCTACGGTTGAATTTTCAATAAGGACTATTCCGACGCCTGGGAACTGAATCTTTAGCTGTTGTCGATGAAGGTCGATTGGAAATGTCGAATATCGCATTTTCCATGCTATAGGAGTGTATTTTTGATAATAAAGACTATTGCGACGACTGGGAACTGAATCTTTAGCTGTTGTCGATGCAGATCGATTGGAAATGTCGAATATCGCGTTTTCCAAGCTATACGAGTGAATTTTCAATAAGCACTATTGCGACGCCCGGGAACTGAATCTTTAGCTGTTGTTGATGCAGATCGATTGGAAATGTCGAATATCGCATTTTCCATGCTATAGGGGTGTATTTTTGATAATAAAGACTATTGCGTCGCCTGGGAACTGAATCCTTAGCTGTTGTTGATGCAGATCGATTGGAAATGTCGAATATCGCGTTTTCCCAGCTGTACGAGTGAATTTTCAATAAGGATTATTCCGACGCCTGGGAACTGAATCTTAACTGTTGTCGATGCAGGTCAATTGCAGATGTCGAATATCGAGGTCTCCAAGCTAAACAAGTGAATTTTCAATAAGAAGGACTATTGCGACGCCTGGGTACTGAATCTTTAGCTGCTGTCGATGCAGGTCGATTGGAGATGTCGAATATCGAGGTTTCGAAGCTCAACGTGTGTATTTTCAATAATAAGGACGATTGCGACGCCTGGGAACTGAATCTGTAGCTGTTGTCGATGCAGATCGATTGGAAATGCCGAATATCGCGTTTTCCAAGCTCTACGAGTGAATTTTCAATAAGGACTATTGCGACGCCTGGGAACTGAATCTTTAGCTGTTGTTGGTGCAGATCGATTGGAAATGTCGAAAAACGCGTTTTCCAAGCTCTACGAGTGAATTTTCAATAAGAAGGACTATTGCGACGCCTGGGAACTGCATCTTTGGCTGTTGTCGATGCAGATCGATTGGAAATGTCGAATATCACGTTTTCCAAGCTATACGAGTGAATTTTCAATAAGGACTATTGCGACGCCTGGGAATTGAATCTTTAGCTGTTGTTGATGCAGATCGATTGGAAATGCCGAATATCGCGTTTTCCAAGCTCTACGAGTGAATTTTCAATAAGGAATATTGCGACGCCTGGGAACTGAATCTTTAGCTGTTGTCGATGCAGGTCGATTGGAGATGTGGAATATCGAGGTATCCAAGCTCAACGAGTGAATTTTCAATAAGAAGGACTATTGCGACGCCTGGGAACTGAATCTTTAGCTGTTGTCGATGCAGGTCGATTGGAGATGTCGAATATCGAGGCATCCAAGCTCAACGAGTGAATTTTCAATAAGAAGGACTATTGCGACGCCTGGGAACTGAATCTTTAGCTGTTGTCGATGCAGGTCGATTGGAGATGTCGAATATCGAGGCATCCAAGCTCAACGAGTGAATTTTCAATAAGAAGGACTATTGCGACGCCTGGGAACTGAATCTTTAGCTATTGTCGATGCAGGTCGATTGGAGATGTCGAATATCGAGGTTTCCAAGCTCAACGTGTGAATTTTTGATAATAAGGACGATTGCGACGCCTGGGAATTGAATCTTTAGCTGTTGTCCATGCAGATCGATTGGAAATGTCGAATGTCGCGTTTTCCAAGTTCTACGAGTGAATTTTCAATAAGAAGGACTATTGCGACGCCTGGGAACTGCATGTTTGGTTGTTGTCGATGCAGATCTTATTGGAAATGTCGAATATCGCGTTTTCCAAGCTCTACGAGTGAATTTTCAATAAGTACTATTGCGACGCTTGGGAACTGAATCTTTAGCTGTTGTTGATGCAGATCGATTGGAAATGTCGAATATCGCATTTTCCATGCTATACGAGTGTATTTTTGATAATAAAGACTATTGCGACGCCTGGGAACTGAATCTTTAGCTGTTGTCGATGCAGATCGATTGGAGATGTCGAATATCGAGGTATCCAAGCTCAACGAGTGAATTTTCAATAAGAAGGACTATTGCTATGCCTGGGAACTGAATCTTTAGCTTTTGTCGATGCAGATCGATTAGAAATGTCGAATATCGCGTTTTCCTTGCTGTACGAGTGAATTTTCAATAAGCACTATTCCGACGCCTGGGAACTGAATCTTTAGCTGTTGTCGATGCAGGTCGATTGGAAATGTCGAATATCGCATTTTCCATGCTATAGCTGTGTATTTTTGATAATAAAGACTATTGCGACGCCTGGGAACTGAATCTTTAGCTGTTGTTGATGCAGATTGCTTGGAAATGTCGAATATCGCATTTTCCATGCTATAGGAGTGTATTTTTGATAATAAAGACTATTGCGACGCCTGGGAACTGAATCTTTAGCTGCTGTCGATGCAGGTCGATTGGAGATGTCGAATATAGAGGTTTCCAAGCTCAACGAGTGAATTTTCAATAAGAAGGACTATTGCGACGCCTGGGAACTGAATCTTTAGCTGTTGTCGATGCAGGTTGATTGGAGATGTCGAATATCGAGGTTTCCAAGCTAAACAAGTGAATTTTCAATAAGAAGGACTATTGCGACGCCTGGGAACTCAATCTTTAGCTGTTGCCGATGCAGATCGATTGGAAATGTCGAATAACGCGTTTTCCAAGCTCTACGGTTGAATTTTCAATAAGGACTATTCCGACGCCTGGGAACTGAATCTTTAGCTGTTGTCGATGAAGGTCGATTGGAAATGTCGAATATCGCATTTTCCATGCTATAGGAGTGTATTTTTGATAATAAAGACTATTGCGACGACTGGGAACTGAATCTTTAGCTGTTGTCGATGCAGATCGATTGGAAATGTCGAATATCGCGTTTTCCAAGCTATACGAGTGAATTTTCAATAAGCACTATTGCGACGCCCGGGAACTGAATCTTTAGCTGTTGTTGATGCAGATCGATTGGAAATGTCGAATATCGCATTTTCCATGCTATAGGGGTGTATTTTTGATAATAAAGACTATTGCGTCGCCTGGGAACTGAATCCTTAGCTGTTGTTGATGCAGATCGATTGGAAATGTCGAATATCGCGTTTTCCCAGCTGTACGAGTGAATTTTCAATAAGGATTATTCCGACGCCTGGGAACTGAATCTTAACTGTTGTCGATGCAGGTCAATTGCAGATGTCGAATATCGAGGTCTCCAAGCTAAACAAGTGAATTTTCAATAAGAAGGACTATTGCGACGCCTGGGTACTGAATCTTTAGCTGCTGTCGATGCAGGTCGATTGGAGATGTCGAATATCGAGGTTTCGAAGCTCAACGTGTGTATTTTCAATAATAAGGACGATTGCGACGCCTGGGAACTGAATCTGTAGCTGTTGTCGATGCAGATCGATTGGAAATGCCGAATATCGCGTTTTCCAAGCTCTACGAGTGAATTTTCAATAAGGACTATTGCGACGCCTGGGAACTGAATCTTTAGCTGTTGTTGGTGCAGATCGATTGGAAATGTCGAATAACGCGTTTTCCAAGCTCTACGAGTGAATTTTCAATAAGAAGGACTATTGCGACGCCTGGGAACTGCATCTTTGGCTGTTGTTGATGCAGATCGATTGGAAATGCCGAATATCGCGTTTTCCAAGCTCTACGAGTGAATTTTCAATAAGGACTATTGCGACGCCTGGGAACTGAATCTTTAGCTGTTGTCGATGCAGGTCGATTGGAGATGTGGAATATCGAGGTATCCAAGCTCAACGAGTGAATTTTCAATAAGAAGGACTATTGCGACGCCTGGGAACTGAATCTTTAGCTGTGGTCGATGCAGGTCGATTGGAGATGTCGAATATCGAGGCATCCAAGCTCAACGAGTGAATTTTCAATAAGAAGGATTATTGCGACGCCTGGGAACTGAATCTTTAGCTATTGTCGATGCAGGTCGATTGGAGATGTCGAATATCGAGGTTTACAAGCTCAACGAGTGAATTTTCAATAAGAAGGACTATTGCGACGCCTGGGAACTGAATCTTTAGCTGTTGTCGATGCAGATCGATTGGAAATGTCGAATGTCGCATTTTTCATGCTATACGAGTGTATTTCTGATGATAAGAACGATTGCGACGCCTGGGAACTGAATCTGTAGCTGTTGTCGATGCAGATCGATTGGAAGTGTCGAATATCGCGTTTTCCAAGCTATACGAGTGAATTTTCAATAAGCACTATTGCGACGCCCGGGAACTGAATCTTTAGCTGTTGTTGATGCAGATCGATTGGAAATGTCGAATATCGCATTTTCCATGCTATAGGAGTGTATTTTTGATAATAAAGACTATTGTGACGCCTGGGAACTGAATCCTTAGCTGTTGTTGATGCAGATCGATTGGAAATGTCGAATATCGCGTTTTCCAAGCTGAACGAGTGAATTTTCAATAAGGATTATTCCGACGCCTGGGAACTGAATCTTAACTGTTGTCGATGCAGGTCGATTGGAGATGTCGAATATCGAGTTTTCCAAGCTCAACGTGTGAATTTTCAATAATAAGGACGATTGCGACGCCTGGGAACTGAATCTGTAGCTGTTGTCGATGCAGATCGATTGGTAATGCCGAATATCGCGTTTTCCATGCTCTACGAGTGAATTTTCAATAAGGACTATTGCGACGCCTGGGAACTGAATCTTTAGCTGTTGTTGGTGCAGATCGATTGGAAATGTCGAATAACGCGTTTTCCAAGCTGTACGAGTGAATTTTCAATAAGAAGGACTATTGCGACGCCTGGGAACTGAATCTTTAGCTGTTGTCGATGCAGGTCGATTGGAGATGTGGAATATCGAGGTATCCAAGCTCAACGAGTGAATTTTCAATAAGAAGGACTATTGCGACGCCTGGGAACTGAATCTTTAGCTGTTGTCGATGCAGGTCGATTGGAGATGTCGAATATCGAGGCATCCAAGCTCAACGAGTGAATTTTCAATAAGAAGGACTATTGCGAGGACTGGGAACTGAATCTTTAGCTGTTGTCGATGCAGGTCGATTGGAGATGTCGAATATCGAGGCATCCAAGCTCAACGAGTGAATTTTCAATAAGAAGGACTATTGCGACGCCTGGGAACTGAATCTTTAGCTATTGTCGATGCAGGTCGATTGGAGATGTCGAATATCGAGGTTTACAAGCTCAACGAGTGAATTTTCAATAAGAAGGACTATTGCGACGCCTGGGAACTGAATCTTTAGCTGTTGTCGATGCAGATCGATTGGAAATGTCGAATGTCGCATTTTTCATGCTATACGAGTGTATTTCTGATGATAAGAACGATTGCGACGCCTGGGAACTGAATCTGTAGCTGTTGTCGATGCAGATCGAATGGAAGTGTCGAATATCGCGTTTTCCAAGCTATACGAGTGAATTTTCAATAAGCACTATTGCGACGCCCGGGAACTGAATCTTTAGCTGTTGTTGATGCAGATCGATTGGAAATGTCGAATATCGCATTTTCCATGCTATAGGAGTGTATTTTTGATAATAAAGACTATTGTGACGCCTGGGAACTGAATCCTTAGCTGTTGTTGATGCAGATCGATTGGAAATGTCGAATATCGCGTTTTCCAAGCTGAACGAGTGAATTTTCAATAAGGATTATTCCGACGCCTGGGAACTGAATCTTAACTGTTGTCGATGCAGGTCGATTGGAGATGTCGAATATCGAGGTTTCCAAGCTCAACGTGTGAATTTTCAATAAGAAGGACTATTGCGACGCCTGGGAATTGAATCTTTAGCTGTTGTCCATGCAGATCGATTGGAAATGTCGAATGTCGCATTTTCCATGCTATACGAGTGTATTTTTGATAATAAGGACGATTGCGACGCCCGGGAACTGAATCTGTAGCTGTTGTCGATGCAGATCGATTGGAAATGTCGAATATCGCGTTTTCCAAGTTCTACGAGTGAATTTTCAATTAGAAGGACTATTGCGACGCCTGGGAACTGCATGTTTGGTTGTTGTCGATGCAGATCTTATTGGAAATGTCGAATATCGCGTTTTCCAAGCTCTACGAGTGAATTTTTAATAAGTACTATTGCGACGCCTGGGAACTGAATCTTTAGCTGTTGTTGATGCAGATCGATTGGAAATGTCGAATATCGCATTTTCCATGCTATACGAGTGTATTTTTGATAATAAAGACTATTGCGACGCCTGGGAACTGAATCTTTAGCTGTTGTCGATGCAGATCGATTGGAGATGTCGAATATCGAGGTATCCAAGCTCAACGAGTGAATTTTCAATAAGAAGGACTATTGCGATGCCTGGGAACTGAATCTTTAGCTGTTGTCGATGCAGGTTGATTGGAGATGACGAATATCGAGGTTTCCAAGCTAAACAAGTGAATTTTCAATAAGAAGGACTATTGCGACGCCTGGGAACTCAATCTTTAGCTGTTGCCGATGCAGATCGATTGGAAATGTCGAATATCGCTTTTTCCAAGCTCTACGGTTGAATTTTCAATAAGGACTATTCCGACGCCTGGGAACTGAATCTTTAGCTGTTGTCGATGAAGGTCGATTGGAAATGTCGAATATCGCATTTTCCATGCTATAGGAGTGTATTTTTGATAATAAAGACTATTGCGACGACTGGGAACTGAATCTTTAGCTGTTGTCGATGCAGATCGATTGGAAATGTCGAATATCGCGTTTTCCAAGCTATACGAGTGAATTTTCAATAAGCACTATTGCGACGCCCGGGAACTGAATCTTAACTGTTGTCGATGCAGGTCGATTGGAGATGTCGAATATCGAGGTTTCCAAGCTCAACGAGTGAATTTTCAATAAGAAGGACTATTGCGACGCCTGGGAACTGAATCTTTAGCTGCTGTCGATGCAGGTCGATTGGAGATGTCGAATATCGAGTTTTCCAAGCTCAACGTGTGAATTTTCAATAATAAGGACGATTGCGACGCCTGGGAACTGAATCTGTAGCTGTTGTCGATACAGATCGATTGGAAATGACGAATATCGCGTTTTCCAAGTTCTACGAGTGAATTTTCAATAAGAAGGACTATTGCGACGCTTGGGAACTGCATCTTTGGCTGTTGTCGATGCAGATCGATTGGAAATGTCGAATAACGCGTTTTCCAAGCTCTACGAGTGAATTTACAATAAGAAGGACTATTGCGACGCCTGGGAACTGCATCTTTGGCTGTTGTCGATGCAGATCGATTGGAAATGTCGAATATCACGTTTTCCAAGCTATACGAGTGAATTTTCAATAAGGACTATTGCGACGCCTGGGAACTGAATCTTTAGCTGTTGTTGATGCAGATCGATTGGAAATGCCGAATATCGCGTTTTCCAAGCTCTACGAGTGAATTTTCAATAAGGACTATTGCGACGCCTGGGAACTGAATCTTTAGCTGTTGTCGATGCAGGTCGATTGGAGATGTGGAATATCGAGGTATCCAAGCTCAACGAGTGAATTTTCAATAAGAAGGACTATTGCGACGCCTGGGAACTGAATCGTTAGCTTTTGTCGATGCAGATCGATTGGAAATGTCGAATATCACGTTTTCCAAGCTCTACGAGTGAATTTTCATTAAGGACTATTGCGACGCCTGGGAATTGAATCTTTAGCTGCTGTTGATGCAGATCGATTGGAAATGCCGAATATCGCGTTTTGCAAGCTCTACGGTTGAATTTTCAATAAGGACTATTCCGACACCTGGGAACTGAATCTTTAGCTGTTGTCGATGAAGGTCGATTGGAAATGTCGAATATCGCATTTTCCATGCTATAGGAGTGTATTTTTGATAATAAAGACTATTGCGACGACTGGGAACTGAATCTTTAGCTGTTGCCGATGCAGGTCGATTGGAGATGTCGAATATCGAGGCATCCAAGCTCAACGAGTGAATTTTCAATAAGAAGGACTATTGCGACGCCTGGGAACTGAATCTTTAGCTTTTGTCGATGCAGATCGATTAGAAATGTCGAATATCGCGTTTTCCATGCTGTACGAGTGAATTTTCAATAAGCACTATTGCGACGCCTGGGAACTGAATCTTTAGCTGTTGTCGATGCAGGTCGATTGGAGATGTCGAATATCTCGTTTTTCAAGCTCTACGAGTGAATTTTTAATAAGGACTATTGCGACGCCTGGGAACTGAATCTTTAGCTGTTGTCGATGCAGGTCGATTGGAGATGTCGAATATCGAGGCATCCAAGCTCAACGAGTGAATTTTCAATAAGAAGGACTATTGCGACGCCTGGGAACTGAATCTTTAGCTGTTGTCGATGCAGGTCGATTGGAGATGTCGAATATCGAGGTTTACAAGCTCAACGAGTGAATTTTCAATAAGAAGGACTATTGCGACGCCTGGGAACTGAATCTTTAGCTGTTGTCGATGCAGATCGATTGGAAATGTCGAATGTCGCATTTTTCATGCTATACGAGTGTATTTCTGATGATAATGACGATTGCGACGCCTGGGAACTGAATCTGTAGCTGTTGTCGATGCAGATCGATTGGAAGTGTCGAATATCGCGTTTTCCAAGCTATACGAGTGAATTTTCAATAAGCACTATTGCGACGCCCGGGAACTGAATCTTTAGCTGTTGTTGATGCAGATCGATTGGAAATGTCGAATATCGCATTTTCCATGCTATAGGAGTGTATTTTTGATAATAAAGACTATTGTGACGCCTGGGAACTGAATCCTTAGCTGTTGTTGATGCAGATCGATTGGAAATGTCGAATATCGCGTTTTCCAAGCTGAACGAGTGAATTTTCAATAAGGATTATTCCGACGCCTGGGAACTGAATCTTAACTGTTGTCGATGCAGGTCGATTGGAGATGTCGAATATCGAGGTTTCCAAGCTCAACGAGTGAATTTTCAATAAGAAGGACTATTGCGACGCCTGGGAACTGAATCTTTAGCTGCTGTCGATGCAGGTCGATTGGAGATGTCGAATATCGAGGTTTCCAAGCTCAACGAGTGAATTTTCAATAAGAAGGACTATTGCGACGCCTGGGAATTGAATCTTTAGCTGTTGTCCATGCAGATCGATTGGAAATGTCGAATGTCGCATTTTCCATGCTATACGAGTGTATTTGTGATAATAAGGACGATTGCGACGCCTGGGAACTGAATCTGTAGCTGTTGTCGATGCAGATCGATTGGAAATGTCGAATATCGCGTTTTCCAAGTTCTACGAGTGAATTTTCAATAAGAAGGACTATTGCGACGCCTGGGAACTGCATATTTGGTTATTGTCGATGCAGATCTTATTGGAAATGTCGAATATCGCGTTTTCCAAGCTCTACGAGTGAATTTTTGATAATAAAGACTATTGCGACGCCTGGGAACTGAATCTTTAGCTGTTGTCGATGCAGATCGATTGGAAATGTCGAATATCACGTTTTCCAAGCTATACGAGTGAATTTTCAATAAGGACTACTGCGACGCCTGGGAATTGAATCTTTAGCTGTTGTTGATGCGGATCGATTGGAAATGCCGAATATCGCGTTTTCCAAGCTCTACGAGTGAATTTTCAATAAGGACTATTGCGACGCCTGGGAACTGAATCTTTAGCTGTTGTCGATGCAGGTCGATTGGAGATGTGGAATATCGAGGTATCCAAGCTCAACGAGTGAATTTTCAATAAGAAGGACTATTGCGACGCCTGGGAACTGAATCGTTAGCTTTTGTCGATGCAGATCGATTGGAAATGTCGAATATCACGTTTTCCAAGCTCTACGAGTGAATTTTCAATAAGGACTATTGCGACGCCTGGGAATTGAATCTTTAGCTGCTGTTGATGCAGATCGATTGGAAATGCCGAATATCGCGTTTTCCAAGCTCTACGGTTGAATTTTCAATAAGGACTATTCCGACGCCTGGGAACTGAATCTTTAGCTGTTGTCGATGAAGGTCGATTGGAAATGTCGAATATCGCATTTTCCATGCTATAGGAGTGTATTTTTGATAATAAAGACTATTGCGACGACTGGGAACTGAATCTTTAGCTGTTGTCGATGCAGGTCGATTGGAGATGTCGAATATCGAGGCATCCAAGCTCAACGAGTGAATTTTCAATAAGAAGGACTATTGCGACGCCTGGGAACTGAATCTTTAGCTGTTGTCGATGCAGATCGATTGGAAATGTCGAATGTCGCATTTTTCATGCTATACGAGTGTATATCTGATGATAAGGACTATTGCGACGCCTGGGAACTGAATCTTTAGCTGTTGTCGATGCAGATCGATTGGAAATGTCGAATGTCGCATTTTTCATGCTATACGAGTGTATTTCTGATGATAAGAACGATTGCGACGCCTGGGAACTGAATCTGTAGCTGTTGTCGATGCAGATCGATTGGAAGTGTCGAATATCGCGTTTTCCAAGCTATACGAGTGAATTTTCAATAAGCACTATTGCGACGCCCGGGAACTGAATCTTTAGCTGTTGTTGATGCAGATCGATTGGAAATGTCGAATATCGCATTTTCCATGCTATAGGAGTGTATTTTTGATAATAAAGACTATTGTGACGCCTGGGAACTGAATCCTTAGCTGTTGTTGATGCAGATCGATTGGAAATGTCGAATATCGCGTTTTCCAAGCTGAACGAGTGAATTTTCAATAAGGATTATTCCGACGCCTGGGAACTGAATCTTAACTGTTGTCGATGCAGGTCGATTGGAGATGTTCGAATATCGAGGTTTCCAAGCTCAACGTGTGAATTTTCAATAAGAAGGACTAATGCGACGCCTGGGAACTGAATCTTTAGCTGTTGTCGATGCAGGTCGATTGGAGATGTCGAATATCGAGGCATCCAAGCTCAACGAGTGAATTTTCAATAAGAAGGACTATTGCGACGCCTGGGAACTGAATCTTTAGCTATTGTCGATGCAGGTCGATTGGAGATGTCGAATATCGAGGTTTCCAAGCTCAACGTGTGAATTTTTGATAATAAGGACGATTGCGACGCCTGGGAATTGAATCTTTAGCTGTTGTCCATGCAGATCGATTGGAAATGTCGAATGTCGCGTTTTCCAAGTTCTACGAGTGAATTTTCAATAAGAAGGACTATTGCGACGCCTGGGAACTGCATGTTTGGTTGTTGTCGATGCAGATCTTATTGGAAATGTCGAATATCGCGTTTTCCAAGCTCTACGAGTGAATTTTCAATAAGTACTATTGCGACGCTTGGGAACTGAATCTTTAGCTGTTGTTGATGCAGATCGATTGGAAATGTCGAATATCGCGTTTTCCAAGTTCTACGAGTGAATTTTCAATAAGAAGGACTATTGCGACGCCTGGGAACTGCATGTTTGGTTGTTGTCGATGCAGATCTTATTGGAAATGTCGAATATCGCGTTTTCCAAGCTGAACGAGTGTATTTTTGATAATAAAGACTATTGCGACGCCTGGGAACTGAATCTTTAGCTGTTGTCGATGCAGATCGATTGGAGATGTCGAATATCGCATTTACCATGCTATAGGAGTGTATTTTTGATAATAAAGACTATTGCGACGCCTGGGAACTGAATCCTTAGCTGTTGTTGATGCAGATCGATTGGAAATGTCGAATATCGCGTTTTTCAAGCTGAACGAGTGAATTTTCAATAAGGATTATTCCGACGCCTGGGAACTGAATCTTAACTGTTGTCGATGCAGGTCGATTGGAGATGTCGAATATCGAGGTTTCCAAGCTCAACGAGTGGATTTTCAATAAGAAGGACTATTGCGACGCCTGGGAACTGAATCTTTAGCTGCTGTCGATGCAGGTCGATTGGAAATGTCGAATGTCGCATTTTCCATGCTATACGAGTGTATTTGTGATAATAAGGAAGATTGCGACGCCTGGGAACTGAATCTGTAGCTGTTGTCGATGCAGATCGATTGGAAATGTCGAATATCGCGTTTTCCAAGCTCTACGAGTGAATTTTCAATAAGGACTATTGCGCCGCCTGGGAACTGAATCTTTAGCTGTTGTTGATGCAGATCGATTGGAAATGTCGAATATCGCATTTTCCATGCTATACGAGTGTATTTTTGATAATAAAGACTATTGCGACGCCTGGGAACTGAATCTTTAGCTGTTGTCGATGCAGATCGATTGGAAATGTCGAATATCACGTTTTCCAAGCTATACGAGTGAATTTTCAATAAGGACTATTGCGACGCCTGGGAATTGAATCTTTAGCTGTTGTTGATGCAGATCGATTGGAAATGCCGAATATCGCGTTTTCCAAGCTCTACGAGTGAATTTTCAATAAGGACTATTGCGACGCCTGGGAACTGAATCTTTAGCTGTTGTCGATGCAGGTCGATTGGAGATGTGGAATATCGAGGTATCCAAGCTCAACGAGTGAATTTTCAATAAGAAGGACTATTGCGACGGCTGGGAACTGAATCGTTAGCTTTTGTCGATGCAGATCGATTGGAAATGTCGAATATCACGTTTTCCAAGCTCTACGAGTGAATTTTCAATAAGGACTATTGCGACGCCTGGGAATTGAATCTTTAGCTGCTGTTGATGCAGATCGATTGGAAATGCCGAATATCGCGTTTTCCAAGCTCTACGGTTGAATTTTCAATAAGGACTATTCCGACGCCTGGGAACTGAATCTTTAGCTGTTGTCGATGAAGGTCGATTGGAAATGTCGAATATCGCATTTTCCATGCTATAGGAGTGTATTTTTGATAATAAAGACTATTGCGACGACTGGGAACTGAATCTTTAGCTGTTGTCGATGCAGGTCGATTGGAGATGTCGAATATCGCGTTTTCCATGCTGTACGAGTGAATTTTCAATAAGCACTATTGCGACGCCTGGGAACTGAATCTTTAGCTGTTGTCGATGCAGGTCGATTGGAGATGTCGAATATCGCGTTTTTCAAGCTCTACGAGTGAATTTTTAATAAGGACTATTGCGACGCCTGGGAACTGAATCTTTAGCTGTTGTCGATGCAGGTCGATTGGAGATGTCGAATATCGAGGCATCCAAGCTCAACGAGTGAATTTTCAATAAGAAGGACCATTGCGACGCCTGGGAACTGAATCTTCAGCTGTTGTCGATGCAGGTCGATTGGAGATGTCGAATATCGAGGTTTACAAGCTCAACGAGTGAATTTTCAATAAGAAGGACTATTGCGACGCCTGGGAACTGAATATTTAGCTGTTGTCGATGCAGATCGATTGGAAATGTCGAATGTCGCATTTTTCATGCTATACGAGTGTATTTCTGATGATAAGGACGATTGCGACGCCTGGGAACTGAATCTGTAGCTGTTGTCGATGCAGATCGATTGGAAATGTCGAATGTCGCATTTTTCATGCTATACGAGTGTATTTCTGATGATAAGGACGATTGCGACGCCTGGGAACTGAATCTTTAGCTGTTGTCGATGCAGATCGATTGGAAATGTCGAATGTCGCATTTTTCATGCTATACGAGTGTATTTCTGATGATAAGGACGATTGCGACGCCTGGGAACTGAATCTGTAGCTGTTGTCGATGCAGATCGATTGGAAATGTCGAATGTCGCATTTTTCATGCTATACGAGTGTATTTCTGATGATAAGGACTATTGCGACGCCTGGGAACTGAATCTTTAGCTGTTGTCGATGCAGATCGATTGGAAATGTCGAATGTCGCATTTTTCATGCTATACGAGTGTATTTCTGATGATAAGAACGATTGCGACGCCTGGGAACTGAATCTGTAGCTGTTGTCGATGCAGATCGATTGGAAGTGTCGAATATCGCGTTTTCCAAGCTATACGAGTGAATTTCCAATAAGCACTATTGCGACGCCCGGGAACTGAATCTTTAGCTGTTGTTGATGCAGATCGATTGGAAATGTCGAATATCGCATTTTCCATGCTATAGGAGTGTATTTTTGATAATAAAGACTATTGTGACGCCTGGGAACTGAATCCTTAGCTGTTGTTGATGCAGATCGATTGGAAATGTCGAATATCGCGTTTTCCAAGCTGAACGAGTGAATTTTCAATAAGGATTATTCCGACGCCTGGGAACTGAATCTTAACTGTTGTCGATGCAGGTCGATTGGAGATGTCGAATATCGAGGTTTCCAAGCTCAACGTGTGAATTTTCAATAAGAAGGACTATTGCGACGCCTGGGAATTGAATCTTTAGCTGTTGTCCATGCAGATCGATTGGAAATGTCGAATGTCGCATTTTCCATGCTATACGAGTGTATTTTTGATAATAAGGACGATTGCGACGCCTGGGAACTGAATCTGTAGCTGTTGTTGATGCAGATCGATTGGAAATGCCGAATATCGCGTTTTCCAAGCTCTACGGTTGAATTTTCAATAAGGACTATTCCGACGCCTGGGAACTGAATCTTTAGCTGTTGTCGATGAAGGTCGATTGGAAATGTCGAATATCGCATTTTCCATGCTATAGGAGTGTATTTTTGATAATAAAGACTATTGCGACGACTGGGAACTGAATCTTTAGCTGTTGTCGATGCAGGTCGATTGGAGATGTCGAATATCGCGTTTTCCATGCTGTACGAGTGAATTTTCAATAAGCACTATTGCGACGCCTGGGAACTGAATCTTTAGCTGTTGTCGATGCAGGTCGATTGGAGATGTCGAATATCGCGTTTTTCAAGCTCTACGAGTGAATTTTTAATAAGGACTATTGCGACGCCTGGGAACTGAATCTTTAGCTGTTGTCGATGCAGGTCGATTGGAGATGTCGAATATCGAGGCATCCAAGCTCAACGAGTGAATTTTCAATAAGAAGGACCATTGCGACGCCTGGGAACTGAATCTTCAGCTGTTGTCGATGCAGGTCGATTGGAGATGTCGAATATCGAGGTTTACAAGCTCAACGAGTGAATTTTCAATAAGAAGGACTATTGCGACGCCTGGGAACTGAATATTTAGCTGTTGTCGATGCAGATCGATTGGAAATGTCGAATGTCGCATTTTTCATGCTATACGAGTGTATTTCTGATGATAAGGACGATTGCGACGCCTGGGAACTGAATCTGTAGCTGTTGTCGATGCAGATCGATTGGAAATGTCGAATGTCGCATTTTTCATGCTATACGAGTGTATTTCTGATGATAAGGACGATTGCGACGCCTGGGAACTGAATCTTTAGCTGTTGTCGATGCAGATCGATTGGAAATGTCGAATGTCGCATTTTTCATGCTATACGAGTGTATTTCTGATGATAAGGACGATTGCGACGCCTGGGAACTGAATCTGTAGCTGTTGTCGATGCAGATCGATTGGAAATGTCGAATGTCGCATTTTTCATGCTATACGAGTGTATTTCTGATGATAAGGACTATTGCGACGCCTGGGAACTGAATCTGTAGCTGTTGTCGATGCAGATCGATTGGAAGTGTCGAATATCGCGTTTTCCAAGCTATACGAGTGAATTTCCAATAAGCACTATTGCGACGCCCGGGAACTGAATCTTTAGCTGTTGTTGATGCAGATCGATTGGAAATGTCGAATATCGCATTTTCCATGCTATAGGAGTGTATTTTTGATAATAAAGACTATTGTGACGCCTGGGAACTGAATCCTTAGCTGTTGTTGATGCAGATCGATTGGAAATGTCGAATATCGCGTTTTCCAAGCTGAACGAGTGAATTTTCAATAAGGATTATTCCGACGCCTGGGAACTGAATCTTAACTGTTGTCGATGCAGGTCGATTGGAGATGTCGAATATCGAGGTTTCCAAGCTCAACGTGTGAATTTTCAATAAGAAGGACTATTGCGACGCCTGGGAATTGAATCTTTAGCTGTTGTCCATGCAGATCGATTGGAAATGTCGAATGTCGCATTTTCCATGCTATACGAGTGTATTTTTGATAATAAGGACGATTGCGACGCCTGGGAACTGAATCTGTAGCTGTTGTCGATGCAGATCGATTGGAAATGTCGAATATCGCGTTTTCCAAGTTCTACGAGTGAATTTTCAATAAGAAGGACTATTGCGACGCCTGGGAACTGCATGTTTGGTTGTTGTCGATGCAGATCTTATTGGAAATGTCGAATATCGCGTTTTCCAAGCTCTAGGAGTGAATTTTCAATAAGTACTATTGCGACGCCTGGGAACTGAATCTTTAGCTGTTGTTGATGCAGATCGATTGGAAATGTCGAATATCGCATTTTCCATGCTATACGAGTGTATTTTTGATAATAAAGACTATTGCGACGCCTGGGAACTGAATCTTTAGCTGTTGTCGATGCAGATCGATTGGAGATGTCGAATATCGAGGTATCCAAGCTCAACGAGTGAATTTTCAATAAGAAGGACTATTGCGATGCCTGGGAACTGAATATTTAGCTGTTGTCGATGCAGGTTGATTGGAGATGTCGAATATCGAGGTTTCCAAGCTAAACAAGTGAATTTTCAATAAGAAGGACTATTGCGACGCCTGGGAACTCAATCTTTAGCTGTTGCCGATGCAGATCGATTGGAAATGTCGAATATCGCTTTTTCCAAGCTCTACGGTTGAATTTTCAATAAGGACTATTCCGACGCCTGGGAACTGAATCTTTAGCTGTTGTCGATGAAGGTCGATTGGAAATGTCGAATATCGCATTTTCCATGCTATAGGAGTGTATTTTTGATAATAAAGACTATTGCGACGACTGGGAACTGAATCTTTAGCTGTTGTTGATGCAGATCGATTGGAAATGTCGAATATCGCGTTTTCCCAGCTGTACGAGTGAATTTTCAATAAGGATTATTCCGACGCCTGGGAACTGAATCTTAACTGTTGTCGATGCAGGTCGATTGGAGATGTCGAATATCGAGGTTTCCAAGCTCAACGAGTGAATTTTCAATAAGAAGGACTATTGCGACGCCTGGGAACTGAATCTTTAGCTGTTGTCGATGCAGGTTGATTGGAGATGTCGAATATCGCATTTTCCATGCTATAGGAGTGTATTTTTGATAATAAAGACTATTGTGACGCCTGGGAACTGAATCCTTAGCTGTTGTTGATGCAGATCGATTGGAAATGACGAATATCGCGTTTTCCAAGCTGAACGAGTGAATTTTCAATAAGGATTATTCCGACGCCTGGGAACTGAATCTTAACTGTTGTCGATGCAGGTCGATTGGAGATGTCGAATATCGAGGTTTCCAAGCTCAACGAGTGAATTTTCAATAACAAGGACTATTGCGACGCCTGGGAACTGAATCTTTAGCTGCTGTCGATGCAGGTCGATTGGAGATGTCGAATATCGAGTTTTCCAAGCTCAACGTGTGAATTTTCAATAATAAGGACGATTGCGACGCCTGGGAACTGAATCTGTAGCTGTTGTCGATGCAGATCGATTGGAAATGACGAATATCGCGTTTTCCAAGCTCTACGAGTGAATTTTCAATAAGAAGGACTATTGCGACGCCTGGGAACTGCATCTTTGGCTGTTGTCGATGCAGATCGATTGGAAATGTCGAATGTCGCATTTTTCATGCTATACGAGTGTATTTCTGATGATAAGGACGATTGCGACGCCTGGGAACTGAATCTTTAGCTGTTGTCGATGCAGGTCGATTGGAGATGTCGAATATCGAGGCATCCAAGCTCAACGAGTGAATTTTCAATAAGAAGGACTATTGCGACGCCTGGGAACTGAATCTTTAGCTTTTGTCGATGCAGATCGATTAGAAATGTCGAATATCGCGTTTTCCATGCTGTACGAGTGAATTTTCAATAAGCACTATTGCGACGCCTGGGAACTGAATCTTTAGCTGTTGTCGATGCAGGTCGATTGGAGATGTCGAATATCGCGTTTTTCAAGCTCTACGAGTGAATTTTTAATAAGGACTATTGCGACGCCTGGGAACTGAATCTTTAGCTGTTGTCGATGCAGGTCGATTGGAGATGTCGGATATCGCGTTTTCCAAGCTATACGAGTGAATTTTCAATAAGCACTATTGCGACGCCCGGGAACTGAATCTTTAGCTGTTGTTGATGCAGATCGATTGGAAATGTCGAATATCGCATTTTCCATGCTATAGGAGTGTATTTTTGATAATAAAGACTACAGTATTCCCTCGAAAGTTGCGAAAGCCTCGGGACTGAACGTTCGCAACTTTCGTGTAGTTCCTACGTTGTTTGAAATTTGCCGACAGCGTCGAACGTAGAAAAGGACAGCGAGTAAAGATAAGCGGCCGAGCAGCCAAGCCAAAAGACGATCGCAGCTTCTCTTTTGTTTTCACTACCTATCCTTTTCTGCGGTCGAAACTTATTAACGTTAATTAAGCCAGTAAATATAGTTCGAATTATATCGTGTTTGGTGTCATTTTAATCAGAAAAATGTCAGCTATGCTGTGTAAAAATTTCATAAGAAAAGGATGAGAAATAGCAAAGTTTCATCGTTGAATTAGTATTACCTCACCGATATACCCGAACCCGGATCGCGTTACACTGATCGGCAAGCGAGCTTCTTGACGCCTCTAGGGGTATACCCCCCAGGAGTGGGGATAAACTCTTCGCAACTATCGTGTAGCTCTTTTTCGCAACTTTCGAGGGAATACTGTATTGTGACGCCTGGGAACTGAATCCTTAGCTGTTGTTGATGCAGATCGATTGGAAATGTCGAATATCGCGTTTTCCAAGCTGAACGAGTGAATTTTCAATAAGGATTATTCCGACGCCTGGGAACTGAATCTTAACTGTTGTCGATGCAGGTCGATTGGAGATGTCGAATATCGAGGTTTCCAAGCTCAACGAGTGAATTTTCAATAAGAAGGACTATTGCGACGCCTGGGAATTGAATCTTTAGCTGTTGTCCATGCAGATCGATTGGAAATGTCGAATGTCGCATTTTCCATGCTATACGAGTGTATTTGTGATAATAAGGACGATTGCGACGCCTGGGAACTGAATCTGTAGCTGTTGTCGATGCAGATCGATTGGAAATGTCGAATATCGCGTTTTCCAAGTTCTACGAGTGAATTTTCAATAAGAAGGACTATTGCGACGCCTGGGAACTGTATATTTGGTTGTTGTCGATGCAGATCTTATTGGAAATGTCGAATATCGCGTTTTCCAAGCTCTACGAGTGAATTTTCAATAAGGACTATTGCGACGCCTGGGAACTGAATCTTTAGCTGTTGTTGATGCAGATCGATTGGAAATGTCGAATATCGCATTTTCCATGCTATACGAGTGTATTTTTGATAATAAAGACTATTGCGACGCCTGGGAACTGAATCTTTAGCTGTTGTCGATGCAGATCGATTGGAAATGTCGAATATCACGTTTTCCAAGCTATACGAGTGAATTTTCAATAAGGACTATTGCGACGCCTGGGAATTGAATCTTTAGCTGTTGTTGATGCAGATCGATTGGAAATGCCGAATATCGCGTTTTCCAAGCTCTACGAGTGAATTTTCAATAAGGACTATTGCGACGCCTGGGAACTGAATCTTTAGCTGTTGTCGATGCAGGTCGATTGGAGATGTGGAATATTGAGGTATCCAAGCTCAACGAGTGAATTTTCAATAAGAAGGACTATTGCGACGCCTGGGAACTGAATCGTTAGCTTTTGTCGATGCAGATCGATTGGAAATGTCGAATATCACGTTTTCCAAG
Source organism: Nomada flava (assembly GCA_951802745.1). Classification (NCBI taxonomy): domain Eukaryota; kingdom Metazoa; phylum Arthropoda; class Insecta; order Hymenoptera; family Apidae; genus Nomada; species Nomada flava. The sequence goes on from OX637907.1 coordinate 661,260, forward strand.
CTCTACGAGTGAATTTTCAATAAGGACTATTGCGACGCCTGGGAATTGAATCTTTAGCTGCTGTTGATGCAGATCGATTGGAAATGCCGAATATCGCGTTTTCCAAGCTCTACGGTTGAATTTTCAATAAGGACAATTCCGACGCCTGGGAACTGAATCTTTAGCTGTTGTCGATGAAGGTCGATTGGAAATGTCGAATATCGCATTTTCCATGCTATAGGAGTGTATTTTTGATAATAAAGACTATTGCGACGACTGGGAACTGAATCTTTAGCTGTTGTCGATGCAGGTCGATTGGAGATGTCGAATATCGAGGCATCCAAGCTCAACGAGTGAATTTTCAATAAGAAGGACTATTGCGACGCCTGGGAACTGAATCTTTAGCTTTTGTCGATGCAGATCGATTAGAAATGTCGAATATCGCGTTTTCCATGCTGTACGAGTGAATTTTCAATAAGCACTATTGCGACGCCTGGGAACTGAATCTTTAGCTGTTGTCGATGCAGGTCGATTGGAGATGTCGAATATCGCGTTTTCCAAGCTGAACGAGTGAATTTTCAATAAGGATTATTCCGACGCCTGGTAACTGAATCTTAACTGTTGTCGATGCAGGTCGATTGGAGATGTCGAATATCGAGGTTTCCAAGCTCAACGAGTGAATTTTCAATAAGAAGGACTATTGCGACGCCTGGGAATTGAATCTTTAGCTGTTGTCCATGCAGATCGATTGGAAATGTCGAATGTCGCATTTTCCATGCTATACGAGTGTATTTGTGATAATAAGGACGATTGCGACGCCTGGGAACTGAATCTGTAGCTGTTGTCGATGCAGATCGATTGGAAATGTCGAATATCGCGTTTTCCAAGTTCTACGAGTGAATTTTCAATAAGAAGGACTATTGCGACGCCTGGGAACTGTATATTTGGTTGTTGTCGATGCAGATCTTATTGGAAATGTCGAATATCGCGTTTTCCAAGCTCTACGAGTGAATTTTCAATAAGGACTATTGCGACGCCTGGGAACTGAATCTTTAGCTGTTGTTGATGCAGATCGATTGGAAATGTCGAATATCGCATTTTCCATGCTATACGAGTGTATTTTTGATAATAAAGACTATTGCGACGCCTGGGAACTGAATCTTTAGCTGTTGTCGATGCAGATCGATTGGAAATGTCGAATATCACGTTTTCCAAGCTATACGAGTGAATTTTCAATAAGGACTATTGCGACGCCTGGGAATTGAATCTTTAGCTGTTGTTGATGCAGATCGATTGGAAATGCCGAATATCGCGTTTTCCAAGCTCTACGAGTGAATTTTCAATAAGGACTATTGCGACGCCTGGGAACTGAATCTTTAGCTGTTGTCGATGCAGGTCGATTGGAGATGTGGAATATCGAGGTTTACAAGCTCAACGAGTGAATTTTCAATAAGAAGGACTATTGCGACGCCTGGGAACTGAATCTTTAGCTGTTGTCGATGCAGATCGATTGGAAATGTCGAATGTCGCATTTTTCATGCTATACGAGTGTATTTCTGATGATAAGGACGATTGCGACGCCTGGGAACTGAATCTGTAGCTGTCGTCGATGCAGATCGATTGGAAGTGTCGAATATCGCGTTTTCCATGCTATACGAGTGAATTTTCAATAAGCACTATTGCGACGCCCGGGAACTGAATCTTTAGCTGTTGTTGATGCAGATCGATTGGAAATGTCGAATATCGCATTTTCCATGCTATAGGAGTGTATTTTTGATAATAAAGAATATTGTGACGCCTGGGAACTGAATCCTTAGCTGTTGTTGATGCAGATCGATTGGAAATGTCGAATATCGCGTTTTCCAAGCTAAACGAGTGAATTTTCAATAAGGATTATTCCGACGCCTGGGAACTGAATCTTAACTGTTGTCGATGCAGGTCGATTGGAGATGTCGAATATCGAGGTTTCCAAGCTCAACGAGTGAATTTTCAATAAGAAGGACTATTGCGATGCCTGGGAACTGAATCTTTAGCTTTTGTCGATGCAGATCGATTAGAAATGTCGAATATCGCGTTTTCCTTGCTGTACGAGCGAATTTTCAATAAGCACTATTCCGACGCCTGGGAACTGAATCTTTAGCTGTTGTCGATGCAGGTCGATTGGAAATGTCGAATGTCGCATTTTCCATGCTATACGAGTGTATTTTTGATAATAAGGACGATTGCGACGCGTGGGAACTGAATCTGTAGCTGTTGTCGATGCAGATCGATTGGAAATGTCGAATATCGCGTTTTCCAAGTTCTACGAGTGAATTTTCAATAAGAAGGACTATTGCGACGCCTGGGAACTGCATGTTTGGTTGTTGTCGATGCAGATCTTATTGGAAATGTCGAATATCGCGTTTTCCAAGCTCTACGAGTGAATTTTCAATAAGGACTATTGCGACGCCTGGGAACAGAATCTTTAGCTGTTGTTGATGCAGATCGATTGGAAATGTCGAATATCGCATTTTCCATGCTATACGAGTGTATTTTTGATAATAAAGACTATTGCGACGCCTGGGAACTGAATCTTTAGCTGTTGTCGATGCAGATAGATTGGAGATGTCGAATATCGAGGTATCCAAGCTCATCGAGTGAATTTTCAATAAGAAGGACTATTGCGATGCCTGGGAACTGAATCTTTAGTTTTTGTCGATGCAGATCGATTAGAAATGTCGAATATCGCGTTTTCCTTGCTGTACGAGTGAATTTTCAATAAGCACTATTCCGACGCCTGGGAACTGAATCTTTAGCTGTTGTCGATGCAGGTCGATTGGAAATGTCGAATATCGCATTTTCCATGCTATAGGAGTGTATTTTTGATAATAAAGACTATTGCGACGCCTGGGAATTGAATCTTTAGCTGTTGTCCATGCAGATCGATTGGAAATGTCGAATGTCGCATTTTCCATGCTATACGAGTGTATTTTTGATAATAAGGACGATTGCGACGCGTGGGAACTGAATCTGTAGCTGTTGTCGATGCAGATCGATTGGAAATGTCGAATATCGCGTTTTCCAAGTTTTACGAGTGAATTTTCAATAAGAAGGACTATTGCGACGCCTGGGAACTGCATGTTTGGTTGTTGTCGATGCAGATCTTTTTGGAAATGTCGAATATCGCGTTTTCCAAGCTCTACGAGTGAATTTTCAATAAGGACTATTGCGACGCCTGGGAACAGAATCTTTAGCTGTTGTTGATGCAGATCGATTGGAAATGTCGAATATCGCATTTTCCATGCTATACGAGTGTATTTTTGATAATAAAGACTATTGCGACGCCTGGGAACTGAATCTTTAGCTGTTGTCGATGCAGATAGATTGGAGATGTCGAATATCGAGGTATCCAAGCTCATCGAGTGAATTTTCAATAAGAAGGACTATTGCGATGCCTGGGAACTGAATCTTTAGTTTTTGTCGATGCAGATCGATTAGAAATGTCGAATATCGCGTTTTCCTTGCTGTACGAGTGAATTTTCAATAAGCACTATTCCGACGCCTGGGAACTGAATCTTTAGCTGTTGTCGATGCAGGTCGATTGGAAATGTCGAATATCGCATTTTCCATGCTATAGGAGTGTATTTTTGATAATAAAGACTATTGTGACGCCTGGGAACTGAATCCTTAGCTGTTGTTGATGCAGATCGATTGGAAATGTCGAATATCGCGTTTTCCAAGCTGAACGAGTGAATTTTCAATAAGGATTATTCCGACGCCTGGGAACTGAATCTTAACTGTTGTCGATGCAGGTCGATTGGAGATGTCGAATATCGAGGTTTCCAAGCTCAACGAGTGAATTTTCAATAAGAAGGACTATTGCGACGCCTGGGAACTGAATCTTTAGCTGCTGTCGATGCAGGTCGATTGGAGATGTCGAATATCGAGGTTTCCAAGCTCAACGAGTGAATTTTCAATAAGAAGGACTATTTTGCGACGCCTGGGAATTGAATCTTTAGCTGTTGTCCATGCAGATCGATTGGAAATGTCGAATGTCGCATTTTCCATGCTATACGAGTGTATTTGTGATAATAAGGACGATTGCGACGCCTGGGAACTGAATCTGTAGCTGTTGTCGATGCAGATCGATTGGAAATGTCGAATATCGCGTTTTCCAAGTTCTACGAGTGAATTTTCAATAAGAAGGACTATTGCGACGCCTGGGAACTGCATGTTTGGTTGTTGTCGATGCAGATCTTATTGGAAATGTCGAATATCGCGTTTTCCAAGCTCTACGAGTGAATTTTCAATAAGGACTATTGCGACGCCTGGGAACTGAATCTTTAGCTGTTGTTGATGCAGATCGATTGGAAATGTCGAATATCACATTTTCCATGCTATACGAGTGTATTTTTGATAATAAAGACTATTGCGACGCCTGGGAACTGAATCTTTAGCTGTTGTTGATGCAGATAGATTGGAGATGTCGAATATCGAGGTATCCAAGCTCATCGAGTGAATTTTCAATAAGAAGGACTATTGCGATGCCTGGGAACTGAATCTTTAGCTTTTGTCGATGCAGATCGATTAGAAATGTCGAATATCGCGTTTTCCTTGCTGTACGAGCGAATTTTCAATAAGCACTATTCCGACGCCTGGGAACTGAATCTTTAGCTGTTGTCGATGCAGGTCGATTGGAAATGTCGAATATCGCATTTTCCATGCTATAGGAGTGTATTTTTGATAATAAAGACTATTGTGACGCCTGGGAACTGAATCCTTAGCTGTTGTTGATGCAGATCGATTGGAAATGTCGAATATCGCGTTTTCCAAGCTGAACGAGTGAATTTTCAATAAGGATTATTCCGACGCCTGGGAACTGAATCTTAACTGTTGTCGATGCAGGTCGATTGGAGATGTCGAATATCGAGGTTTCCAAGCTCAACGAGTGAATTTTCAATAAGAAGGACTATTGCGACGCCTGGGAACTGAATCTTTAGCTGCTGTCGATGCAGGTCGATTGGAGATGTCGAATATCGAGGTTTCCAAGCTCAACGTGTGAATTTTCAATAAGAAGGACTATTGCGACGCCTGGGAATTGAATCTTTAGCTGTTGTCCATGCAGATCGATTGGAAATGTCGAATGTCGCATTTTCCATGCTATACGAGTGTATTTTTGATAATAAGGACGATTGCGACGCGTGGGAACTGAATCTGTAGCTGTTGTCGATGCAGATCGATTGGAAATGTCGAATATCGCGTTTTCCAAGTTCTACGAGTGAATTTTCAATAAGAAGGACTATTGCGACGCCTGGGAACTGCATGTTTGGTTGTTGTCGATGCAGATCTTATTGGAAATGTCGAATATCGCGTTTTCCAAGCTCTACGAGTGAATTTTCAATAAGGACTATTGCGACGCCTGGGAACTGAATTTTTAGCTGTTGTTGATGCAGATCGATTGGAAATGTCGAATATCGCATTTTCCATGCTATACGAGTGTATTTTTGATAATAAAGACTATTGCGACGCCTGGGAACTGAATCTTCAGCTGTTGTCGATGCAGGTCGATTGGAGATGTCGAATATCGAGGCATCCAAGCTCAACGAGTGAATTTTCAATAAGAAGGACTATTGCGACGCCTGGGAACTGAATCTTTAGCTGTTGTCGATGCAGGTCGATTGGAGATGTCGAATATCGAGGTTTACAAGCTCAACGAGTGAATTTTCAATAAGAAGGACTATTGCGACGCCTGGGAACTGAATCTTTAGCTGTTGTCGATGCAGATCGATTGGAAATGTCGAATGTCGCATTTTTCATGCTATACGAGTGTATTTCTGATGATAAGGACGATTGCGACGCCTGGGAACTGAATCTGTAGCTGTTGTCGATGCAGATCGATTGGAAGTGTCGAATATCGCGTTTTCCAAGCTATACGAGTGAATTTTCAATAAGCACTATTGCGAGGCCCGGGAACTGAATCTTTAGCTGTTGTTGATGCAGATCGATTGGAAATGTCGAATATCGCATTTTTCATGCTATACGAGTGTATTTCTGATGATAAGGACGATTGCGACGCCTGGGAACTGAATCTGTAGCTGTTGTCGATGCAGATCGATTGGAAGTGTCGAATATCGCGTTTTCCAAGCTGAACGAGTGAATTTTCAATAAGGATTATTCCGACGCCTGGGAACTGAATCTTAACTGTTGTCGATGCAGGTCGATTGGAGATGTCGAATATCGAGGTTTCCAAGTTCTACGAGTGAATTTTCAATAAGAAGGACTATTGCGACGCCTGGGAACTGCATGTTTGGTTGTTGTCGATGCAGATCTTATTGGAAATGTCGAATATCGCGTTTTCCAAGCTCTACGAGTGAATTTTCAATAAGGACTATTGCGACGCCTGGGAACTGAATCTTTAGCTGTTGTTGATGCAGATCGATTGGAAATGTCGAATATCACATTTTCCATGCTATACGAGTGTATTTTTGATAATAAAGACTATTGCGACGCCTGGGAACTGAATCTTTAGCTGTTGTCGATGCAGATAGATTGGAGATGTCGAATATCGAGGTATCCAAGCTCATCGAGTGAATTTTCAATAAGATGGACTATTGCGATGCCTGGGAACTGAATCTTTAGCTTTTGTCGATGCAGATCGATTAGAAATGTCGAATATCGCGTTTTCCTTGCTGTACGAGCGAATTTTCAATAAGCACTATTCCGACGCCTGGGAACTGAATCTTTAGCTGTTGTCGATGCAGGTCGATTGGAAATGTCGAATATCGCATTTTCCATGCTATAGGAGTGTATTTTTGATAATAAAGACTATTGTGACGCCTGGGAACTGAATCCTTAGCTGTTGTTGATGCAGATCGATTGGAAATGTCGAATATCGCGTTTTCCAAGCTGAACGAGTGAATTTTCAATAAGGATTATTCCGACGCCTGGGAACTGAATCTTAACTGTTGTCGATCCAGGTCGATTGGAGATGTCGAATATCGAGGTTTCCAAGCTCAACGAGTGAATTTTCAATAAGAAGGACTATTGCGACACCTGGGAACTGAATCTTTAGCTGCTGTCGATGCAGGTCGATTGGAGATGTCGAATATCGAGGTTTCCAAGCTCAACGTGTGAATTTTCAATAAGAAGGACTATTGCGACGCCTGGGAATTGAATCTTTAGCTGTTGTCCATGCAGATCGATTGGAAATGTCGAATGTCGCATTTTCCATGCTATACGAGTGTATTTTTGATAATAAGGACGATTGCGACGCGTGGGAACTGAATCTGTAGCTGTTGTCGATGCAGATCGATTGGAAATGTCGAATATCGCGTTTTCCAAGTTCTACGAGTGAATTTTCAATAAGAAGGACTATTGCGACGCCTGGGAACTGCATGTTTGGTTGTTGTCGATGCAGATCTTATTGGAAATGTCGAATATCGCGTTTTCCAAGCTCTACGAGTGAATTTTCAATAAGGACTATTGCGACGCCTGGGAACAGAATCTTTAGCTGTTGTTGATGCAGATCGATTGGAAATGTCGAATATCGCATTTTCCATGCTATACGAGTGTATTTTTGATAATAAAGATTATTGCGACGCCTGGGAACTGAATCTTTAGCTGTTGTCGATGCAGATAGATTGGAGATGTCGAATATCGAGGTATCCAAGCTCATCGAGTGAATTTTCAATAAGAAGGACTGTTGCGATGCCTGGGAACTGAATCTTTAGTTTTTGTCGATGCAGATCGATTAGAAATGTCGAATATCGCGTTTTCCTTGCTGTACGAGTGAATTTTCAATAAGCACTATTCCGACGCCTGGGAACTGAATCTTTAGCTATTGTCGATGCAGGTCGATTGGAAACGTCGAATATCGCATTTTCCATGCTATAGGAGTGTATTTTTGATAATAAAGACTATTGTGACGCCTGGGAACTGAATCCTTAGCTGTTGTTGATGCAGATCGATTGGAAATGTCGAATATCGCGTTTTCCAAGCTGAACGAGTGAATTTTCAATAAGGATTATTCCGACGCCTGGGAACTGAATCTTAACTGTTGTCGATGCAGGTCGATTGGAGATGTCGAATATCGAGGTTTCCAAGCTCAACGAGTGAATTTTCAATAAGAAGGACTATTGCGACGCCTGGGAACTGAATCTTTAGCTGCTGTCGATGCAGGTCGATTGGAGATGTCGAATATCGAGGTTTCCAAGCTCAACGAGTGAATTTTCAATAAGAAGGACTATTTTGCGACGCCTGGGAATTGAATCTTTAGCTGTTGTCCATGCAGATCGATTGGAAATGTCGAATGTCGCATTTTCCATGCTATACGAGTGTATTTGTGATAATAAGGACGATTGCGACGCCTGGGAACTGAATCTGTAGCTGTTGTCGATGCAGATCGATTGGAAATGTCGAATATCGCGTTTTCCAAGTTCTACGAGTGAATTTTCAATAAGAAGGACTATTGCGACGCCTGGGAACTGCATGTTTGGTTGTTGTCGATGCAGATCTTATTGGAAATGTCGAATATCGCGTTTTCCAAGCTCTACGAGTGAATTTTCAATAAGGACTATTGCGACGCCTGGGAACTGAATCTTTAGCTGTTGTTGATGCAGATCGATTGGAAATGTCGAATATCACATTTTCCATGCTATACGAGTGTATTTTTGATAATAAAGACTATTGCGACGCCTGGGAACTGAATCTTTAGCTGTTGTCGATGCAGATAGATTGGAGATGTCGAATATCGAGGTATCCAAGCTCATCGAGTGAATTTTCAATAAGAAGGACTATTGCGATGCCTGGGAACTGAATCTTTAGCTTTTGTCGATGCAGATCGATTAGAAATGTCGAATATCGCGTTTTCCAAGCTCTACGAGTGAATTTCCAATAAGGACTATTGCGACGCCTGGGAACTGAATCTTTAGCTGTTGTCGATGCAGGTCGATTGGAGATGTCGAATATCGAAGCATCCAAGCTCAACGAGTGAATTTTCAATAAGGAGGACTATTGCGACGCCTGGGAACTGAATCTTTAGCTGTTGTCGATGCAGGTCGATTGGAAATGTCGAATATCGAGGTTTACAAGCTCAACGAGTGAATTTTCAATAAGAAGGACTATTGCGACGCCTGGGAACTGAATCTTTAGCTGTTGTCGATGCAGATCGATTGGAAATGTCGAATGTCGCATTTTTCATGCTATACGAGTGTATTTCTGATGATAAGGACGATTGCGACGCCAGGGAACTGAATCTGTAGCTGTTGTCGATGCAGATCGATTGGAAGTGTCGAATATCGCGTTTTCCAAGCTATACGAGTGAATTTTCAATAAGCACTATTGCGACGCCCGGGAACTGAATCTTTAGCTGTTGTTGATGCAGATCGATTGGAAATGTCGAATATCGCATTTTCCATGCTATAGGAGTGTATTTTTGATAATAAAGACTATTGTGACGCCTGGGAACTGAATCCTTAGCTGTTGTTGATGCAGATCGATTGGAAATGTCGAATATCGCGTTTTCCAAGCTGATCGAGTGAATTTTCAATAAGGATTATTCCGACGCCTGGGAACTGAATCTTTAGCTGCTGTCGATGCAGGTCGATTGGAGATGTCGAATATCGAGGTTTCCAAGCTCAACGTGTGAATTTTCAATAAGAAGGACTATTGCGACGCCTGGGAATTGAATCTTTAGCTGTTGTCCATGCAGATCGATTGGAAATGTCGAATGTCGCATTTTCCATGCTATACGAGTGTATTTTTGATAATAAGGACGATTGCGACGCATGGGAACTGAATCTGTAGCTGTTGTCGATGCAGATCGATTGGAAATGTCGAATATCGCGTTTTCCAAGTTCTACGAGTGCATTTTCAATAAGAAGGACTATTGCGACGCCTGGGAACTGCATGTTTGGTTGTTGTCGATGCAGATCTTATTGGAAATGTCGAATATCGCGTTTTCCAAGCTCTACGAGTGAATTTTCAATAAGTACTATTGCGACGCTTGGGAACTGAATCTTTAGCTGTTGTTGATGCAGATGGATTGGAAATGTCGAATATCGCATTTTCCATGCTATACGAGTGTATTTTTGATAATAAAGACTATTGCGACGCCTGGGAACTGAATCTTTAGCTGTTGTCGATGCAGATCGATTGGAGATGTCGAATATCGAGGTATCCAAGCTCAACGAGTGAATTTTCAATAAGAAGGACTATTGCGATGCCTGGGAACTGAATCTTTAGCTTTTGTCGATGCAGATCGATTAGAAATGTCGAATATCGCGTTTTCCTTGCGGTACGAGTGAATTTTCAATAAGCACTATTCCGACGCCTGGGAACTGAATCTTTAGCTGTTGTCGATGCAGGTCGATTGGAAATGTCGAATATCGCATTTTCCATGCTATAGCTGTGTATTTTTGATAATAAAGACTATTGCGACGCCTGGGAACTGAATCTTTAGCTGTTGTTGATGCAGATCGCTTGGAAATGTCGAATATCGCATTTTCCATGCTATAGGAGTGTATTTTTGATAATAAAGACTATTGCGACGCCTGGGAACTGAATCTTTAGCTGCTGTCGATGCAGGTCGATTGGAGATGTCGAATATAGAGGTTTCCAAGCTCAACGAGTGAATTTTCAATAAGAAGGACTATTGCGACGCCTGGGAACTGAATCTTTAGCTGTTGTCGATGCAGGTTGATTGGAGATGTCGAATATCGAGGTTTCCAAGCTAAACAAGTGAATTTTCAATAAGAAGGACTATTGCGACGCCTGGGAACTCAATCTTTAGCTGTTGCCGATGCAGATCGATTGGAAATGTCGAATAACGCGTTTTCCAAGCTCTACGGTTGAATTTTCAATAAGGACTATTCCGACGCCTGGGAACTGAATCTTTAGCTGTTGTCGATGAAGGTCGATTGGAAATGTCGAATATCGCATTTTCCATGCTATAGGAGTGTATTTTTGATAATAAAGACTCTTGCGACGACTGGGAACTGAATCTTTAGCTGTTGTCGATGCAGATCGATTGGAAATGTCGAATATCGCGTTTTCCAAGCTATACGAGTGAATTTTCAATAAGCACTATTGCGACGCCCGGGAACTGAATCTTTAGCTGTTGTCGATGCAGGTTGATTGCAGATGTCGAATATCGAGGTTTCCAAGCTAAACAAGTGAATTTTCAATAAGAAGGACTATTGCGACGCCTGGGTACTGAATCTTTAGCTGCTGTCGATGCAGGTCGATTGGAGATGTCGAATATCGAGGTTTCCAAGCTCAACGTGTGTATTTTCAATAATAAGGACGATTGCGACGCCTGGGAACTGAATCTGTAGCTGTTGTCGATGCAGATCGATTGGAAATGCCGAATATCGCGTTTTCCAAGCTCTACGAGTGAATTTTCAATAAGGACTATTGCGACGCCTGGGAACTGAATCTTTAGCTGTTGTTGGTGCAGATCGATTGGAAATGTCGAATAACGCGTTTTCCAAGCTCTACGAGTGAATTTTCAATAAGAAGGACTATTGCGATGCCTGGGAACTGCATCTTTGGCTGTTGTCGATGCAGATCGATTGGAAATGTCGAATATCACGTTTTCCAAGCTATACGAGTGAATTTTCAATAAGGACTATTGCGACGCCTGGGAATTGAATCTTTAGCTGTTGTTGATGCAGATCGATTGGAAATGCCGAATATCGCGTTTTCCAAGCTCTACGAGTGAATTTTCAATAAGGACTATTGCGACGCCTGGGAACTGAATCTTTAGCTGTTGTCGATGCAGGTCGATTGGAGATGTGGAATATCGAGGTATCCAAGCTCAACGAGTGAATTTTCAATAAGAAGGACTATTGCGACGCCTGGGAACTGAATCTTTAGCTGTTGTCGATGCAGGTCGATTGGAGATGTCGAATATCGAGGCATCCAAGCTCAACGAGTGAATTTTCAATAAGAAGGACTATTGCGACGCCTGGGAACTGAATCTTTAGCTGTGGTCGATGCAGGTCGATTGGAGATGTCGAATATCGAGGCATCCAAGCTCAACGAGTGAATTTTCAATAAGAAGGACTATTGCGACGCCTGGGAACTGAATCTTTAGCTATTGTCGATGCAGGTCGATTGGAGATGTCGAATATCGAGGTTTACAAGCTCAACGAGTGAATTTTCAATAAGAAGGACTATTGCGACGCCTGGGAACTGAATCTTTAGCTATTGTCGATGCAGGTCGATTGGAGATGTCGAATATCGAGGTTTCCAAGCTCAACGTGTGAATTTTCAATAAGAAGGACTATTGCGACGCCTGGGAATTGAATCTTTAGCTGTTGTCCATGCAGATCGATTGGAAATGTCGAATGTCGCATTTTCCATGCTATACGAGTGTATTTTTGATAATAAGGACGATTGCGACGCATGGGAACTGAATCTGTAGCTGTTGTCGATGCAGATCGATTGGAAATGTCGAATATCGCGTTTTCCAAGTTCTACGAGTGAATTTTCAATAAGAAGGACTATTGCGACGCCTGGGAACTGCATGTTTGGTTGTTGTCGATGCAGATCTTATTGGAAATGTCGAATATCGCGTTTTCCAAGCTCTACGAGTGAATTTTCAATAAGTACTATTGCGACGCTTGGGAACTGAATCTTTAGCTGTTGTTGATGCAGATCGATTGGAAATGTCGAATATCGAGGTTTCCAAGCTCAACGTGTGAATTTTCAATAAGAAGGACTATTGCGACGCCTGGGAATTGAATCTTTAGCTGTTGTCCATGCAGATCGATTGGAAATGTCGAATGTCGCATTTTCCATGCTATACGAGTGTATTTTTGATAATAAGGACGATTGCGACGCCTGGGAACTGAATCTGTAGCTGTTGTCGATGCAGATCGATTGGAAATGTCGAATATCGCGTTTTCCAAGTTCTACGAGTGAATTTTCAATAAGAAGGACTATTGCGATGCCTGGGAACTGAATCTTTAGCTGTTGTCGATGCAGGTTGATTGGAGATGTCGAATATCGAGGTTTCCAAGCTAAACAAGTGAATTTTCAATAAGAAGGACTATTGCGACGCCTGGGAACTCAATCTTTAGCTGTTGCCGATGCAGATCGATTGGAAATGTCGAATATCACGTTTTCCAAGCTATACGAGTGAATTTTCAATAAGGACTATTGCGACGCCTGGGAACTGAATCTTTAGCTGTTGTCGATGAAGGTCGATTGGAAATGTCGAATATCGCATTTTCCATGCTATAGGAGTGTATTTTTGATAATAAAGACTATTGCGACGACTGGGAACTGAATCTTTAGCTGTTGTCGATGCAGATCGATTGGAAATGTCGAATATCGCGTTTTCCAAGCTATACGAGTGAATTTTCAATAAGCACTATTGCGACGCCCGGGAACTGAATCTTAACTGTTGTCGATGCAGGTCGATTGGAGATGTCGAATATCGAGGTTTCCAAGCTCAACGAGTGAATTTTCAATAAGAAGGACTATTGCGACGCCTGGGAACTGAATCTTTAGCTGCTGTCGATGCAGGTCGATTGGAGATGTCGAATATCGAGTTTTCCAAGCTCAACGTGTGAATTTTCAATAATAAGGACGATTGCGACGCCTGGGAACTGAATCTGTAGCTGTTGTCGATGCAGATCGATTGGTAATGCCGAATATCGCGTTTTCCAAGCTCTACGAGTGAATTTTCAATAAGGACTATTGCGACGCCTGGGAACTGAATCTTTAGCTGTTGTTGGTGCAGATCGATTGGAAATGTCGAATAACGCGTTTTCCAAGCTCTACGAGTGAATTTTCAATAAGAAGGACTATTGCGACGCCTGGGAACTGCATCTTTGGCTGTTGTCGATGCAGATCGATTGGAAATGTCGAATATCACGTTTTCCAAGCTATACGAGTGAATTTTCAATAAGGACTATTGCGACGCCTGGGAATTGAATCTTTAGCTGTTGTTGATGCAGATCGATTGGAAATGCCGAATATCGCGTTTTCCAAGCTCTACGAGTGAATTTTCAATAAGGACTATTGCGACGCCTGGGAACTGAATCTTTAGCTGTTGTCGATGCAGGTCGATTGGAGATGTGGAATATCGAGGTATCCAAGCTCAACGAGTGAATTTTCAATAAGAAGGACTATTGCGACGCCTGGGAACTGAATCTTTAGCTGTTGTCGATGCAGGTCGATTGGAGATGTCGAATATCGCGTTTTCCAAGTTCTACGAGTGAATTTTCAATAAGAAGGACTATTGCGACGCCTGGGAACTGAATCTTTAGCTATTGTCGATGCAGGTCGATTGGAGATGTCGAATATCGCGTTTTCCAAGTTCTACGAGTGAATTTTCAATAAGAAGGACTATTGCGACGCCTGGGAACTGAATCTTTAGCTGCTGTCGATGCAGGTCGATTGGAGATGTCGAATATAGAGGTTTCCAAGCTCAACGAGTGAATTTTCAATAAGAAGGACTATTGCGACGCCTGGGAACTGAATCTTTAGCTGTTGTCGATGCAGGTTGATTGGAGATGTCGAATATCGAGGTTTCCAAGCTAAACAAGTGAATTTTCAATAAGAAGGACTATTGCGACGCCTGGGAACTCAATCTTTAGCTGTTGCCGATGCAGATCGATTGGAAATGTCGAATAACGCGTTTTCCAAGCTCTACGGTTGAATTTTCAATAAGGACTATTCCGACGCCTGGGAACTGAATCTTTAGCTGTTGTCGATGAAGGTCGATTGGAAATGTCGAATATCGCATTTTCCATGCTATAGGAGTGTATTTTTGATAATAAAGACTCTTGCGACGACTGGGAACTGAATCTTTAGCTGTTGTCGATGCAGATCGATTGGAAATGTCGAATATCGCGTTTTCCAAGCTATACGAGTGAATTTTCAATAAGCACTATTGCGACGCCCGGGAACTGAATCTTTAGCTGTTGTCGATGCAGGTTGATTGCAGATGTCGAATATCGAGGTTTCCAAGCTAAACAAGTGAATTTTCAATAAGAAGGACTATTGCGACGCCTGGGTACTGAATCTTTAGCTGCTGTCGATGCAGGTCGATTGGAGATGTCGAATATCGAGGTTTCCAAGCTCAACGTGTGTATTTTCAATAATAAGGACGATTGCGACGCCTGGGAACTGAATCTGTAGCTGTTGTCGATGCAGATCGATTGGAAATGCCGAATATCGCGTTTTCCAAGCTCTACGAGTGAATTTTCAATAAGGACTATTGCGACGCCTGGGAACTGAATCTTTAGCTGTTGTTGGTGCAGATCGATTGGAAATGTCGAATAACGCGTTTTCCAAGCTCTACGAGTGAATTTTCAATAAGAAGGACTATTGCGATGCCTGGGAACTGCATCTTTGGCTGTTGTCGATGCAGATCGATTGGAAATGTCGAATATCACGTTTTCCAAGCTATACGAGTGAATTTTCAATAAGGACTATTGCGACGCCTGGGAATTGAATCTTTAGCTGTTGTTGATGCAGATCGATTGGAAATGCCGAATATCGCGTTTTCCAAGCTCTACGAGTGAATTTTCAATAAGGACTATTGCGACGCCTGGGAACTGAATCTTTAGCTGTTGTCGATGCAGGTCGATTGGAGATGTGGAATATCGAGGTATCCAAGCTCAACGAGTGAATTTTCAATAAGAAGGACTATTGCGACGCCTGGGAACTGAATCTTTAGCTGTTGTCGATGCAGGTCGATTGGAGATGTCGAATATCGAGGCATCCAAGCTCAACGAGTGAATTTTCAATAAGAAGGACTATTGCGACGCCTGGGAACTGAATCTTTAGCTGTGGTCGATGCAGGTCGATTGGAGATGTCGAATATCGAGGCATCCAAGCTCAACGAGTGAATTTTCAATAAGAAGGACTATTGCGACGCCTGGGAACTGAATCTTTAGCTATTGTCGATGCAGGTCGATTGGAGATGTCGAATATCGAGGTTTACAAGCTCAACGAGTGAATTTTCAATAAGAAGGACTATTGCGACGCCTGGGAACTGAATCTTTAGCTATTGTCGATGCAGGTCGATTGGAGATGTCGAATATCGAGGTTTCCAAGCTCAACGTGTGAATTTTCAATAAGAAGGACTATTGCGACGCCTGGGAATTGAATCTTTAGCTGTTGTCCATGCAGATCGATTGGAAATGTCGAATGTCGCATTTTCCATGCTATACGAGTGTATTTTTGATAATAAGGACGATTGCGACGCATGGGAACTGAATCTGTAGCTGTTGTCGATGCAGATCGATTGGAAATGTCGAATATCGCGTTTTCCAAGTTCTACGAGTGAATTTTCAATAAGAAGGACTATTGCGACGCCTGGGAACTGCATGTTTGGTTGTTGTCGATGCAGATCTTATTGGAAATGTCGAATATCGCGTTTTCCAAGCTCTACGAGTGAATTTTCAATAAGTACTATTGCGACGCTTGGGAACTGAATCTTTAGCTGTTGTTGATGCAGATCGATTGGAAATGTCGAATATCGAGGTTTCCAAGCTCAACGTGTGAATTTTCAATAAGAAGGACTATTGCGACGCCTGGGAATTGAATCTTTAGCTGTTGTCCATGCAGATCGATTGGAAATGTCGAATGTCGCATTTTCCATGCTATACGAGTGTATTTTTGATAATAAGGACGATTGCGACGCCTGGGAACTGAATCTGTAGCTGTTGTCGATGCAGATCGATTGGAAATGTCGAATATCGCGTTTTCCAAGTTCTACGAGTGAATTTTCAATAAGAAGGACTATTGCGATGCCTGGGAACTGAATCTTTAGCTGTTGTCGATGCAGGTTGATTGGAGATGTCGAATATCGAGGTTTCCAAGCTAAACAAGTGAATTTTCAATAAGAAGGACTATTGCGACGCCTGGGAACTCAATCTTTAGCTGTTGCCGATGCAGATCGATTGGAAATGTCGAATATCACGTTTTCCAAGCTATACGAGTGAATTTTCAATAAGGACTATTGCGACGCCTGGGAACTGAATCTTTAGCTGTTGTCGATGAAGGTCGATTGGAAATGTCGAATATCGCATTTTCCATGCTATAGGAGTGTATTTTTGATAATAAAGACTATTGCGACGACTGGGAACTGAATCTTTAGCTGTTGTCGATGCAGATCGATTGGAAATGTCGAATATCGCGTTTTCCAAGCTATACGAGTGAATTTTCAATAAGCACTATTGCGACGCCCGGGAACTGAATCTTAACTGTTGTCGATGCAGGTCGATTGGAGATGTCGAATATCGAGGTTTCCAAGCTCAACGAGTGAATTTTCAATAAGAAGGACTATTGCGACGCCTGGGAACTGAATCTTTAGCTGCTGTCGATGCAGGTCGATTGGAGATGTCGAATATCGAGTTTTCCAAGCTCAACGTGTGAATTTTCAATAATAAGGACGATTGCGACGCCTGGGAACTGAATCTGTAGCTGTTGTCGATGCAGATCGATTGGTAATGCCGAATATCGCGTTTTCCAAGCTCTACGAGTGAATTTTCAATAAGGACTATTGCGACGCCTGGGAACTGAATCTTTAGCTGTTGTTGGTGCAGATCGATTGGAAATGTCGAATAACGCGTTTTCCAAGCTCTACGAGTGAATTTTCAATAAGAAGGACTATTGCGACGCCTGGGAACTGCATCTTTGGCTGTTGTCGATGCAGATCGATTGGAAATGTCGAATATCACGTTTTCCAAGCTATACGAGTGAATTTTCAATAAGGACTATTGCGACGCCTGGGAATTGAATCTTTAGCTGTTGTTGATGCAGATCGATTGGAAATGCCGAATATCGCGTTTTCCAAGCTCTACGAGTGAATTTTCAATAAGGACTATTGCGACGCCTGGGAACTGAATCTTTAGCTGTTGTCGATGCAGGTCGATTGGAGATGTGGAATATCGAGGTATCCAAGCTCAACGAGTGAATTTTCAATAAGAAGGACTATTGCGACGCCTGGGAACTGAATCTTTAGCTGTTGTCGATGCAGGTCGATTGGAGATGTCGAATATCGCGTTTTCCAAGTTCTACGAGTGAATTTTCAATAAGAAGGACTATTGCGACGCCTGGGAACTGAATCTTTAGCTATTGTCGATGCAGGTCGATTGGAGATGTCGAATATCGCGTTTTCCAAGTTCTACGAGTGAATTTTCAATAAGAAGGACTATTGCGACGCCTGGGAACTGAATCTTTAGCTATTGTCGATGCAGGTCGATTGGAGATGTCGAATATCGCGTTTTCCAAGTTCTACGAGTGAATTTTCAATAAGAAGGACTATTGCGACGCCTGGGAACTGAATCTTTAGCTATTGTCGATGCAGGTCGATTGGAGATGTCGAATATCGAGGTTTCCAAGCTCAACGTGTGAATTTTCAATAAGAAGGACTATTGCGACGCCTGGGAATTGAATCATTAGCTGTTGTCCATGCAGATCGATTGGAAATGTCGAATGTCGCATTTTCCATGCTATACGAGTGTATTTTTGATAATAAGGACGATTGCGACGCATGGGAACTGAATCTGTAGCTGTTGTCGATGCAGATCGATTGGAAATGTCGAATATCGCGTTTTCCAAGTTCTACGAGTGAATTTTCAATAAGAAGGACTATTGCGACGCCTGGGAACTGCATGTTTGGTTGTTGTCGATGCAGATCTTATTGGAAATGTCGAATATCGCGTTTTCCAAGCTCTACGAGTGAATTTTCAATAAGTACTATTGCGACTCTTGGGAACTGAATCTTTAGCTGTTGTCGATGCAGGTCGATTGGAGATGTGGAATATCGAGGTATCCAAGCTCAACGAGTGAATTTTCAATAAGAAGGACTATTGCGACGCCTGGGTACTGAATCTTTAGCTGCTGTCGATGCAGGTCGATTGGAGATGTCGAATATCGAGGTTTCCAAGCTCAACGTGTGTATTTTCAATAATAAGGACGATTGCGACGCCTGGGAACTGAATCTGTAGCTGTTGTCGATGCAGATCGATTGGAAATGCCGAATATCGCGTTTTCCAAGCTCTACGAGTGAATTTTCAATAAGGACTATTGCGACGCCTGGGAACTGAATCTTTAGCTGTTGTTGGTGCAGATCGATTGGAAATGTCGAATAACGCGTTTTCCAAGCTCTACGAGTGAATTTTCAATAAGAAGGACTATTGCGACGCCTGGGAACTGCATCTTTGGCTGTTGTCGATGCAGATCGATTGGAAATGTCGAATATCACGTTTTCCAAGCTATACGAGTGAATTTTCAATAAGGACTATTGCGACGCCTGGGAATTGAATCTTTAGCTGTTGTTGATGCAGATCGATTGGAAATGCCGAATATCGCGTTTTCCAAGCTCTACGAGTGAATTTTCAATAAGGACTATTGCGACGCCTGGGAACTGAATCTTTAGCTGTTGTCGATGCAGGTCGATTGGAGATGTGGAATATCGAGGTATCCAAGCTCAACGAGTGAATTTTCAATAAGAAGGACTATTGCGACGCCTGGGAACTGAATCTTTAGCTGTTGTCGATGCAGGTCGATTGGAGATGTCGAATATCGAGGCATCCAAGCTCAACGAGTGAATTTTCAATAAGAAGGACTATTGCGACGCCTGGGAACTGAATCTTTAGCTGTGGTCGATGCAGGTCGATTGGAGATGTCGAATATCGAGGCATCCAAGCTCAACGAGTGAATTTTCAATAAGAAGGACTATTGCGACGCCTGGGAACTGAATCTTTAGCTATTGTCGATGCAGGTCGATTGGAGATGTCGAATATCGAGGTTTACAAGCTCAACGAGTGAATTTTCAATAAGAAGGACTATTGCGACGCCTGGGAACTGAATCTTTAGCTATTGTCGATGCAGGTCGATTGGAGATGTCGAATATCGAGGTTTCCAAGCTCAACGTGTGAATTTTCAATAAGAAGGACTATTGCGACGCCTGGGAATTGAATCTTTAGCTGTTGTCCATGCAGATCGATTGGAAATGTCGAATGTCGCATTTTCCATGCTATACGAGTGTATTTTTGATAATAAGGACGATTGCGACGCATGGGAACTGAATCTGTAGCTGTTGTCGATGCAGATCGATTGGAAATGTCGAATATCGCGTTTTCCAAGTTCTACGAGTGAATTTTCAATAAGAAGGACTATTGCGACGCCTGGGAACTGCATGTTTGGTTGTTGTCGATGCAGATCTTATTGGAAATGTCGAATATCGCGTTTTCCAAGCTCTACGAGTGAATTTTCAATAAGTACTATTGCGACGCTTGGGAACTGAATCTTTAGCTGTTGTTGATGCAGATCGATTGGAAATGTCGAATATCGAGGTTTCCAAGCTCAACGTGTGAATTTTCAATAAGAAGGACTATTGCGACGCCTGGGAATTGAATCTTTAGCTGTTGTCCATGCAGATCGATTGGAAATGTCGAATGTCGCATTTTCCATGCTATACGAGTGTATTTTTGATAATAAGGACGATTGCGACGCCTGGGAACTGAATCTGTAGCTGTTGTCGATGCAGATCGATTGGAAATGTCGAATATCGCGTTTTCCAAGTTCTACGAGTGAATTTTCAATAAGAAGGACTATTGCGATGCCTGGGAACTGAATCTTTAGCTGTTGTCGATGCAGGTTGATTGGAGATGTCGAATATCGAGGTTTCCAAGCTAAACAAGTGAATTTTCAATAAGAAGGACTATTGCGACGCCTGGGAACTGAATCTTTAGCTATTGTCGATGCAGGTCGATTGGAGATGTCGAATATCGAGGTTTCCAAGCTCAACGTGTGAATTTTCAATAAGAAGGACTATTGCGACGCCTGGGAATTGAATCTTTAGCTGTTGTCCATGCAGATCGATTGGAAATGTCGAATGTCGCATTTTCCATGCTATACGAGTGTATTTTTGATAATAAGGACGATTGCGACGCATGGGAACTGAATCTGTAGCTGTTGTCGATGCAGATCGATTGGAAATGTCGAATATCGCGTTTTCCAAGTTCTACGAGTGAATTTTCAATAAGAAGGACTATTGCGACGCCTGGGAACTGCATGTTTGGTTGTTGTCGATGCAGATCTTATTGGAAATGTCGAATATCGCGTTTTCCAAGCTCTACGAGTGAATTTTCAATAAGTACTATTGCGACGCTTGGGAACTGAATCTTTAGCTGTTGTTGATGCAGATCGATTGGAAATGTCGAATATCGAGGTTTCCAAGCTCAACGTGTGAATTTTCAATAAGAAGGACTATTGCGACGCCTGGGAATTGAATCTTTAGCTGTTGTCCATGCAGATCGATTGGAAATGTCGAATGTCGCATTTTCCATGCTATACGAGTGTATTTTTGATAATAAGGACGATTGCGACGCCTGGGAACTGAATCTGTAGCTGTTGTCGATGCAGATCGATTGGAAATGTCGAATATCGCGTTTTCCAAGTTCTACGAGTGAATTTTCAATAAGAAGGACTATTGCGATGCCTGGGAACTGAATCTTTAGCTGTTGTCGATGCAGGTTGATTGGAGATGTCGAATATCGAGGTTTCCAAGCTAAACAAGTGAATTTTCAATAAGAAGGACTATTGCGACGCCTGGGAACTCAATCTTTAGCTGTTGCCGATGCAGATCGATTGGAAATGTCGAATATCGCTTTTTCCAAGCTCTACGGTTGAATTTTCAATAAGGACTATTCCGACGCCTGGGAACTGAATCTTTAGCTGTTGTCGATGAAGGTCGATTGGAAATGTCGAATATCGCATTTTCCATGCTATAGGAGTGTATTTTTGATAATAAAGACTATTGCGACGACTGGGAACTGAATCTTTAGCTGTTGTCGATGCAGATCGATTGGAAATGTCGAATATCGCGTTTTCCAAGCTATACGAGTGAATTTTCAATAAGCACTATTGCGACGCCCGGGAACTGAATCTTAACTGTTGTCGATGCAGGTCGATTGGAGATGTCGAATATCGAGGTTTCCAAGCTCAACGTGTGAATTTTCAATAATAAGGACGATTGCGACGCCTGGGAACTGAATCTGTAGCTGTTGTCGATGCAGATCGATTGGTAATGCCGAATATCGCGTTTTCCAAGCTCTACGAGTGAATTTTCAATAAGGACTATTGCGACGCCTGGGAACTGAATCTTTAGCTGTTGTTGGTGCAGATCGATTGGAAATGTCGAATAACGCGTTTTCCAAGCTCTACGAGTGAATTTTCAATAAGAAGGACTATTGCGACGCCTGGGAACTGCATCTTTGGCTGTTGTCGATGCAGATCGATTGGAAATGTCGAATATCACGTTTTCCAAGCTATACGAGTGAATTTTCAATAAGGACTATTGCGACGCCTGGGAATTGAATCTTTAGCTGTTGTTGATGCAGATCGATTGGAAATGCCGAATATCGCGTTTTCCAAGCTCTACGAGTGAATTTTCAATAAGGACTATTGCGACGCCTGGGAACTGAATCTTTAGCTGTTGTCGATGCAGGTCGATTGGAGATGTGGAATATCGAGGTATCCAAGCTCAACGAGTGAATTTTCAATAAGAAGGACTATTGCGACGCCTGGGAACTGAATCTTTAGCTGTTGTCGATGCAGGTCGATTGGAGATGTCGAATATCGCGTTTTCCAAGTTCTACGAGTGAATTTTCAGTAAGAAGGACTATTGCGACGCCTGGGAACTGAATCTTTAGCTATTGTCGATGCAGGTCGATTGGAGATGTCGAATATCGCGTTTTCCAAGTTCTACGTGTGAATTTTCAATAAGAAGGACTATTGCGACGCCTGGGAACTGAATCTTTAGCTATTGTCCATGCAGATCGATTGGAAATGTCGAATGTCGCATTTTCCATGCTATACGAGTGTATTTTTGATAATAAGGACGATTGCGACGCATGGGAACTGAATCTGTAGCTGTTGTCGATGCAGATCGATTGGAAATGTCGAATATCGCGTTTTCCAAGTTCTACGAGTGAATTTTCAATAAGAAGGACTATTGCGACGCCTGGGAACTGCATGTTTGGTTGTTGTCGATGCAGATCTTATTGGAAATGTCGAATATCGCGTTTTCCAAGCTCTACGAGTGAATTTTCAATAAGTACTATTGCGACGCTTGGGAACTGAATCTTTAGCTGTTGTTGATGCAGATCGATTGGAAATGTCGAATATCGAGGTTTCCAAGCTCAACGTGTGAATTTTCAATAAGAAGGACTATTGCGACGCCTGGGAATTGAATCTTTAGCTGTTGTCCATGCAGATCGATTGGAAATGTCGAATGTCGCATTTTCCATGCTATACGAGTGTATTTTTGATAATAAGGACGATTGCGACGCCTGGGAACTGAATCTGTAGCTGTTGTCGATGCAGATCGATTGGAAATGTCGAATATCGCGTTTTCCAAGTTCTACGAGTGAATTTTCAATAAGAAGGACTATTGCGATGCCTGGGAACTGAATCTTTAGCTGTTGTCGATGCAGGTTGATTGGAGATGTCGAATATCGAGGTTTCCAAGCTAAACAAGTGAATTTTCAATAAGAAGGACTATTGCGACGCCTGGGAACTGAATCTTTAGCTATTGTCGATGCAGGTCGATTGGAGATGTCGAATATCGAGGTTTCCAAGCTCAACGTGTGAATTTTCAATAAGAAGGACTATTGCGACGCCTGGGAATTGAATCTTTAGCTGTTGTCCATGCAGATCGATTGGAAATGTCGAATGTCGCATTTTCCATGCTATACGAGTGTATTTTTGATAATAAGGACGATTGCGACGCATGGGAACTGAATCTGTAGCTGTTGTCGATGCAGATCGATTGGAAATGTCGAATATCGCGTTTTCCAAGTTCTACGAGTGAATTTTCAATAAGAAGGACTATTGCGACGCCTGGGAACTGCATGTTTGGTTGTTGTCGATGCAGATCTTATTGGAAATGTCGAATATCGCGTTTTCCAAGCTCTACGAGTGAATTTTCAATAAGTACTATTGCGACGCTTGGGAACTGAATCTTTAGCTGTTGTTGATGCAGATCGATTGGAAATGTCGAATATCGAGGTTTCCAAGCTCAACGTGTGAATTTTCAATAAGAAGGACTATTGCGACGCCTGGGAATTGAATCTTTAGCTGTTGTCCATGCAGATCGATTGGAAATGTCGAATGTCGCATTTTCCATGCTATACGAGTGTATTTTTGATAATAAGGACGATTGCGACGCCTGGGAACTGAATCTGTAGCTGTTGTCGATGCAGATCGATTGGAAATGTCGAATATCGCGTTTTCCAAGTTCTACGAGTGAATTTCCAATAAGAAGGACTATTGCGATGCCTGGGAACTGAATCTTTAGCTGTTGTCGATGCAGGTTGATTGGAGATGTCGAATATCGAGGTTTCCAAGCTCAACGTGTGAATTTTCAATAATAAGGACGATTGCGACGCCTGGGAACTGAATCTGTAGCTGTTGTCGATGCAGATCGATTGGAAATGTCGAATATCGCTTTTTCCAAGCTCTACGGTTGAATTTTCAATAAGGACTATTCCGACGCCTGGGAACTGAATCTTTAGCTGTTGTCGATGAAGGTCGATTGGAAATGTCGAATATCGCATTTTCCATGCTATAGGAGTGTATTTTTGATAATAAAGACTATTGCGACGACTGGGAACTGAATCTTTAGCTGTTGTCGATGCAGATCGATTGGAAATGTCGAATATCGCGTTTTCCAAGCTATACGAGTGAATTTTCAATAAGCACTATTGCGACGCCCGGGAACTGAATCTTAACTGTTGTCGATGCAGGTCGATTGGAGATGTCGAATATCGAGGTTTCCAAGCTCAACGAGTGAATTTTCAATAAGAAGGACTATTGCGACGCCTGGGAACTGAATCTTTAGCTGCTGTCGATGCAGGTCGATTGGAGATGTCGAATATCGAGTTTTCCAAGCTCAACGTGTGAATTTTCAATAATAAGGACGATTGCGACGCCTGGGAACTGAATCTGTAGCTGTTGTCGATGCAGATCGATTGGTAATGCCGAATATCGCGTTTTCCAAGCTCTACGAGTGAATTTTCAATAAGGACTATTGCGACGCCTGGGAACTGAATCTTTAGCTGTTGTTGGTGCAGATCGATTGGAAATGTCGAATAACGCGTTTTCCAAGCTCTACGAGTGAATTTTCAATAAGAAGGACTATTGCGACGCCTGGGAACTGCATCTTTGGCTGTTGTCGATGCAGATCGATTGGAAATGTCGAATATCACGTTTTCCAAGCTATACGAGTGAATTTTCAATAAGGACTATTGCGACGCCTGGGAATTGAATCTTTAGCTGTTGTTGATGCAGATCGATTGGAAATGCCGAATATCGCGTTTTCCAAGCTCTACGAGTGAATTTTCAATAAGGACTATTGCGACGCCTGGGAACTGAATCTTTAGCTGTTGTCGATGCAGGTCGATTGGAGATGTGGAATATCGAGGTATCCAAGCTCAACGAGTGAATTTTCAATAAGAAGGACTATTGCGACGCCTGGGAACTGAATCTTTAGCTGTTGTCGATGCAGGTCGATTGGAGATGTCGAATATCGCGTTTTCCAAGTTCTACGAGTGAATTTTCAGTAAGAAGGACTATTGCGACGCCTGGGAACTGAATCTTTAGCTATTGTCGATGCAGGTCGATTGGAGATGTCGAATATCGCGTTTTCCAAGTTCTACGAGTGAATTTTCAATAAGAAGGACTATTGCGACGCCTGGGAACTGAATCTTTAGCTATTGTCGATGCAGGTCGATTGGAGATGTCGAATATCGCGTTTTCCAAGTTCTACGAGTGAATTTTCAATAAGAAGGACTATTGCGACGCCTGGGAACTGAATCTTTAGCTATTGTCGATTAAGGTCGATTGGAGATGTCGAATATCGAGGTTTCCAAGCTCAACGTGTGAATTTTCAATAAGAAGGACTATTGCGACGCCTGGGAATTGAATCATTAGCTGTTGTCCATGCAGATCGATTGGAAATGTCGAATGTCGCATTTTCCATGCTATACGAGTGTATTTTTGATAATAAGGACGATTGCGACGCATGGGAACTGAATCTGTAGCTGTTGTCGATGCAGATCGATTGGAAATGTCGAATATCGCGTTTTCCAAGTTCTACGAGTGAATTTTCAATAAGAAGGACTATTGCGACGCCTGGGAACTGCATGTTTGGTTGTTGTCGATGCAGATCTTATTGGAAATGTCGAATATCGCGTTTTCCAAGCTCTACGAGTGAATTTTCAATAAGTACTATTGCGACGCTTGGGAACTGAATCTTTAGCTGTTGTTGATGCAGATCGATTGGAAATGTCGAATATCGCATTTTCCATGCTATACGAGTGTATTTTTGATAATAAAGACTATTGCGACGCCTGGGAACTGAATCTTTAGCTGTTGTCGATGCAGATCGATTGGAGATGTCGAATATCGAGGTATCCAAGCTCAACGAGTGAATTTTCAATAAGAAGGACTATTGCGATGCCTGGGAACTGAATCTTTAGCTTTTGTCGATGCAGATCGATTAGAAATGTCGAATATCGCGTTTTCCTTGCTGTACGAGTGAATTTTCAATAAGCACTATTCCGACGCCTGGGAACTGAATCTTTAGCTGTTGTCGATGCAGGTCGATTGGAAATGTCGAATATCGCATTTTCCATGCTATAGCTGTGTATTTTTGATAATAAAGACTATTGCGACGCCTGGGAACTGAATCTTTAGCTGTTGTTGATGCAGATCGCTTGGAAATGTCGAATATCGCATTTTCCATGCTATAGGAGTGTATTTTTGATAATAAAGACTATTGCGACGCCTGGGAACTGAATCTTTAGCTGCTGTCGATGCAGGTCGATTGGAGATGTCGAATATAGAGGTTTCCAAGCTCAACGAGTGAATTTTCAATAAAAAGGACTATTGCGACGCCTGGGAACTGAATCTTTAGCTGTTGTCGATGCAGGTTGATTGGAGATGTCGAATATCGAGGTTTCCAAGCTAAACAAGTGAATTTTCAATAAGAAGGACTATTGC
The DNA here is from genome assembly GCA_951802745.1 of Nomada flava. Taxonomy (NCBI): domain Eukaryota; kingdom Metazoa; phylum Arthropoda; class Insecta; order Hymenoptera; family Apidae; genus Nomada; species Nomada flava. The sequence goes on from OX637907.1 coordinate 688,251, forward strand.
GACGCCTGGGAACTCAATCTTTAGCTGTTGCCGATGCAGATCGATTGGAAATGTCGAATAACGTGTTTTCCAAGCTCTACGGTTGAATTTTCAATAAGGACTATTCCGACGCCTGGGAACTGAATCTTTAGCTGTTGTCGATGAAGGTCGATTGGAAATGTCGAATATCGCATTTTCCATGCTATAGGAGTGTATTTTTGATAATAAAGACTATTGCGACGACTGGGAACTGAATCTTTAGCTGTTGTCGATGCAGATCGATTGGAAATGTCGAATATCGCGTTTTCCAAGCTATACGAGTGAATTTTCAATAAGCACTATTGCGACGCCCGGGAACTGAATCTTTAGCTGTTGTTGATGCAGATCGATTGGAAATGTCGAATATCGCATTTTCCTTGCTATAGGGGTGTATTTTTGATAATAAAGACTATTGCGTCGCCTGGGAACTGAATCCTTAGCTGTTGTTGATGCAGATCGATTGGAAATGTCGAATATCGCGTTTTCCCAGCTGTACGAGTGAATTTTCAATAAGGATTATTCCGACGCCTGGGAACTGAATCTTAACTGTTGTCGATGCAGGTCAATTGCAGATGTCGAATATCGAGGTCTCCAAGCTAAACAAGTGAATTTTCAATAAGAAGGACTATTGCGACGCCTGGGTACTGAATCTTTAGCTGCTGTCGATGCAGGTCGATTGGAGATGTCGAATATCGAGGTTTCCAAGCTCAACGTGTGTATTTTCAATAATAAGGACGATTGCGACGCCTGGGAACTGAATCTGTAGCTGTTGTCGATGCAGATCGATTGGAAATGCCGAATATCGCGTTTTCCAAGTTCTACGAGTGAATTTTCAATAAGGACTATTGCGACGCCTGGGAACTGAATCTTTAGCTGTTGTTGGTGCAGATCGATTGGAAATGTCGAATAACGCGTTTTCCAAGCTCTACGAGTGAATTTTCAATAAGAAGGACTATTGCGACGCCTGGGAATTGAATCTTTAGCTGTTGTCCATGCAGATCGATTGGAAATGTCGAATGTCGCATTTTCCATGCTATACGAGTGTATTTTTGATAATAAGGACGATTGCGACGCCTGGGAACTGAATCTGTAGCTGTTGTCGATGCAGATCGATTGGAAATGTCGAATATCGCGTTTTCCAAGTTCTACGAGTGAATTTTCAATAAGAAGGACTATTGCGATGCCTGGGAACTGAATCTTTAGCTGTTGTCGATGCAGGTTGATTGGAGATGTCGAATATCGAGGTTTCCAAGCTAAACAAGTGAATTTTCAATAAGAAGGACTATTGCGACGCCTGGGAACTTAATCTTTAGCTGTTGCCGATGCAGATCGATTGGAAATGTCGAATATCGCTTTTTCCAAGCTCTACGGTTGAATTTTCAATAAGGACTATTCCGACGCCTGGGAACTGAATCTTTAGCTGTTGTCGATGAAGGTCGATTGGAAATGTCGAATATCGCATTTTCCATGCTATAGGAGTGTATTTTTGATAATAAAGACTATTGCGACGACTGGGAACTGAATCTTTAGCTGTTGTCGATGCAGATCGATTGGAAATGTCGAATATCGCGTTTTCCAAGCTATACGAGTGAATTTTCAATAAGCACTATTGCGACGCCCGGGAACTGAATCTTAACTGTTGTCGATGCAGGTCGATTGGAGATGTCGAATATCGAGGTTTCCAAGCTCAACGAGTGAATTTTCAATAAGAAGGACTATTGCGACGCCTGGGAACTGAATCTTTAGCTGCTGTCGATGCAGGTCGATTGGAGATGTCGAATATCGAGTTTTCCAAGCTCAACGTGTGAATTTTCAATAATAAGGACGATTGCGACGCCTGGGAACTGAATCTGTAGCTGTTGTCGATGCAGATCGATTGGTAATGCCGAATATCGCGTTTTCCAAGCTCTACGAGTGAATTTTCAATAAGGACTATTGCGACGCCTGGGAACTGAATCTTTAGCTGTTGTTGGTGCAGATCGATTGGAAATGTCGAATAACGCGTTTTCCAAGCTCTACGAGTGAATTTTCAATAAGAAGGACTATTGCGACGCCTGGGAACTGCATCTTTGGCTGTTGTCGATGCAGATCGATTGGAAATGTCGAATATCACGTTTTCCAAGCTATACGAGTGAATTTTCAATAAGGACTATTGCGACGCCTGGGAATTGAATCTTTAGCTGTTGTTGATGCAGATCGATTGGAAATGCCGAATATCGCGTTTTCCAAGCTCTACGAGTGAATTTTCAATAAGGACTATTGCGACGCCTGGGAACTGAATCTTTAGCTGTTGTCGATGCAGGTCGATTGGAGATGTGGAATATCGAGGTATCCAAGCTCAACGAGTGAATTTTCAATAAGAAGGACTATTGCGACGCCTGGGAACTGAATCTTTAGCTGTTGTCGATGCAGGTCGATTGGAGATGTCGAATATCGAGGCATCCAAGCTCAACGAGTGAATTTTCAATAAGAAGGACTATTGCGACGCCTGGGAACTGAATCTTTAGCTGTTGTCGATGCAGGTCGATTGGAGATGTCGAATATCGAGGCATCCAAGCTCAATGAGTGAATTTTCAATAAGAAGGACTATTGCGACGCCTGGGAACTGAATCTTTAGCTATTGTCGATGCAGGTCGATTGGAGATGTCGAATATCGAGGTTTCCAAGCTCAACGTGTGAATTTTTGATAATAAGGGCGATTGCGACGCCTGGGAATTGAATCTTTAGCTGTTGTCCATGCAGATCGATTGGAAATGTCGAATGTCGCGTTTTCCAAGTTCTACGAGTGAATTTTCAATAAGAAGGACTATTGCGACGCCTGGGAACTGCATGTTTGGTTGTTGTCGATGCAGATCTTATTGGAAATGTCGAATATCGCGTTTTCCAAGCTCTACGAGTGAATTTTCAATAAGTACTATTGCGACGCTTGGGAACTGAATCTTTAGCTGTTGTTGATGCAGATCGATTGGAAATGTCGAAAATCGCATTTTCCATGCTATACGAGTGTATTTTTGATAATAAAGACTATTGCGACGCCTGGGAACTGAATCTTTAGCTGTTGTCGATGCAGATCGATTGGAGATGTCGAATATCGAGGTATCCAAGCTCAACGAGTGAATTTTCAATAAGAAGGACTATTGCTATGCCTGGGAACTGAATCTTTAGCTTTTGTCGATGCAGATCGATTAGAAATGTCGAATATCGCGTTTTCCTTGCTGTACGAGTGAATTTTCAATAAGCACTATTCCGACGCCTGGGAACTGAATCTGTAGCTGTTGTCGATGCAGGTCGATTGGAAATGTCGAATATCGCATTTTCCATGCTATAGCTGTGTATTTTTGATAATAAAGACTATTGCGACGCCTGGGAACTGAATCTTTAGCTGTTGTTGATGCAGATCGCTTGGAAATGTCGAATATCGCATTTTCCATGCTATAGGAGTGTATTTTTGATAATAAAGACTATTGCGACGCCTGGGAACTGAATCTTTAGCTGCTGTCGATGCAGGTCGATTGGAGATGTCGAATATAGAGGTTTCCAAGCTCAACGAGTGAATTTTCAATAAGAAGGACTATTGCGACGCCTGGGAACTGAATCTTTAGCTGTTGTCGATGCAGGTTGATTGGAGATGTCGAATATCGAGGTTTCCAAGCTAAACAAGTGAATTTTCAATAAGAAGGACTATTGCGACGCCTGGGAACTCAATCTTTAGCTGTTGCCGATGCAGATCGATTGGAAATGTCGAATAACGCGTTTTCCAAGCTCTACGGTTGAATTTTCAATAAGGACTATTCCGACGCCTGGGAACTGAATCTTTAGCTGTTGTCGATGAAGGTCGATTGGAAATGTCGAATATCGCATTTTCCAAGCTCTACGAGTGAATTTTCAATAAGGACTATTGCGACGCCTGGGAACTGAATCTTTAGCTGTTGTTGGTGCAGATCGATTGGAAATGTCGAATAACGCGTTTTCCAAGCTCTACGAGTGAATTTTCAATAAGAAGGACTATTGCGACGCCTGGGAATTGAATCTTTAGCTGTTGTCCATGCAGATCGATTGGAAATGTCGAATGTCGCATTTTCCATGCTATACGAGTGTATTTTTGATAATAAGGACGATTGCGACGCCTGGGAACTGAATCTGTAGCTGTTGTCGATGCAGATCGATTGGAAATGTCGAATATCGCGTTTTCCAAGTTCTACGAGTGAATTTTCAATAAGAAGGACTATTGCGATGCCTGGGAACTGAATCTTTAGCTGTTGTCGATGCAGGTTGATTGGAGATGTCGAATATCGAGGTTTCCAAGCTAAACAAGTGAATTTTCAATAAGAAGGACTATTGCGACGCCTGGGAACTCAATCTTTAGCTGTTGCCGATGCAGATCGATTGGAAATGTCGAATATCGCTTTTTCCAAGCTCTACGGTTGAATTTTCAATAAGGACTATTCCGACGCCTGGGAACTGAACCTTTAGCTGTTGTCGATGAAGGTCGATTGGAAATTTCGAATATCGCATTTTCCATGCTATAGGAGTGTATTTTTGATAATAAAGACTATTGCGACGACTGGGAACTGAATCTTTAGCTGTTGTCGATGCAGATCGATTGGAAATGTCGAATATCGCGTTTTCCAAGCTATACGAGTGAATTTTCAATAAGCACTATTGCGACGCCCGGGAACTGAATCTTAACTGTTGTCGATGCAGGTCGATTGGAGATGTCGAATATCGAGGTTTCCAAGCTCAACGAGTGAATTTTCAATAAGAAGGACTATTGCGACGCCTGGGAACTGAATCTTTAGCTGCTGTCGATGCAGGTCGATTGGAGATGTCGAATATCGAGTTTTCCAAGCTCAACGTGTGAATTTTCAATAATAAGGACGATTGCGACGCCTGGGAACTGAATCTGTAGCTGTTGTCGATGCAGATCGATTGGTAATGCCGAATATCGCGTTTTCCAAGCTCTACGAGTGAATTTTCAATAAGGACTATTGCGACGCCTGGGAACTGAATCTTTAGCTGTTGTTGGTGCAGATCGATTGGAAATGTCGAATAACGCGTTTTCCAAGCTCTACGAGTGAATTTTCAATAAGAAGGACTATTGCGACGCCTGGGAACTGCATCTTTGGCTGTTGTCGATGCAGATCGATTGGAAATGTCGAATATCACGTTTTCCAAGCTATACGAGTGAATTTTCAATAAGGACTATTGCGACGCCTGGGAATTGAATCTTTAGCTGTTGTTGATGCAGATCGATTGGAAATGCCGAATATCGCGTTTTCCAAGCTCTACGAGTGAATTTTCAATAAGGACTATTGCGACGCCTGGGAACTGAATCTTTAGCTGTTGTCGATGCAGGTCGATTGGAGATGTGGAATATCGAGGTATCCAAGCTCAACGAGTGAATTTTCAATAAGAAGGACTATTGCGACGCCTGGGAACTGAATCTCTAGCTGTTGTCGATGCAGGTTGATTGGAGATGTCGAATATCGAGGTTTCCAAGCTAAACAAGTGAATTTTCAATAAGAAGGACTATTGCGACGCCTGGGAACTCAATCTTTAGCTGTTGCCGATGCAGATCGATTGGAAATGTCGAATAACGCGTTTTCCAAGCTCTACGGTTGAATTTTCAATAAGGACTATTCCGACGCCTGGGAACTGAATCTTTAGCTGTTGTCGATGAAGGTCGATTGGAAATGTCGAATATCGCATTTTCCAAGCTCTACGAGTGAATTTTCAATAAGGACTATTGCGACGCCTGGGAACTGAATCTTTAGCTGTTGTTGGTGCAGATCGATTGGAAATGTCGAATAACGCGTTTTCCAAGCTCTACGAGTGAATTTTCAATAAGAAGGACTATTGCGACGCCTGGGAATTGAATCTTTAGCTGTTGTCCATGCAGATCGATTGGAAATGTCGAATGTCGCATTTTCCATGCTATACGAGTGTATTTTTGATAATAAGGACGATTGCGACGCCTGGGAACTGAATCTGTAGCTGTTGTCGATGCAGATCGATTGGAAATGTCGAATATCGCGTTTTCCAAGTTCTACGAGTGAATTTTCAATAAGAAGGACTATTGCGATGCCTGGGAACTGAATCTTTAGCTGTTGTCGATGCAGGTTGATTGGAGATGTCGAATATCGAGGTTTCCAAGCTAAACAAGTGAATTTTCAATAAGAAGGACTATTGCGACGCCTGGGAACTCAATCTTTAGCTGTTGCCGATGCAGATCGATTGGAAATGTCGTATATCGCTTTTTCCAAGCTCTACGGTTGAATTTTCAATAAGGACTATTCCGACGCCTGGGAACTGAATCTTTAGCTGTTGTCGATGAAGGTCGATTGGAAATTTCGAATATCGCATTTTCCATGCTATAGGAGTGTATTTTTGATAATAAAGACTATTGCGACGACTGGGAACTGAATCTTTAGCTGTTGTCGATGCAGATCGATTGGAAATGTCGAATATCGCGTTTTCCAAGCTATACGAGTGAATTTTCAATAAGCACTATTGCGACGCCCGGGAACTGAATCTTAACTGTTGTCGATGCAGGTCGATTGGAGATGTCGAATATCGAGGTTTCCAAGCTCAACGAGTGAATTTTCAATAAGAAGGACTATTGCGGCGCCTGGGAACTGAATCTTTAGCTGTTGTCGATGCAGGTCGATTGGAGATGTCGAATATCGAGGCATCCAAGCTCAACGAGTGAATTTTCAATAAGAAGGACTATTGCGACGCCTGGGAACTGAATCTTTAGCTATTGTCGATGCAGGTCGATTGGAGATGTCGAATATCGAGGTTTCCAAGCTCAACGTGTGAATTTTTGATAATAAGGACGATTGCGACGCCTGGGAATTGAATCTTTAGCTGTTGTCCATGCAGATCGATTGGAAATGTCGAATGTCGCGTTTTCCAAGTTCTACGAGTGAATTTTCAATAAGAAGGACTATTGCGACGCCTGGGAACTGCATGTTTGGTTGTTGTCGATGCAGATCTTATTGGAAATGTCGAATATCGCGTTTTCCAAGCTCTACGAGTGAATTTTCAATAAGTACTATTGCGACGCTTGGGAACTGAATCTTTAGCTGTTGTTAATGCAGATCGATTGGAAATGTCGAATATCGCATTTTCCATGCTATACGAGTGTATTTTTGATAATAAAGACTATTGCGACGCCTGGGAACTGAATCTTTAGCTGTTGTCGATGCAGATCGATTGGAGATGTCGAATATCGAGGTATCCAAGCTCAACGAGTGAATTTTCAATAAGAAGGACTATTGCTATGCCTGGGAACTGAATCTTTAGCTTTTGTCGATGCAGATCGATTAGAAATGTCGAATATCGCGTTTTCCTTGCTGTACGAGTGAATTTTCAATAAGCACTATTCCGACGCCTGGGAACTGAATCTTTAGCTGTTGTCGATGCAGGTCGATTGGAAATGTCGAATATCGCATTTTCCATGCTATAGCTGTGTATTTTTGATAATAAAGACTATTGCGACGCCTGGGAACTGAATCTTTAGCTGTTGTTGATGCAGATCGCTTGGAAATGTCGAATATCGCATTTTCCATGCTATAGGAGTGTATTTTTGATAATAAAGACTATTGCGACGCCTGGGAACTGAATCTTTAGCTGCTGTCGATGCAGGTCGATTGGAGATGTCGAATATAGAGGTTTACAAGCTCAACGAGTGAATTTTCAATAAGAAGGACTATTGCGACGCCTGGGAACTGAATCTTTAGCTGTTGTCGATGCAGGTTGATTGGAGATGTCGAATATCGAGGTTTCCAAGCTAAACAAGTGAATTTTCAATAAGAAGGACTATTGCGACGCCTGGGAACTCAATCTTTATCTGTTGCCGATGCAGATCGATTGGAAATGTCGAATAACGCGTTTTCCAAGCTCTACGGTTGAATTTTCAATAAGGACTATTCCGACGCCTGGGAACTGAATCTTTAGCTGTTGTCGATGAAGGTCGATTGGAAATGTCGAATATCGCATTTTCCATGCTATAGGAGTGTATTTTTGATAATAAAGACTATTGCGACGACTGGGAACTGAATCTTTAGCTGTTGTCGATGCAGATCGATTGGAAATGTCGAATATCGCGTTTTCCAAGCTATACGAGTGAATTTTCAATAAGCACTATTGCGACGCCCGGGAACTGAATCTTTAGCTGTTGTTGATGCAGATCGATTGGAAATGTCGAATATCGCATTTTCCATGCTATAGGGGTGTATTTTTGATAATAAAGACTATTGCGTCGCCTGGGAACTGAATCCTTAGCTGTTGTTGATGCAGATCGATTGGAAATGTCGAATATCGCGTTTTCCCAGCTGTACGAGTGAATTTTCAATAAGGATTATTCCGACGCCTGGGAACTGAATCTTAACTGTTGTCGATGCAGGTCAATTGCAGATGTCGAATATCGAGGTCTCCAAGCTAAACAAGTGAATTTTCAATAAGAAGGACTATTGCGACGCCTGGGTACTGAATCTTTAGCTGCTGTCGATGCAGGTCGATTGGAAATGTCGAATATCGAGGTTTACAAGCTCAACGAGTGAATTTTCAATAAGAAGGACTATTGCGACGCCTGGGAACTGAATCTTTAGCTGTTGTCGATGCAGATCGATTGGAAATGTCGAATGTCGCATTTTTCATGCTATACGAGTGTATTTCTGATGATAAGGACGATTGCGACGCCAGGGAACTGAATCTGTAGCTGTTGTCGATGCAGATCGATTGGAAGTGTCGAATATCGCGTTTTCCAAGCTATACGAGTGAATTTTCAATAAGCACTATTGCGACGCCCGGGAACTGAATCTTTAGCTGTTGTTGATGCAGATCGATTGGAAATGTCGAATATCGCATTTTCCATGCTATAGGAGTGTATTTTTGATAATAAAGACTATTGTGACGCCTGGGAACTGAATCCTTAGCTGTTGTTGATGCAGATCGATTGGAAATGTCGAATATCGCGTTTTCCAAGCTGATCGAGTGAATTTTCAATAAGGATTATTCCGACGCCTGGGAACTGAATCTTTAGCTGCTGTCGATGCAGGTCGATTGGAGATGTCGAATATCGAGGTTTCCAAGCTCAACGTGTGAATTTTCAATAAGAAGGACTATTGCGACGCCTGGGAATTGAATCTTTAGCTGTTGTCCATGCAGATCGATTGGAAATGTCGAATGTCGCATTTTCCATGCTATACGAGTGTATTTTTGATAATAAGGACGATTGCGACGCATGGGAACTGAATCTGTAGCTGTTGTCGATGCAGATCGATTGGAAATGTCGAATATCGCGTTTTCCAAGTTCTACGAGTGCATTTTCAATAAGAAGGACTATTGCGACGCCTGGGAACTGCATGTTTGGTTGTTGTCGATGCAGATCTTATTGGAAATGTCGAATATCGCGTTTTCCAAGCTCTACGAGTGAATTTTCAATAAGTACTATTGCGACGCTTGGGAACTGAATCTTTAGCTGTTGTTGATGCAGATGGATTGGAAATGTCGAATATCGCATTTTCCATGCTATACGAGTGTATTTTTGATAATAAAGACTATTGCGACGCCTGGGAACTGAATCTTTAGCTGTTGTTGGTGCAGATCGATTGGAAATGTCGAATAACGCGTTTTCCAAGCTCTACGAGTGAATTTTCAATAAGAAGGACTATTGCGACGCCTGGGAACTGCATCTTTGGCTGTTGTCGATGCAGATCGATTGGAAATGTCGAATATCACGTTTTCCAAGCTATACGAGTGAATTTTCAATAAGGACTATTGCGACGCCTGGGAATTGAATCTTTAGCTGTTGTTGATGCAGATCGATTGGAAATGCCGAATATCGCGTTTTCCAAGCTCTACGAGTGAATTTTCAATAAGGACTATTGCGACGCCTGGGAACTGAATCTTTAGCTGTTGTCGATGCAGGTCGATTGGAGATGTGGAATATCGAGGTATCCAAGCTCAACGAGTGAATTTTCAATAAGAAGGACTATTGCGACGCCTGGGAACTGAATCTTTAGCTGTTGTCGATGCAGGTCGATTGGAGATGTCGAATATCGAGGCATCCAAGCTCAACGAGTGAATTTTCAATAAGAAGGACTATTGCGACGCCTGGGAACTGAATCTTTAGCTGTTGTCGATGCAGGTCGATTGGAGATGTCGAATATCGAGGCATCCAAGCTCAATGAGTGAATTTTCAATAAGAAGGACTATTGCGACGCCTGGGAACTGAATCTTTAGCTATTGTCGATGCAGGTCGATTGGAGATGTCGAATATCGAGGTTTCCAAGCTCAACGTGTGAATTTTTGATAATAAGGGCGATTGCGACGCCTGGGAATTGAATCTTTAGCTGTTGTCCATGCAGATCGATTGGAAATGTCGAATGTCGCGTTTTCCAAGTTCTACGAGTGAATTTTCAATAAGAAGGACTATTGCGACGCCTGGGAACTGCATGTTTGGTTGTTGTCGATGCAGATCTTATTGGAAATGTCGAATATCGCGTTTTCCAAGCTCTATGAGTGAATTTTCAATAAGTACTATTGCGACGCTTGGGAACTGAATCTTTAGCTGTTGTTGATGCAGATCGATTGGAAATGTCGAATATCGCATTTTCCATGCTATACGAGTGTATTTTTGATAATAAAGACTATTGCGACGCCTGGGAACTGAATCTTTAGCTGTTGTTGGTGCAGATCGATTGGAAATGTCGAATAACGCGTTTTCCAAGCTCTACGAGTGAATTTTCAATAAGAAGGACTATTGCGACGCCTGGGAACTGCATCTTTGGCTGTTGTCGATGCAGATCGATTGGAAATGTCGAATATCACGTTTTCCAAGCTATACGAGTGAATTTTCAATAAGGACTATTGCGACGCCTGGGAATTGAATCTTTAGCTGTTGTTGATGCAGATCGATTGGAAATGCCGAATATCGCGTTTTCCAAGCTCTACGAGTGAATTTTCAATAAGGACTATTGCGACGCCTGGGAACTGAATCTTTAGCTGTTGTCGATGCAGGTCGATTGGAGATGTGGAATATCGAGGTATCCAAGCTCAACGAGTGAATTTTCAATAAGAAGGACTATTGCGACGCCTGGGAACTGAATCTTTAGCTGTTGTCGATGCAGGTCGATTGGAGATGTCGAATATCGAGGCATCCAAGCTCAACGAGTGAATTTTCAATAAGAAGGACTATTGCGACGCCTGGGAACTGAATCTTTAGCTGTTGTCGATGCAGGTCGATTGGAGATGTCGAATATCGAGGCATCCAAGCTCAATGAGTGAATTTTCAATAAGAAGGACTATTGCGACGCCTGGGAACTGAATCTTTAGCTATTGTCGATGCAGGTCGATTGGAGATGTCGAATATCGAGGTTTCCAAGCTCAACGTGTGAATTTTTGATAATAAGGGCGATTGCGACGCCTGGGAATTGAATCTTTAGCTGTTGTCCATGCAGATCGATTGGAAATGTCGAATGTCGCGTTTTCCAAGTTCTACGAGTGAATTTTCAATAAGAAGGACTATTGCGACGCCTGGGAACTGCATGTTTGGTTGTTGTCGATGCAGATCTTATTGGAAATGTCGAATATCGCGTTTTCCAAGCTCTATGAGTGAATTTTCAATAAGTACTATTGCGACGCTTGGGAACTGAATCTTTAGCTGTTGTTGATGCAGATCGATTGGAAATGTCGAATATCGCATTTTCCATGCTATACGAGTGTATTTTTGATAATAAAGACTATTGCGACGCCTGGGAACTGAATCTTTAGCTGTTGTCGATGCAGATCAATTGGAGATGTCGAATATCGAGGTATCCAAGCTCAACGAGTGAATTTTCAATAAGAAGGACTATTGCTATGCCTGGGAACTGAATCTTTAGCTTTTGTCGATGCAGATCGATTAGAAATGTCGAATATCGCGTTTTCCTTGCTGTACGAGTGAATTTTCAATAAGCACTATTCCGACGCCTGGGAACTGAATCTGTAGCTGTTGTCGATGCAGGTCGATTGGAAATGTCGAATATCGCATTTTCCATGCTATAGCTGTGTATTTTTGATAATAAAGACTATTGCGACGCCTGGGAACTGAATCTTTAGCTGTTGTTGATGCAGATCGCTTGGAAATGTCGAATATCGCATTTTCCATGCTATAGGAGTGTATTTTTGATAATAAAGACTATTGCGACGCCTGGGAACTGAATCTTTAGCTGCTGTCGATGCAGGTCGATTGGAGATGTCGAATATAGAGGTTTCCAAGCTCAACGAGTGAATTTTCAATAAGAAGGACTATTGCGACGCCTGGGAACTGAATCTTTAGCTGTTGTCGATGCAGGTTGATTGGAGATGTCGAATATCGAGGTTTCCAAGCTATACAAGTGAATTTTCAATAAGAAGGACTATTGCGACGCCTGGGAACTCAATCTTTAGCTGTTGCCGATGCAGATCGATTGGAAATGTCGAATAACGCGTTTTCCAAGCTCTACGGTTGAATTTTCAATAAGGACTATTCCGACGCCTGGGAACTGAATCTTTAGCTGTTGTCGATGAAGGTCGATTGGAAATGTCGAATATCGCATTTTCCAAGCTCTACGAGTGAATTTTCAATAAGGACTATTGCGACGCCTGGGAACTGAATCTTTAGCTGTTGTTGGTGCAGATCGATTGGAAATGTCGAATAACGCGTTTTCCAAGCTCTACGAGTGAATTTTCAATAAGAAGGACTATTGCGACGCCTGGGAATTGAATCTTTAGCTGTTGTCCATGCAGATCGATTGGAAATGTCGAATGTCGCATTTTCCATGCTATACGAGTGTATTTTTGATAATAAGGACGATTGCGACGCCTGGGAACTGAATCTGTAGCTGTTGTCGATGCAGATCGATTGGAAATGTCGAATATCGCGTTTTCCAAGTTCTACGAGTGAATTTTCAATAAGAAGGACTATTGCGATGCCTGGGAACTGAATCTTTAGCTGTTGTCGATGCAGGTTGATTGGAGATGTCGAATATCGAGGTTTCCAAGCTAAACAAGTGAATTTTCAATAAGAAGGACTATTGCGACGCCTGGGAACTCAATCTTTAGCTGTTGCCGATGCAGATCGATTGGAAATGTCGTATATCGCTTTTTCCAAGCTCTACGGTTGAATTTTCAATAAGGACTATTCCGACGCCTGGGAACTGAATCTTTAGCTGTTGTCGATGAAGGTCGATTGGAAATTTCGAATATCGCATTTTCCATGCTATAGGAGTGTATTTTTGATAATAAAGACTATTGCGACGACTGGGAACTGAATCTTTAGCTGTTGTCGATGCAGATCGATTGGAAATGTCGAATATCGCGTTTTCCAAGCTATACGAGTGAATTTTCAATAAGCACTATTGCGACGCCCGGGAACTGAATCTTAACTGTTGTCGATGCAGGTCGATTGGAGATGTCGAATATCGAGGTTTCCAAGCTCAACGAGTGAATTTTCAATAAGAAGGACTATTGCGGCGCCTGGGAACTGAATCTTTAGCTGTTGTCGATGCAGGTCGATTGGAGATGTCGAATATCGAGGCATCCAAGCTCAACGAGTGAATTTTCAATAAGAAGGACTATTGCGACGCCTGGGAACTGAATCTTTAGCTATTGTCGATGCAGGTCGATTGGAGATGTCGAATATCGAGGTTTCCAAGCTCAACGTGTGAATTTTTGATAATAAGGACGATTGCGACGCCTGGGAATTGAATCTTTAGCTGTTGTCCATGCAGATCGATTGGAAATGTCGAATGTCGCGTTTTCCAAGTTCTACGAGTGAATTTTCAATAAGAAGGACTATTGCGACGCCTGGGAACTGCATGTTTGGTTGTTGGCGATGCAGATCTTATTGGAAATGTCGAATATCGCGTTTTCCAAGCTCTACGAGTGAATTTTCAATAAGTACTATTGCGACGCTTGGGAACTGAATCTTTAGCTGTTGTTGATGCAGATCGATTGGAAATGTCGAATATCGCATTTTCCATGCTATACGAGTGTATTTTTGATAATAAAGACTATTGCGAAGCCTGGGAACTGAATCATTAGCTGTTGTCGATGCAGGTCGATTGGAAATGTCGAATATCGCATTTTCCATGCTATAGCTGTGTATTTTTGATAATAAAGACTATTGCGACGCCTGGGAACTGAATCTTTAGCTGTTGTTGATGCAGATCGCTTGGAAATGTCGAATATCGCATTTTCCATGCTATAGGAGTGTATTTTTGATAATAAAGACTATTGCGACGCCTGGGAACTGAATCTTTAGCTGCTGTCGATGCAGGTCGATTGGAGATGTCGAATATAGAGGTTTACAAGCTCAACGAGTGAATTTTCAATAAGAAGGACTATTGCGACGCCTGGGAACTGAATCTTTAGCTGTTGTCGATGCAGGTTGATTGGAGATGTCGAATATCGAGGTTTCCAAGCTAAACAAGTGAATTTTCAATAAGAAGGACTATTGCGACGCCTGGGAACTCAATCTTTAGCTGTTGCCGATGCAGATCGATTGGAAATGTCGAATAACGCGTTTTCCAAGCTCTACGGTTGAATTTTCAATAAGGACTATTCCGACGCCTGGGAACTGAATCTTTAGCTGTTGTCGATGAAGGTCGATTGGAAATGTCGAATATCGCATTTTCCATGCTATAGGAGTGTATTTTTGATAATAAAGACTATTGCGACGACTGGGAACTGAATCTTTAGCTGTTGTCGATGCAGATCGATTGGAAATGTCGAATATCGCGTTTTCCAAGCTATACGAGTGAATTTTCAATAAGCACTATTGCGACGCCCGGGAACTGAATCTTTAGCTGTTGTTGATGCAGATCGATTGGAAATGTCGAATATCGCATTTTCCATGCTATAGGGGTGTATTTTTGATAATAAAGACTATTGCGTCGCCTGGGAACTGAATCCTTAGCTGTTGTTGATGCAGATCGATTGGAAATGTCGAATATCGCGTTTTCCCAGCTGTACGAGTGAATTTTCAATAAGGATTATTCCGACGCCTGGGAACTGAATCTTAACTGTTGTCGATGCAGGTCAATTGCAGATGTCGAATATCGAGGTCTCCAAGCTAAACAAGTGAATTTTCAATAAGAAGGACTATTGCGACGCCTGGGTACTGAATCTTTAGCTGCTGTCGATGCAGGTCGATTGGAGATGTCGAATATCGAGGTTTCGAAGCTCAACGTGTGTATTTTCAATAATAAGGACGATTGCGACGCCTGGGAACTGAATCTGTAGCTGTTGTCGATGCAGATCGATTGGAAATGCCGAATATCGCGTTTTCCAAGCTCTACGAGTGAATTTTCAATAAGGACTATTGCGACGCCTGGGAACTGAATCTTTAGCTGTTGTTGGTGCAGATCGATTGGAAATGTCGAATAACGCGTTTTCCAAGCTCTACGAGTGAATTTTCAATAAGAAGGACTATTGCGACGCCTGGGAACTGCATCTTTGGCTGTTGTCGATGCAGATCGATTGGAAATGTCGAATAACGCGTTTTCCAAGCTCTACGAGTGAATTTTCAATAAGAAGGACTATTGCGACGCCTGGGAACTGCATCTTTGGCTGTTGTCGATGCAGATCGATTGGAAATGTCGAATATCACGTTTTCCAAGCTATACGAGTGAATTTTCAATAAGGACTATTGCGACGCCTGGGAATTGAATCTTTAGCTGTTGTTGATGCAGATCGATTGGAAATGCCGAATATCGCGTTTTCCAAGCTCTACGAGTGAATTTTCAATAAGGACTATTGCGACGCCTGGGAACTGAATCTTTAGCTGTTGTCGATGCAGGTCGATTGGAGATGTGGAATATCGAGGCATCCAAGCTCAATGAGTGAATTTTCAATAAGAAGGACTATTGCGACGCCTGGGAACTGAATCTTTAGCTGTGGTCGATGCAGGTCGATTGGAGATGTCGAATATCGAGGCATCCAAGCTCAACGAGTGAATTTTCAATAAGAAGGATTATTGCGACGCCTGGGAACTGAATCTTTAGCTATTGTCGATGCAGGTCGATTGGAGATGTCGAATATCGAGGTTTACAAGCTCAACGAGTGAATTTTCAATAAGAAGGACTATTGCGACGCCTGGGAACTGAATCTTTAGCTGTTGTCGATGCAGATCGATTGGAAATGTCGAATGTCGCATTTTTCATGCTATACGAGTGTATTTCTGATGATAAGAACGATTGCGACGCCTGGGAACTGAATCTGTAGCTGTTGTCGATGCAGATCGATTGGAAGTGTCGAATATCGCGTTTTCCAAGCTATACGAGTGAATTTTCAATAAGCACTATTGCGACGCCCGGGAACTGAATCTTTAGCTGTTGTTGATGCAGATCGATTGGAAATGTCGAATATCGCATTTTCCATGCTATAGGAGTGTATTTTTGATAATAAAGACTATTGTGACGCCTGGGAACTGAATCCTTAGCTGTTGTTGATGCAGATCGATTGGAAATGTCGAATATCGCGTTTTCCAAGCTGAACGAGTGAATTTTCAATAAGGATTATTCCGACGCCTGGGAACTGAAACTTAACTGTTGTCGATGCAGGTCGATTGGAGATGTCGAATATCGAGGTTTCCAAGCTCAACGTGTGAATTTTCAATAAGAAGGACTATTGCGACGCCTGGGAATTGAATCTTTAGCTGTTGTCCATGCAGATCGATTGGAAATGTCGAATGTCGCATTTTCCATGCTATACGAGTGTATTTTTGATAATAAGGACGATTGCGACGCCTGGGAACTGAATCTGTAGCTGTTGTCGATGCAGATCGATTGGAAATGTCGAATATCGCGTTTTCCAAGTTCTACGAGTGAATTTTCAATAAGAAGGACTATTGCGACGCCTGGGAACTGCATGTTTGGTTGTTGTCGATGCAGATCTTATTGGAAATGACGAATATCGCGTTTTCCAAGCTCTACGAGTGAATTTTCAATAAGTACTATTGCGACGCCTGGGAACTGAATCTTTAGCTGTTGTTGGTGCAGATCGATTGGAAATGTCGAATAACGCGTTTTCCAAGCTCTACGAGTGAATTTTCAATAAGAAGGACTATTGCGACGCCTGGGAACTGCATCTTTGGCTGTTGTCGATGCAGATCGATTGGAAATGTCGAATATCACGTTTTCCAAGCTATACGAGTGAATTTTCAATAAGGACTATTGCGACGCCTGGGAATTGAATCTTTAGCTGTTGTTGATGCAGATCGATTGGAAATGCCGAATATCGCGTTTTCCAAGCTCTACGAGTGAATTTTCAATAAGGACTATTGCGACGCCTGGGAACTGAATCTTTAGCTGTTGTCGATGCAGGTCGATTGGAGATGTGGAATATCGAGGTATCCAAGCTCAACGAGTGAATTTTCAATAAGAAGGACTATTGCGACGCCTGGGAACTGAATCTTTAGCTGTTGTCGATGCAGGTTGATTGGAGATGTCGAATATCGAGGTTTCCAAGCTAAACAAGTGAATTTTCAATAAGAAGGACTATTGCGACGCCTGGGAACTCAATCTTTAGCTGTTGCCGATGCAGATCGATTGGAAATGTCGAATAACGCGTTTTCCAAGCTCTACGGTTGAATTTTCAATAAGGACTATTCCGACGCCTGGGAACTGAATCTTTAGCTGTTGTCGATGAAGGTCGATTGGAAATGTCGAATATCGCATTTTCCAAGCTCTACGAGTGAATTTTCAATAAGGACTATTGCGACGCCTGGGAACTGAATCTTTAGCTGTTGTTGGTGCAGATCGATTGGAAATGTCGAATAACGCGTTTTCCAAGCTCTACGAGTGAATTTTCAATAAGAAGGACTATTGCGACGCCTGGGAATTGAATCTTTAGCTGTTGTCCATGCAGATCGATTGGAAATGTCGAATGTCGCATTTTCCATGCTATACGAGTGTATTTTTGATAATAAGGACGATTGCGACGCCTGGGAACTGAATCTGTAGCTGTTGTCGATGCAGATCGATTGGAAATGTCGAATATCGCGTTTTCCAAGTTCTACGAGTGAATTTTCAATAAGAAGGACTATTGCGATGCCTGGGAACTGAATCTTTAGCTGTTGTCGATGCAGGGTGATTGGAGATGTCGAATATCGAGGTTTCCAAGCTAAACAAGTGAATTTTCAATAAGAAGGACTATTGCGACGCCTGGGAACTCAATCTTTAGCTGTTGTCCATGCAGATCGATTGGAAATGTCGAATATCGCTTTTTCCAAGCTCTACGGTTGAATTTTCAATAAGGACTATTCCGACGCCTGGGAACTGAATCTTTAGCTGTTGTCGATGAAGGTCGATTGGAAATTTCGAATATCGCATTTTCCATGCTATAGGAGTGTATTTTTGATAATAAAGACTATTGCGACGACTGGGAACTGAATCTTTAGCTGTTGTCGATGCAGATCGATTGGAAATGTCGAATATCGCGTTTTCCAAGCTATACGAGTGAATTTTCAATAAGCACTATTGCGACGCCCGGGAACTGAATCTTAACTGTTGTCGATGCAGGTCGATTGGAGATGTCGAATATCGAGGTTTCCAAGCTCAACGAGTGAATTTTCAATAAGAAGGACTATTGCGACGCCTGGGAACTGAATCTTTAGCTGCTGTCGATGCAGGTCGATTGGAGATGTCGAATATCGAGTTTTCCAAGCTCAACGTGTGAATTTTCAATAATAAGGACGATTGCGACGCGTGGGAACTGAATCTGTAGCTGTTGTCGATGCAGATCGATTGGTAATGCCGAATATCGCGTTTTCCAAGCTCTACGAGTGAATTTTCAATAAGGACTATTGCGACGCCTGGGAACTGAATCTTTAGCTGTTGTTGGTGCAGATCGATTGGAAATGTCGAATAACGCGTTTTCCAAGCTCTACGAGTGAATTTTCAATAAGAAGGACTATTGCGACGCCTGGGAACTGCATCTTTGGCTGTTGTCGATGCAGATCGATTGGAAATGTCGAATATCACGTTTTCCAAGCTATACGAGTGAATTTTCAATAAGGACTATTGCGACGCCTGGGAATTGAATCTTTAGCTGTTGTTGATGCAGATCGATTGGAAATGCCGAATATCGCGTTTTCCAAGCTCTACGAGTGAATTTTCAATAAGGACTATTGCGACGCCTGGGAACTGAATCTTTAGCTGTTGTCGATGCAGGTCGATTGGAGATGTGGAATATCGAGGTATCCAAGCTCAACGAGTGAATTTTCAATAAGAAGGACTATTGCGACGCCTGGGAACTGAATCTTTAGCTGTTGTCGATGCAGGTCGATTGGAGATGTCGAATATCGAGGCATCCAAGCTCAACGAGTGAATTTTCAATAAGAAGGACTATTGCGGCGCCTGGGAACTGAATCTTTAGCTGTTGTCGATGCAGGTCGATTGGAGATGTCGAATATCGAGGCATCCAAGCTCAACGAGTGAATTTTCAATAAGAAGGACTATTGCGACGCCTGGGAACTGAATCTTTAGCTGTTGTCCATGCAGATCGATTGGAAATGTCGAATGTCGCGTTTTCCAAGTTCTACGAGTGAATTTTCAATAAGAAGGACTATTGCGACGCCTGGGAACTGCATGTTTGGTTGTTGTCGATGCAGATCTTATTGGAAATGTCGAATATCGCGTTTTCCAAGCTCTACGAGTGAATTTTCAATAAGTACTATTGCGACGCTTGGGAACTGAATCTTTAGCTGTTGTTGATGCAGATCGATTGGAAATGTCGAATATCGCATTTTCCATGCTATACGAGTGTATTTTTGATAATAAAGACTATTGCGACGCCTGGGAACTGAATCTTTAGCTGTTGTCGATGCAGATCGATTGGAGATGTCGAATATCGAGGTATCCAAGCTCAACGAGTGAATTTTCAATAAGAAGGACTATTGCTATGCCTGGGAACTGAATCTTTAGCTTTTGTCGATGCAGATCGATTAGAAATGTCGAATATCGCGTTTTCCTTGCTGTACGAGTGAATTTTCAATAAGCACTATTCCGACGCCTGGGAACTGAATCTTTAGCTGTTGTCGATGCAGGTCGATTGGAAATGTCGAATATCGCATTTTCCATGCTATAGCTGTGTATTTTTGATAATAAAGACTATTGCGACGCCTGGGAACTGAATCTTTAGCTGTTGTTGATGCAGATCGCTTGGAAATGTCGAATATCGCATTTTCCATGCTATAGGAGTGTATTTTTGATAATAAAGACTATTGCGACGCCTGGGAACTGAATCTTTAGCTGCTGTCGATGCAGGTCGATTGGAGATGTCGAATATAGAGGTTTACAAGCTCAACGAGTGAATTTTCAATAAGAAGGACTATTGCGACGCCTGGGAACTGAATCTTTAGCTGTTGTCGATGCAGGTTGATTGGAGATGTCGAATATCGAGGTTTCCAAGCTAAACAAGTGAATTTTCAATAAGAAGGACTATTGCGACGCCTGGGAACTCAATCTTTAGCTGTTGCCGATGCAGATCGATTGGAAATGTCGAATAACGCGTTTTCCAAGCTCTACGGTTGAATTTTCAATAAGGACTATTCCGACGCCTGGGAACTGAATCTTTAGCTGTTGTCGATGAAGGTCGATTGGAAATGTCGAATATCGCATTTTCCATGCTATAGGAGTGTATTTTTGATAATAAAGACTATTGCGACGACTGGGAACTGAATCTTTAGCTGTTGTCGATGCAGATCGATTGGAAATGTCGAATATCGCGTTTTCCAAGCTATACGAGTGAATTTTCAATAAGCACTATTGCGACGCCCGGGAACTGAATCTTTAGCTGTTGTTGATGCAGATCGATTGGAAATGTCGAATATCGCATTTTCCATGCTATAGGGGTGTATTTTTGATAATAAAGACTATTGCGTCGCCTGGGAACTGAATCCTTAGCTGTTGTTGATGCAGATCGATTGGAAATGTCGAATATCGCGTTTTCCCAGCTGTACGAGTGAATTTTCAATAAGGATTATTCCGACGCCTGGGAACTGAATCTTAACTGTTGTCGATGCAGGTCAATTGCAGATGTCGAATATCGAGGTCTCCAAGCTAAACAAGTGAATTTTCAATAAGAAGGACTATTGCGACGCCTGGGTACTGAATCTTTAGCTGCTGTCGATGCAGGTCGATTGGAGATGTCGAATATCGAGGTTTCGAAGCTCAACGTGTGTATTTTCAATAATAAGGACGATTGCGACGCCTGGGAACTGAATCTGTAGCTGTTGTCGATGCAGATCGATTGGAAATGCCGAATATCGCGTTTTCCAAGCTCTACGAGTGAATTTTCAATAAGGACTATTGCGACGCCTGGGAACTGAATCTTTAGCTGTTGTTGGTGCAGATCGATTGGAAATGTCGAATAACGCGTTTTCCAAGCTCTACGAGTGAATTTTCAATAAGAAGGACTATTGCGACGCCTGGGAACTGCATCTTTGGCTGTTGTCGATGCAGATCGATTGGAAATGTCGAATATCACGTTTTCCAAGCTATACGAGTGAATTTTCAATAAGGACTATTGCGACGCCTGGGAATTGAATCTTTAGCTGTTGTTGATGCAGATCGATTGGAAATGCCGAATATCGCGTTTTCCAAGCTCTACGAGTGAATTTTCAATAAGGACTATTGCGACGCCTGGGAACTGAATCTTTAGCTGTTGTCGATGCAGGTCGATTGGAGATGTGGAATATCGAGGTATCCAAGCTCAACGAGTGAATTTTCAATAAGAAGGACTATTGCGACGCCTGGGAACTGAATCTTTAGCTGTTGTCGATGCAGGTCGATTGGAGATGTCGAATATCGAGGCATCCAAGCTCAATGAGTGAATTTTCAATAAGAAGGACTATTGCGACGCCTGGGAACTGAATCTTTAGCTGTGGTCGATGCAGGTCGATTGGAGATGTCGAATATCGAGGCATCCAAGCTCAACGAGTGAATTTTCAATAAGAAGGATTATTGCGACGCCTGGGAACTGAATCTTTAGCTATTGTCGATGCAGGTCGATTGGAGATGTCGAATATCGAGGTTTACAAGCTCAACGAGTGAATTTTCAATAAGAAGGACTATTGCGACGCCTGGGAACTGAATCTTTAGCTGTTGTCGATGCAGATCGATTGGAAATGTCGAATGTCGCATTTTTCATGCTATACGAGTGTATTTCTGATGATAAGAACGATTGCGACGCCTGGGAACTGAATCTGTAGCTGTTGTCGATGCAGATCGATTGGAAGTGTCGAATATCGCGTTTTCCAAGCTATACGAGTGAATTTTCAATAAGCACTATTGCGACGCCCGGGAACTGAATCTTTAGCTGTTGTTGATGCAGATCGATTGGAAATGTCGAATATCGCATTTTCCATGCTATAGGAGTGTATTTTTGATAATAAAGACTAGTGTGACGCCTGGGAACTGAATCCTTAGCTGTTGTTGATGCAGATCGATTGGAAATGTCGAATATCGCGTTTTCCAAGCTGAACGAGTGAATTTTCAATAAGGATTATTCCGACGCCTGGGAACTGAAACTTAACTGTTGTCGATGCAGGTCGATTGGAGATGTCGAATATCGAGGTTTCCAAGCTCAACGTGTGAATTTTCAATAAGAAGGACTATTGCGACGCCTGGGAATTGAATCTTTAGCTGTTGTCCATGCAGATCGATTGGAAATGTCGAATGTCGCATTTTCCATGCTATACGAGTGTATTTTTGATAATAAGGACGATTGCGACGCCTGGGAACTGAATCTGTAGCTGTTGTCGATGCAGATCGATTGGAAATGTCGAATATCGCGTTTTCCAAGTTCTACGAGTGAATTTTCAATAAGAAGGACTATTGCGACGCCTGGGAACTGCATGTTTGGTTGTTGTCGATGCAGATCTTATTGGAAATGACGAATATCGCGTTTTCCAAGCTCTACGAGTGAATTTTCAATAAGTACTATTGCGACGCCTGGGAACTGAATCTTTAGCTGTTGTTGGTGCAGATCGATTGGAAATGTCGAATAACGCGTTTTCCAAGCTCTACGAGTGAATTTTCAATAAGAAGGACTATTGCGACGCCTGGGAACTGCATCTTTGGCTGTTGTCGATGCAGATCGATTGGAAATGTCGAATATCACGTTTTCCAAGCTATACGAGTGAATTTTCAATAAGGACTATTGCGACGCCTGGGAATTGAATCTTTAGCTGTTGTTGATGCAGATCGATTGGAAATGCCGAATATCGCGTTTTCCAAGCTCTACGAGTGAATTTTCAATAAGGACTATTGCGACGCCTGGGAACTGAATCTTTAGCTGTTGTCGATGCAGGTCGATTGGAGATGTGGAATATCGAGGTATCCGAGCTCAACGAGTGAATTTTCAATAAGAAGGACTATTGCGACGCCTGGGAACTGCATCTTTGGCTGTTGTCGATGCAGATCGATTGGAAATGTCGAATAACGCGTTTTCCAAGCTCTACGAGTGAATTTTCAATAAGAAGGACTATTGCGACGCCTGGGAACTGCATCTTTGGCTGTTGTCGATGCAGATCGATTGGAAATGTCGAATATCACGTTTTCCAAGCTATACGAGTGAATTTTCAATAAGGACTATTGCGACGCCTGGGAACTGAATCTTTAGCTGTTGTCGATGCAGGTTGATTGGAGATGTCGAATATCGAGGTTTCCAAGCTAAACAAGTGAATTTTCAATAAGAAGGACTATTGCGACGCCTGGGAACTCAATCTTTAGCTGTTGCCGATGCAGATCGATTGGAAATGTCGAATAACGCGTTTTCCAAGCTCTACGGTTGAATTTTCAATAAGGACTATTCCGACGCCTGGGAACTGAATCTTTAGCTGTTGTCGATGAAGGTCGATTGGAAATGTCGAATATCGCATTTTCCAAGCTCTACGAGTGAATTTTCAATAAGGACTATTGCGACGCCTGGGAACTGAATCTTTAGCTGTTGTTGGTGCAGATCGATTGGAAATGTCGAATAACGCGTTTTCCAAGCTCTACGAGTGAATTTTCAATAAGAAGGACTATTGCGACGCCTGGGAATTGAATCTTTAGCTGTTGTCCATGCAGATCGATTGGAAATGTCGAATGTCGCATTTTCCATGCTATACGAGTGTATTTTTGATAATAAGGACGATTGCGACGCCTGGGAACTGAATCTGTAGCTGTTGTCGATGCAGATCGATTGGAAATGTCGAATATCGCGTTTTCCAAGTTCTACGAGTGAATTTTCAATAAGAAGGACTATTGCGATGCCTGGGAACTGAATCTTTAGCTGTTGTCGATGCAGGTTGATTGGAGATGTCGAATATCGAGGTTTCCAAGCTAAACAAGTGAATTTTCAATAAGAAGGACTATTGCGACGCCTGGGAACTCAATCTTTAGCTGTTGCCGATGCAGATCGATTGGAAATGTCGAATATCGCTTTTTCCAAGCTCTACGGTTGAATTTTCAATAAGGACTATTCCGACGCCTGGGAACTGAATCTTTAGCTGTTGTCGATGAAGGTCGATTGGAAATTTCGAATATCGCATTTTCCATGCTATAGGAGTGTATTTTTGATAATAAAGACTATTGCGACGACTGGGAACTGAATCTTTAGCTGTTGTCGATGCAGATCGATTGGAAATGTCGAATATCGCGTTTTCCAAGCTATACGAGTGAATTTTCAATAAGCACTATTGCGACGCCCGGGAACTGAATCTTAACTGTTGTCGATGCAGGTCGATTGGAGATGTCGAATATCGAGGTTTCCAAGCTCAACGAGTGAATTTTCAATAAGAAGGACTATTGCGACGCCTGGGAACTGAATCTTTAGCTGCTGTCGATGCAGGTCGATTGGAGATGTCGAATATCGAGTTTTCCAAGCTCAACGTGTGAATTTTCAATAATAAGGACGATTGCGACGCCTGGGAACTGAATCTGTAGCTGTTGTCGATGCAGATCGATTGGTAATGCCGAATATCGCGTTTTCCAAGCTCTACGAGTGAATTTTCAATAAGGACTATTGCGACGCCTGGGAACTGAATCTTTAGCTGTTGTTGGTGCAGATCGATTGGAAATGTCGAATAACGCGTTTTCCAAGCTCTACGAGTGAATTTTCAATAAGAAGGACTATTGCGACGCCTGGGAACTGCATCTTTGGCTGTTGTCGATGCAGATCGATTGGAAATGTCGAATATCACGTTTTCCAAGCTATACGAGTGAATTTTCAATAAGGACTATTGCGACGCCTGGGAATTGAATCTTTAGCTGTTGTTGATGCAGATCGATTGGAAATGCCGAATATCGCGTTTTCCAAGCTCTACGAGTGAATTTTCAATAAGGACTATTGCGACGCCTGGGAACTGAATCTTTAGCTGTTGTCGATGCAGGTCGATTGGAGATGTGGAATATCGAGGTATCCAAGCTCAACGAGTGAATTTTCAATAAGAAGGACTATTGCGACGCCTGGGAACTGAATCTTTAGCTGTTGTCGATGCAGGTCGATTGGAGATGTCGAATATCGAGGCATCCAAGCTCAACGAGTGAATTTTCAATAAGAAGGACTATTGCGGCGCCTGGGAACTGAATCTTTAGCTGTTGTCGATGCAGGTCGATTGGAGATGTCGAATATCGAGGCATCCAAGCTCAACGAGTGAATTTTCAATAAGAAGGACTATTGCGACGCCTGGGAACTGAATCTTTAGCTATTGTCGATGCAGGTCGATTGGAGATGTCGAATATCGAGGTTTCCAAGCTCAACGTGTGAATTTTTGATAATAAGGACGATTGCGACGCCTGGGAATTGAATCTTTAGCTGTTGTCCATGCAGATCGATTGGAAATGTCGAATGTCGCGTTTTCCAAGTTCTACGAGTGAATTTTCAATAAGAAGGACTATTGCGACGCCTGGGAACTGCATGTTTGGTTGTTGTCGATGCAGATCTTATTGGAAATGTCGAATATCGCGTTTTCCAAGCTCTACGAGTGAATTTTCAATAAGTACTATTGCGACGCCTGGGAACTGAATCTTTAGCTGTTGTTGGTGCAGATCGATTGGAAATGTCGAATAACGCGTTTTCCAAGCTCTACGAGTGAATTTTCAATAAGAAGGACTATTGCGACGCCTGGGAACTGCATCTTTGGCTGTTGTCGATGCAGATCGATTGGAAATGTCGAATATCACGTTTTCCAAGCTATACGAGTGAATTTTCAATAAGGACTATTGCGACGCCTGGGAATTGAATCTTTAGCTGTTGTTGATGCAGATCGATTGGAAATGCCGAATATCGCGTTTTCCAAGCTCTACGAGTGAATTTTCAATAAGGACTATTGCGACGCCTGGGAACTGAATCTTTAGCTGTTGTCGATGCAGGTCGATTGGAGATGTGGAATATCGAGGTATCCAAGCTCAACGAGTGAATTTTCAATAAGAAGGACTATTGCGACGCCTGGGAACTGAATCTTTAGCTGTTGTCGATGCAGGTTGATTGGAGATGTCGAATATCGAGGTTTCCAAGCTAAACAAGTGAATTTTCAATAAGAAGGACTATTGCGACGCCTGGGAACTCAATCTTTAGCTGTTGCCGATGCAGATCGATTGGAAATGTCGAATAACGCGTTTTCCAAGCTCTACGGTTGAATTTTCAATAAGGACTATTCCGACGCCTGGGAACTGAATCTTTAGCTGTTGTCGATGAAGGTCGATTGGAAATGTCGAATATCGCATTTTCCAAGCTCTACGAGTGAATTTTCAATAAGGACTATTGCGACGCCTGGGAACTGAATCTTTAGCTGTTGTTGGTGCAGATCGATTGGAAATGTCGAATAACGCGTTTTCCAAGCTCTACGAGTGAATTTTCAATAAGAAGGACTATTGCGACGCCTGGGAATTGAATCTTTAGCTGTTGTCCATGCAGATCGATTGGAAATGTCGAATGTCGCATTTTCCATGCTATACGAGTGTATTTTTGATAATAAGGACGATTGCGACGCCTGGGAACTGAATCTGTAGCTGTTGTCGATGCAGATCGATTGGAAATGTCGAATATCGCGTTTTCCAAGTTCTACGAGTGAATTTTCAATAAGAAGGACTATTGCGATGCCTGGGAACTGAATCTTTAGCTGTTGTCGATGCAGGGTGATTGGAGATGTCGAATATCGAGGTTTCCAAGCTAAACAAGTGAATTTTCAATAAGAAGGACTATTGCGACGCCTGGGAACTCAATCTTTAGCTGTTGTCCATGCAGATCGATTGGAAATGTCGAATATCGCTTTTTCCAAGCTCTACGGTTGAATTTTCAATAAGGACTATTCCGACGCCTGGGAACTGAATCTTTAGCTGTTGTCGATGAAGGTCGATTGGAAATTTCGAATATCGCATTTTCCATGCTATAGGAGTGTATTTTTGATAATAAAGACTATTGCGACGACTGGGAACTGAATCTTTAGCTGTTGTCGATGCAGATCGATTGGAAATGTCGAATATCGCGTTTTCCAAGCTATACGAGTGAATTTTCAATAAGCACTATTGCGACGCCCGGGAACTGAATCTTAACTGTTGTCGATGCAGGTCGATTGGAGATGTCGAATATCGAGGTTTCCAAGCTCAACGAGTGAATTTTCAATAAGAAGGACTATTGCGACGCCTGGGAACTGAATCTTTAGCTGCTGTCGATGCAGGTCGATTGGAGATGTCGAATATCGAGTTTTCCAAGCTCAACGTGTGAATTTTCAATAATAAGGACGATTGCGACGCCTGGGAACTGAATCTGTAGCTGTTGTCGATGCAGATCGATTGGTAATGCCGAATATCGCGTTTTCCAAGCTCTACGAGTGAATTTTCAATAAGGACTATTGCGACGCCTGGGAACTGAATCTTTAGCTGTTGTTGGTGCAGATCGATTGGAAATGTCGAATAACGCGTTTTCCAAGCTCTACGAGTGAATTTTCAATAAGAAGGACTATTGCGACGCCTGGGAACTGCATCTTTGGCTGTTGTCGATGCAGATCGATTGGAAATGTCGAATATCACGTTTTCCAAGCTATACGAGTGAATTTTCAATAAGGACTATTGCGACGCCTGGGAATTGAATCTTTAGCTGTTGTTGATGCAGATCGATTGGAAATGCCGAATATCGCGTTTTCCAAGCTCTACGAGTGAATTTTCAATAAGGACTATTGCGACGCCTGGGAACTGAATCTTTAGCTGTTGTCGATGCAGGTCGATTGGAGATGTGGAATATCGAGGTATCCAAGCTCAACGAGTGAATTTTCAATAAGAAGGACTATTGCGACGCCTGGGAACTGAATCTTTAGCTGTTGTCGATGCAGGTCGATTGGAGATGTCGAATATCGAGGCATCCAAGCTCAACGAGTGAATTTTCAATAAGAAGGACTATTGCGGCGCCTGGGAACTGAATCTTTAGCTGTTGTCGATGCAGGTCGATTGGAGATGTCGAATATCGAGGCATCCAAGCTCAACGAGTGAATTTTCAATAAGAAGGACTATTGCGACGCCTGGGAACTGAATCTTTAGCTATTGTCGATGCAGGTCGATTGGAGATGTCGAATATCGAGGTTTCCAAGCTCAACGTGTGAATTTTTGATAATAAGGACGATTGCGACGCCTGGGAATTGAATCTTTAGCTGTTGTCCATGCAGATCGATTGGAAATGTCGAATGTCGCGTTTTCCAAGTTCTACGAGTGAATTTTCAATAAGAAGGACTATTGCGACGCCTGGGAACTGCATGTTTGGTTGTTGTCGATGCAGATCTTATTGGAAATGTCGAATATCGCGTTTTCCAAGCTCTACGAGTGAATTTTCAATAAGTACTATTGCGACGCTTGGGAACTGAATCTTTAGCTGTTGTTGATGCAGATCGATTGGAAATTATTATTATTATTATTATTATTATTTATTCCGTAAATCCACGGGCAAAAAAAACCCTTTAGTATACAATTTGAAAAACACACAGAGTAGTAGAATCGTAAAAGATACAGTAATATAAGATAGCAGAGTAATAATACAAGATAATACAAAAATATAAAAAAGATATAAAAATGATGCGGTTACAGTAGGTACAAGATAGTTACAGTAGATAGATACGACGACTAGAGTACAAGATTGCGAAGTAGAACAGTGCAAGAAAATTGTAGAAGAGATACAGAAGAAAAATACAATGAACTGTGAAAGACCTATAAATGGAGCAGAAATAAAATGAGGGATGTAATAAGTAATATGAGCGAATATGGCATGAACGGCAAAAGAGAAGAGAAAAGCTAGGTCGAATTACTATTTACAACAGATTGAACGGAGTGCTTAAAAGCTGTATAGGGGGTCCCGAAGAAGTGAAGTGAGTTACAGAAAATGTTCGCGTTGGTGCACAATCGATTTAAACAATTATGTTTGCCGTAAAGAGTTCGGTGAGAATTAATATAGAATAAAGTATGTGTCCTTAGTTGAGTGGAGGGGACGTGGAATTTTAGGTCAGAAAGAATATCTGGGCAAGAGATCATGTGATTAATAACTTTGAAGATGAACAGTAGATCGGCAGTGAGGCGCCGTTGCTGAAGGGTAGATAGCCTGAAGCGAGAGAGATAGGGTTTATAATTGTGGTTGAAAGGGGACATAGGTATTTCGGTAAAACGAGAAACAAGCCTCAGGAATTTGTGTTGGACGCGTTCGAGAGAGTCTATTTGGTTCCTGAAGTAGGGAGACCATATGATTGAGCCATATTCTAGACAAGGTCGAACCAGGGAAGTGTACAATCTGACTAGTGTGGAGGAATTAGAGAAGTGCTTAGAGGTGCGGAAAATAAAGCCTAAGGTGTTAAGGCCGGAGCTGACAATGCTGTTCAGATGAGTCGAGAAAGACAGATCTCTCGTCAAGAAGAGGCCTAGGTCGCGGATGAGGTGGACATCAGTTAAAGAGGAGCCGTCTAAAGTGTAAGGGTGAATAAGCGGTCTTAATTTGCGAGAGAAGCGAATGACATTGCATTTTGACGCGTTGAGACAGAGGTGGTTTACACGACACCATGTCACTAGTCTATCAATGTCAGATTGTAGAAAGAGAGAGTCCGCCAAACTGTTTACAGGGCGGAAAAGCTTTAAGTCGTCTGCGTAGAGTAGGAATCTGCTATGGTGGAAGACTTGCGAGATATCATTAATGAATAGAATAAAGAGTATGGGACCAAGATGGGAACCTTGAGGGACTCCGGATGTAGCCTGGAATTTTTTGGAGAAGGATTGATTGAATTTGACTATCTGAAATCTACCAGTGATATAGCTCGCAAGCCATGCAAGCAGTGTACCGTGAAAGCCAAAAGCGTGAAGTTTGGCTAGTAGGATTGGGTGGCTCACCGAATCAAACGCCTTGCGAAAGTCAGTGTACACTGCATCGACTTGCTGACCATTTTCCACGCGGAGAGAAAGATAGTTATGAAAGGATAGGAGGTTTGTGGTGGTAGAGCGACCAGGTAAGAAGCCGTGCTGTTCATTAATTATTACGTTTTTGCATAGAGAAGATAGACTGTTAGTTACAAGGGAAATGTCGAATATCGCATTTTCCATGCTATACGAGTGTATTTTTGATAATAAAGACTATTGCGACGCCTGGGAACTGAATCTTTAGCTGTTGTCGATGCAGATCGATTGGAGATGTCGAATATCGAGGTATCCAAGCTCAACGAGTGAATTTTCAATAAGAAGGACTATTGCTATGCCTGGGAACTGAATCTTTAGCTTTTGTCGATGCAGATCGATTAGAAATGTCGAATATCGCGTTTTCCTTGCTGTACGAGTGAATTTTCAATAAGCACTATTCCGACGCCTGGGAACTGAATCTTTAGCTGTTGTCGATGCAGGTCGATTGGAAATGTCGAATATCGCATTTTCCATGCTATAGCTGTGTATTTTTGATAATAAAGACTATTGCGACGCCTGGGAACTGAATCTTTAGCTGTTGTTGATGCAGATCGCTTGGAAATGTCGAATATCGCATTTTCCATGCTATAGGAGTGTATTTTTGATAATAAAGACTATTGCGACGCCTGGGAACTGAATCTTTAGCTGCTGTCGATGCAGGTCGATTGGAGATGTCGAATATAGAGGTTTACAAGCTCAACGAGTGAATTTTCAATAAGAAGGACTATTGCGACGCCTGGGAACTGAATCTTTAGCTGTTGTCGATGCAGGTTGATTGGAGATGTCGAATATCGAGGTTTCCAAGCTAAACAAGTGAATTTTCAATAAGAAGGACTATTGCGACGCCTGGGAACTCAATCTTTAGCTGTTGCCGATGCAGATCGATTGGAAATGTCGAATAACGCGTTTTCCAAGCTCTACGGTTGAATTTTCAATAAGGACTATTCCGACGCCTGGGAACTGAATCTTTAGCTGTTGTCGATGAAGGTCGATTGGAAATGTCGAATATCGCATTTTCCATGCTATAGGAGTGTATTTTTGATAATAAAGACTATTGCGACGACTGGGAACTGAATCTTTAGCTGTTGTCGATGCAGATCGATTGGAAATGTCGAATATCGCGTTTTCCAAGCTATACGAGTGAATTTTCAATAAGCACTATTGCGACGCCCGGGAACTGAATCTTTAGCTGTTGTTGATGCAGATCGATTGGAAATGTCGAATATCGCATTTTCCATGCTATAGGGGTGTATTTTTGATAATAAAGACTATTGCGTCGCCTGGGAACTGAATCCTTAGCTGTTGTTGATGCAGATCGATTGGAAATGTCGAATATCGCGTTTTCCCAGCTGTACGAGTGAATTTTCAATAAGGATTATTCCGACGCCTGGGAACTGAATCTTAACTGTTGTCGATGCAGGTCAATTGCAGATGTCGAATATCGAGGTCTCCAAGCTAAACAAGTGAATTTTCAATAAGAAGGACTATTGCGACGCCTGGGTACTGAATCTTTAGCTGCTGTCGATGCAGGTCGATTGGAGATGTCGAATATCGAGGTTTCGAAGCTCAACGTGTGTATTTTCAATAATAAGGACGATTGCGACGCCTGGGAACTGAATCTGTAGCTGTTGTCGATGCAGATCGATTGGAAATGCCGAATATCGCGTTTTCCAAGCTCTACGAGTGAATTTTCAATAAGGACTATTGCGACGCCTGGGAACTGAATCTTTAGCTGTTGTTGGTGCAGATCGATTGGAAATGTCGAATAACGCGTTTTCCAAGCTCTACGAGTGAATTTTCAATAAGAAGGACTATTGCGACGCCTGGGAACTGCATCTTTGGCTGTTGTCGATGCAGATCGATTGGAAATGTCGAATATCACGTTTTCCAAGCTATACGAGTGAATTTTCAATAAGGACTATTGCGACGCCTGGGAATTGAATCTTTAGCTGTTGTTGATGCAGATCGATTGGAAATGCCGAATATCGCGTTTTCCAAGCTCTACGAGTGAATTTTCAATAAGGACTATTGCGACGCCTGGGAACTGAATCTTTAGCTGTTGTCGATGCAGGTCGATTGGAGATGTGGAATATCGAGGTATCCAAGCTCAACGAGTGAATTTTCAATAAGAAGGACTATTGCGACGCCTGGGAACTGAATCTTTAGCTGTTGTCGATGCAGGTCGATTGGAGATGTCGAATATCGAGGCATCCAAGCTCAATGAGTGAATTTTCAATAAGAAGGACTATTGCGACGCCTGGGAACTGAATCTTTAGCTGTGGTCGATGCAGGTCGATTGGAGATGTCGAATATCGAGGCATCCAAGCTCAACGAGTGAATTTTCAATAAGAAGGATTATTGCGACGCCTGGGAACTGAATCTTTAGCTATTGTCGATGCAGGTCGATTGGAGATGTCGAATATCGAGGTTTACAAGCTCAACGAGTGAATTTTCAATAAGAAGGACTATTGCGACGCCTGGGAACTGAATCTTTAGCTGTTGTCGATGCAGATCGATTGGAAATGTCGAATGTCGCATTTTTCATGCTATACGAGTGTATTTCTGATGATAAGAACGATTGCGACGCCTGGGAACTGAATCTGTAGCTGTTGTCGATGCAGATCGATTGGAAGTGTCGAATATCGCGTTTTCCAAGCTATACGAGTGAATTTTCAATAAGCACTATTGCGACGCCCGGGAACTGAATCTTTAGCTGTTGTTGATGCAGATCGATTGGAAATGTCGAATATCGCATTTTCCATGCTATAGGAGTGTATTTTTGATAATAAAGACTAGTGTGACGCCTGGGAACTGAATCCTTAGCTGTTGTTGATGCAGATCGATTGGAAATGTCGAATATCGCGTTTTCCAAGCTGAACGAGTGAATTTTCAATAAGGATTATTCCGACGCCTGGGAACTGAAACTTAACTGTTGTCGATGCAGGTCGATTGGAGATGTCGAATATCGAGGTTTCCAAGCTCAACGTGTGAATTTTCAATAAGAAGGACTATTGCGACGCCTGGGAATTGAATCTTTAGCTGTTGTCCATGCAGATCGATTGGAAATGTCGAATGTCGCATTTTCCATGCTATACGAGTGTATTTTTGATAATAAGGACGATTGCGACGCCTGGGAACTGAATCTGTAGCTGTTGTCGATGCAGATCGATTGGAAATGTCGAATATCGCGTTTTCCAAGTTCTACGAGTGAATTTTCAATAAGAAGGACTATTGCGACGCCTGGGAACTGCATGTTTGGTTGTTGTCGATGCAGATCTTATTGGAAATGACGAATATCGCGTTTTCCAAGCTCTACGAGTGAATTTTCAATAAGTACTATTGCGACGCCTGGGAACTGAATCTTTAGCTGTTGTTGGTGCAGATCGATTGGAAATGTCGAATAACGCGTTTTCCAAGCTCTACGAGTGAATTTTCAATAAGAAGGACTATTGCGACGCCTGGGAACTGCATCTTTGGCTGTTGTCGATGCAGATCGATTGGAAATGTCGAATATCACGTTTTCCAAGCTATACGAGTGAATTTTCAATAAGGACTATTGCGACGCCTGGGAATTGAATCTTTAGCTGTTGTTGATGCAGATCGATTGGAAATGCCGAATATCGCGTTTTCCAAGCTCTACGAGTGAATTTTCAATAAGGACTATTGCGACGCCTGGGAACTGAATCTTTAGCTGTTGTCGATGCAGGTCGATTGGAGATGTGGAATATCGAGGTATCCGAGCTCAACGAGTGAATTTTCAATAAGAAGGACTATTGCGACGCCTGGGAACTGCATCTTTGGCTGTTGTCGATGCAGATCGATTGGAAATGTCGAATAACGCGTTTTCCAAGCTCTACGAGTGAATTTTCAATAAGAAGGACTATTGCGACGCCTGGGAACTGCATCTTTGGCTGTTGTCGATGCAGATCGATTGGAAATGTCGAATATCACGTTTTCCAAGCTATACGAGTGAATTTTCAATAAGGACTATTGCGACGCCTGGGAACTGAATCTTTAGCTGTTGTCGATGCAGGTTGATTGGAGATGTCGAATATCGAGGTTTCCAAGCTAAACAAGTGAATTTTCAATAAGAAGGACTATTGCGACGCCTGGGAACTCAATCTTTAGCTGTTGCCGATGCAGATCGATTGGAAATGTCGAATAACGCGTTTTCCAAGCTCTACGGTTGAATTTTCAATAAGGACTATTCCGACGCCTGGGAACTGAATCTTTAGCTGTTGTCGATGAAGGTCGATTGGAAATGTCGAATATCGCATTTTCCAAGCTCTACGAGTGAATTTTCAATAAGGACTATTGCGACGCCTGGGAACTGAATCTTTAGCTGTTGTTGGTGCAGATCGATTGGAAATGTCGAATAACGCGTTTTCCAAGCTCTACGAGTGAATTTTCAATAAGAAGGACTATTGCGACGCCTGGGAATTGAATCTTTAGCTGTTGTCCATGCAGATCGATTGGAAATGTCGAATGTCGCATTTTCCATGCTATACGAGTGTATTTTTGATAATAAGGACGATTGCGACGCCTGGGAACTGAATCTGTAGCTGTTGTCGATGCAGATCGATTGGAAATGTCGAATATCGCGTTTTCCAAGTTCTACGAGTGAATTTTCAATAAGAAGGACTATTGCGATGCCTGGGAACTGAATCTTTAGCTGTTGTCGATGCAGGTTGATTGGAGATGTCGAATATCGAGGTTTCCAAGCTAAACAAGTGAATTTTCAATAAGAAGGACTATTGCGACGCCTGGGAACTCAATCTTTAGCTGTTGCCGATGCAGATCGATTGGAAATGTCGAATATCGCTTTTTCCAAGCTCTACGGTTGAATTTTCAATAAGGACTATTCCGACGCCTGGGAACTGAATCTTTAGCTGTTGTCGATGAAGGTCGATTGGAAATTTCGAATATCGCATTTTCCATGCTATAGGAGTGTATTTTTGATAATAAAGACTATTGCGACGACTGGGAACTGAATCTTTAGCTGTTGTCGATGCAGATCGATTGGAAATGTCGAATATCGCGTTTTCCAAGCTATACGAGTGAATTTTCAATAAGCACTATTGCGACGCCCGGGAACTGAATCTTAACTGTTGTCGATGCAGGTCGATTGGAGATGTCGAATATCGAGGTTTCCAAGCTCAACGAGTGAATTTTCAATAAGAAGGACTATTGCGACGCCTGGGAACTGAATCTTTAGCTGCTGTCGATGCAGGTCGATTGGAGATGTCGAATATCGAGTTTTCCAAGCTCAACGTGTGAATTTTCAATAATAAGGACGATTGCGACGCCTGGAAACTGAATCTGTAGCTGTTGTCGATGCAGATCGATTGGTAATGCCGAATATCGCGTTTTCCAAGCTCTACGAGTGAATTTTCAATAAGGACTATTGCGACGCCTGGGAACTGAATCTTTAGCTGTTGTTGGTGCAGATCGATTGGAAATGTCGAATAACGCGTTTTCCAAGCTCTACGAGTGAATTTTCAATAAGAAGGACTATTGCGACGCCTGGGAACTGCATCTTTGGCTGTTGTCGATGCAGATCGATTGGAAATGTCGAATATCACGTTTTCCAAGCTATACGAGTGAATTTTCAATAAGGACTATTGCGACGCCTGGGAATTGAATCTTTAGCTGTTGTTGATGCAGATCGATTGGAAATGCCGAATATCGCGTTTTCCAAGCTCTACGAGTGAATTTTCAATAAGGACTATTGCGACGCCTGGGAACTGAATCTTTAGCTGTTGTCGATGCAGGTCGATTGGAGATGTGGAATATCGAGGTATCCAAGCTCAACGAGTGAATTTTCAATAAGAAGGACTATTGCGACGCCTGGGAACTGAATCTTTAGCTGTTGTCGATGCAGGTCGATTGGAGATGTCGAATATCGAGGCATCCAAGCTCAACGAGTGAATTTTCAATAAGAAGGACTATTGCGGCGCCTGGGAACTGAATCTTTAGCTGTTGTCGATGCAGGTCGATTGGAGATGTCGAATATCGAGGCATCCAAGCTCAACGAGTGAATTTTCAATAAGAAGGACTATTGCGACGCCTGGGAACTGAATCTTTAGCTATTGTCGATGCAGGTCGATTGGAGATGTCGAATATCGAGGTTTCCAAGCTCAACGTGTGAATTTTTGATAATAAGGACGATTGCGACGCCTGGGAATTGAATCTTTAGCTGTTGTCCATGCAGATCGATTGGAAATGTCGAATGTCGCGTTTTCCAAGTTCTACGAGTGAATTTTCAATAAGAAGGACTATTGCGACGCCTGGGAACTGAATCTTTAGCTGTTGTCGATGCAGGTCGATTGGAGATGTGGAATATCGAGGTATCCAAGCTCTACGAGTGAATTTTCAATAAGTACTATTGCGACGCCTGGGAACTGAATCTTTAGCTGTTGTCGATGCAGGTCGATTGGAGATGTCGAATATCGAGGCATCCAAGCTCAACGAGTGAATTTTCAATAAGAAGGACTATTGCGGCGCCTGGGAACTGAATCTTTAGCTGTTGTCGATGCAGGTCGATTGGAGATGTCGAATATCGAGGCATCCAAGCTCAACGAGTGAATTTTCAATAAGAAGGACTATTGCTATGCCTGGGAACTGAATCTTTAGCTTTTGTCGATGCAGATCGATTAGAAATGTCGAATATCGCGTTTTCCTTGCTGTACGAGTGAATTTTCAATAAGCACTATTCCGACGCCTGGGAACTGAATCTTTAGCTGTTGTCGATGCAGGTCGATTGGAAATGTCGAATATCGCATTTTCCATGCTATAGCTGTGTATTTTTGATAATAAAGACTATTGCGACGCCTGGGAACTGAATCTTTAGCTGTTGTTGATGCAGATCGCTTGGAAATGTCGAATATCGCATTTTCCATGCTATAGGAGTGTATTTTTGATAATAAAGACTATTGCGACGCCTGGGAACTGAATCTTTAGCTGCTGTCGATGCAGGTCGATTGGAGATGTCGAATATAGAGGTTTCCAAGCTCAACGAGTGAATTTTCAATAAGAAGGACTATTGCGACGCCTGGGAACTGAATCTTTAGCTGTTGTCGATGCAGGTTGATTGGAGATGTCGAATATCGAGGTTTCCAAGCTAAACAAGTGAATTTTCAATAAGAAGGACTATTGCGACGCCTGGGAACTCAATCTTTAGCTGTTGTCGATGCAGGTTGATTGGAGATGTCGAATATCGAGGTTTCCAAGCTAAACAAGTGAATTTTCAATAAGAAGGACTATTGCGACGCCTGGGAACTCAATCTTTAGCTGTTGCCGATGCAGATCGATTGGAAATGTCGAATAACGCGTTTTCCAAGCTCTACGGTTGAATTTTCAATAAGGACTATTCCGACGCCTGGGAACTGAATCTTTAGCTGTTGTCGATGAAGGTCGATTGGAAATGTCGAATATCGCATTTTCCATGCTATAGGAGTGTATTTTTGATAATAAAGACAATTGCGACGACTGGGAACTGAATCTTTAGCTGTTGTCGATGCAGATCGATTGGAAATGTCGAATATCGCGTTTTCCAAGCTATACGAGTGAATTTTCAATAAGCACTATTGCGACGCCCGGGAACTGAATCTTTAGCTGTTGTTGATGCAGATCGATTGGAAATGTCGAATATCGCATTTTCCATGCTATAGGGGTGTATTTTTGATAATAAAGACTATTGCGTCGCCTGGGAACTGAATCCTTAGCTGTTGTTGATGCAGATCGATTGGAAATGTCGAATATCGCGTTTTCCCAGCTGTACGAGTGAATTTTCAATAAGGATTATTCCGACGCCTGGGAACTGAATCTTAACTGTTGTCGATGCAGGTCAATTGCAGATGTCGAATATCGAGGTCTCCAAGCTAAACAAGTGAATTTTCAATAAGAAGGACTATTGCGACGCCTGGGTACTGAATCTTTAGCTGCTGTCGATGCAGGTCGATTGGAGATGTCGAATATCGAGGTTTCGAAGCTCAACGTGTGTATTTTCAATAATAAGGACGATTGCGACGCCTGGGAACTGAATCTGTAGCTGTTGTCGATGCAGATCGATTGGAAATGCCGAATATCGCGTTTTCCAAGCTCTACGAGTGAATTTTCAATAAGGACTATTGCGACGCCTGGGAACTGAATCTTTAGCTGTTGTTGGTGCAGATCGATTGGAAATGTCGAATAACGCGTTTTCCAAGCTCTACGAGTGAATTTTCAATAAGAAGGACTATTGCGACGCCTGGGAACTGCATCTTTGGCTGTTGTCGATGCAGATCGATTGGAAATGTCGAATATCACGTTTTCCAAGCTATACGAGTGAATTTTCAATAAGGACTATTGCGACGCCTGGGAATTGAATCTTTAGCTGTTGTTGATGCAGATCGATTGGAAATGCCGAATATCGCGTTTTCCAAGCTCTACGAGTGAATTTTCAATAAGGACTATTGCGACGCCTGGGAACTGAATCTTTAGCTGTTGTCGATGCAGGTCGATTGGAGATGTGGAATATCGAGGTATCCAAGCTCAACGAGTGAATTTTCAATAAGAAGGACTATTGCGACGCCTGGGAACTGAATCTTTAGCTGTTGTCGATGCAGGTCGATTGGAGATGTCGAATATCGAGGCATCCAAGCTCAATGAGTGAATTTTCAATAAGAAGGACTATTGCGACGCCTGGGAACTGAATCTTTAGCTGTGGTCGATGCAGGTCGATTGGAGATGTCGAATATCGAGGCATCCAAGCTCAACGAGTGAATTTTCAATAAGAAGGATTATTGCGACGCCTGGGAACTGAATCTTTAGCTATTGTCGATGCAGGTCGATTGGAGATGTCGAATATCGAGGTTTACAAGCTCAACGAGTGAATTTTCAATAAGAAGGACTATTGCGACGCCTGGGAACTGAATCTTTAGCTGTTGTCGATGCAGATCGATTGGAAATGTCGAATGTCGCATTTTTCATGCTATACGAGTGTATTTCTGATGATAAGAACGATTGCGACGCCTGGGAACTGAATCTGTAGCTGTTGTCGATGCAGATCGATTGGAAGTGTCGAATATCGCGTTTTCCAAGCTATACGAGTGAATTTTCAATAAGCACTATTGCGACGCCCGGGAACTGAATCTTTAGCTGTTGTTGATGCAGATCGATTGGAAATGTCGAATATCGCATTTTCCATGCTATAGGAGTGTATTTTTGATAATAAAGACTATTGTGACGCCTGGGAACTGAATCCTTAGCTGTTGTTGATGCAGATCGATTGGAAATGTCGAATATCGCGTTTTCCAAGCTGAACGAGTGAATTTTCAATAAGGATTATTCCGACGCCTGGGAACTGAAACTTAACTGTTGTCGATGCAGGTCGATTGGAGATGTCGAATATCGAGGTTTCCAAGCTCAACGTGTGAATTTTCAATAAGAAGGACTATTGCGACGCCTGGGAATTGAATCTTTAGCTGTTGTCCATGCAGATCGATTGGAAATGTCGAATGTCGCATTTTCCATGCTATACGAGTGTATTTTTGATAATAAGGACGATTGCGACGCCTGGGAACTGAATCTGTAGCTGTTGTCGATGCAGATCGATTGGAAATGTCGAATATCGCGTTTTCCAAGTTCTACGAGTGAATTTTCAATAAGAAGGACTATTGCGACGCCTGGGAACTGCATGTTTGGTTGTTGTCGATGCAGATCTTATTGGAAATGACGAATATCGCGTTTTCCAAGCTCTACGAGTGAATTTTCAATAAGTACTATTGCGACGCCTGGGAACTGAATCTTTAGCTGTTGTTGATGCAGATCGATTGGAAATGTCGAATATCGCATTTTCCATGCTATACGAGTGTATTTTTGATAATAAAGACTATTGCGACGCCTGGGAACTGAATCTTTAGCTGTTGTCGATGCAGATCGATTGGAGATGTCGAATATCGAGGTATCCAAGCTCAACGAGTGAATTTTCAATAAGAAGGACTATTGCGATGTCTGGGAACTGAATCTTTAGCTGTTGTCGATGCAGGTTGATTGGAGATGTCGAATATCGAGGTTTCCAAGCTAAACAAGTGAATTTTCAATAAGAAGGACTATTGCGACGCCTGGGAACTCAATCTTTAGCTGTTGCCGATGCAGATCGATTGGAAATGTCGAATATCGCTTTTTCCAAGCTCTACGGTTGAATTTTCAATAAG
This sequence comes from Nomada flava, assembly GCA_951802745.1. Lineage (NCBI taxonomy): Eukaryota > Metazoa > Arthropoda > Insecta > Hymenoptera > Apidae > Nomada > Nomada flava. The sequence goes on from OX637907.1 coordinate 728,902, forward strand.
GACTATTCCGACGCCTGGGAACTGAATCTTTAGCTGTTGTCGATGAAGGTCGATTGGAAATGTCGAATATCGCATTTTCCATGCTATAGGAGTGTATTTTTGATAATAAAGACTATTGCGACGACTGGGAACTGAATCTTTAGCTGTTGTCGATGCAGATCGATTGGAAATGTCGAATATCGCGTTTTCCAAGCTATACGAGTGAATTTTCAATAAGCACTATTGCGACGCCCGGGAACTGAATCTTAACTGTTGTCGATGCAGGTCGATTGGAGATGTCGAATATCGAGGTTTCCAAGCTCAACGAGTGAATTTTCAATAAGAAGGACTATTGCGACGCCTGGGAACTGAATCTTTAGCTGCTGTCGATGCAGGTCGATTGGAGATGTCGAATATCGAGTTTTCCAAGCTCAACGTGTGAATTTTCAATAATAAGGACGATTGCGACGCCTGGGAACTGAATCTGTAGCTGTTGTCGATGCAGATCGATTGGTAATGCCGAATATCGCGTTTTCCAAGCTCTACGAGTGAATTTTCAATAAGGACTATTGCGACGCCTGGGAACTGAATCTTTAGCTGTTGTTGGTGCAGATCGATTGGAAATGTCGAATAACGCGTTTTCCAAGCTCTACGAGTGAATTTTCAATAAGAAGGACTATTGCGACGCCTGGGAACTGCATCTTTGGCTGTTGTCGATGCAGATCGATTGGAAATGTCGAATATCACGTTTTCCAAGCTATACGAGTGAATTTTCAATAAGGACTATTGCGACGCCTGGGAATTGAATCTTTAGCTGTTGTTGATGCAGATCGATTGGAAATGCCGAATATCGCGTTTTCCAAGCTCTACGAGTGAATTTTTAATAAGGACTATTGCGACGCCTGGGAACTGAATCTTTAGCTGTTGTCGATGCAGGTCGATTGGAGATGTGGAATATCGAGGTATCCAAGCTCAACGAGTGAATTTTCAATAAGAAGGACTATTGCGACGCCTGGGAACTGAATCTTTAGCTGTTGTCGATGCAGGTCGATTGGAGATGTCGAATATCGAGGCATCCAAGCTCAACGAGTGAATTTTCAATAAGAAGGACTATTGCGACGCCTGGGAACTGAATCTTTAGCTGTTGTCGATGCAGGTCGATTGGAGATGTCGAATATCGAGGCATCCAAGCTCAACGAGTGAATTTTCAATAAGAAGGACTATTGCGACGCCTGGGAACTGAATCTTTAGCTATTGTCGATGCAGGTCGATTGGAGATGTCGAATATCGAGGTTTACAAGCTCAACGAGTGAATTTTCAATAAGAAGGACTATTGCGACGCCTGGGAACTGAATCTTTAGCTGTTGTCGATGCAGATCGATTGGAAATGTCGAATGTCGCATTTTTCATGCTATACGAGTGTATTTCTGATGATAAGAACGATTGCGACGCCTGGGAACTGAATCTGTAGCTGTTGTCGATGCAGATCGATTGGAAGTGTCGAATATCGCGTTTTCCAAGCTATACGAGTGAATTTTCAATAAGCACTATTGCGACGCCCGGGAACTGAATCTTTAGCTGTTGTTGATGCAGATCGATTGGAAATGTCGAATATCGCATTTTCCATGCTATAGGAGTGTATTTTTGATAATAAAGACTATTGTGACGCCTGGGAACTGAATCCTTAGCTGTTGTTGATGCAGATCGATTGGAAATGTCGAATATCGCGTTTTCCAAGCTGAACGAGTGAATTTTCAATAAGGATTATTCCGACGCCTGGGAACTGAATCTTAACTGTTGTCGATGCAGGTCGATTGGAGATGTCGAATATCGAGGTTTCCAAGCTCAACGTGTGAATTTTCAATAAGAAGGACTATTTCGACGCCTGGGAATTGAATCTTTAGCTGTTGTCCATGCAGATCGATTGGAAATGTCGAATGTCGCATTTTCCATGCTATACGAGTGTATTTTTGATAATAAGGACGATTGCGACGCCCGGGAACTGAATCTGTAGCTGTTGTCGATGCAGATCGATTGGAAATGTCGAATATCGCGTTTTCCAAGTTCTACGAGTGAATTTTCAATAAGAAGGACTATTGCGACGCCTGGGAACTGCATGTTTGGTTGTTGTCGATGCAGATCTTATTGGAAATGTCGAATATCGCGTTTTCCAAGCTCTACGAGTGAATTTTTAATAAGTACTATTGCGACGCCTGGGAACTGAATCTTTAGCTGTTGTTGATGCAGATCGATTGGAAATGTCGAATATCGCATTTTCCATGCTATACGAGTGTATTTTTGATAATAAAGACTATTGCGACGCCTGGGAACTGAATCTTTAGCTGTTGTCGATGCAGATCGATTGGAGATGTCGAATATCGAGGTATCCAAGCTCAACGAGTGAATTTTCAATAAGAAGGACTATTGCGATGCCTGGGAACTGAATCTTTAGCTGTTGTCGATGCAGGTTGATTGGAGATGACGAATATCGAGGTTTCCAAGCTAAACAAGTGAATTTTCAATAAGAAGGACTATTGCGACGCCTGGGAACTCAATCTTTAGCTGTTGCCGATGCAGATCGATTGGAAATGTCGAATATCGCTTTTTCCAAGCTCTACGGTTGAATTTTCAATAAGGACTATTCCGACGCCTGGGAACTGAATCTTTAGCTGTTGTCGATGAAGGTCGATTGGAAATGTCGAATATCGCATTTTCCATGCTATAGGAGTGTATTTTTGATAATAAAGACTATTGCGACGACTGGGAACTGAATCTTTAGCTGTTGTCGATGCAGATCGATTGGAAATGTCGAATATCGCGTTTTCCAAGCTATACGAGTGAATTTTCAATAAGCACTATTGCGACGCCCGGGAACTGAATCTTAACTGTTGTCGATGCAGGTCGATTGGAGATGTCGAATATCGAGGTTTCCAAGCTCAACGAGTGAATTTTCAATAAGAAGGACTATTGCGACGCCTGGGAACTGAATCTTTAGCTGCTGTCGATGCAGGTCGATTGGAGATGTCGAATATCGAGTTTTCCAAGCTCAACGTGTGAATTTTCAATAATAAGGACGATTGCGACGCCTGGGAACTGAATCTGTAGCTGTTGTCGATACAGATCGATTGGAAATGACGAATATCGCGTTTTCCAAGTTCTACGAGTGAATTTTCAATAAGAAGGACTATTGCGACGCTTGGGAACTGCATCTTTGGCTGTTGTCGATGCAGATCGATTGGAAATGTCGAATAACGCGTTTTCCAAGCTCTACGAGTGAATTTTCAATAAGAAGGACTATTGCGACGCCTGGGAACTGCATCTTTGGCTGTTGTCGATGCAGATCGATTGGAAATGTCGAATATCACGTTTTCCAAGCTATACGAGTGAATTTTCAATAAGGACTATTGCGACGCCTGGGATCTGAATCTTTAGCTGTTGTTGATGCAGATCGATTGGAAATGCCGAATATCGCGTTTTCCAAGCTCTACGAGTGAATTTTCAATAAGGACTATTGCGACGCCTGGGAACTGAATCTTTAGCTGTTGTCGATGCAGGTCGATTGGAGATGTGGAATATCGAGGTATCCAAGCTCAACGAGTGAATTTTCAATAAGAAGGACTATTGCGACGCCTGGGAACTGAATCGTTAGCTTTTGTCGATGCAGATCGATTGGAAATGTCGAATATCACGTTTTCCAAGCTCTACGAGTGAATTTCCATTAAGGACTATTGCGACGCCTGGGAATTGAATCTTTAGCTGCTGTTGATGCAGATCGATTGGAAATGCCGAATATCGCGTTTTCCAAGCTCTACGGTTGAATTTTCAATAAGGACTATTCCGACACCTGGGAACTGAATCTTTAGCTGTTGTCGATGAAGGTCGATTGGAAATGTCGAATATCGCATTTTCCATGCTATAGGAGTGTATTTTTGATAATAAAGACTATTGCGACGACTGGGAACTGAATCTTTAGCTGTTGCCGATGCAGGTCGATTGGAGATGTCGAATATCGAGGCATCCAAGCTCAACGAGTGAATTTTCAATAAGAAGGACTATTGCGACGCCTGGGAACTGAATCTTTAGCTTTTGTCGATGCAGATCGATTAGAAATGTCGAATATCGCGTTTTCCATGCTGTACGAGTGAATTTTCAATAAGCACTATTGCGACGCCTGGGAACTGAATCTTTAGCTGTTGTCGATGCAGGTCGATTGGAGATGTCGAATATCTCGTTTTTCAAGCTCTACGAGTGAATTTTTAATAAGGACTATTGCGACGCCTGGGAACTGAATCTTTAGCTGTTGTCGATGCAGGTCGATTGGAGATGTCGAATATCGAGGCATCCAAGCTCAACGAGTGAATTTTCAATAAGAAGGACTATTGCGACGCCTGGGAACTGAATCTTTAGCTGTTGTCGATGCAGGTCGATTGGAGATGTCGAATATCGAGGTTTACAAGCTCAACGAGTGAATTTTCAATAAGAAGGACTATTGCGACGCCTGGGAACTGAATCTTTAGCTGTTGTCGATGCAGATCGATTGGAAATGTCGAATGTCGCATTTTTCATGCTATACGAGTGTATTTCTGATGATAATGACGATTGCGACGCCTGGGAACTGAATCTGTAGCTGTTGTCGATGCAGATCGATTGGAAGTGTCGAATATCGCGTTTTCCAAGCTATACGAGTGAATTTTCAATAAGCACTATTGCGACGCCCGGGAACTGAATCTTTAGCTGTTGTTGATGCAGATCGATTGGAAATGTCGAATATCGCATTTTCCATGCTATAGGAGTGTATTTTTGATAATAAAGACTATTGTGACGCCTGGGAACTGAATCCTTAGCTGTTGTTGATGCAGATCGATTGGAAATGTCGAATATCGCGTTTTCCAAGCTGAACGAGTGAATTTTCAATAAGGATTATTCCGACGCCTGGGAACTGAATCTTAACTGTTGTCGATGCAGGTCGATTGGAGATGTCGAATATCGAGGTTTCCAAGCTCAACGAGTGAATTTTCAATAAGAAGGACTATTGCGACGCCTGGGAACTGAATCTTTAGCTGCTGTCGATGCAGGTCGATTGGAGATGTCGAATATCGAGGTTTCCAAGCTCAACGAGTGAATTTTCAATAAGAAGGACTATTGCGACGCCTGGGAATTGAATCTTTAGCTGTTGTCCATGCAGATCGATTGGAAATGTCGAATGTCGCATTTTCCATGCTATACGAGTGTATTTGTGATACTAAGGACGATTGCGACGCCTGGGAACTGAATCTGTAGCTGTTGTCGATGCAGATCGATTGGAAATGTCGAATATCGCGTTTTCCAAGTTCTACGAGTGAATTTTCAATAAGAAGGACTATTGCGACGCCTGGGAACTGCATATTTGGTTATTGTCGATGCAGATCTTATTGGAAATGTCGAATATCGCGTTTTCCAAGCTCTACGAGTGAATTTTCAATAAGGACTATTGCGACGCCTGGGAACTGAATCTTTAGCTGTTGTTGATGCAGATCGATTGGAAATGTCGAATATCGCATTTTCCATGCCTTACGAGTGTATTTTTGATAATAAAGACTATTGCGACGCCTGGGAACTGAATCTTTAGCTGTTGTCGATGCAGATCGATTGGAAATGTCGAATATGACGTTTTCCAAGCTATACGAGTGAATTTTCAATAAGGACTATTGCGACGCCTGGGAATTGAATCTTTAGCTGTTGTTGATGCAGATCGATTGGAAATGCCGAATATCGCGTTTTCCAAGCTCTACGAGTGAATTTTCAATAAGGACTATTGCGACGCCTGGGAACTGAATCTTTAGCTGTTGTCGATGCAGGTCGATTGGAGATGTGGAATATCGAGGTATCCAAGCTCAACGAGTGAATTTTCAATAAGAAGGACTATTGCGACGCCTGGGAACTGAATCGTTAGCTTTTGTCGATGCAGATCGATTGGAAATGTCGAATATCACGTTTTCCAAGATCTACGAGTGAATTTTCAATAAGGACTATTGCGACGCCTGGGAATTGAATCTTTAGCTGCTGTTGATGCAGATCGATTGGAAATGCCGAATATCGCGTTTTCCAAGCTCTACGGTTGAATTTTCAATAAGGACTATTCCGACGCCTGGGAACTGAATCTTTAGCTGTTGTCGATGAAGGTCGATTGGAAATGTCGAATATCGCATTTTCCATGCTATAGGAGTGTATTTTTGATAATAAAGACTATTGCGACGACTGGGAACTGAATCTTTAGCTGTTGTCGATGCAGGTCGATTGGAGATGTCGAATATCGAGGCATCCAAGCTCAACGAGTGAATTTTCAATAAGAAGGACTATTGCGACGCCTGGGAACTGAATCGTTAGCTTTTGTCGATGCAGATCGATTGGAAATGTCGAATATCACGTTTTCCAAGATCTACGAGTGAATTTTCAATAAGGACTATTGCGACGCCTGGGAATTGAATCTTTAGCTGCTGTTGATGCAGATCGATTGGAAATGCCGAATATCGCGTTTTCCAAGCTCTACGGTTGAATTTTCAATAAGGACTATTCCGACGCCTGGGAACTGAATCTTTAGCTGTTGTCGATGAAGGTCGATTGGAAATGTCGAATATCGCATTTTCCATGCTATAGGAGTGTATTTTTGATAATAAAGACTATTGCGACGACTGGGAACTGAATCTTTAGCTGTTGTCGATGCAGGTCGATTGGAGATGTCGAATATCGAGGCATCCAAGCTCAACGAGTGAATTTTCAATAAGAAGGACTATTGCGACGCCTGGGAACTGAATCTTTAGCTGTTGTCGATGCAGATCGATTGGAAATGTCGAATGTCGCATTTTTCATGCTATACGAGTGTATATCTGATGATAAGGACTATTGCGACGCCTGGGAACTGAATCTTTAGCTGTTGTCGATGCAGATCGATTGGAAATGTCGAATGTCGCATTTTTCATGCTATACGAGTGTATATCTGATGATAAGGACTATTGCGACGCCTGGGAACTGAATCTTTAGCTGTTGTCGATGCAGATCGATTGGAAATGTCGAATGTCGCATTTTTCATGCTATACGAGTGTATTTCTGATGATAAGAACGATTGCGACGCCTGGGAACTGAATCTGTAGCTGTTGTCGATGCAGATCGATTGGAAGTGTCGAATATCGCGTTTTCCAAGCTATACGAGTGAATTTTCAATAAGCACTATTGCGACGCCCGGGAACTGAATCTTTAGCTGTTGTTGATGCAGATCGATTGGAAATGTCGAATATCGCATTTTCCATGCTATAGGAGTGTATTTTTGATAATAAAGACTATTGTGACGCCTGGGAACTGAATCCTTAGCTGTTGTTGATGCAGATCGATTGGAAATGTCGAATATCGCGTTTTCCAAGCTGAACGAGTGAATTTTCAATAAGGATTATTCCGACGCCTGGGAACTGAATCTTAACTGATGTCGATGCAGGTCGATTGGAGATGTCGAATATCGAGGTTTCCAAGCTCAACGTGTGAATTTTCAATAAGAAGGACTATTGCGACGCCTGGGAATTGAATCTTTAGCTGTTGTCCATGCAGATCGATTGGAAATGTCGAATGTCGCATTTTCCATGCTATACGAGTGTATTTTTGATAATAAGGACGATTGCGACGCCTGGGAACTGAATCTGTAGCTGTTGTCGATGCAGATCTTATTGGAAATGTCGAATATCGCGTTTTCCAAGCTCTACGAGTGAATTTTCAATAAGTACTATTGCGACGCCTGGGAACTGAATCTTTAGCTGTTGTTGATGCAGATCGATTGGAAATGTCGAATATCGCATTTTCCATGCTATACGAGTGTATTTTTGATAATAAAGACTATTGCGACGCCTGGGAACTGAATCTTTAGCTGTTGTCGATGCAGATCGATTGGAGATGTCGAATATCGCATTTTCCATGCTATAGGAGTGTATTTTTGATAATAAAGACTATTGCGACGCCTGGGAACTGAATCCTTAGCTGTTGTTGATGCAGATCGATTGGAAATGTCGAATATCGCGTTTTCCAAGCTGAACGAGTGAATTTTCAATAAGGATTATTCCGACGCCTGGGAACTGAATCTTAACTGTTGTCGATGCAGGTCGATTGGAGATGTCGAATATCGAGGTTTCCAAGCTCAACGAGTGAATTTTCAATAAGAAGGACTATTGCGACGCCTGGGAACTGAATCTTTAGCTGCTGTCGATGCAGGTCGATTGGAGATGTCGAATATCGAGGTTTCCAAGCTCAACGAGTGAATTTTCAATAAGAAGGACTATTGCGACGCCTGGGAATTGAATCTTTAGCTGTTGTCCATGCAGATCGATTGGAAATGTCGAATGTCGCATTTTCCATGCTATACGAGTGTATTTGTGATAATAAGGAAGATTGCGACGCCTGGGAACTGAATCTGTAGCTGTTGTCGATGCAGATCGATTGGAAATGTCGAATATCGCGTTTTCCAAGTTCTACGAGTGAATTTTCAATAAGAAGGACTATTGCGACGCCTGGGAACTGCATATTTGGTTGTTGTCGATGCAGATCTTATTGGAAATGTCGAATATCGCGTTTTCCAAGCTCTACGAGTGAATTTTCAATAAGGACTATTGCGCCGCCTGGGAACTGAATCTTTAGCTGTTGTTGATGCAGATCGATTGGAAATGTCGAATATCGCATTTTCCATGCTATACGAGTGTATTTTTGATAATAAAGACTATTGCGACGCCTGGGAACTGAATCTTTAGCTGTTGTCGATGCAGATCGATTGGAAATGTCGAATATCACGTTTTCCAAGCTATACGAGTGAATTTTCAATAAGGACTATTGCGACGCCTGGGAATTGAATCTTTAGCTGTTGTTGATGCAGATCGATTGGAAATGCCGAATATCGCGTTTTCCAAGCTCTACGAGTGAATTTTCAATAAGGACTATTGCGACGCCTGGGAACTGAATCTTTAGCTGTTGTCGATGCAGGTCGATTGGAGATGTGGAATATCGAGGTATCCAAGCTCAACGAGTGAATTTTCAATAAGAAGGACTATTGCGACGCCTGGGAACTGAATCGTTAGCTTTTGTCGATGCAGATCGATTGGAAATGTCGAATATCACGTTTTCCAAGCTCTACGAGTGAATTTTCAATAAGGACTATTGCGACGCCTGGGAATTGAATCTTTAGCTGCTGTTGATGCAGATCGATTGGAAATGCCGAATATCGCGTTTTCCAAGCTCTACGGTTGAATTTTCAATAAGGACTATTCCGACGCCTGGGAACTGAATCTTTAGCTGTTGTCGATGAAGGTCGATTGGAAATGTCGAATATCGCATTTTCCATGCTATAGGAGTGTATTTTTGATAATAAAGACTATTGCGACGACTGGGAACTGAATCTTTAGCTGTTGTCGATGCAGGTCGATTGGAGATGTCGAATATCGCGTTTTCCATGCTGTACGAGTGAATTTTCAATAAGCACTATTGCGACGCCTGGGAACTGAATCTTTAGCTGTTGTCGATGCAGGTCGATTGGAGATGTCGAATATCGCGTTTTTCAAGCTCTACGAGTGAATTTTTAATAAGGACTATTGCGACGCCTGGGAACTGAATCTTTAGCTGTTGTCGATGCAGGTCGATTGGAGATGTCGAATATCGAGGCATCCAAGCTCAACGAGTGAATTTTCAATAAGAAGGACCATTGCGACGCCTGGGAACTGAATCTTTAGCTGTTGTCGATGCAGGTCGATTGGAGATGTCGAATATCGAGGTTTACAAGCTCAACGAGTGAATTTTCAATAAGAAGGACTATTGCGACGCCTGGGAACTGAATATTTAGCTGTTGTCGATGCAGATCGATTGGAAATGTCGAATGTCGCATTTTTCATGCTATACGAGTGTATTTCTGATGATAAGAACGATTGCGACGCCTGGGAACTGAATCTGTAGCTGTTGTCGATGCAGATCGATTGGAAATGTCGAATGTCGCATTTTTCATGCTATACGAGTGTATTTCTGATGATAAGGACGATTGCGACGCCTGGGAACTGAATCTTTAGCTGTTGTCGATGCAGATCGATTGGAAATGTCGAATGTCGCATTTTTCATGCTATACGAGTGTATTTCTGATGATAAGGACGATTGCGACGCCTGGGAACTGAATCTGTAGCTGTTGTCGATGCAGATCGATTGGAAATGTCGAATGTCGCATTTTTCATGCTATACGAGTGTATTTCTGATGATAAGAACGATTGCGACGCCTGGGAACTGAATCTGTAGCTGTTGTCGATGCAGATCGATTGGAAGTGTCGAATATCGCGTTTTCCAAGCTATACGAGTGAATTTTCAATAAGCACTATTGCGACGCCCGGGAACTGAATCTTTAGCTGTTGTTGATGCAGATCGATTGGAAATGTCGAATATCGCATTTTCCATGCTATAGGAGTGTATTTTTGATAATAAAGACATTTGTGACGCCTGGGAACTGAATCCTTAGCTGTTGTTGATGCAGATCGATTGGAAATGTCGAATATCGCGTTTTCCAAGCTGAACGAGTGAATTTTCAATAAGGATTATTCCGACGCCTGGGAACTGAATCTTAACTGTTGTCGATGCAGGTCGATTGGAGATGTCGAATATCGAGGTTTCCAAGCTCAACGTGTGAATTTTCAATAAGAAGGACTATTGCGACGCCTGGGAATTGAATCTTTAGCTGTTGTCCATGCAGATCGATTGGAAATGTCGAATGTCGCATTTTCCATGCTATACGAGTGTATTTTTGATAATAAGGACGATTGCGACGCCTGGGAACTGAATCTGTAGCTGATGTCGATGCAGATCGATTGGAAATGTCGAATATCGCGTTTTCCAAGTTCTACGAGTGAATTTTCAATAAGAAGGACTATTGCGACGCCTGGGAACTGCATGTTTGGTTGTTGTCGATGCAGATCTTATTGGAAATGTCGAATATCGCGTTTTCCAAGCTCTACGAGTGAATTTTCAATAAGTACTATTGCGACGCCTGGGAACTGAATCTTTAGCTGTTGTTGATGCAGATCGATTGGAAATGTCGAATATCGCATTTTCCATGCTATACGAGTGTATTTTTGATAATAAAGACTATTGCGACGCCTGGGAACTGAATCTTTAGCTGTTGTCGATGCAGATCGATTGGAGATGTCGAATATCGAGGTATCCAAGCTCAACGAGTGAATTTTCAATAAGAAGGACTATTGCGATGCCTGGGAACTGAATCTTTAGCTGTTGTCGATGCAGGTTGATTGGAGATGACGAATATCGAGGTTTCCAAGCTAAACAAGTGAATTTTCAATAAGAAGGACTATTGCGACGCCTGGGAACTCAATCTTTAGCTGTTGCCGATGCAGATCGATTGGAAATGTCGAATATCGCTTTTTCCAAGCTCTACGGTTGAATTTTCAATAAGGACTATTCCGACGCCTGGGAACTGAATCTTTAGCTGTTGTCGATGAAGGTCGATTGGAAATGTCGAATATCGCATTTTCCATGCTATAGGAGTGTATTTTTGATAATAAAGACTATTGCGACGACTGGGAACTGAATCTTTAGCTGTTGTCGATGCAGATCGATTGGAAATGTCGAATATCGCGTTTTCCAAGCTATACGAGTGAATTTTCAATAAGCACTATTGCGACGCCCGGGAACTGAATCTTAACTGTTGTCGATGCAGGTCGATTGGAGATGTCGAATATCGAGGTTTCCAAGCTCAACGAGTGAATTTTCAATAAGAAGGACTATTGCGACGCCTGGGAACTGAATCTTTAGCTGCTGTCGATGCAGGTCGATTGGAGATGTCGAATATCGAGTTTTCCAAGCTCAACGTGTGAATTTTCAATAATAAGGACGATTGCGACGCCTGGGAACTGAATCTGTAGCTGTTGTCGATACAGATCGATTGGAAATGACGAATATCGCGTTTTCCAAGTTCTACGAGTGAATTTTCAATAAGAAGGACTATTGCGACGCTTGGGAACTGCATCTTTGGCTGTTGTCGATGCAGATCGATTGGAAATGTCGAATAACGCGTTTTCCAAGCTCTACGAGTGAATTTTCAATAAGAAGGACTATTGCGACGCCTGGGAACTGCATCTTTGGCTGTTGTCGATGCAGATCGATTGGAAATGTCGAATATCACGTTTTCCAAGCTATACGAGTGAATTTTCAATAAGGACTATTGCGACGCCTGGGAACTGAATCTTTAGCTGTTGTTGATGCAGATCGATTGGAAATGCCGAATATCGCGTTTTCCAAGCTCTACGAGTGAATTTTCAATAAGGACTATTGCGACGCCTGGGAACTGAATCTTTAGCTGTTGTCGATGCAGGTCGATTGGAGATGTGGAATATCGAGGTATCCAAGCTCAACGAGTGAATTTTCAATAAGACGGACTATTGCGACGCCTGGGAACTGAATCGTTAGCTTTTGTCGATGCAGATCGATTGGAAATGTCGAATATCACGTTTTCCAAGCTCTACGAGTGAATTTCCATTAAGGACTATTGCGACGCCTGGGAATTGAATCTTTAGCTGCTGTTGATGCAGATCGATTGGAAATGCCGAATATCGCGTTTTCCAAGCTCTACGGTTGAATTTTCAATAAGGACTATTCCGACACCTGGGAACTGAATCTTTAGCTGTTGTCGATGAAGGTCGATTGGAAATGTCGAATATCGCATTTTCCATGCTATAGGAGTGTATTTTTGATAATAAAGACTATTGCGACGACTGGGAACTGAATCTTCAGCTGTTGCCGATGCAGGTCGATTGGAGATGTCGAATATCGAGGCATCCAAGCTCAACGAGTGAATTTTCAATAAGAAGGACTATTGCGACGCCTGGGAACTGAATCTTTAGCTTTTGTCGATGCAGATCGATTAGAAATGTCGAATATCGCGTTTTCCATGCTGTACGAGTGAATTTTCAATAAGCACTATTGCGACGCCTGGGAACTGAATCTTTAGCTGTTGTCGATGCAGGTCGATTGGAGATGTCGAATATCTCGTTTTTCAAGCTCTACGAGTGAATTTTTAATAAGGACTATTGCGACGCCTGGGAACTGAATCTTTAGCTGTTGTCGATGCAGGTCGATTGGAGATGTCGAATATCGAGGCATCCAAGCTCAACGAGTGAATTTTCAATAAGAAGGACTATTGCGACGCCTGGGAACTGAATCTTTAGCTGTTGTCGATGCAGGTCGATTGGAGATGTCGAATATCGAGGTTTACAAGCTCAACGAGTGAATTTTCAATAAGAAGGACTATTGCGACGCCTGGGAACTGAATCTTTAGCTGTTGTCGATGCAGATCGATTGGAAATGTCGAATGTCGCATTTTTCATGCTATACGAGTGTATTTCTGATGATAATGACGATTGCGACGCCTGGGAACTGAATCTGTAGCTGTTGTCGATGCAGATCGATTGGAAGTGTCGAATATCGCGTTTTCCAAGCTATACGAGTGAATTTTCAATAAGCACTATTGCGACGCCCGGGAACTGAATCTTTAGCTGTTGTTGATGCAGATCGATTGGAAATGTCGAATATCGCATTTTCCATGCTATAGGAGTGTATTTTTGATAATAAAGACTATTGTGACGCCTGGGAACTGAATCCTTAGCTGTTGTTGATGCAGATCGATTGGAAATGTCGAATATCGCGTTTTCCAAGCTGAACGAGTGAATTTTCAATAAGGATTATTCCGACGCCTGGGAACTGAATCTTAACTGTTGTCGATGCAGGTCGATTGGAGATGTCGAATATCGAGGTTTCCAAGCTCAACGAGTGAATTTTCAATAAGAAGGACTATTGCGACGCCTGGGAACTGAATCTTTAGCTGCTGTCGATGCAGGTCGATTGGAGATGTCGAATATCGAGGTTTCCAAGCTCAACGAGTGAATTTTCAATAAGAAGGACTATTGCGACGCCTGGGAATTGAATCTTTAGCTGTTGTCCATGCAGATCGATTGGAAATGTCGAATGTCGCATTTTCCATGCTATACGAGTGTATTTGTGATAATAAGGACGATTGCGACGCCTGGGAACTGAATCTGTAGCTGTTGTCGATGCAGATCGATTGGAAATGTCGAATATCGCGTTTTCCAAGTTCTACGAGTGAATTTTCAATAAGAAGGACTATTGCGACGCCTGGGAACTGCATATTTGGTTATTGTCGATGCAGATCTTATTGGAAATGTCGAATATCGCGTTTTCCAAGCTCTACGAGTGAATTTTCAATAAGGACTATTGCGACGCCTGGGAACTGGATCTTTAGCTGTTGTTGATGCAGATCGATTGGAAATGTCGAATATCGCATTTTCCATGCCTTACGAGTGTATTTTTGATAATAAAGACTATTGCGACGCCTGGGAACTGAATCTTTAGCTGTTGTCGATGCAGATCGATTGGAAATGTCGAATATCACGTTTTCCAAGCTATACGAGTGAATTTTCAATAAGGACTATTGCGACGCCTGGGAATTGAATCTTTAGCTGTTGTTGATGCAGATCGATTGGAAATGCCGAATATCGCGTTTTCCAAGCTCTACGAGTGAATTTTCAATAAGGACTATTACGACGCCTGGGAACTGAATCTTTAGCTGTTGTCGATGCAGGTCGATTGGAGATGTGGAATATCGAGGTATCCAAGCTCAACGAGTGAATTTTCAATAAGAAGGACTATTGCGACGCCTGGGAACTGAATCGTTAGCTTTTGTCGATGCAGATCGATTGGAAATGTCGAATATCACGTTTTCCAAGCTCTACGAGTGAATTTTCAATAAGGACTATTGCGACGCCTGGGAATTGAATCTTTAGCTGCTGTTGATGCAGATCGATTGGAAATGCCGAATATCGCGTTTTCCAAGCTCTACGGTTGAATTTTCAATAAGGACTATTCCGACGCCTGGGAACTGAATCTTTAGCTGTTGTCGATGAAGGTCGATTGGAAATGTCGAATATCGCATTTTCCATGCTATAGGAGTGTATTTTTGATAATAAAGACTATTGCGACGACTGGGAACTGAATCTTTAGCTGTTGTCGATGCAGGTCGATTGGAGATGTCGAATATCGAGGCATCCAAGCTCAACGAGTGAATTTTCAATAAGAAGGACTATTGCGACGCCTGGGAACTGAATCTTTAGCTGTTGTCGATGCAGATCGATTGGAAATGTCGAATGTCGCATTTTTCATGCTATACGAGTGTATATCTGATGATAAGGACTATTGCGACGCCTGGGAACTGAATCTTTAGCTGTTGTCGATGCAGATCGATTGGAAATGTCGAATGTCGCATTTTTCATGCTATACGAGTGTATATCTGATGATAAGGACTATTGCGACGCCTGGGAACTGAATCTTTAGCTGTTGTCGATGCAGATCGATTGGAAATGTCGAATGTCGCATTTTTCATGCTATACGAGTGTATTTCTGATGATAAGAACGATTGCGACGCCTGGGAACTGAATCTGTAGCTGTTGTCGATGCAGATCGATTGGAAGTGTCGAATATCGCGTTTTCCAAGCTATACGAGTGAATTTTCAATAAGCACTATTGCGACGCCCGGGAACTGAATCTTTAGCTGTTGTTGATGCAGATCGATTGGAAATGTCGAATATCGCATTTTCCATGCTATAGGAGTGTATTTTTGATAATAAAGACTATTGTGACGCCTGGGAACTGAATCCTTAGCTGTTGTTGATGCAGATCGATTGGAAATGTCGAATATCGCGTTTTCCAAGCTGAACGAGTGAATTTTCAATAAGGATTATTCCGACGCCTGGGAACTGAATCTTAACTGTTGTCGATGCAGGTCGATTGGAGATGTCGAATATCGAGGTTTCCAAGCTCAACGTGTGAATTTTCAATAAGAAGGACTATTGCGACGCCTGGGAATTGAATCTTTAGCTGTTGTCCATGCAGATCGATTGGAAATGTCGAATGTCGCATTTTCCATGCTATACGAGTGTATTTTTGATAATAAGGACGATTGCGACGCCTGGGAACTGAATCTGTAGCTGTTGTCGATGCAGATCGATTGGAAATGTCGAATATCGCGTTTTCCAAGTTCTACGAGTGAATTTTCAATAAGAAGGACTATTGCGACGCCTGGGAACTGCATGTTTGGTTGTTGTCGATGCAGATCTTATTGGAAATGTCGAATATCGCGTTTTCCAAGCTCTACGAGTGAATTTTCAATAAGTACTATTGCGACGCCTGGGAACTGAATCTTTAGCTGTTGTTGATGCAGATCGATTGGAAATGTCGAATATCGCATTTTCCATGCTATACGAGTGTATTTTTGATAATAAAGACTATTGCGACGCCTGGGAACTGAATCTTTAGCTGTTGTCGATGCAGATCGATTGGAGATGTCGAATATCGCATTTTCCATGCTATAGGAGTGTATTTTTGATAATAAAGACTATTGCGACGCCTGGGAACTGAATCCTTAGCTGTTGTTGATGCAGATCGATTGGAAATGTCGAATATCGCGTTTTCCAAGCTGAACGAGTGAATTTTCAATAAGGATTATTCCGACGCCTGGGAACTGAATCTTAACTGTTGTCGATGCAGGTCGATTGGAGATGTCGAATATCGAGGTTTCCAAGCTCAACGAGTGAATTTTCAATAAGAAGGACTATTGCGACGCCTGGGAACTGAATCTTTAGCTGCTGTCGATGCAGGTCGATTGGAGATGTCGAATATCGAGGTTTCCAAGCTCAACGAGTGAATTTTCAATAAGAAGGACTATTGCGACGCCTGGGAATTGAATCTTTAGCTGTTGTCCATGCCGATCGATTGGAAATGTCGAATGTCGCATTTTCCATGCTATACGAGTGTATTTGTGATAATAAGGAAGATTGCGACGCCTGGGAACTGAATCTGTAGCTGTTGTCGATGCAGATCGATTGGAAATGTCGAATATCGCGTTTTCCAAGTTCTACGAGTGAATTTTCAATAAGAAGGACTATTGCGACGCCTGGGAACTGCATATTTGGTTGTTGTCGATGCAGATCTTATTGGAAATGTCGAATATCGCGTTTTCCAAGCTCTACGAGTGAATTTTCAATAAGGACTATTGCGCCGCCTGGGAACTGAATCTTTAGCTGTTGTTGATGCAGATCGATTGGAAATGTCGAATATCGCATTTTCCATGCTATACGAGTGTATTTTTGATAATAAAGACTATTGCGACGCCTGGGAACTGAATCTTTAGCTGTTGTCGATGCAGATCGATTGGAAATGTCGAATATCACGTTTTCCAAGCTATACGAGTGAATTTTCAATAAGGACTATTGCGACGCCTGGGAATTGAATCTTTAGCTGTTGTTGATGCAGATCGATTGGAAATGCCGAATATCGCGTTTTCCAAGCTCTACGAGTGAATTTTCAATAAGGACTATTGCGACGCCTGGGAACTGAATCTTTAGCTGTTGTCGATGCAGGTCGATTGGAGATGTGGAATATCGAGGTATCCAAGCTCAACGAGTGAATTTTCAATAAGAAGGACTATTGCGACGCCTGGGAACTGAATCGTTAGCTTTTGTCGATGCAGATCGATTGGAAATGTCGAATATCACGTTTTCCAAGCTCTACGAGTGAATTTTCAATAAGGACTATTGCGACGCCTGGGAATTGAATCTTTAGCTGCTGTTGATGCAGATCGATTGGAAATGCCGAATATCGCGTTTTCCAAGCTCTACGGTTGAATTTTCAATAAGGACTATTCCGACGCCTGGGAACTGAATCTTTAGCTGTTGTCGATGAAGGTCGATTGGAAATGTCGAATATCGCATTTTCCATGCTATAGGAGTGTATTTTTGATAATAAAGACTATTGCGACGACTGGGAACTGAATCTTTAGCTGTTGTCGATGCAGGTCGATTGGAGATGTCGAATATCGCGTTTTCCATGCTGTACGAGTGAATTTTCAATAAGCATTATTGCGACGCCTGGGAACTGAATCTTTAGCTGTTGTCGATGCAGGTCGATTGGAGATGTCGAATATCGCGTTTTTCAAGCTCTACGAGTGAATTTTTAATAAGGACTATTGCGACGCCTGGGAACTGAATCTTTAGCTGTTGTCGATGCAGGTCGATTGGAGATGTCGAATATCGAGGCATCCAAGCTCAACGAGTGAATTTTCAATAAGAAGGACCATTGCGACGCCTGGGAACTGAATCTTTAGCTGTTGTCGATGCAGGTCGATTGGAGATGTCGAATATCGAGGTTTACAAGCTCAACGAGTGAATTTTCAATAAGAAGGACTATTGCGACGCCTGGGAACTGAATATTTAGCTGTTGTCGATGCAGATCGATTGGAAATGTCGAATGTCGCATTTTTCATGCTATACGAGTGTATTTCTGATGATAAGGACGATTGCGACGCCTGGGAACTGAATCTGTAGCTGTTGTCGATGCAGATCGATTGGAAATGTCGAATGTCGCATTTTTCATGCTATACGAGTGTATTTCTGATGATAAGGACGATTGCGACGCCTGGGAACTGAATCTTTAGCTGTTGTCGATGCAGATCGATTGGAAATGTCGAATGTCGCATTTTTCATGCTATACGAGTGTATTTCTGATGATAAGGACGATTGCGACGCCTGGGAACTGAATCTGTAGCTGTTGTCGATGCAGATCGATTGGAAATGTCGAATGTCGCATTTTTCATGCTATACGAGTGTATTTCTGATGATAAGGACTATTGCGACGCCTGGGAACTGAATCTTTAGCTGTTGTCGATGCAGATCGATTGGAAATGTCGAATGTCGCATTTTTCATGCTATACGAGTGTATTTCTGATGATAAGAACGATTGCGACGCCTGGGAACTGAATCTGTAGCTGTTGTCGATGCAGATCGATTGGAAGTGTCGAATATCGCGTTTTCCAAGCTATACGAGTGAATTTTCAATAAGCACTATTGCGACGCCCGGGAACTGAATCTTTAGCTGTTGTTGATGCAGATCGATTGGAAATGTCGAATATCGCATTTTCCATGCTATAGGAGTGTATTTTTGATAATAAAGACTATTGTGACGCCTGGGAACTGAATCCTTAGCTGTTGTTGATGCAGATCGATTGGAAATGTCGAATATCGCGTTTTCCAAGCTGAACGAGTGAATTTTCAATAAGGATTATTCCGACGCCTGGGAACTGAATCTTAACTGTTGTCGATGCAGGTCGATTGGAGATGTCGAATATCGAGGTTTCCAAGCTCAACGTGTGAATTTTCAATAAGAAGGACTATTGCGACGCCTGGGAATTGAATCTTTAGCTGTTGTCCATGCATATCGATTGGAAATGTCGAATGTCGCATTTTCCATGCTATACGAGTGTATTTTTGATAATAAGGACGATTGCGACGCCTGGGAACTGAATCTGTAGCTGTTGTCGATGCAGATCGATTGGAAATGTCGAATATCGCGTTTTCCAAGTTCTACGAGTGAATTTTCAATAAGAAGGACTATTGCGACGCCTGGGAACTGCATGTTTGGTTGTTGTCGATGCAGATCTTATTGGAAATGTCGAATATCGCGTTTTCCAAGCTCTACGAGTGAATTTTCAATAAGTACTATTGCGACGCCTGGGAACTGAATCTTTAGCTGTTGTTGATGCAGATCGATTGGAAATGTCGAATATCGCATTTTCCATGCTATACGAGTGTATTTTTGATAATAAAGACTATTGCGACGCCTGGGAACTGAATCTTTAGCTGTTGTCGATGCAGATCGATTGGAGATGTCGAATATCGAGGTATCCAAGCTCAACGAGTGAATTTTCAATAAGAAGGACTATTGCGATGCCTGGGAACTGAATCTTTAGCTGTTGTCGATGCAGGTTGATTGGAGATGTCGAATATCGAGGTTTCCAAGCTAAACAAGTGAATTTTCAATAAGAAGGACTATTGCGACGCCTGGGAACTCAATCTTTAGCTGTTGCCGATGCAGATCGATTGGAAATGTCGAATATCGCTTTTTCCAAGCTCTACGGTTGAATTTTCAATAAGGACTATTCCGACGCCTGGGAACTGAATCTTTAGCTGTTGTCGATGAAGGTCGATTGGAAATGTCGAATATCGCATTTTCCATGCTATAGGAGTGTATTTTTGATAATAAAGACTATTGCGACGACTGGGAACTGAATCTTTAGCTGTTGTTGATGCAGATCGATTGGAAATGTCGAATATCGCGTTTTCCCAGCTGTACGAGTGAATTTTCAATAAGGATTATTCCGACGCCTGGGAACTGAATCTTAACTGTTGTCGATGCAGGTCGATTGGAGATGTCGAATATCGAGGTTTCCAAGCTCAACGAGTGAATTTTCAATAAGAAGGACTATTGCGACGCCTGGGAACTGAATCTTTAGCTGTTGTCGATGCAGGTTGATTGGAGATGTCGAATATCGCATTTTCCATGCTATAGGAGTGTATTTTTGATAATAAAGACTATTGTGACGCCTGGGAACTGAATCCTTAGCTGTTGTTGATGCAGATCGATTGGAAATGTCGAATATCGCGTTTTCCAAGCTGAACGAGTGAATTTTCAATAAGGATTATTCCGACGCCTGGGAACTGAATCTTAACTGTTGTCGATGCAGGTCGATTGGAGATGTCGAATATCGAGGTTTCCAAGCTCAACGAGTGAATTTTCAATAACAAGGACTATTGCGACGCCTGGGAACTGAATCTTTAGCTGTTGTCGATGCAGGTTGATTGGAGATGTCGAATATCGCATTTTCCATGCTATAGGAGTGTATTTTTGATAATAAAGACTATTGTGACGCCTGGGAACTGAATCCTTAGCTGTTGTTGATGCAGATCGATTGGAAATGTCGAATATCGCGTTTTCCAAGCTGAACGAGTGAATTTTCAATAAGGATTATTCCGACGCCTGGGAACTGAATCTTAACTGTTGTCGATGCAGGTCGATTGGAGATGTCGAATATCGAGGTTTCCAAGCTCAACGAGTGAATTTTCAATAACAAGGACTATTGCGACGCCTGGGAACTGAATCTTTAGCTGCTGTCGATGCAGGTCGATTGGAGATGTCGAATATCGAGTTTTCCAAGCTCAACGTGTGAATTTTCAATAATAAGGACGATTGCGACGCCTGGGAACTGAATCTGTAGCTGTTGTCGATGCAGATCGATTGGAAATGACGAATATCGCGTTTTCCAAGCTCTACGAGTGAATTTTCAATAAGAAGGACTATTGCGACGCCTGGGAACTGCATCTTTGGCTCTTGTCGATGCAGATCGATTGGAAATGTCGAATGTCGCATTTTTCATGCTATACGAGTGTATTTCTGATGATAAGGACGATTGCGACGCCTGGGAACTGAATCTTTAGCTGTTGTCGATGCAGGTCGATTGGAGATGTCGAATATCGAGGCATCCAAGCTCAACGAGTGAATTTTCAATAAGAAGGACTATTGCGACGCCTGGGAACTGAATCTTTAGCTTTTGTCGATGCAGATCGATTAGAAATGTCGAATATCGCGTTTTCCATGCTGTACGAGTGAATTTTCAATAAGCACTATTGCGACGCCTGGGAACTGAATCTTTAGCTGTTGTCGATGCAGGTCGATTGGAGATGTCGAATATCGCGTTTTTCAAGCTCTACGAGTGAATTTTTAATAAGGACTATTGCGACGCCTGGGAACTGAATCTTTAGCTGTTGTCGATGCAGATCGATTGGAAATGTCGAATATCGCATTTTCCATGCTATAGGAGTGTATTTTTGATAATAAAGACTACAGTATTCCCTCGAAAGTTGCGAAAGCCTCGGGACTGAACGTTCGCAACTTTCGTGTAGTTCCTACGTTGTTTGAAATTTGCCGACAGCGTCGAACGTAGAAAAGGACAGCGAGTAAAGATAAGCGGCCGAGCAGCCAAGCCAAAAGACGAACGCAGCTTCTCTTTTGTTTTCACTACCTATCCTTTTCTGCGGTCGAAACTTATTAACGTTAATTAAGCCAGTAAATATAGTTCGAATTATATCGTGTTTGGTGTCATTTTAATCAGAAAAATGTCAGCTATGCTGTGTAAAAATTTCATAAGAAAAGGATGAGAAATAGCAAAGTTTCATCGTTGAATTAGTATTACCTCACCGATATACCCGAACCCGGATCGCGTTACACTGATCGGCAAGCGAGCTTCTTGACGCCTCTAGGGGTATACCCCCCAGGAGTGGGGATAAACTCTTCGCAACTATCGTGTAGCTCTTTTTCGCAACTTTCGAGGGAATACTGTATTGTGACGCCTGGGAACTGAATCCTTAGCTGTTGTTGATGCAGATCGATTGGAAATGTCGAATATCGCGTTTTCCAAGCTGAACGAGTGAATTTTCAATAAGGATTATTCCGACGCCTGGGAACTGAATCTTAACTGTTGTCGATGCAGGTCGATTGGAGATGTCGAATATCGAGGTTTCCAAGCTCAACGAGTGAATTTTCAATAAGAAGGACTATTGCGACGCCTGGGAATTGAATCTTTAGCTGTTGTCCATGCAGATCGATTGGAAATGTCGAATGTCGCATTTTCCATGCTATACGAGTGTATTTGTGATAATAAGGACGATTGCGACGCCTGGGAACTGAATCTGTAGCTGTTGTCGATGCAGATCGATTGGAAATGTCGAATATCGCGTTTTCCAAGTTCTACGAGTGAATTTTCAATAAGAAGGACTATTGCGACGCCTGGGAACTGTATATTTGGTTGTTGTCGATGCAGATCTTATTGGAAATGTCGAATATCGCGTTTTCCAAGCTCTACGAGTGAATTTTCAATAAGGACTATTGCGACGCCTGGGAACTGAATCTTTAGCTGTTGTTGATGCAGATCGATTGGAAATGTCGAATATCGCATTTTCCATGCTATACGAGTGTATTTTTGATAATAAAGACTATTGCGACGCCTGGGAACTGAATCTTTAGCTGTTGTCGATGCAGATCGATTGGAAATGTCGAATATCACGTTTTCCAAGCTATACGAGTGAATTTTCAATAAGGACTATTGCGACGCCTGGGAATTGAATCTTTAGCTGTTGTTGAGGCAGATCGATTGGAAATGCCGAATATCGCGTTTTCCAAGCTCTACGAGTGAATTTTCAATAAGGACTATTGCGACGCCTGGGAACTGAATCTTTAGCTGTTGTCGATGCAGGTCGATTGGAGATGTGGAATATTGAGGTATCCAAGCTCAACGAGTGAATTTTCAATAAGAAGGACTATTGCGACGCCTGGGAACTGAATCGTTAGCTTTTGTCGATGCAGATCGATTGGAAATGTCGAATATCACGTTTTCCAAGCTCTACGAGTGAATTTTCAATAAGGACTATTGCGACGCCTGGGAATTGAATCTTTAGCTGCTGTTGATGCAGATCGATTGGAAATGCCGAATATCGCGTTTTCCAAGCTCTACGGTTGAATTTTCAATAAGGACTATTCCGACGCCTGGGAACTGAATCTTTAGCTGTTGTCGATGAAGGTCGATTGGAAATGTCGAATATCGCATTTTCCATGCTGTACGAGTGAATTTTCAATAAGCACTATTGCGACGCCTGGGAACTGAATCTTTAGCTGTTGTCGATGCAGGTCGATTGGAGATGTCGAATATCGCGTTTTTCAAGCTCTACGAGTGAATTTTTAATAAGGACTATTGCGACGCCTGGGAACTGAATCTTTAGCTTTTGTCGATGCAGATCGATTAGAAATGTCGAATATCGCGTTTTCCATGCTGTACGAGTGAATTTTCAATAAGCACTATTGCGACGCCTGGGAACTGAATCTTTAGCTGTTGTCGATGCAGGTCGATTGGAGATGTCGAATATCGCGTTTTTCAAGCTCTACGAGTGAATTTTTAATAAGGACTATTGCGACGCCTGGGAACTGAATCTTTAGCTGTTGTCGATGCAGGTCGATTGGAGATGTCGAATATCGAGGTTTACAAGCTCAACGAGTGAATTTTCAATAAGAAGGACTATTGCGACGCCTGGGAACTGAATCTTTAGCTGTTGTCGATGCAGATCGATTGGAAATGTCGAATGTCGCATTTTTCATGCTATAGGAGTGTATTTCTGATGATAAGGACGATTGCGACGCCTGGGAACTGAATCTGTAGCTGTTGTCGATGCAGATCGATTGGAAGTGTCGAATATCGCGTTTTCCAAGCTATACGAGTGAATTTTCAATAAGCACTATTGCGACGCCCGGGAACTGAATCTTTAGCTGTTGTTGATGCAGATCGATTGGAAATGTCGAATATCGCATTTTCCATGCTATAGGAGTGTATTTTTGATAATAAAGACTATTGTGACGCCTGGGAACTGAATCCTTAGCTGTTGTTGATGCAGATCGATTGGAAATGTCGAATATCGCGTTTTCCAAGCTGAACGAGTGAATTTTCAATAAGGATTATTCCGACGCCTGGGAACTGAATCTTAACTGTTGTCGATGCAGGTCGATTGGAGATGTCGAATATCGAGTTTTCCAAGCTCAACGAGTGAATTTTCAATAAGAAGGACTATTGCGACGCCTGGGAACTGAATCTTTAGCTGCTGTCGATGCAGGTCGATTGGAGATGTCGAATATCGAGGTTTCCAAGCTCAACGAGTGAATTTTCAATAAGAAGGACTATTGCGACGCCTGGGAATTGAATCTTTAGCTGTTGTCCATGCAGATCGATTGGAAATGTCGAATGTCGCATTTTCCATGCTATACGAGTGTATTTGTGATAATAAGGACGATTGCGACGCCTGGGAACTGAATCTGTAGCTGTTGTCGATGCAGATCGATTGGAAATGTCGAATATCGCGTTTTCCAAGTTCTACGAGTGAATTTTCAATAAGAAGGACTATTGCGACGCCTGGGAACTGCATGTTCGGTTGTTGTCGATGCAGATCTTATTGGAAATGTCGAATATCGCGTTTTCCAAGCTCTACGAGTGAATTTTCAATAAGGACTATTGCGACGCCTGGGAACTGAATCTTTAGCTGTTGTTGATGCAGATCGATTGGAAATGTCGAATATCGCATTTTCCATGCTATACGAGTGTATTTTTGATAATAAAGACTATTGCGACGCCTGGGAACTGAATCTTTAGCTGTTGTCGATGCAGATCGATTGGAAATGTCGAATATCACGTTTTCCAAGCTATACGAGTGAATTTTCAATAAGGACTATTGCGACGCCTGGGAACTGAATCTTTAGCTGTTGTTGATGCAGATCGATTGGAAATGTCGAATATCGCATTTTCCATGCTATACGAGTGTATTTTTGATAATAAAGACTATTGCGACGCCTGGGAACTGAATCTTTAGCTGCTGTCGATGCAGGTCGATTGGAGATGTCGAATATCGAGGTATCCAAGCTCAACGAGTGAATTTTCAATAAGAAGGACTATTGCGACGCCTGGGAACTGAATCGTTAGCTTTTGTCGATGCAGATCGATTGGAAATGTCGAATATCACGTTTTCCAAGCTCTACGAGTGAATTTTCAATAAGGACTATTGCGACGCCTGGGAATTGAATCTTTAGCTGCTGTTGATGCAGATCGATTGGAAATGCCGAATATCGCGTTTTCCAAGCTCTACGGTTGAATTTTCAATAAGGACTATTCCGACGCCTGGGAACTGAATCTTTAGCTGTTGTCGATGAAGGTCGATTTGAAATGTCGAATATCGCATTTTCCATGCTATAGGAGTGTATTTTTGATAATAAAGACTATTGCGACGACTGGGAACTGAATCTTTAGCTGTTGTCGATGCAGGTCGATTGGAGATGTCGAATATCGAGGCATCCAAGCTCAACGAGTGAATTTTCAATAAGAAGGACTATTGCGACGCCTGGGAACTGAATCTTTAGCTTTTGTCGATGTAGATCGATTAGAAATGTCGAATATCGCGTTTTCCATGCTGTACGAGTGAATTTTCAATAAGCACTATTGCGACGCCTGGGAACTGAATCTTTAGCTGTTGTCGATGCAGGTCGATTGGAGATGTCGAATATCGAGGCATCCAAGCTCAACGAGTGAATTTTCAATAAGAAGGACTATTGCGACGCCTGGGAACTGAATCTTTAGCTGTTGTCGATGCAGGTCGATTGGAGATGTCGAATATCGAGGTTTACAAGCTCAACGAGTGAATTTTCAATAAGAAGGACTATTGCGACGCCTGGGAACTGAATCTTTAGCTGTTGTCGATGCAGATCGATTGGAAATGTCGAATGTCGCATTTTTCATGCTATACGAGTGTATTTCTGATGATAAGGACGATTGCGACGCCTGGGAACTGAATCTGTAGCTGTTGTCGATGCAGATCGATTGGAAGTGTCGAATATCGCGTTTTCCATGCTATACGAGTGAATTTTCAATAAGCACTATTGCGACGCCCGGGAACTGAATCTTTAGCTGTTGTTGATGCAGATCGATTGGAAATGTCGAATATCGCATTTTCCATGCTATAGGAGTGTATTTTTGATAATAAAGAATATTGTGACGCCTGGGAACTGAATCCTTAGCTGTTGTTGATGCAGATCGATTGGAAATGTCGAATATCGCGTTTTCCAAGCTGAACGAGTGAATTTTCAATAAGGATTATTCCGACGCCTGGGAACTGAATCTTAACTGTTGTCGATGCAGGTCGATTGGAGATGTCGAATATCGAGGTTTCCAAGCTCAACGAGTGAATTTTCAATAAGAAGGACTATTGCGACGCCTGGGAACTGAATCTTTAGCTGCTGTCGATGCAGGTCGATTGGAGATGTCGAATATCGAGGTTTCCAAGCTCAACGAGTGAATTTTCAATAAGAAGGACTATTTTGCGACGCCTGGGAATTGAATCTTTAGCTGTTGTCCATGCAGATCGATTGGAAATGTCGAATGTCGCATTTTCCATGCTATACGAGTGTATTTGTGATAATAAGGACGATTGCGACGCCTGGGAACTGAATCTGTAGCTGTTGTCGATGCAGATCGATTGGAAATGTCGAATATCGCGTTTTCCAAGTTCTACGAGTGAATTTTCAATAAGAAGGACTATTGCGACGCCTGGGAACTGCATGTTTGGTTGTTGTCGATGCAGATCTTATTGGAAATGTCGAATATCGCGTTTTCCAAGCTCTACGAGTGAATTTTCAATAAGGACTATTGCGACGCCTGGGAAGTGAATCTTTAGCTGTTGTCGATGCAGATAGATTGGAGATGTCGAATATCGAGGTATCCAAGCTCATCGAGTGAATTTTCAATAAGAAGGACTATTGCGATGCCTGGGAACTGAATCTTTAGCTTTTGTCGATGCAGATCGATTAGAAATGTCGAATATCGCGTTTTCCTTGCTGTACGAGCGAATTTTCAATAAGCACTATTCCGACGCCTGGGAACTGAATCTTTAGCTGTTGTCGATGCAGGTCGATTGGAAATGTCGAATATCGCATTTTCCATGCTATAGGAGTGTATTTTTGATAATAAAGACTATTGTGACGCCTGGGAACTGAATCCTTAGCTGTTGTTGATGCAGATCGATTGGAAATGTCGAATATCGCGTTTTCCAAGCTGAACGAGTGAATTTTCAATAAGGATTATTCCGACGCCTGGGAACTGAATCTTAACTGTTGTCGATGCAGGTCGATTGGAGATGTCGAATATCGAGGTTTCCAAGCTCAACGAGTGAATTTTCAATAAGAAGGACTATTGCGACGCCTGGGAACTGAATCTTTAGCTGCTGTCGATGCAGGTCGATTGGAGATGTCGAATATCGAGGTTTCCAAGCTCAACGTGTGAATTTTCAATAAGAAGGACTATTGCGACGCCTGGGAATTGAATCTTTAGCTGTTGTCCATGCAGATCGATTGGAAATGTCGAATGTCGCATTTTCCATGCTATACGAGTGTATTTTTGATAATAAGGACGATTGCGACGCGTGGGAACTGAATCTGTAGCTGTTGTCGATGCAGATCGATTGGAAATGTCGAATATCGCGTTTTCCAAGTTCTACGAGTGAATTTTCAATAAGAAGGACTATTGCGACGCCTGGGAACTGAATCTTTAGCTTTTGTCGATGCAGATCGATTAGAAATGTCGAATATCGCGTTTTCCATGCTGTACGAGTGAATTTTCAATAAGCACTATTGCGACGCCTGGGAACTGAATCTTTAGCTGTTGTCGATGCAGGTCGATTGGAGATGTCGAATATCGCGTTTTTCAAGCTCTACGAGTGAATTTTTAATAAGGACTATTGCGACGCCTGGGAACTGAATCTTTAGCTGTTGTCGATGCAGGTCGATTGGAGATGTCGGATATCGCGTTTTCCAAGCTATACGAGTGAATTTTCAATAAGCACTATTGCGACGCCCGGGAACTGAATCTTTAGCTGTTGTTGATGCAGATCGATTGGAAATGTCGAATATCGCATTTTCCATGCTATAGGAGTGTATTTTTGATAATAAAGACTACAGTATTCCCTCGAAAGTTGCGAAAGCCTCGGGACTGAACGTTCGCAACTTTCGTGTAGTTCCTACGTTGTTTGAAATTTGCCGACAGCGTCGAACGTAGAAAAGGACAGCGAGTAAAGATAAGCGGCCGAGCAGCCAAGCCAAAAGACGAACGCAGCTTCTCTTTTGTTTTCACTACCTATCCTTTTCTGCGGTCGAAACTTATTAACGTTAATTAAGCCAGTAAATATAGTTCGAATTATATCGTGTTTGGTGTCATTTTAATCAGAAAAATGTCAGCTATGCTGTGTAAAAATTTCATAAGAAAAGGATGAGAAATAGCAAAGTTTCATCGTTGAATTAGTATTACCTCACCGATATACCCGAACCCGGATCGCGTTACACTGATCGGCAAGCGAGCTTCTTGACGCCTCTAGGGGTATACCCCCCAGGAGTGGGGATAAACTCTTCGCAACTATCGTGTAGCTCTTTTTCGCAACTTTCGAGGGAATACTGTATTGTGACGCCTGGGAACTGAATCCTTAGCTGTTGTTGATGCAGATCGATTGGAAATGTCGAATATCGCGTTTTCCAAGCTGAACGAGTGAATTTTCAATAAGGATTATTCCGACGCCTGGGAACTGAATCTTAACTGTTGTCGATGCAGGTCGATTGGAGATGTCGAATATCGAGGTTTCCAAGCTCAACGAGTGAATTTTCAATAAGAAGGACTATTGCGACGCCTGGGAATTGAATCTTTAGCTGTTGTCCATGCAGATCGATTGGAAATGTCGAATGTCGCATTTTCCATGCTATACGAGTGTATTTGTGATAATAAGGACGATTGCGACGCCTGGGAACTGAATCTGTAGCTGTTGTCGATGCAGATCGATTGGAAATGTCGAATATCGCGTTTTCCAAGTTCTACGAGTGAATTTTCAATAAGAAGGACTATTGCGACGCCTGGGAACTGTATATTTGGTTGTTGTCGATGCAGATCTTATTGGAAATGTCGAATATCGCGTTTTCCAAGCTCTACGAGTGAATTTTCAATAAGGACTATTGCGACGCCTGGGAACTGAATCTTTAGCTGTTGTTGATGCAGATCGATTGGAAATGTCGAATATCGCATTTTCCATGCTATACGAGTGTATTTTTGATAATAAAGACTATTGCGACGCCTGGGAACTGAATCTTTAGCTGTTGTCGATGAAGGTCGATTGGAAATGTCGAATATCGCATTTTCCATGCTATAGGAGTGTATTTTTGATAATAAAGACTATTGCGACGACTGGGAACTGAATCTTTAGCTGTTGTCGATGCAGGTCGATTGGAGATGTCGAATATCGAGGCATCCAAGCTCAACGAGTGAATTTTCAATAAGAAGGACTATTGCGACGCCTGGGAACTGAATCTTTAGCTTTTGTCGATGCAGATCGATTAGAAATGTCGAATATCGCGTTTTCCATGCTGTACGAGTGAATTTTCAATAAGCACTATTGCGACGCCTGGGAACTGAATCTTTAGCTGTTGTCGATGCAGGTCGATTGGAGATATCGAATATCGCGTTTTTCAAGCTCTACGAGTGAATTTTTAATAAGGACTATTGCGACGCCTGGGAACTGAATCTTTAGCTGTTGTCGATGCAGGTCGATTGGAGATGTCGAATATCGAGGTTTACAAGCTCAACGAGTGAATTTTCAATAAGAAGGACTATTGCGACGCCTGGGAACTGAATCTTTAGCTGTTGTCGATGCAGATCGATTGGAAATGTCGAATGTCGCATTTTTCATGCTATACGAGTGTATTTCTGATGATAAGGACGATTGCGACGCCTGGGAACTGAATCTGTAGCTGTTGTCGATGCAGATCGATTGGAAGTGTCGAATATCGCGTTTTCCATGCTATACGAGTGAATTTTCAATAAGCACTATTGCGACGCCCGGGAACTGAATCTTTAGCTGTTGTTGATGCAGATCGATTGGAAATGTCGAATATCGCATTTTCCATGCTATAGGAGTGTATTTTTGATAATAAAGAATATTGTGACGCCTGGGAACTGAATCCTTAGCTGTTGTTGATGCAGATCGATTGGAAATGTCGAATATCGCGTTTTCCAAGCTGAACGAGTGAATTTTCAATAAGGATTATTCCGACGCCTGGGAACTGAATCTTAACTGTTGTCGATGCAGGTCGATTGGAGATGTCGAATATCGAGGTTTCCAAGCTCAACGAGTGAATTTTCAATAAGAAGGACTATTGCGACGCCTGGGAACTGAATCTTTAGCTGCTGTCGATGCAGGTCGATTGGAGATGTCGAATATCGAGGTTTCCAAGCTCAACGAGTGAATTTTCAATAAGAAGGACTATTGCGACGCCTGGGAATTGAATCTTTAGCTGTTGTCCATGCAGATCGATTGGAAATGTCGAATGTCGCATTTTCCATGCTATACGAGTGTATTTGTGATAATAAGGACGATTGCGACGCCTGGGAACTGAATCTGTAGCTGTTGTCGATGCAGATCGATTGGAAATGTCGAATATCGCGTTTTCCAAGTTCTACGAGTGAATTTTCAATAAGAAGGACTATTGCGACGCCTGGGAACTGCATGTTCGGTTGTTGTCGATGCAGATCTTATTGGAAATGTCGAATATCGCGTTTTCCAAGCTCTACGAGTGAATTTTCAATAAGGACTATTGCGACGCCTGGGAACTGAATCTTTAGCTGTTGTTGATGCAGATCGATTGGAAATGTCGAATATCGCATTTTCCATGCTATACGAGTGTATTTTTGATAATAAAGACTATTGCGACGCCTGGGAACTGAATCTTTAGCTGTTGTCGATGCAGATCGATTGGAAATGTCGAATATCACGTTTTCCAAGCTATACGAGTGAATTTTCAATAAGGACTATTGCGACGCCTGGGAATTGAATCTTTAGCTGTTGTTGATGCAGATCGATTGGAAATGCCGAATATCGCGTTTTCCAAGCTCTACGAGTGAATTTTCAATAAGGACTATTGCGACGCCTGGGAACTGAATCTTTAGCTGTTGTCGATGCAGGTCGATTGGAGATGTGGAATATCGAGGTATCCAAGCTCAACGAGTGAATTTTCAATAAGAAGGACTATTGCGACGCCTGGGAACTGAATCGTTAGCTTTTGTCGATGCAGATCGATTGGAAATGTCGAATATCACGTTTTCCAAGCTCTACGAGTGAATTTTCAATAAGGACTATTGCGACGCCTGGGAATTGAATCTTTAGCTGCTGTTGATGCAGATCGATTGGAAATGCCGAATATCGCGTTTTCCAAGCTCTACGGTTGAATTTTCAATAAGGACTATTCCGACGCCTGGGAACTGAATCTTTAGCTGTTGTCGATGAAGGTCGATTGGAAATGTCGAATATCGCATTTTCCATGCTATAGGAGTGTATTTTTGATAATAAAGACTATTGCGACGACTGGGAACTGAATCTTTAGCTGTTGTCGATGCAGGTCGATTGGAGATGTCGAATATCGAGGCATCCAAGCTCAACGAGTGAATTTTCAATAAGAAGGACTATTGCGACGCCTGGGAACTGAATCTTTAGCTTTTGTCGATGTAGATCGATTAGAAATGTCGAATATCGCGTTTTCCATGCTGTACGAGTGAATTTTCAATAAGCACTATTGCGACGCCTGGGAACTGAATCTTTAGCTGTTGTCGATGCAGGTCGATTGGAGATGTCGAATATCGCGTTTTTCAAGCTCTACGAGTGAATTTTTAATAAGGACTATTGCGACGCCTGGGAACTGAATCTTTAGCTGTTGTCGATGCAGGTCGATTGGAGATGTCGAATATCGAGGCATCCAAGCTCAACGAGTGAATTTTCAATAAGAAGGACTATTGCGACGCCTGGGAACTGAATCTTTAGCTGTTGTCGATGCAGGTCGATTGGAGATGTCGAATATCGAGGTTTACAAGCTCAACGAGTGAATTTTCAATAAGAAGGACTATTGCGACGCCTGGGAACTGAATCTTTAGCTGTTGTCGATGCAGATCGATTGGAAATGTCGAATGTCGCATTTTTCATGCTATACGAGTGTATTTCTGATGATAAGGACGATTGCGACGCCTGGGAACTGAATCTGTAGCTGTTGTCGATGCAGATCGATTGGAAGTGTCGAATATCGCGTTTTCCATGCTATACGAGTGAATTTTCAATAAGCACTATTGCGACGCCCGGGAACTGAATCTTTAGCTGTTGTTGATGCAGATCGATTGGAAATGTCGAATATCGCATTTTCCATGCTATAGGAGTGTATTTTTGATAATAAAGAATATTGTGACGCCTGGGAACTGAATCCTTAGCTGTTGTTGATGCAGATCGATTGGAAATGTCGAATATCGCGTTTTCCAAGCTGAACGAGTGAATTTTCAATAAGGATTATTCCGACGCCTGGGAACTGAATCTTAACTGTTGTCGATGCAGGTCGATTGGAGATGTCGAATATCGAGGTTTCCAAGCTCAACGAGTGAATTTTCAATAAGAAGGACTATTGCGACGCCTGGGAACTGAATCTTTAGCTGCTGTCGATGCAGGTCGATTGGAGATGTCGAATATCGAGGTTTCCAAGCTCAACGAGTGAATTTTCAATAAGAAGGACTATTTTGCGACGCCTGGGAATTGAATCTTTAGCTGTTGTCCATGCAGATCGATTGGAAATGTCGAATGTCGCATTTTCCATGCTATACGAGTGTATTTGTGATAATAAGGACGATTGCGACGCCTGGGAACTGAATCTGTAGCTGTTGTCGATGCAGATCGATTGGAAATGTCGAATATCGCGTTTTCCAAGTTCTACGAGTGAATTTTCAATAAGAAGGACTATTGCGACGCCTGGGAACTGCATGTTTGGTTGTTGTCGATGCAGATCTTATTGGAAATGTCGAATATCGCGTTTTCCAAGCTCTACGAGTGAATTTTCAATAAGGACTATTGCGACGCCTGGGAACTGAATCTTTAGCTGTTGTTGATGCAGATCGATTGGAAATGTCGAATATCGCATTTTCCATGCTATACGAGTGTATTTTTGATAATAAAGACTATTGCGACGCCTGGGAACTGAATCTTTAGCTTTTGTCGATGCAGATCGATTAGCAATGTCGAATATCGCGTTTTCCATGCTGTACGAGTGAATTTTCAATAAGCACTATTGCGACGCCTGGGAACTGAATCTTTAGCTGTTGTCGATGCAGGTCGATTGGAGATGTCGAATATCGCGTTTTCCAAGCTCTACGAGTGAATTTCCAATAAGGACTATTGCGACGCCTGGGAACTGAATCTTCAGCTGTTGTCGATGCAGGTCGATTGGAGATGTCGAATATCGAGGCATCCAAGCTCAACGAGTGAATTTTCAATAAGAAGGACTATTGCGATGCCTGGGAACTGAATCTTTAGCTTTTGTCGATGCAGATCGATTAGAAATGTCGAATATCGCGTTTTCCTTGCTGTACGAGCGAATTTTCAATAAGCACTATTCCGACGCCTGGGAACTGAATCTTTAGCTGTTGTCGATGCAGGTCGATTGGAAATGTCGAATATCGCATTTTCCATGCTATAGGAGTGTATTTTTGATAATAAAGACTATTGTGACGCCTGGGAACTGAATCTTAACTGTTGTCGATGCAGGTCGATTGGAGATGTCGAATATCGAGGTTTCCAAGCTCAACGAGTGAATTTTCAATAAGAAGGACTATTGCGACGCCTGGGAACTGAATCTTTAGCTGCTGTCGATGCAGGTCGATTGGAGATGTCGAATATCGAGGTTTCCAAGCTCAACGTGTGAATTTTCAATAAGAAGGACTATTGCGACGCCTGGGAATTGAATCTTTAGCTGTTGTCCATGCAGATCGATTGGTAATGTCGAATGTCGCATTTTCCATGCTATACGAGTGTATTTTTGATAATAAGGACGATTGCGACGCGTGGGAACTGAATCTGTAGCTGTTGTCGATGCAGATCGATTGGAAATGTCGAATATCGCGTTTTCCAAGTTCTACGAGTGAATTTTCAATAAGAAGGACTATTGCGACGCCTGGGAACTGCATGTTTGGTTGTTGTCGATGCAGATCTTATTGGAAATGTCGAATATCGCGTTTTCCAAGCTCTACGAGTGAATTTTCAATAAGGACTATTGCGACGCCTGGGAACTGAATTTTTAGCTGTTGTTGATGCAGATCGATTGGAAATGTCGAATATCGCATTTTCCATGCTATACGAGTGTATTTTTGATAATAAAGACTATTGCGACGCCTGGGAACTGAATCTTTAGCTTTTGTCGATGCAGATCGATTAGCAATGTCGAATATCGCGTTTTCCATGCTGTACGAGTGAATTTTCAATAAGCACTATTGCGACGCCTGGGAACTGAATCTTTAGCTGTTGTCGATGCAGGTCGATTGGAGATGTCGAATATCGCGTTTTCCAAGCTCTACGAGTGAATTTCCAATAAGGACTATTGCGACGCCTGGGAACTGAATCTTCAGCTGTTGTCGATGCAGGTCGATTGGAGATGTCGAATATCGAGGCATCCAAGCTCAACGAGTGAATTTTCAATAAGAAGGACTATTGCGACGCCTGGGAACTGAATCTTTAGCTGTTGTCGATGCAGGTCGATTGGAGATGTCGAATATCGAGGTTTACAAGCTCAACGAGTGAATTTTCAATAAGAAGGACTATTGCGACGCCTGGGAACTGAATCTTTAGCTGTTGTCGATGCAGATCGATTGGAAATGTCGAATGTCGCATTTTTCATGCTATACGAGTGTATTTCTGATGATAAGGACGATTGCGACGCCTGGGAACTGAATCTGTAGCTGTTGTCGATGCAGATCGATTGGAAGTGTCGAATATCGCGTTTTCCAAGCTATACGAGTGAATTTTCAATAAGCACTATTGCGAGGCCCGGGAACTGAATCTTTAGCTGTTGTTGATGCAGATCGATTGGAAATGTCGAATATCGCATTTTTCATGCTATACGAGTGTATTTCTGATGATAAGGACGATTGCGACGCCTGGGAACTGAATCTGTAGCTGTTGTCGATGCAGATCGATTGGAAGTGTCGAATATCGCGTTTTCCAAGCTGTACGAGTGAATTTTCAATAAGGATTATTCCGACGCCTGGGAACTGAATCTTAACTGTTGTCGATGCAGGTCGATTGGAGATGTCGAATATCGAGGTTTCCAAGCTCAACGAGAGAATTTTCAATTTAGAAGGACTATTGCGACGCCTGGGAATTGAATCTTTAGCTGTTGTCCATGCAGATCGATTGGAAATGTTGAATGTCGCATTTTCCATGCTATACGAGTGTATTTGTGATAATAAGGACGATTGCGACGCCTGGGAACTGAATCTGTAGCTGTTGTCGATGCAGATCGATTGGAAATGTCGAATATCGCGTTTTCCAAGTTCTACGAGTGAATTTTCAATAAGAAGGACTATTGCGACGCCTGGGAACTGCATGTTTGGTTGTTGTCGATGCAGATCTTATTGGAAATGTCGAATATCGCGTTTTCCAAGCTCTACGAGTGAATTTTCAATAAGGACTATTGCGACGCCTGGGAACAGAATCTTTAGCTGTTGTTGATGCAGATCGATTGGAAATGTCGAATATCGCATTTTCCATGCTATACGAGTGTATTTTTGATAATAAAGACTATTGCGACGCCTGGGAACTGAATCTTTAGCTGTTGTCGATGCAGATAGATTGGAGATGTCGAATATCGAGGTATCCAAGCTCATCGAGTGAATTTTCAATAAGAAGGACTATTGCGATGCCTGGGAACTGAATCTTTAGTTTTTGTCGATGCAGATCGATTAGAAATGTCGAATATCGCGTTTTCCTTGCTGTACGAGTGAATTTTCAATAAGCACTATTCCGACGCCTGGGAACTGAATCTTTAGCTGTTGTCGATGCAGGTCGATTGGAAATGTCGAATATCGCATTTTCCATGCTATAGGAGTGTATTTTTGATAATAAAGACTATTGCGACGCCTGGGAATTGAATCTTTAGCTGTTGTCCATGCAGATCGATTGGAAATGTCGAATGTCGCATTTTCCATGCTATACGAGTGTATTTTTGATAATAAGGACGATTGCGACGCGTGGGAACTGAATCTGTAGCTGTTGTCGATGCAGATCGATTGGAAATGTCGAATATCGCGTTTTCCAAGTTCTACGAGTGAATTTTCAATAAGAAGGACTATTGCGATGCCTGGGAACTGAATCTTTAGTTTTTGTCGATGCAGATCGATTAGAAATGTCGAATATCGCGTTTTCCTTGCTGTACGAGTGAATTTTCAATAAGCACTATTCCGACGCCTGGGAACTGAATCTTTAGCTGTTGTCGATGCAGGTCGATTGGAAATGTCGAATATCGCATTTTCCATGCTATAGGAGTGTATTTTTGATAATAAAGACTATTGTGACGCCTGGGAACTGAATCCTTAGCTGTTGTTGATGCAGATCGATTGGAAATGTCGAATATCGCGTTTTCCAAGCTGAACGAGTGAATTTTCAATAAGGATTATTCCGACGCCTGGGAACTGAATCTTAACTGTTGTCGATGCAGGTCGATTGGAGATGTCGAATATCGAGGTTTCCAAGCTCAACGAGTGAATTTTCAATAAGAAGGACTATTGCGACGCCTGGGAACTGAATCTTTAGCTGCTGTCGATGCAGGTCGATTGGAGATGTCGAATATCGAGGTTTCCAAGCTCAACGTGTGAATTTTCAATAAGAAGGACTATTGCGACGCCTGGGAATTGAATCTTTAGCTGTTGTCGATGCAGGTCGATTGGAGATGTCGAATATCGCGTTTTCCAAGCTCTACGAGTGAATTTCCAATAAGGACTATTCCGACGCCTGGGAACTGAATCTTAACTGTTGTCGATGCAGGTCGATTGGAGATGTCGAGTATCGAGGTATCCAAGCTCAACGAGTGAATTTTCAATAAGAAGGACTATTGCGACGCCTGGGAACTGAATCGTTAGCTTTTGTCGATGCAGATCGATTAGAAATGTCGAATATCGCGTTTTCCATGCTGTACGAGTGAATTTTCAATAAGCACTATTGCGACGCCTGGGAACTGAATCTTTAGCTGTTGTCGATGCAGGTCGATTGGAGATGTCGAATATCGCGTTTTCCAAGCTCTACGAGTGAATTTCCAATAAGGACTATTGCGACGCCTGGGAACTGAATCTTCAGCTGTTGTCGATGCAGGTCGATTGGAGATGTCGAATATCGAGGCATCCAAGCTCAACGAGTGAATTTTCAATAAGAAGGACTATTGCGACGCCTGGGAACTGAATCTTTAGCTGTTGTCGATGCAGGTCGATTGGAGATGTCGAATATCGAGGTTTACAAGCTCAACGAGTGAATTTTCAATAAGAAGGACTATTGCGACGCCTGGGAACTGAATCTTTAGCTGTTGTCGATGCAGATCGATTGGAAATGTCGAATGTCGCATTTTTCATGCTATACGAGTGTATTTCTGATGATAAGGACGATTGCGACGCCTGGGAACTGAATCTGTAGCTGTTGTCGATGCAGATCGATTGGAAGTGTCGAATATCGCGTTTTCCAAGCTATACGAGTGAATTTTCAATAAGCATTATTGCGAGGCCCGGGAACTGAATCTTTAGCTGTTGTTGATGCAGATCGATTGGAAATGTCGAATATCGCATTTTTCATGCTATAAGAGTGTATTTCTGATGATAAGGACGATTGCGACGCCTGGGAACTGAATCTGTAGCTGTTGTCGATGCAGATCGATTGGAAGTGTCGAATATCGCGTTTTCCAAGCTGAACGAGTGAATTTTCAATAAGGATTATTCCGACGCCTGGGAACTGAATCTTAACTGTTGTCGATGCAGGTCGATTGGAGATGTCGAATATCGAGGTTTCCAAGCTCAACGAGAGAATTTTCAATAAGAAGGACTATTGCGACGCCTGGGAATTGAATCTTTAGCTGTTGTCCATGCAGATCGATTGGAAATGTTGAATGTCGCATTTTCCATGCTATACGAGTGTATTTGTGATAATAAGGACGATTGCGACGCCTGGGAACTGAATCTGTAGCTGTTGTCGATGCAGATCGATTGGAAATGTCGAATATCGCGTTTTCCAAGTTCTACGAGTGAATTTTCAATAAGAAGGACTATTGCGACGCCTGGGAACTGCATGTTTGGTTGTTGTCGATGCAGATCTTATTGGAAATGTCGAATATCGCGTTTTCCAAGCTCTACAAGTGAATTTTCAATAAGGACTATTGCGACGCCTGGGAACAGAATCTTTAGCTGTTGTTGATGCAGATCGATTGGAAATGTCGAATATCGCATTTTCCATGCTATACGAGTGTATTTTTGATAATAAAGACTATTGCGACGCCTGGGAACTGAATCTTTAGCTGTTGTCGATGCAGATAGATTGGAGATGTCGAATATCGAGGTATCCAAGCTCATCGAGTGAATTTTCAATAAGAAGGACTATTGCGATGCCTGGGAACTGAATCTTTAGTTTTTGTCGATGCAGATCGATTAGAAATGTCGAATATCGCGTTTTCCTTGCTGTACGAGTGAATTTTCAATAAGCACTATTCCGACGCCTGGGAACTGAATCTTTAGCTGTTGTCGATGCAGGTCGATTGGAAATGTCGAATATCGCATTTTCCATGCTATAGGAGTGTATTTTTGATAATAAAGACTATTGTGACGCCTGGGAACTGAATCCTTAGCTGTTGTTGATGCAGATCGATTGGAAATGTCGAATATCGCGTTTTCCAAGCTGAACGAGTGAATTTTCAATAAGGATTATTCCGACGCCTGGGAACTGAATCTTAACTGTTGTCGATGCAGGTCGATTGGAGATGTCGAATATCGAGGTTTCCAAGCTCAACGAGTGAATTTTCAATAAGAAGGACTATTGCGACGCCTGGGAACTGAATCTTTAGCTGCTGTCGATGCAGGTCGATTGGAGATGTCGAATATCGAGGTTTCCAAGCTCAACGTGTGAATTTTCAATAAGAAGGACTATTGCGACGCCTGGGAATTGAATCTTTAGCTGTTGTCGATGCAGGTCGATTGGAGATGTCGAATATCGCGTTTTCCAAGCTCTACGAGTGAATTTCCAATAAGGACTATTCCGACGCCTGGGAACTGAATCTTAACTGTTGTCGATGCAGGTCGATTGGAGATGTCGAGTATCGAGGTATCCAAGCTCAACGAGTGAATTTTCAATAAGAAGGACTATTGCGACGCCTGGGAACTGAATCGTTAGCTTTTGTCGATGCAGATCGATTAGAAATGTCGAATATCGCGTTTTCCATGCTGTACGAGTGAATTTTCAATAAGCACTATTGCGACGCCTGGGAACTGAATCTTTAGCTGTTGTCGATGCAGGTCGATTGGAGATGTCGAATATCGCGTTTTCCAAGCTCTACGAGTGAATTTCCAATAAGGACTATTGCGACGCCTGGGAACTGAATCTTCAGCTGTTGTCGATGCAGGTCGATTGGAGATGTCGAATATCGAGGCATCCAAGCTCAACGAGTGAATTTTCAATAAGAAGGACTATTGCGACGCCTGGGAACTGAATCTTTAGCTGTTGTCGATGCAGGTCGATTGGAGATGTCGAATATCGAGGTTTACAAGCTCAACGAGTGAATTTTCAATAAGAAGGACTATTGCGACGCCTGGGAACTGAATCTTTAGCTGTTGTCGATGCAGATCGATTGGAAATGTCGAATGTCGCATTTTTCATGCTATACGAGTGTATTTCTGATGATAAGGACGATTGCGACGCCTGGGAACTGAATCCTTAGCTGTTGTTGATGCAGATCGATTGGAAATGTCGAATATCGCGTTTTCCAAGCTGAACGAGTGAATTTTCAATAAGGATTATTCCGACGCCTGGGAACTGAATCTTAACTGTTGTCGATGCAGGTCGATTGGAGATGTCGAATATCGAGGTTTCCAAGCTATACGAGTGAATTTTCAATAAGCACTATTGCGAGGCCCGGGAACTGAATCTTTAGCTGTTGTTGATGCAGATCGATTGGAAATGTCGAATATCGCATTTTCCATGCTATAGGAGTGTATTTTTGATAATAAAGACTATTGTGACGCCTGGGAACTGAATCCTTAGCTGTTGTTGATGCAGATCGATTGGAAATGTCGAATATCGCGTTTTCCAAGCTGAACGAGTGAATTTTCAATAAGGATTATTCCGACGCCTGGGAACTGAATCTTAACTGTTGTCGATGCAGGTCGATTGGAGATGTCGAATATCGAGGTTTCCAAGCTCAACGAGTGAATTTTCAATAAGAAGGACTATTGCGGCGCCTGGGAACTGAATCTTTAGCTGCTGTCGATGCAGGTCGATTGGAGATGTCGAATATCGAGGTTTCCAAGCTCAACGTGTGAATTTTCAATAAGAAGGACTATTGCGACGCCTGGGAATTGAATCTTTAGCTGTTGTCCATGCAGATCGATTGGAAATGTCGAATGTCGCATTTTCCATGCTATACGAGTGTATTTTTGATAATAAGGACGATTGCGACGCCTGGGAACTGAATCTGTAGCTGTTGTCGATGCAGATCGATTGGAAATGTCGAATATCGCGTTTTCCAAGTTCTACGAGTGAATTTTCAATAAGAAGGACTATTGCGACGCCTGGGAACTGCATGTTTGGTTGTTGTCGATGCAGATCTTATTGGAAATGTCGAATATCGTGTTTTCCAAGCTCTACGAGTGAATTTTCAATAAGGACTATTGCGACGCCTGGGAACTGAATCTTTAGCTGTTGTTGATGCAGATCGATTGGAAATGTCGAATATCGCATTTTCCATGCTATACGAGTGTATTTTTGATAATAAAGACTATTGCGACGCCTGGGAACTGAATCTTTAGCTGTTGTCGATGCAGATCGATTGGAGATGTCGAATATCGAGGTATCCAAGCTCAACGAGTGAATTTTCAATAAGAAGGACTATTGCGACGCCTGGGAACTGAATCTTTAGCTTTTGTCGAAGCAGATCGATTAGAAATGTCGAAAATCGCGTTTTCCATGCTGTACGAGTGAATTTTCAATAAGCACTATTGCGACGCCTGGGAACTGAATCTTTAGCTGTTGTCGATGCAGGTCGATTGGAGATGTCGAATATCGCGTTTTCCAAGCTCTACGAGTGAATTTCCAATAAGGACTATTGCGACGCCTGGGAACTGAATCTTCAGCTGTTGTCGATGCAGGTCGATTGGAGATGTCGAATATCGAGGCATCCAAGCTCAACGAGTGAATTTTCAATAAGAAGGACTATTGCGACGCCTGGGAACTGAATCTTTAGCTGTTGTCGATGCAGGTCGATTGGAGATGTCGAATATCGAGGTTTACAAGCTCAACGAGTGAATTTTCAATAAGAAGGACTATTGCGACGCCTGGGAACTGAATCTTTAGCTGTTGTCGATGCAGATCGATTGGAAATGTCGAATGTCGCATTTTTCATGCTATACGAGTGTA
Source organism: Nomada flava (assembly GCA_951802745.1). NCBI lineage: Eukaryota > Metazoa > Arthropoda > Insecta > Hymenoptera > Apidae > Nomada > Nomada flava. Next base: position 770,916 of record OX637907.1, read on the forward strand.
TTTCTGATGATAAGGACGATTGCGACGCCTGGGAACTGAATCTGTAGCTGTTGTCGATGCAGATCGATTGGAAGTGTCGAATATCGCGTTTTCCAAGCTATACGAGTGAATTTTCAATAAGCACTATTGCGACGCCCGGGAACTGAATCTTTAGCTGTTGTTGATGCAGATCGATTGGAAATGTCGAAAATCGCATTTTCCATGCTATAGGAGTGTATTTTTGATAATAAAGACTATTGTGACGCCTGGGAACTGAATCCTTAGCTGTTGTTGATGCAGATCGATTGGAAATGTCGAATATCGCGTTTTCCAAGCTGAACGAGTGAATTTTCAATAAGGATTATTCCGACGCCTGGGAACTGAATCTTAACTGTTGTCGATGCAGGTCGATTGGAGATGTCGAATATCGAGGTTTCCAAGCTCAACGAGTGAATTTTCAATAAGAAGGACTATTGCGACGCCTGGGAACTGAATCTTTAGCTGCTGTCGATGCAGGTCGATTGGAGATGTCGAATATCGAGGTTTCCAAGCTCAACGTGTGAATTTTCAATAAGAAGGACTATTGCGACGCCTGGGAATTGAATCTTTAGCTGTTGTCCATGCAGATCGATTGGAAATTTCGAATGTCGCATTTTCCATGCTATACGAGTGTATTTTTGATAATAAGGACGATTGCGACGCCTGGGAACTGAATCTGTAGCTGTTGTCGATGCAGATCGATTGGAAATGTCGAATATCGCGTTTTCCAAGTTCTACGAGTGAATTTTCAATAAGGACTATTGCGACGCCTGGGAACTGAATCTTTAGCTGTTGTTGATGCAGATCGATTGGAAATGTCGAATATCGCATTTTCCATGCTATACGAGTGTATTTTTGATAATAAAGACTATTGCGACGCCTGGGAACTGAATCTTTAGCTGTTGTCGATGCAGATCGATTGGGGATGTCGAATATCGAGGTACCCAAGCTCAACGAGTGAATTTTCAATAAGAAGTACTATTGCGATGCCTGGGAACTGAATCTTTAGCTTTTGTCGATGCAGGTCGATTGGAAATGTCGAATATCGCATTTTCCATGCTATAGGAGTGTATTTTTGATAATAAAGACTATTGCGACGCCTGGGAACTGAATCTTTAGCTGTTGTTGATGCAGATCGCTTGGAAATGTCGAATATCGCATTTTCCATGCTATAGGAGTGTATTTTTGATAATAAAGACTATAGCGACGCCTGGGAACTGAATCTTTAGCTGCTGTCGATGCAGGTCGATTGGAGATGTCGAATATCGAGGTTTCCAAGCTCAACGAGTGAATTTTCAATAAGAAGGACTATTGCGACGCCTGGGAACTGAATCTTTAGCTGTTGTCGATGCAGGTTGATTGGAGATGTCGAATATCGAGGTTTCCAAGCTAAACAAATGAATTTTCAATAAGAAGGACTATTGCGACGCCTGGGAACTTAATCTTTAGCTGTTGCCGATGCAGATCGATTGGAAATGTCGAATATCGCATTTTCCATGCTATAGGGGTGTATTTTTGATAATAAAGACTATTGCGTCGCCTGGGAACTGAATCCTTAGCTGTTGTTGATGCAGATCGATTGGAAATGTCGAATATCGCGTTTTCCCAGCTGTACGAGTGAATTTTCAATAAGGATTATTCCGTCGCCTGGGAACTTAATCTTAACTGTTGTCGATGCAGGTCAATTGCAGATGTCGAATATCGAGGTTTCCAAGCTAAACAAGTGAATTTTCAATAAGAAGGACTATTGCGACGCCTGGGAACTGAATCTTTAGCTGTTGTCGATGCAGGTCGATTGGAGATGTCGAATATCGAGGTTTCCAAGCTCAACGAGTGAATTTTCAACAAGATGGACTATTGCGACGCCCGGGAACTGAATCTTTAGCTGTTGTCGATGCAGGTCGATTGGAGATGTCGAATATCGAGGTTTCCAAGCTCAACGAGTGAATTTTCAATAAGAAGGACTATTGCGACGCCTGGGAATTGAATCTTTAGCTGTTGTCGATGCAGATCGATTGGAAATGTCGAATGTCGCATTTTCCATGCTATACGAGTGTATTTTTGATAATAAGGACGATTGCGATGCCTGGGAACTGAATCTGTAGCTGTTGTCGATGCAGATCGATTGGAAATGACGAATATCGCGTTTTCCAAGCTCTACGAGTGAATTTTCAATAAGGACTATTGCGACGCCTGGGAACTGAATCTTTAGCTGTTGATGGTGCAGATCGATTGGAAATGTCGAATAACGCGTTTTCCAAGCTCTACGAGTGAATTTTCAATAAGAAGGACTATTGCGACGCCTGGGAACTGCATCTTTGGCTGTTGTCGATGCAGATCGATTGGAAATGTCGAATATCGCGTTTTCCAAGCTCTACGAGTGAATTTTCAATAAGGACTATTGCGACGCCTGGGAACTGAATCTTTAGCTGTTGTCGATGCAGGTCGATTGGAGATGTGGAATATCGAGGTATCCAAGCTCAACGAGTGAATTTTCAATAAGAAGGACTATTCCGACGCCTGGGAACTGAATCGTTAGCTTTTGTCGATGCAGATCGATTGGAAATGTCGAATATCACGTTTTCCAAGCTCTACGAGTGAATTTTCAATAAGGACTATTGCGACGCCTGGGAATTGAATCTTTAGCTGCTGTTGATGCAGATCGATTGGAAATGCCGAATATCGCGTTTTCCAAGCTCTACGGTTGAATTTTCAATAAGGACTATTCCGACGCCTGGGAACTGAATCTTTAGCTGTTGTCGATGAAGGTCGATTGGAAATGTCGAATATCGCATTTTCCATGCTATAGGAGTGTATTTTTGATAATAAAGACTATTGCGACGACTGGGAACTGAATCTTTAGCTGTTGTCGATGCAGGTCGAATGGAGATGTCGAATATCGAGGCATCCATGCTCAACGAGTGAATTTTCAATAAGAAGGACTATTGCGACGCCTGGGAACTGAATCTTTAGCTTTTGTCGATGCAGATCGATTAGAAATGTCGAATATCGCGTTTTCCATGCTGTACGAGTGAATTTTCTATAAGCACTATTGCGACGCCTGGGAACTGAATCTTTAGCTGTTGTCGATGCAGGTCGATTGGAGATGTCGAATATCGAGGTTTACAAGCTCAACGAGTGAATTATCAATAAGAAGGACTATTGCGATGCCTGGGAACTGAATCTTTAGCTTTTGTCGATGCAGATCGATTAGAAATGTCGAATATCGCGTTTTCCATGCTGTACGAGTGAATTTTCTATAAGCACTATTGCGACGCCTGGGAACTGAATCTGTAGCTGTTGTCGATGCAGATCGATTGGAAATGTCGAATGTCGCATTTTTCATGCTATACGAGTGTATTTCTGATGATAAGGACGATTGCGACGCCTGGGAACTGAATCTGTAGCTGTTGTCGATGCAGATCGATTGGAAGTGTCGAATATCGCGTTTTCCAAGCTATACGAGTGAATTTTCAATAAGCACTATTGCGACGCCTGGGAACTGAATCTTTAGCTGTTGATGGTGCAGATCGATTGGAAATGTCGAATAACGCGTTTTCCAAGCTCTACGAGTGAATTTTCAATAAGAAGGACTATTGCGACGCCTGGGAACTGCATCTTTGGCTGTTGTCGATGCAGATCGATTGGAAATGTCGAATATCGCGTTTTCCAAGCTCTACGAGTGAATTTTCAATAAGGACTATTGCGACGCCTGGGAACTGAATCTTTAGCTGTTGTCGATGCAGGTCGATTGGAGATGTGGAATATCGAGGTATCCAAGCTCAACGAGTGAATTTTCAATAAGAAGGACTATTCCGACGCCTGGGAACTGAATCGTTAGCTTTTGTCGATGCAGATCGATTGGAAATGTCGAATATCACGTTTTCCAAGCTCTACGAGTGAATTTTCAATAAGGACTATTGGGACGCCTGGGAATTGAATCTTTAGCTGCTGTTGATGCAGATCGATTGGAAATGCCGAATATCGCGTTTTCCAAGCTCTACGGTTGAATTTTCAATAAGGACTATTCCGACGCCTGGGAACTGAATCTTTAGCTGTTGTCGATGAAGGTCGATTGGAAATGTCGAATATCGCATTTTCCATGCTATAGGAGTGTATTTTTGATAATAAAGACTATTGCGACGACTGGGAACTGAATCTATAGCTGTTGTCGATGCAGGTCGAATGGAGATGTCGAATATCGAGGCATCCATGCTCAACGAGTGAATTTTCAATAAGAAGGACTATTGCGACGCCTGGGAACTGAATCTTTAGCTTTTGTCGATGCAGATCGATTAGAAATGTCGAATATCGCGTTTTCCATGCTGTACGAGTGAATTTTCTATAAGCACTATTGCGACGCCTGGGAACTGAATCTTTAGCTGTTGTCGATGCAGGTCGATTGGAGATGTCGAATATCGAGGTTTACAAGCTCAACGAGTGAATTATCAATAAGAAGGACTATTGCGATGCCTGGGAACTGAATCTTTAGCTTTTGTCGATGCAGATCGATTAGAAATGTCGAATATCGCGTTTTCCATGCTGTACGAGTGAATTTTCTATAAGCACTATTGCGACGCCTGGGAACTGAATCTGTAGCTGTTGTCGATGCAGATCGATTGGAAATGTCGAATGTCGCATTTTTCATGCTATACGAGTGTATTTCTGATGATAAGGACGATTGCGACGCCTGGGAACTGAATCTGTAGCTGTTGTCGATGCAGATCGATTGGAAGTGTCGAATATCGCGTTTTCCAAGCTATACGAGTGAATTTTCAATAAGCACTATTGCGACGCCCGGGAACTGAATCTTTAGCTGTTGTTGATGCAGATCGATTGGAAATGTCGAATATCGCATTTTCCATGCTATACGAGTGTATTTTTGATAATAAAGACTATTGCGACGCCTGGGAACTGAATCTTTAGCTGTTGTCGATGCAGATCGATTGGAAATGTCGAATATCGAGGTATCCAAGCTCAACGAGTGAATTTTCAATAAGAAGGACTATTGCGATGCCTGGGAACTGAATCTTTAGCTTTTGTCGATGCAGATCGATTAGAAATGTCGAATATCGCGTTTTCCTTGCTGTACGAGTGAATTTTCAATAAGCACTATTCCGACGCCTGGGTAATGAATCTTTAGCTGTTGTCGATGCAGGTCGATTGGAAATGTCGAATATCGCATTTTCCATGCTATAGGAGTGTATTTTTGATAATAAAGACTATTGCGACGCCTGGGAACTGAATCTTTAGCTGCTGTCGATGCAGGTCGATTGGAGATGTCGAATATCGAGGTTTCCAAGCTCAACGAGTGAATTTTCAATAAGAAGGACTATTGCGACGCCTGGGAACTGAATCTTTAGCTGTTGTCGATGCAGGTTGATTGGAGATGTCGAATATCGAGGTTTCCAAGCTAAACAAGTGAATTTTCAATAAGAAGGACTATTGCGACGCCTGGGAACTCAATCTTTAGCTGTTGCCGATGCAGATCGATTGGAAATGTCGAATATCGCGTTTTCCAAGCTCTACGGTTGAATTTTCAATAAGGACTATTCCGACGCCTGGGAACTGAATCTTTAGCTGTTGTCGATGAAGGTCGATTGGAAATGTCGAATAACGCGTTTTCCAAGCTCTACGAGTGAATTTTCAATAAGAAGGACTATTGCGACGCCTGGGAACTGCATCTTTAGCTGTTGTCGATGCAGGTTGATTGGAGATGTCGAATATCGAGGTTTCCAAGCTAAACAAGTGAATTTTCAATAAGAAGAACTATTGCGACGCCTGGGAACTGAATCTTTAGCTGTTGTCGATGCAGGTCGATTGGAGATGTCGAATATCGAGGTTTCCAAGCTCAACGAGTGAATTTTCAATAAGAAGGACTATTGCGACGCCTGGGAATTGAATCTTTAGCTGTTGTCGATGCAGATCGATTGGAAATGTCGAATGTCGTATTTTCCATGCTATACGAGTGTATTTTTGATAATAAGGACGATTGCGACGCCTGGGAACTGAATCTTTAGCTGTTGTCGATACAGGTCGATTGGAGATGTGGAATATCGAGGTATCCAAGCTCAACGAATGAATTTTCAATAAGAAGGACTATTGCGACGCCTGGGAACTGAATCGTTAGCTTTTGTCGATGCAGATCGATTGGAAATGTCGAATATCACGTTTTCCAAGCTCTACGAGTGAATTTTCAATAAGGACTATTGCGACGCCTGGGAATTAAATCTTTTGCTGCTGTTGATGCAGATCGATTGGAAATGCCGAATATCGCGTTTTCCAAGCTCTACGGTTGAATTTTCAATAAGGACTATTCCGACGCCTGGGAACTGAATCTTTAGCTGTTGTCGATGAAGGTCGATTGGAAATGTCGAATATCGCATTTTCCATGCTATAGGAGTGTATTTTTGATAATAAAGACTATTGCGACGCCTGCGAACTGCATCTTTAGCTGTTGTTGATGCAGATCGCTTGGAAATGTCGAATATCGCATTTTCCATGCTATAGGAGTGTATTTTTGATAATAAAGACTATTGCGACGACTGGGAACTGAATCTTTAGCTGTTGTCGATGCAGGTCGATTGGAGATGTCGAATATCGAGGCATCCAAGCTCAACGAGTGAATTTCAATAAGAAGGACTATTGCGACGCCTGGGAACTGAATCTTTAGCTTTTGTCGATGAAGATCGATTAGAAATGTCGAATATCGCGTTTTCCATGCTGCACGAGTGAATTTTCAATAAGCACTATTGCGACGCCTGGGAACTGAATCTTTAGCTGTTGTCGGTGCAGGTCGATTGGAGATGTCGAATATCGCGTTTTCCAAGCTCTACGAGTGAATTTTCAATAAGGACTATTGCGACGCCTGGGAACTGAATCTATAGCTGTTGTCGATGCAGGTCGATTGGAGATGTCGAATATCGAGGCATCCAAGCTCAACGAGTGAATTTTCAATAAGATGGACTATTGCGACGCCTGGGAACTGAATCTTTAGCTGTTGTCGATGCAGGTCGATTGGAGATGTCGAATATCGAGGTTTACAAGCTCAACGAGTGAATTTTCAATAAGAAGGACTATTGCGACGCCTGGGAACTGAATCTTTAGCTGTTGTCGATGCAGATCGATTGGAAATGTCGAATGTCGCATTTTTCATGCTATGCGAGTGTATTTCTGATGATAAGGACGATTGCGACGCCCGGGAACTGAATCTGTAGCTGTTGTCGATGCAGATCGATTGGAAGTGTCGAATATCGCGTTTTCCAAGCTATACGAGTGAATTTTCAATAAGCACTATTGCGACGCCCGGGAACTGAATCTTTAGCTGTTGTTGATGCAGATCGATTGGAAATGTCGAATATCGCATTTTCCATGCTATAGGAGTGTATTTTTGATAATAAAGACTATTGTGACGCCTGGGAACTGAATCCTTAGCTGTTGTTGATGCAGATCGATTGGAAATGTCGAATATCGCGTTTTCCAAGCTGAACGAGTGAATTTTCAATAAGGATTATTCCGACGCCTGGGAACTGAATCTTAACTGTTGTCGATGCAGGTCGATTGGAGATGTCGAATATCGAGGTTTCCAAGCTCAACGAATGAATTTTCAATAAGAAGGACTATTGCGACGCCTGGGAACTGAATCTTTAGCTGCTGTCGATGCAGGTCGATTGGAGATGTCGAATATCGAGGTTTCCAAGCTCAACGACTGAATTTTCAATAAGAAGGACTATTGCGACGCCTGGGAATTGAATCTTTAGCTGTTGTCCATGCAGATCGATTGGAAATGTCGAATGTCGCATTTTCCATGCTATACGAGTGTATTTGTGATAATAAGGACGATTGCGACGCCTGGGAACTGAATCTGTAGCTGTTGTCGATGCAGATCGATTGGAAATGACGAATATCGCGTTTTCCAAGATCTACGAGTGAATTTTCAATAAGGACTATTGCGACGCCTGGGAACTGAATCTTTAGCTGTTGTCGATGCAGGTCGATTGGAGATGTCGAATATCGAGGTATCCAAGCTCAACGAGTGAATTTTCAATAATAAGGACTATTGCGACGCCTGGGAATTGAATCTTTAGCTGTTGTTGATGCAGATCGATTGGTAATGACGAATATCGCGTTTTCCAAGCTCTACGAGTGAATTTTCAATAAGGACTATTGCGACGCCTGGGAACTGAATCTTTAGCTGTTGTTGGTGCAGATCGATTGGAAATGTCGAATAACGCGTTTTCCGAGCTCTACGAGTGAATTTTCAATAAGAAGGACTATTGCGACGCCTGGGAACTGCATCTTTGGCTGTTGTCGATGCAGATCGATTGGAAATGTCGAATATCACGTTTTCCAAGCTATACGAGTGAATTTTCAATAAGGACTATTGCGACGCCTGGGAATTGAATCTTTAGCTGTTGTTGATGCAGATCGATTGGAAATGCCGAATATCGCGTTTTCCAAGCTCTACGAGTGAATTTTCAATAAGGACTATTGCGACGCCTGGGAACTGAATCTTTAGCTGTTGTCGATGCAGGTCGATTGGAGATGTGGAATATCGAGGTATCCAAGCTCAACGAGTGAATTTTCAATAAGAGGGACTATTGCGACGCCTGGGAACTGAATCTTTAGCTTTTGTCGATGCAGATCGATTGGAAATGTCGAATATCACGTTTTCCAAGCTCTACGAGTGAATTTTCAATAAGGACTATTGCGACGCCTGGGAATTGAATCTTTAGCTGCTGTTGATGCAGATCGATTGGAAATGCCGAATATCGCGTTTTCCAAGCTCTACGAGTGAATTTTCAATAAGGACTATTGCGACGCCTGGGAACTGAATCTTTAGCTGTTGTCGATGCAGGTCGATTGGAGATGTCGAATATCGAGGTATCCAAGCTCAACGAGTGAATTTTCAATAAGAAGGACTATTGCGACGCCTGGGAATTGAATCTTTAGCTGTTGTTGATGCAGATCGATTGGAAATGCCGAATATCGCGTTTTCCAAGCTCTACGAGTGAAATTTCAATAAGGACAATTGCGACGCCTGGGAACTGAATCTTTAGCTGTTGTCGATGCAGGTCGATTGGAAATGTCGAATGTCGCATTTTCCATGCTATACGAGTGTATTTTTGATAATAAGGACGATTGCGATGCCTGGGAACTGAATCTGTAGCTGTTGTCGATGCAGATCGATTGGAAATGACGAATATCGCGTTTTCCAAGTTCTACGAGTGAATTTTCAATAAGAAGGACTATTGCGACGCTTGGGAACTGCATCTTTGGCTGTTGTCGATGCAGATCGATTGGAAATGTCGAATATCGCGTTTTCCAAGCTCTACGAGTGAATTTTCAATAAGGACTATTGCGACGCCTGGGAACTGAATCTTTAGCTGTTGCCGATGCAGATCGATTGGAAATGTCGAATATCGCGTTTTCCAAGCTCTACGGTTGAATTTTCAATAAGGACTATTCCGACGCCTGGGAACTGAATCTTTAGCTGTTGTCGATGAAGGTCGATTGGAAATGTCGAATAACGCGTTTTCCAAGCTCTACGAGTGAATTTTCAATAAGAAGGACTATTGCGACGCCTGGGAACTGCATCTTTAGCTGTTGTCGATGCAGGTTGATTGGAGATGTCGAATATCGAGGTTTCCAAGCTAAACAAGTGAATTTTCAATAAGAAGAACTATTGCGACGCCTGGGAACTGAATCTTTAGCTGTTGTCGATGCAGGTCGATTGGAGATGTCGAATATCGAGGTTTCCAAGCTCAACGAGTGAATTTTCAATAAGAAGGACTATTGCGACGCCTGGGAATTGAATCTTTAGCTGTTGTCGATGCAGATCGATTGGAAATGTCGAATGTCGTATTTTCCATGCTATACGAGTGTATTTTTGATAATAAGGACGATTGCGACGCCTGGGAACTGAATCTGTAGCTGTTGTCGATGCAGATCGATTGGAAATGACGAATATCGCGTTTTCCAAGTTCTACGAGTGAATTTTCAATAAGAAGGACTATTGCGACGCTTGGGAACTGCATCTTTGGCTGTTGTCGATGCAGATCGATTGGAAATGTCGAATATCGCGTTTTCCAAGCTCTACGAGTGAATTTTCAATAAGGACTATTGCGACGCCTGGGAACTGAATCTTTAGCTGTTGATGGTGCAGATCGATTGGAAATGTCGAATAACGCGTTTTCCAAGCTCTACGAGTGAATTTTCAATAAGAAGGACTATTGCGACGCCTGGGAACTGCATCTTTGGCTGTTGTCGATGCAGATCGAATGGAAATGTCGAATATCACGTTTTCCAAGCTATACGAGTGAATTTTCAATAAGGACTATTGCGACGCCTGGGAACTGAATCTTTAGCTGTTGTCGATGCAGGTCGATTGGAGATGTCGAATATCGAGGTTTACAAGCTCAACGAGTGAATTTTCAATAAGAAGGACTATTGCGACGCCTGGGAACTGAATCTTTAGCTGTTGTCGATGCAGATCGATTGGAAATGTCGAATGTCGCATTTTCCATGCTATACGAGTGTATTTTTGATAATAAGGACGATTGCGACGCCTGGGAACTGAATCTGTAGCTGTTGTCGATGCAGATCGATTGGAAATGACGAATATCGCGTTTTCCAAGTTCTACGAGTGAATTTTCAATCAGAAGGACTATTGCGACGCTTGGGAATTGAATCATTAGCTGTTGTTGATGCAGATCGATTGGAAATGCCGAATATCGCGTTTTCCAAGCTCTACGAGTGAATTTTCAATAAGGACTATTGCGACGCCTGGGAACTGAATCTTTAGCTGTTGTCGATACAGGTCGATTGGAGATGTGGAATATCGAGGTATCCAAGCTCAACGAATGAATTTTCAATAAGAAGGACTATTGCGACGCCTGGGAACTGAATCGTTAGCTTTTGTCGATGCAGATCGATTGGAAATGTCGAATATCACGTTTTCCAAGCTCTACGAGTGAATTTTCAATAAGGACTATTGCGACGCCTGGGAATTAAATCTTTTGCTGCTGTTGATGCAGATCGATTGGAAATGCCGAATATCGCGTTTTCCAAGCTCTACGGTTGAATTTTCAATAAGGACTATTCCGACGCCTGGGAACTGAATCTTTAGCTGTTGTCGATGAAGGTCGATTGGAAATGTCGAATATCGCATTTTCCATGCTATAGGAGTGTATTTTTGATAATAAAGACTATTGCGACGCCTGCGAACTGCATCTTTAGCTGTTGTTGATGCAGATCGCTTGGAAATGTCGAATATCGCATTTTCCATGCTATAGGAGTGTATTTTTGATAATAAAGACTATTGCGACGACTGGGAACTGAATCTTTAGCTGTTGTCGATGCAGGTCGATTGGAGATGTCGAATATCGAGGCATCCAAGCTCAACGAGTGAATTTCAATAAGAAGGACTATTGCGACGCCTGGGAACTGAATCTTTAGCTTTTGTCGATGAAGATCGATTAGAAATGTCGAATATCGCGTTTTCCATGCTGCACGAGTGAATTTTCAATAAGCACTATTGCGACGCCTGGGAACTGAATCTTTAGCTGTTGTCGGTGCAGGTCGATTGGAGATGTCGAATATCGCGTTTTCCAAGCTCTACGAGTGAATTTTCAATAAGGACTATTGCGACGCCTGGGAACTGAATCTATAGCTGTTGTCGATGCAGGTCGATTGGAGATGTCGAATATCGAGGCATCCAAGCTCAACGAGTGAATTTTCAATAAGATGGACTATTGCGACGCCTGGGAACTGAATCTTTAGCTGTTGTCGATGCAGGTCGATTGGAGATGTCGAATATCGAGGTTTACAAGCTCAACGAGTGAATTTTCAATAAGAAGGACTATTGCGACGCCTGGGAACTGAATCTTTAGCTGTTGTCGATGCAGATCGATTGGAAATGTCGAATGTCGCATTTTTCATGCTATGCGAGTGTATTTCTGATGATAAGGACGATTGCGACGCCCGGGAACTGAATCTGTAGCTGTTGTCGATGCAGATCGATTGGAAGTGTCGAATATCGCGTTTTCCAAGCTATACGAGTGAATTTTCAATAAGCACTATTGCGACGCCCGGGAACTGAATCTTTAGCTGTTGTTGATGCAGATCGATTGGAAATGTCGAATATCGCATTTTCCATGCTATAGGAGTGTATTTTTGATAATAAAGACTATTGTGACGCCTGGGAACTGAATCCTTAGCTGTTGTTGATGCAGATCGATTGGAAATGTCGAATATCGCGTTTTCCAAGCTGAACGAGTGAATTTTCAATAAGGATTATTCCGACGCCTGGGAACTGAATCTTAACTGTTGTCGATGCAGGTCGATTGGAGATGTCGAATATCGAGGTTTCCAAGCTCAACGAATGAATTTTCAATAAGAAGGACTATTGCGACGCCTGGGAACTGAATCTTTAGCTGCTGTCGATGCAGGTCGATTGGAGATGTCGAATATCGAGGTTTCCAAGCTCAACGACTGAATTTTCAATAAGAAGGACTATTGCGACGCCTGGGAATTGAATCTTTAGCTGTTGTCCATGCAGATCGATTGGAAATGTCGAATGTCGCATTTTCCATGCTATACGAGTGTATTTGTGATAATAAGGACGATTGCGACGCCTGGGAACTGAATCTGTAGCTGTTGTCGATGCAGATCGATTGGAAATGACGAATATCGCGTTTTCCAAGATCTACGAGTGAATTTTCAATAAGGACTATTGCGACGCCTGGGAACTGAATCTTTAGCTGTTGTCGATGCAGGTCGATTGGAGATGTCGAATATCGAGGTATCCAAGCTCAACGAGTGAATTTTCAATAATAAGGACTATTGCGACGCCTGGGAATTGAATCTTTAGCTGTTGTTGATGCAGATCGATTGGTAATGACGAATATCGCGTTTTCCAAGCTCTACGAGTGAATTTTCAATAAGGACTATTGCGACGCCTGGGAACTGAATCTTTAGCTGTTGTTGGTGCAGATCGATTGGAAATGTCGAATAACGCGTTTTCCGAGCTCTACGAGTGAATTTTCAATAAGAAGGACTATTGCGACGCCTGGGAACTGCATCTTTGGCTGTTGTCGATGCAGATCGATTGGAAATGTCGAATATCACGTTTTCCAAGCTATACGAGTGAATTTTCAATAAGGACTATTGCGACGCCTGGGAATTGAATCTTTAGCTGTTGTTGATGCAGATCGATTGGAAATGCCGAATATCGCGTTTTCCAAGCTCTACGAGTGAATTTTCAATAAGGACTATTGCGACGCCTGGGAACTGAATCTTTAGCTGTTGTCGATGCAGGTCGATTGGAGATGTGGAATATCGAGGTATCCAAGCTCAACGAGTGAATTTTCAATAAGAGGGACTATTGCGACGCCTGGGAACTGAATCTTTAGCTTTTGTCGATGCAGATCGATTGGAAATGTCGAATATCACGTTTTCCAAGCTCTACGAGTGAATTTTCAATAAGGACTATTGCGACGCCTGGGAATTGAATCTTTAGCTGCTGTTGATGCAGATCGATTGGAAATGCCGAATATCGCGTTTTCCAAGCTCTACGAGTGAATTTTCAATAAGGACTATTGCGACGCCTGGGAACTGAATCTTTAGCTGTTGTCGATGCAGGTCGATTGGAGATGTCGAATATCGAGGTATCCAAGCTCAACGAGTGAATTTTCAATAAGAAGGACTATTGCGACGCCTGGGAATTGAATCTTTAGCTGTTGTTGATGCAGATCGATTGGAAATGCCGAATATCGCGTTTTCCAAGCTCTACGAGTGAAATTTCAATAAGGACAATTGCGACGCCTGGGAACTGAATCTTTAGCTGTTGTCGATGCAGGTCGATTGGAAATGTCGAATGTCGCATTTTCCATGCTATACGAGTGTATTTTTGATAATAAGGACGATTGCGATGCCTGGGAACTGAATCTGTAGCTGTTGTCGATGCAGATCGATTGGAAATGACGAATATCGCGTTTTCCAAGTTCTACGAGTGAATTTTCAATAAGAAGGACTATTGCGACGCTTGGGAACTGCATCTTTGGCTGTTGTCGATGCAGATCGATTGGAAATGTCGAATATCGCGTTTTCCAAGCTCTACGAGTGAATTTTCAATAAGGACTATTGCGACGCCTGGGAACTGAATCTTTAGCTGTTGTTGGTGCAGATCGATTGGAAATGTCGAATAACGCGTTTTCCGAGCTCTACGAGTGAATTTTCAATAAGAAGGATTATTGCGACGCCTGGGAACTGCATCTTTGGCTGTTGTCGATGCAGGTCGATTGGAGATGTCGAATATCGAGGTTTACAAGCTCAACGAGTGAATTTTCAATAAGAAGGACTATTGCGACGCCTGGGAACTGAATCTTTAGCTGTTGTCGATGCAGATCGATTGGAAATGTCGAATGTCGCATTTTTCATGCTATACGAGTGTATTTCTGATGATAAGGACGATTGCGACGCCTGGGAACTGAATCTTTAGCTGTTGTTGATGCAGATCGATTGGAAATGTCGAATATCGCATTTTCCATGCTATAGGAGTGTATTTTTGATAATAAAGACTATTGTGACGCCTGGGAACTGAATCCCTAGCTGTTGTTGATGCAGATCGGTTGGAAATGTCGAATATCGCGTTTTCCAAGCTCTACGAGTGAATTTTCAATAAGGACTATTGCGACGCCTGGGAATTGAATCTTTAGCTGCTGTTGATGCAGATCGATTGGAAATGCCGAATATCGCGTTTTCCAAGCTCTACGAGTGAATTTTCAATAAGGACTATTGCGACGCCTGGGAACTGAATCTTTAGCTGTTGTCGATGCAGGTCGATTGGAGATGTCGAATATCGAGGTATCCAAGCTCAACGAGTGAATTTTCAATAAGAAGGACTATTGCGACGCCTGGGAATTGAATCTTAAGCTGTTGTTGATGCAGATCGATTGGAAATGCCGAATATCGCGTTTTCCAAGCTCTACGAGTGATTTTTCAATAAGGACTATTGCGACGCCTGGGAACTGAATCTTTAGCTGTTGTCGATGCAGGTCGATTGGAGATGTGGAATATCGAGGTATCCAAGCTCAACGAGTGAATTTTCAATAAGAAGGACTATTGCGACGCCTGGGAATTGAATCTTTAGCTGCTGTTGATGCAGATCGATTGGAAATGCCGAATATCGCGTTTTCCAAGCTCTACGGTTGAATTTTCAATAAGGACTATTCCGACGCCTGGGAACTGAATCTTTAGCTGTTGTCGATGAAGGTCGATTGGAAATGTCGAATATCGCATTTTCCATGCTATAGGAGTGTATTTTTGATAATAAAGACTATTGCGACGCCTGGGAACTGAATCTTTAGCTGTTGTCGATGCAGGTCGATTGGAGATGTCGAATATCGAGGCATCCAAGCTCAACGAGTGAATTTTCAATAAGAAGGACTATTGCGACGCCTGGGAACTGAATCTTTAGCTTTTGTCGATGCAGATCGATTAGAAATGTCGAATATCGCGTTTTCCATGCTGTACGAGTGAATTTTCAATAAGCACTATTGCGACGCCTGGGAACTGAATCTTTAGCTGTTGTCGATGCAGGTCGATTGGAGATGTCGAATATCGCTTTTTCCAAGCTCTACGAGTGAATTTTCAATAAGGACTATTGCGACGCCTGGGAACTGAATCTTTAGCTGTTGTCGATGCAGGTCGATTGGAGATGTCGAATATCGAGGCATCCAAGCTCAACGAGTGAATTTTCAATAAGAAGGACTATTGCGACGCCTGGGAACTGAATCTATAGCTGTTGTCGATGCAGATCGATTGGAAATGTCGAATGTCGCATTTTTCATGCTATACGAGTGTATTTCTGATGATAAGGACGATTGCGACGCCTGGGAACTGAATCTTTAGCTGTTGAGGATGCAGATCGATTGGAAATGTCGAATATCGCATTTTCCATGCTGTAGGAGTGTATTTTTGATAATAAAGACTATTGTGACGCCTGGGAACTGAATCCTTAGCTGTTGTTGATGCAGATCGATTGGAAATGTCGAATATCGCGTTTTCCAAGCTGAACGAGTGAATTTTCAATAAGGATTATTCCGACGCCTGGGAACTGAATCTTAACTGTTGTCGATGCAGGTCGATTGGAGATGTCGAATATCGAGGTTTCCAAGCTCAACGAGTGAATTTTCAATAAGAAGGACTATTGCGACGCCTGGGAACTGAATCTATAGCTGCTGTCGATGCAGGTCGATTGGAGATGTCGAATATCGAGGTTTCCAAGCTCAACGACTGAATTTTCAATAAGAAGGACTATTGCGACGCCTGGGAATTGAATCTTTAGCTGTTGTCCATGCAGATCGATTGGAAATGTCGAATGTCGCATTTTCCATGCTATACGAGTGTATTTGTGATAATAAGGACGATTGCGACGCCTGGGAACTGAATCTGTAGCTGTTGTCGATGCAGATCGATTGGAAATGTCGAATATCGCGTTTTCCAAGTTCTACGAGTGAATTTTCAATAAGAAGGACTATTGCGACGCCTGGGAACTGCATGTTTGGTTGTTGTCGATGCAGATCTTATTGGAAATGTCGAATATCGCGTTTTCCAAGCTCTACGAGTGAATTTTCAATAAGGACTATTGCGACGCCTGGGAACTGAATCTTTAGCTGTTGTTGATGCAGATCGATTGGAAATGTCGAATATCGCATTTTCCATGCTATACGAGTGTATTTTTGATAATAAAGACTATTGCGACGCCTGGGAACTGAATCTTTAGCTGTTGTCGATGCAGATCGATTCGAGATGTCGAATATCGAGGTATCCAAGCTCAACGAGTGAATTTTCAATAAGAAGGACTATTGCGATGCCTGGGAACTGAATCTTTAGCTTTTGTCGATGCAGATCGATTAGAAATGTCGAATATCGCGTTTTCCTTGCTGTACGAGTGAATTTTCAATAAGCACTATTCCGACGCCTGGGAACTGAATCTTTAGCTGTTGTCGATGCAGGTCGATTGGAAATGTCGAATATCGCATTTTCCATGCTATAGGAGTGTATTTTTGATAATAAAGACTATTGCGACGCCTGGGAACTGAATCTTTAGCTGCTGTCGATGCAGGTCGATTGGAGATGTCGAATATCGAGGTTTCCAAGCTCAACGAGTGAATTTTCAATAAGAAGGACTATTGCGACGCCTGGGAACTGAATCTTTAGCTGTTGTCGATGCAGGTCGATTGGAGATGTCGAATATCGAGGTATCCAAGCTCAACGAGTGAATTTTCAATAAGAAGGACTATTGCGACGCCTGGGAATTGAATCTTTAGCTGTTGTTGATGCAGATCGATTGGAAATGCCGAATATCGCGTTTTCCAAGCTCTACGAGTGATTTTTCAATAAGGACTATTGCGACGCCTGGGAACTGAATCTTTAGCTGTTGTCGATGAAGGTCGATTGGAAATGTCGAGTATCGCATTTTCCATGCTATAGGAGTGTATTTTTGATAATAAAGACTATTGCGACGACTGGGAACTGAATCTTTAGCTGTTGTCGATGCAGATCTATTGGAAATGTCGAATATCGTGTTTTCCAAGCTATACGAGTGAATTTTCAATAAGGATTATTCCGACGCCTGGGAACTGAATCTTAACTGTTGTCGATGCAGGTCAATTGCAGATGTCGAATATCGAGGTTTCCAAGCTAAACAAGTGAATTTTCAATAAGAAGGACTATTGCGACGCCTGGGAACTGAATCTTTAGCTGTTGTCGATGCAGATCGATTGGAAATGACGAGTATCGCGTTTTCCAAGTTCTACGAGTGAATTTTCAATAAGGACTATTGCGACGCCTGGGAACTGAATCTTTAGCTGTTGTCGATGCAGGTCGATTGGAGATGTCGAATATCGAGGTTTCCAAGCTCAACGAGTGAATTTTCAATAAGAAGGACTATTGCGACGCCTGGGAATTGAATCTTTAGCTGTTGTGGATGCAGATCGATTGGAAATGTCGAATGTCGCATTTTCCATGCTATACGAGTGTATTTTTGATAATAAGGACGATTGCGACGCCTGGGAACTGAATCTGTAGCTGTTGTCGATGCAGATCGATTGGAAATGACGAATATCGCGTTTTCCAAGTTCTACGAGTGAATTTTCAATAAGGACTATTGCGACGCCTGGGAACTTAATCTTTAGCTGTTGTCGATGCAGGTCGATTGGAGATGTCGAATATCGAGGTATCCAAGCTCAACGAGTGAATTTTCAATAATAAGGACTATTGCGACGCCTGGGAATTGAATCTTTAGCTGTTGTTGATGCAGATCGATTGGAAATGCCGAATATCGCTTTTTCCAAGCTCTACGAGTGAAATTTCAATAAGGACTATTGCGACGCCTGGGAACTGAATCTTTAGCTGTTGTCGATGCAGGTCGATTGGAAATGTCGAATGTCGCATTTTCCATGCTATACGAGTGTATTTTTGATAATAAGGACGATTGCGACGCCTGGGAACTGAATCTGTAGCTGTTGTCGATGCAGATCGATTAGAAATGACAAATATCGCGTTTTCCAAGTTCTACGAGTGAATTTTCAATAAGAAGGACTATTGCGACGCTTGGGAACTGCATCTTTGGCTGTTGTCGATGCAGATCGATTGGAAATGTCGAATATCGCGTTTTCCAAGCTCTACGAGTGAATTTTCAATAAGGACTATTGCGACGCCTGGGAACTGAATCTTTAGCTGTTGTTGGTGCAGATCGATTGGAAATGTCGAATAACGCGTTTTCCGAGCTCTACGAGTGAATTTTCAATAAGAAGGACTATTGCGACGCCTGGGAACTGCATCTTTGGCTGTTGTCGATGCAGATCGATTGGAAATGTCGAATATCACGTTTTCCAAGCTATACGAGTGAATTTTCAATAAGGACTATTGCGACGCCTGGGAATTGAATCTTTAGCTGTTGTTGATGCAGATCGATTGGAAATGCCGAATATCGCGTTTTCCAAGCTCTACGAGTGAATTTTCAATAAGGACTATTGCGACGCCTGGGAACTGAATCTTTAGCTGTTGTCGATGCAGGTCGATTGGAGATGTGGAATATCGAGGTATCCAAGCTCAACGAGTGAATTTTCAATAAGAAGGACTATTGCGACGCCTGGGAACTGAATCTTTAGCTTTTGTCGATGCAGATCGATTGGAAATGTCGAATATCACGTTTTCCAAGCTCTACGAGTGAATTTTCAATAAGGACTATTGCGACGCCTGGGAATTGAATCTTTAGCTGCTGTTGATGCAGATCGATTGGAAATGCCGAATATCGCGTTTTCCAAGCTCTACGAGTGAATTTTCAATAAGGACTATTGCGACGCCTGGGAACTGAATCTTTAGCTGTTGTCGATGCAGGTCGATTGGAGATGTCGAATATCGAGGTATCCAAGCTCAACGAGTGAATTTTCAATAAGAAGGACTATTGCGACGCCTGGGAATTGAATCTTTAGCTGTTGTTGATGCAGATCGATTGGAAATGCCGAATATCGCGTTTTCCAAGCTCTACGAGTGAAATTTCAATAAGGACTATTGCGACGCCTGGGAACTGAATCTTTAGCTGTTGTCGATGCAGGTCGATTGGAAATGTCGAATGTCGCATTTTCCATGCTATACGAGTGTATTTTTGATAATAAGGACGATTGCGACGCCTGGGAACTGAATCTGTAGCTGTTGTCGATGCAGATCGATTGGAAATGACGAATATCGCGTTTTCCAAGTTCTACGAGTGAATTTTCAATAAGAAGGACTATTGCGACGCTTGGGAACTGCATCTTTGGCTGTTGTCGATGCAGATCGATTGGAAATGTCGAATATCGCGTTTTCCAAGCTCTACGAGTGAATTTTCAATAAGGACTATTGCGACGCCTGGGAACTGAATCTTTAGCTGTTGTTGGTGCAGATCGATTGGAAATGTCGAATAACGCGTTTTCCGAGCTCTACGAGTGAATTTTCAATAAGAAGGACTATTGCGACGCCTGGGAACTGCATCTTTGGCTGTTGTCGATGCAGATCGATTGGAAATGTCGAATATCACGTTTTCCAAGCTATACGAGTGAATTTTCAATAAGGACTATTGCGACGCCTGGGAATTGAATCTTTAGCTGTTGTTGATGCAGATCGATTGGAAATGCCGAATATCGCGTTTTCCAAGCTCTACGAGTGAATTTTCAATAAGGACTATTGCGACGCCTGGGAACTGAATCTTTAGCTGTTGTCGATGCAGGTCGATTGGAGATGTCGAATATCGCATTTTCCATGCTATACGAGTGTATTTTTGATAATAAGGACGATTGCGACGCCTGGGAACTGAATCTGTAGCTGTTGTCGATGCAGATCGATTAGAAATGACAAATATCGCGTTTTCCATGCTGTAGGAGTGTATTTTTGATAATAAAGACTATTGTGACGCCTGGGAACTGAATCCTTAGCTGTTGTTGATGCAGATCGATTGGAAATGTCGAATATCGCGTTTTCCAAGCTGAACGAGTGAATTTTCAATAAGGATTATTCCGACGCCTGGGAACTGAATCTTAACTGTTGTCGATGCAGGTCGATTGGAGATGTCGAATATCGAGGTTTCCAAGCTCAACGAGTGAATTTTCAATAAGAAGGACTATTGCGACGCCTGGGAACTGAATCTATAGCTGCTGTCGATGCAGGTCGATTGGAGATGTCGAATATCGAGGTTTCCAAGCTCAACGACTGAATTTTCAATAAGAAGGACTATTGCGACGCCTGGGAATTGAATCTTTAGCTGTTGTCCATGCAGATCGATTGGAAATGTCGAATGTCGCATTTTCCATGCTATACGAGTGTATTTGTGATAATAAGGACGATTGCGACGCCTGGGAACTGAATCTGTAGCTGTTGTCGATGCAGATCGATTGGAAATGTCGAATATCGCGTTTTCCAAGTTCTACGAGTGAATTTTCAATAAGAAGGACTATTGCGACGCCTGGGAACTGCATGTTTGGTTGTTGTCGATGCAGATCTTATTGGAAATGTCGAATATCGCGTTTTCCAAGCTCTACGAGTGAATTTTCAATAAGGACTATTGCGACGCCTGGGAACTGAATCTTTAGCTGTTGTTGATGCAGATCGATTGGAAATGTCGAATATCGCATTTTCCATGCTATACGAGTGTATTTTTGATAATAAAGACTATTGCGACGCCTGGGAACTGAATCTTTAGCTGTTGTCGATGCAGATCGATTCGAGATGTCGAATATCGAGGTATCCAAGCTCAACGAGTGAATTTTCAATAAGAAGGACTATTGCGATGCCTGGGAACTGAATCTTTAGCTTTTGTCGATGCAGATCGATTAGAAATGTCGAATATCGCGTTTTCCTTGCTGTACGAGTGAATTTTCAATAAGCACTATTCCGACGCCTGGGAACTGAATCTTTAGCTGTTGTCGATGCAGGTCGATTGGAAATGTCGAATATCGCATTTTCCATGCTATAGGAGTGTATTTTTGATAATAAAGACTATTGCGACGCCTGGGAACTGAATCTTTAGCTGCTGTCGATGCAGGTCGATTGGAGATGTCGAATATCGAGGTTTCCAAGCTCAACGAGTGAATTTTCAATAAGAAGGACTATTGCGACGCCTGGGAACTGAATCTTTAGCTGTTGTCGATGCAGGTCGATTGGAGATGTCGAATATCGAGGTATCCAAGCTCAACGAGTGAATTTTCAATAAGAAGGACTATTGCGACGCCTGGGAATTGAATCTTTAGCTGTTGTTGATGCAGATCGATTGGAAATGCCGAATATCGCGTTTTCCAAGCTCTACGAGTGATTTTTCAATAAGGACTATTGCGACGCCTGGGAACTGAATCTTTAGCTGTTGTCGATGAAGGTCGATTGGAAATGTCGAGTATCGCATTTTCCATGCTATAGGAGTGTATTTTTGATAATAAAGACTATTGCGACGACTGGGAACTGAATCTTTAGCTGTTGTCGATGCAGATCTATTGGAAATGTCGAATATCGTGTTTTCCAAGCTATACGAGTGAATTTTCAATAAGGATTATTCCAACGCCTGGGAACTGAATCTTAACTGTTGTCGATGCAGGTCAATTGCAGATGTCGAATATCGAGGTTTCCAAGCTAAACAAGTGAATTTTCAATAAGAAGGACTATTGCGACGCCTGGGAACTGAATCTTTAGCTGTTGTCGATGCAGATCGATTGGAAATGACGAGTATCGCGTTTTCCAAGTTCTACGAGTGAATTTTCAATAAGGACTATTGCGACGCCTGGGAACTGAATCTTTAGCTGTTGTCGATGCAGGTCGATTGGAGATGTCGAATATCGAGGTTTCCAAGCTCAACGAGTGAATTTTCAATAAGAAGGACTATTGCGACGCCTGGGAATTGAATCTTTAGCTGTTGTGGATGCAGATCGATTGGAAATGTCGAATGTCGCATTTCCCATGCTATACGAGTGTATTTTTGATAATAAGGACGATTGCGACGCCTGGGAACTGAATCTGTAGCTGTTGTCGATGCAGATCGATTGGAAATGACGAATATCGCGTTTTCCAAGTTCTACGAGTGAATTTTCAATAAGGACTATTGCGACGCCTGGGAACTTAATCTTTAGCTGTTGTCGATGCAGGTCGATTGGAGATGTCGAATATCGAGGTATCCAAGCTCAACGAGTGAATTTTCAATAATAAGGACTATTGCGACGCCTGGGAATTGAATCTTTAGCTGTTGTTGATGCAGATCGATTGGAAATGCCGAATATCGCTTTTTCCAAGCTCTACGAGTGAAATTTCAATAAGGACTATTGCGACGCCTGGGAACTGAATCTTTAGCTGTTGTCGATGCAGGTCGATTGGAAATGTCGAATGTCGCATTTTCCATGCTATACGAGTGTATTTTTGATAATAAGGACGATTGCGACGCCTGGGAACTGAATCTGTAGCTGTTGTCGATGCAGATCGATTAGAAATGACAAATATCGCGTTTTCCAAGTTCTACGAGTGAATTTTCAATAAGAAGGACTATTGCGACGCTTGGGAACTGCATCTTTGGCTGTTGTCGATGCAGATCGATTGGAAATGTCGAATATCGCGTTTTCCAAGCTCTACGAGTGAATTTTCAATAAGGACTATTGCGACGCCTGGGAACTGAATCTTTAGCTGTTGTTGGTGCAGATCGATTGGAAATGTCGAATAACGCGTTTTCCGAGCTCTACGAGTGAATTTTCAATAAGAAGGACTATTGCGACGCCTGGGAACTGCATCTTTGGCTGTTGTCGATGCAGATCGATTGGAAATGTCGAATATCACGTTTTCCAAGCTATACGAGTGAATTTTCAATAAGGACTATTGCGACGCCTGGGAATTGAATCTTTAGCTGTTGTTGATGCAGATCGATTGGAAATGCCGAATATCGCGTTTTCCAAGCTCTACGAGTGAATTTTCAATAAGGACTATTGCGACGCCTGGGAACTGAATCTTTAGCTGTTGTCGATGCAGGTCGATTGGAGATGTGGAATATCGAGGTATCCAAGCTCAACGAGTGAATTTTCAATAAGAAGGACTATTGCGACGCCTGGGAACTGAATCTTTAGCTTTTGTCGATGCAGATCGATTGGAAATGTCGAATATCACGTTTTCCAAGCTCTACGAGTGAATTTTCAATAAGGACTATTGCGACGCCTGGGAATTGAATCTTTAGCTGCTGTTGATGCAGATCGATTGGAAATGCCGAATATCGCGTTTTCCAAGCTCTACGAGTGAATTTTCAATAAGGACTATTGCGACGCCTGGGAACTGAATCTTTAGCTGTTGTCGATGCAGGTCGATTGGAGATGTCGAATATCGAGGTATCCAAGCTCAACGAGTGAATTTTCAATAAGAAGGACTATTGCGACGCCTGGGAATTGAATCTTTAGCTGTTGTTGATGCAGATCGATTGGAAATGCCGAATATCGCGTTTTCCAAGCTCTACGAGTGAAATTTCAATAAGGACTATTGCGACGCCTGGGAACTGAATCTTTAGCTGTTGTCGATGCAGGTCGATTGGAAATGTCGAATGTCGCATTTTCCATGCTATACGAGTGTATTTTTGATAATAAGGACGATTGCGACGCCTGGGAACTGAATCTGTAGCTGTTGTCGATGCAGATCGATTGGAAATGACGAATATCGCGTTTTCCAAGTTCTACGAGTGAATTTTCAATAAGAAGGACTATTGCGACGCTTGGGAACTGCATCTTTGGCTGTTGTCGATGCAGATCGATTGGAAATGTCGAATATCGCGTTTTCCAAGCTCTACGAGTGAATTTTCAATAAGGACTATTGCGACGCCTGGGAACTGAATCTTTAGCTGTTGTTGGTGCAGATCGATTGGAAATGTCGAATAACGCGTTTTCCGAGCTCTACGAGTGAATTTTCAATAAGAAGGACTATTGCGACGCCTGGGAACTGCATCTTTGGCTGTTGTCGATGCAGATCGATTGGAAATGTCGAATATCACGTTTTCCAAGCTATACGAGTGAATTTTCAATAAGGACTATTGCGACGCCTGGGAATTGAATCTTTAGCTGTTGTTGATGCAGATCGATTGGAAATGCCGAATATCGCGTTTTCCAAGCTCTACGAGTGAATTTTCAATAAGGACTATTGCGACGCCTGGGAACTGAATCTTTAGCTGTTGTCGATGCAGGTCGATTGGAGATGTCGAATATCGAGGCATCCAAGCTCAACGAGTGAATTTTCAATAAGAGGGACTATTGCGACGCCTGGGAACTGAATCTTTAGCTTTTGTCGATGCAGATCGATTAGAAATGTCGAATATCGCGTTTTCCATGCTGTACGAGTGAATTTTCAATAAGCACTATTGCGACGCCTTTTTTTTTTTTTTTTTTTGTTACGAGGTGGAAATCTTCGAAAGACACCACCTGCCCTGGGGGAGAGCAGGAGGTAGTGCCGGATTTCTAACGGCTAAAACCACCCCGGTTACCTAACCTCGGCGCTTGTAGGGGAGGCCCCGTGACCTACGGATACCCTTCCGGTGCCTCCCCACGCCCGGCCATTGCGGCCCCATCCTCGGGAGGGTCAGAAGGACCCTCCGAAAAACTCCGCCGTATCGCACATGGCCGCGCCAGGGGTAACACCCAGCGCGGCCTGCCTTCTCCAGGCCGTGATAAGGGCGACTCGGGCCCCCACCCGAGCCGCCCACGGCTCTCCGACGGCCCCGCGGGATTGGGGGGGATTGTTCCTCCCCGGCAGGACCGCCCGTATACGGGGTATTGGCGAGGTCAACCGGCAGGGGGGGTGAGGGGGAGCACCTCAGCGCCCCTTGGGTCCATCAGCCATTCACACCGCGGGAGGGGCGATCTCGCCAGCGGAAAACGGCCAGCGAGCCCGCCCCTCCTTTATTTTCGACGCCGTTTCCGGCTGTCGGGCAGCCCTGCGGGATACCGGGAGGACATAATCCTCCCACAGCAGGGCCGCCCGTATACGGGGTATTGGCGAGGTCAACCGGCAGGGGGGTAAGGGGGAACACCTCAGCGCCCCTCGGGACCATCAGCCATACCAGACAACGGGAGCGGGGGATCTCGCCAGCGGAAAACGGCCGGCGAGCCCGCCCCTCCTTCATTTTCGACGCCGTTTCCGGCTGTCGGGCAGCCCTGCGGGATACCGGGAGGACATAATCCTCCCACAGCAGGGCCGCCCGCCTACTGAGTCAGCGGTGACGGTTATCCGTGAGACGGGAGGGGGGACACCTCCGTCGTCCCTCGGACCGTCACCGCTTTTACACCACGGGAGGGGGGGACCTCGCCAGCCTGCGCAAACGCAGCCGGCGAGCCCTGACCCTCCGTCTTTCGCGTCGGACGGGATCGGTCAATTCCCGATCCCGCTCCGCTGCCTCCTTTCTGCGAAGAACATCCTCGCAGAAGGAGGCCACCGCTACCCAGGCTCTCTCGCTGCCCAGCATCATACTAACGATGCGAGGCAGCGAGAGATCCGCCCCCACTTGCGCCCTCAACGCCCGGCGCTCCGCCGCCCATTCCGGGCACTCCTCGAGAGTGTGCTGCGCTGTGTCCAGCGCAGCCCCACACTCGTGGCACTCCGCCGTCGCCTCCGCCCGTATCCGGCACAGGAACTCACCGAAGCACCCATGTCCGGTGAGCACCTGCGTGATCCGGTAGGTGAGCCTACCCCTGCCGCGGTCCAGCCATTCGTCCAGGCTGGGCAGAACCGCCCCGACTGCTCGCTGCGCGGCTCCTCGATTAAGGTGCTCCATCCTCCATTTGTTCCGCGCAGCCAGCCGGGCCTGACGTCTCACGTCCACTTCTTCCTCGGCGGACACCATCGCGCCCTCCCGGCGGAGTTCTCGGAGACGCTCGTAAATGGAAGCATCTCCCTCCGCCAAGAGATCGAAAGGCACGGTGCCCGCCAAAACCAGCGCCGCCTCGTGGGATATCGTGCGGTATCCCCTGGCCACCCTGATGGCCATCCTCCTCTGAACGCGGCGCAGCGATACTTTGCTGCGCCGTGCGACCATCAGGGCTGACGCCCATATCGGGGCGCCGTAAAGCGCCATAGACCGCACAACACCCAGGTATAGGCGGCGCACCCTCTCATCCGGTCCCCCGATGTTTGGGAGGAGGCGGGCAAGGCCGGCCGCCGCCCTCTCCAATCGGGGAGCCAGTCGGTCGAAGTGGACCGTGAATCGCCAGTGGCTGTCCAGGAGGAGACCGAGATAATTCATCCGGTCCCCAACCTGAACATGCTCACCCCCTATCATAATC
This sequence comes from Nomada flava, assembly GCA_951802745.1. Lineage (NCBI taxonomy): Eukaryota > Metazoa > Arthropoda > Insecta > Hymenoptera > Apidae > Nomada > Nomada flava. The sequence goes on from OX637907.1 coordinate 797,759, forward strand.
CAGGACCGGGGCGGTCCCCGGCCCCGAGGCCTGTCGTGAAACCACATGGCCTCGGTTTTCGGCGGAGAGATCCGCAACCCCAGTCCCCGGATACCGTCGACGACGGAGGCCAGTCCCGTCTCCGCTAGACGGATGGTCCTCTCCCAATCCCTCCCGACGGCCATCAGCAGCGTGTCATCAGCGTAACACGTCAGACTGACGCCGTCTGGGAGGGCAGCCCGCAGCACCCGATCGTACCCGATGTCCCACAACATGGGGCCCAGGACCGACCCCTGTGGGATACCACGATCAACCTCCCTCGTGCACAACCGGCCACCTCTGCCCGGATATTCGACCCACCTGTCCCTCAGGTAGTCCCTTAGGACCTTCCTCACGTAAAGGGGCACTCCGTGGTCAGCGAGTGCCCCCCCGATACGCCCCCAGGGAAGGGAGTTAAAGGCGTTGGCGATGTCAAGACTGACCGCCAACGCCACCCCTCCCTGGGACGTGGCCGAGTCCGAGAGGGACCTGACTCGACTGATAGCGTCGATCGTCGAGCGTCCCCCTCTGAAGCCAAACTGGGACTCGGCCAGGTCGGGACCCACCCGGGACAGGTGCCCCGAGAGGCGGGAAGCTAGCACCCTCTCGAAAAGCTTCCCCACCTCGTCGAGGAGACATATCGGCCGGTACGCCGAGGGAGAATCGGCAGGCTTGCCGATCTTCCTAATCAGGACCATCCGTCCCCTTTTCCAGCGGGACGGGACGCGCCCCAACCTCAGGCAGCCATCGAACAGGCGCCTGAGGCGGGGCCCGAGGACCCGCAGGGCAAGGGCCATGGCTCTGCCCGGTATGCAGTCAGGACCCGGGGCCGTGTTGCGGGCTCCCATTTTCCTGACGGCCCGGGAGAGCTCCTCCACCGTGACCCCCATGTCGTCGGACCAGTTGTTCGGGTCCGACTCCCCGAGTTCCGGTGCCTGTTCTCCCCCTTCATCCAGGGGGAACAGGGTGTCTACCACCCTGTCCAGGAACTCGGGGTCCAAGGTCTCCGTCACGGGGGGCGCCCATGGGCGAAGTTTGCCCATCACCATTTTGTACGGGCGCCCCCAGGGTTCACGGTTTAGATACTCGAGGAGCTCTGACCATGCCCCCGCCTTTGCCCTCTTGATGGCTACCACCTGCTCCCGGTAGCCCTCGTACAGCTGATGCTCCCTCGCCAAGTCGCGACGCCGTTTTCGACGGGCTCTCTGGAACAGTCGCCGGGCACGAGCGCAAACATAGCGCAACCGCGCAATCTCCGGCGACCACCAGTCCGTTGCCCGTCGATCCGGGGCGCGGGACCAGGGCATGGCAGCATCGCAGACCGCTACCATACCCCCTTGGAACCGCGCAGCTTCCTCTTCGACGTCCACGACCGGCCCAGCCGGAAGTCCGGGCCAGGCCACGACGAGGGAGGCGGCCATCAGCAAGTCCTCGTCCAGGCGCTTCAGCGCCCACCGCTTCTTCGAGGCAGGGAGAATGTAAGGGGACCCATACCCCCCGCCCCTACCAGCCCTCCCCGGCGGTCCCCGGCCCCGGGTGGCGCGCACCTCCATAAGGATATAGAGGTGGTCACTCAACGTTTCCACCTCTTGCGCCACCCTCCAGCCCCTTACACGATCCACCACCGAGGGGGAGGCCCACGTTAAGTCGACAATGGACTCCCCCTGGTAGCGGACGCAGGTGCTGGCTGACCCCCGATTAAGTAATCGAAGGTCGGAGCCGGCCGCCCAGTCCAGCACCGCCTCGCCCCTGGGGTCCGTCCTGGGGGAACCCCAAGCCTGAGACTTGGAGTTAAAATCCCCCAGGACAATAACCGGACGGGGCCGACATCGCGAGATGCATCTCGCGACCCCGTCCAGGAACTCCTCAAAGGACCTCAGGTTCCACCGAGGCGGTGCATAGATTCCCACCACCGCGATATCCCCCCACTGGACCGCGACGTAGCCCTCGCCGCTCTCCAGAAGGGAGAACGGCAAGGGTATCGAAGCCCCTCCAAGGATGATCGCTACCGAGCCCCCCGGATTTCCCACCCAATTCGGGTGGTCCGGGATCCTGTACGGCTCGGCAGCAATCGCCAACCCCACACCCCACTCAGCCATGGACTGGACAAGCATGTCCTGCGCCCTGGCCGAGTGGTTAAGGTTGGCCTGAAGCAACAGGGCCATAGCCCCTTCACTGCTCCAGATCCATGGCCCCTTCCTCCACAGGCCTCGTCTCCAACGTTGCGGGAGGAGCTGTTTCTTGCGCCTCTCCTCCCTCTTCGGCCTTCTGCGCCACAGGACCAGGGACAACCGGTGCAACTGCCACCGCCACCTTCTCCGGTCCGTCCAGGCTCAGGGCAGCCAGTTTGGGGGCCAGCTGCGTCTGCTGGGCCCCCTTGGCACCCTGGTTCCTCCTTCCTTTGGGGGGCACGCACCCTTTTGTCCCCATTCGATGGCCGGAGGGTTTCCCCAGGTCGGCGCACAGGGGGCACCGGGGAGCGCTCCGGCACTCCGCCACCATGTGCTCAGCACTGCCGCAGTTGTGGCATCGCCCGCTGCGGTCCACGGTGCTGATGCACCGCTGCCTTACATGGCCCATCTCCAGGCAGCGGAAGCACTGCAGCGGGCGGTCCGCCAGCGCCTCCACCCGGGCAGTGGTCCAGCCGACGCGGATCTTCTTCGCCGCGACCACCTTCCTGGCAGCTGCCAGTGGGCACTTCACCCAGAGGGTGCCGAGTCCCAGCGGAGACGACCGGATTTCTCCGGTCCTCACCTCCGCTGGTGTACACCCTCCGACATCTGCGATGGCCGCGGTCACGTCGCTGGTGGTGGTGGCCGCCACCAGGTCCCTCACCCGCATCTCCGCCATCTTCGTTGGGCGGGCCACGGTCACCCCGTCTTCACCGCCAAGGATCTCCCGCATCTTTGCTGCAAGGGCATCCGCCTTGGCAGCCCCCTCCGGCCCGGGGATCTCCAGAAGAAGACCCCCCGTCACAGCTCTCTTGGGCCGCAACTCCGTAATGTTGAGCTCCGCCAGGTTAATCTTGCTGGCGGAGCTCATAGCCTCCGCGTACGACATCTTTGCCCCGTCCTTGATAGTCAGGGCGATCGCCGCCGTACGCGGGGGTCTGCGCTGGGTGATTTTAAGGGGGGCTGCCTTCGCCCCTCCCTCCTTCTTCCGCTGCTGTTGTTGTTGTTGCTGCTGCTTCGTCTTCTGCGGCCGCTGCTCCTTCTGCGGCCTCGCCAGCAGCTTCTTGGCGGCCGCGGGAGGGGCCGGAGACAGGGCCGGGCGTTCCTGAGCCCGGGTCGCCGCCTCCGCCTTCCTGCTCTTTCTTCCGGCCACCGTGGCCCACGTATTGACGGTCTGCGTCTGTGGGGGAGGGGGGGGATACATCTGGGGAGAAGGAGAAAGCGTCTCCGGCTGCCGGGTCGCCGCGGATAAATTCCCGCGACGGCAGGCCGCCACCACCTCCGCCTGTATTTCCCTGATACGGACCTGCCCCGGCGTCTCGTCCTTCAACGTCCGCTGCGTGGGGGCTGCCCTCGCCAGGCCCTCCGACATCTCCTTCCTCAGAGCGACCAGCTTTTTCTCCACCCTAGCCATGAGGGTGTCGAAGAGGGCCTCCAGTCGCTCCTCGGTTATCGGCCCGGCCTTTCCTTTGGAGGAGGAACGGGACGCACTGGCCTTGGCCCCGTCCCCTTTCTCCTTCTGTCCTTTCTCCCTCGGCCTCACCGGGACCGCTTTGGCCGCAGCGAGCTCCAACTTCAGGTCGGCCACCTGACTGCGCAGCAGGAGGTTCTCCTCCTCCACCTGCTGCGCATTTTTCTTGGCCGACCTCTTGGCCATCTCCGTGGCGGCCGCTCTCACCATGAGGACAGCAACATTGAGGTCCCGAGTGTGCGTCCCCTTGAGGTTAGCACTCAACGAAGCCACCCTCCTCACCGCATCCATCTGGGCCAAGATCTTGGCGCCCAGGTTGGCCGTGGGCTGCGGCCTCAGATCGTCCGCCAGTTCATGTTCCGTCGGCATACCCTTGATCCGCATGACCGACGGCGACTCATCGTCAGAGCTCCTTAGCCTCCTCCTCCCCTTTGTAGAGGCCCGCCTCTGGTCCGATTCCCCAGAGGATCGGGGCCTCTTCTTCCGGCTCGCGGCGGTGTGCGCAGTGGAGTCCGAGCCTCCATCCGTGTCGCTGATAGTGAAGGAAGGTGCACTACTCACCGTAGCCCCCTTCCTCGTCTCGCTGCCCTTCGATGATCCAAGGCCAGCCTCCCTCCGCGACTCGCTGTCCCCCGATGTTCCTGGGGCAGCCTTCTCCTTGCCACAGTCCGTGATGCTCACCACGGGCGTGGCCCTCCCCGCCGGACTTACGCTAGTCGAGCGTGGTCCATCCTTCTTCCTCAGTGTTTTTTTTTGTTTTAAGTAGTTCATAGTGGCAGATAAATTCAATTAACACTTCGCCCATCATGGGACCCCCACCGCAGTGGGGGCACTTCCGTGTTTAAGTTGTAACCTAGTTATGGATGCCGAAGCCGAGAAGCAGTTTGTCAGGTGGTCAACCCTATCGGCACCGAGTGACTCTAATGAAAAATGTTACGGGATAGGCCCGCGCCATAAAGATGTTAGAGGTTTAACGTCACCCCTATTGAATGGGCGACACCGGATCCGAGCCGATGCCAGACCCAAGCCTCAGGCTAGACGTGCTGCGATTTCACCTACGCAGCGTCGGTTACGAGGAAATACTGACCAGGTAATCCTCCATACCTGCGCCCGAATACTCCATTTCAACCCCGTCATTGGCTCCAGACAGTGAACGCGTGAGCGGTTCTTCCACGTTAAACATGCGGGTTCACGGGACCTTTGCCGTACTTGTCGGACTTACGTTTACCCTTATTACTACCGCAGAGGTCAGGTACTAACATCACGCGCCACTCCGGTCGGGGGGCAACTACTCCCCCCTTGGCTAGTCTGCCGGGAATATCCATGGGGCATCGACCGCAGCCCATACACACACATTCACTCCGTGAGCCGCTGCTTAGTTTTCACCGCTCAGCCCAAGCCCGTCCGGCATGGTTTAACCTGCCGGGAATGCATCTCCCGCCGGCATGGTCTTGGGCCTCATTGCAGCTACTCAAGCCCCTGCACCACGACAAGGTGGCGGCTCCTAGCAGGGGACTATTGCGACGCCTGGGAACTGAATCTTTAGCTGTTGTCGATGCAGGTCGATTGGAGATGTCAAATATCGCGTTTTCCAAGCTCTACGAGTGAATTTTCAATAAGGACTCTTGCGACGCCTGGGAACTGAATCTTTAGCTGTTGTCGATGCAGGTCGATTGGAGATGTCGAATATCGAGGCATCCAAGCTCAACGAGTGAATTTTCAATAAGAAGGACTATTGCGACGCCTGGGAACTGAATCTTTAGCTGTTGTCGATGCAGGTCGATTGGAGATGTCGAATATCGAGGTTTACAAGCTCAACGAGTGAATTTTCAATAAGAAGGACTATTGCGACGCCTGGGAACTGAATCTTTAGCTGTTGTCGATGCAGATCGATTGGAAATGTCGAATGTCGCATTTTACATGCTATACGAGTGTATTTCTGATGATAAGGACGATTGCGACGCCTGGGAACTGAATCTTTAGCTGTTGTTGATGCAGATCGATTGGAAATATCGAATATCGCATTTTCCATGCTATAGGAGTGTATTTTTGATAATAAAGACTATTGTGACGCCTGGGAACTGAATCCTTAGCTGTTGTTGATGCAGATCGATTGGAAATGTCGAATATCGCGTTTTCCAAGCTCTACGAGTGAATTTTCAATAAGGACTATTGCGACGCCTGGGAATTGAATCTTTAGCTGCTGTTGATGCAGATCGATTGGAAATGCCGAATATCGCGTTTTCCGAGCTCTACGAGTGAATTTTCAATAAGGACTATTGCGACGCCTGGGAACTGAATCTTTAGCTGTTGTCGATGCAGGTCGATTGGAGATGTCGAATATCGAGGTATCCAAGCTCAACGAGTGAATTTTCAATAAGAAGGACTATTGCGACGCCTGGGAATTGAATCTTTAGCTGTTGTTGATGCAGATCGATTGGAAATGCCGAATATCGCGTTTTCCAAGCTCTACGAGTGAATTTTCAATAAGGACTATTGCGACGCCTGGGAACTGAATCTTTAGCTGTTGTCGATGCAGGTCGATTGGAGATGTGGAATATCGAGGTATCCAAGCTCAACGAGTGAATTTTCAATAAGAAGGACTATTGCGACGCCTGGGAATTGAATCTTTAGCTGCTGTTGATGCAGATCGATTGGAAATGCCGAATATCGCGTTTTCCAAGCTCTACGGTTGAATTTTCAATAAGGACTATTCCGACGCCTGGGAACTGAATCTTTAGCTGTTGTCGATGAAGGTCGATTGGCAATGTCGAATATCGCATTTTCCATGCTATAGGAGTGTATTTTTGATAATAAAGACTATTGCGACGACTGGGAACTGAATCTTTAGCTGTTGTCGATGCAGGTCGATTGGAGATGTCGAATATCGAGGCATCCAAGCTCAACGAGTGAATTTTCAATAAGAAGGACTATTGCGACGCCTGGGAACTGAATCTTTAGCTTTTGTCGATGCAGATCGATTAGAAATGTCGAATATCGCGTTTTCCATGCTGTACGAGTGAATTTTCAATAAGCACTATTGCGACGCCTGGGAACTGAATCTTTAGCTGTTGTCGATGCAGGTCGATTGGAGATGTCGAATATCGCGTTTTCCAAGCTCTACGAGTGAATTTTCAATAAGGACTATTGCGACGCCTGGGAACTGAATCTTTAGCTGTTGTCGATGCAGGTCGATTGGAGATGTCGAATATCGAGGCATCCAAGCTCAACGAGTGAATTTTCAATAAGAAGGACTATTGCGACGCCTGGGAACTGAATCTTTAGCTGTTGTCGATGCAGGTCGATTGGTGATGTCGAATATCGAGGTTTACAAGCTCAACGAGTGAATTTTCAATAAGAAGGACTATTGCGACGCCTGGGAACTGAATCTTTAGCTGTTGTCGATGCAGATCGATTGGAAATGTCGAATGTCGCATTTTACATGCTATACGAGTGTATTTCTGATGATAAGGACGATTACGACGCCTGGGAACTGAATCTTTAGCTGTTGTTGATGCAGATCGATTGGAAATGTCGAATATCGCATTTTCCATGCTGTAGGAGTGTATTTTTGATAATAAAGACTATTGTGACGCCTGGGAACTGAATCCTTAGCTGTTGTTGATGCAGATCGATTGGAAATGTCGAATATCGCGTTTTCCAAGCTCTACGAGTGAATTTTCAATAAGGACTATTGCGACGCCTGGGAATTGAATCTTTAGCTGCTGTTGATGCAGATCGATTGGAAATGCCGAATATCGCGTTTTCCGAGCTCTACGAGTTAATTTTCAATAAGGACTATTGCGACGCCTGGGAACTGAATCTTTAGCTGTTGTCGATGCAGGTCGATTGGAGATGTCGAATATCGAGGTATCCAAGCTCAACGAGTGAATTTTCAAAAAGAAGGACTATTGCGACGCCTGGGAATTGAATCTTTAGCTGTTGTTGATGCAGATCGATTGGAAATGCCGAATATCGCGTTTTCCAAGCTCTACGAGTGAATTTTCAATAAGGACTATTGCGACGCCTGGGAACTGAATCTTTAGCTGTTGTCGATGCAGGTCGATTGGAGATGTGGAATATCGAGGTATCCAAGCTCAACGAGTGAATTTTCAATAAGAAGGACTATTGCGACGCCTGGGAATTGAATGTTTAGCTGCTGTTGATGCAGATCGATTGGAAATGCCGAATATCGCGTTTTCCAAGCTCTACGGTTGAATTTTCAATAAGGACTATTCCGACGCCTGGGAACTGAATCTTTAGCTGTTGTCGATGAAGGTCGATTGGCAATGTCGAATATCGCATTTTCCATGCTATAGGAGTGTATTTTTGATAATAAAGACTATTGCGACGACTGGGAACTGAATCTTTAGCTGTTGTCGATGCAGGTCGATTGGAGATGTCGAATATCGAGGCATCCAAGCTCAACGAGTGAATTTTCAATAAGAAGGACTATTGCGACGCCTGGGAACTGAATCTTTAGCTTTTGTCGATGCAGATCGATTAGAAATGTCGAATATCGCGTTTTCCATGCTGTACGAGTGAATTTTCAATAAGCACTATTGCGACGCCTGGGAACTCAATCTTTAGCTGTTGCCGATGCAGATCGATTGGAAATGTCGAATATCGCGTTTTCCATGCTCTACGGTTGAATTTTCAATAAGGACTATTCCGACGCCTGGGAACTGAATCTTTAGCTGTTGTCGATGAAGGTCGATTGGAAATGTCGAATATCGCATTTTCCATGCTATAGGAGTGTATTTTTGATAATAAAGACTATTGCGACGTCTGGGAACTGAATCTTTAGCTGTTGTCGATGCAGATCTATTGGAAATGTCGAATATCGCGTTTTCCAAGCTATACGAGTGAATTTTCAATAAGCACTATTGCGACGCCCGGGAACTGAATCTTTAGCTGTTGTTGATGCAGATCGATTGGAAATGTCGAATATCGCATTTTCCATGCTATAGGGGTGTATTTTTGATAATAAAGACTATTGCGTCGCCTGGGAACTGAATCCTTAGCTGTTGTTGATGCAGATCGATTGGAAATGTCGAATATCGCGTTTTCCCAGCTGTACGAGTGAATTTTCAATAAGGATTATTCCGACGCCTGGGAACTGAATCTTAACTGTTGTCGATGCAGGTCATTTGCAGATGTCGAATATCGAGGTTTCCAAGCTAAACAAGTGAATTTTCAATAAGAAGGACTATTGCGACGCCTGGGAATTGAATCTTTAGCTGTTGTCGATGCAGGTCGATTGGAGATGTCGAATATCGAGGTTTCCAAGCTCAACGAGTGAATTTTCAACAAGAAGGACTATTGCGACGCCCGGGAACTGAATCTTTAGCTGTTGTCGATGCAGGTCGATTGGAGATGTCGAATATCGAGGTTTCCAAGCTCAACGAGTGAATTTTCAATAAGAAGGACTATTGCGACGCCTGGGAATTGAATCTTTAGCTGTTGTCGATGCAGATCGATTGGAAATGTCGAATGTCGCATTTTCCATGCTATACGAGTGTATTTTTGATAATAAGGACGATTGCGACGCCTGGGAACTGAATCTGTAGCTGTTGTCGATGCAGATCGATTGGAAATGACGAATATCGCGTTTTCCAAGTTCTACGAGTGAATTTTCAATAAGGACTATTGCGACGCCTGGGAATTGAATCTTTAGCTGTTGTTGATGCAGATCGATTGGAAATGCCGAATATCGCGTTTTCCAAGCTCTACGAGTGAAATTTCAATAAGGACTATTGCGACGCCTGGGAACTGAATCTTTAGCTGTTGTCGATGCAGGTCGATTGGAAATGTCGAATGTCGCATTTTCCATGCTATACGAGTGTATTTTTGATAATAAGGACGATTGCGACGCCTGGCAACTGAATCTGTAGCTGTTGTCGATGCAGATCGATTGGAAATGACGAATATCGCGTTTTCCAAGTTCTACGAGTGAATTTTCAATAAGAAGGACTATTGCGACGCTTGGGAACTGCATCTTTGGCTGTTGTCGATGCAGATCGATTGGAAATGTCGAATATCGCGTTTTCCAAGCTCTACGAGTGAATTTTCAATAAGGACTATTGCGACGCCTGGGAACTGAATCTTTAGCTGTTGTTGGTGCAGATCGATTGGAAATGTCGAATAACGCGTTTTCCGAGCTCTACGAGTGAATTTTCAATAAGAAGGACTATTGCGACGCCTGGGAACTGCATCTTTGGCTGTTGTCGATGCAGATCGATTGGAAATGTCGAATATCACGTTTTCCAAGCTATACGAGTGAATTTTCAATAAGGACTATTGCGACGCCTGGGAATTGAATCTTTAGCTGTTGTTGATGCAGATCGATTGGAAATGCCGAATATCGCGTTTTCCAAGCTCTACGAGTGAATTTTCAATAAGGACTATTGCGACGCCTGGGAACTGAATCTTTAGCTGTTGTCGATGCAGGTCGATTGGAGATGTGGAATATCGAGGTATCCAAGCTCAACGAGTGAATTTTCAATAAGAAGGACTATTGCGACGCCTGGGAACTGAATCTTTAGCTTTTGTCGATGCAGATCGATTGGAAATGTCGAATATCACGTTTTCCAAGCTCTACGAGTGAATTTTCAATAAGGACTATTGCGACGCCTGGGAACTGAATCTTTAGCTGTTGTCGATGCAGGTCGATTGGAGATGTCGAATATCGAGGTATCCAAGCTCAACGAGTGAATTTTCAATAAGAAGGACTATGGCGACGCCTGGGAATTGAATCTTTAGCTGTTGATGATGCAGATCGATTGGAAATGCCGAATATCGCGTTTTCCAAGCTCAACGAGTGAATTTTCAATAAGAAGGACTATTGCGACGCCTGGGAACTGAATCTTTAGCTGTTGTTGATGCAGATCGACTGGTAATGTCGAATATCGCGTTTTCCAAGCTCTACGAGTGAATTTTCAATAAGGACTTTTGCGACGCCTGGGAATTGAATCTTTAGCTGCTGTTGATGCAGATCGATTGGAAATGCCGAATATCGCGTTTTCCAATCTCTACGAGTGAATTTTCAATAAGGACTATTGCGACGCCTGGGAACTGAATCTTTAGCTGTTGTCGATGCAGGTCGATTGGAGATGTCGAATATCGAGGTATCCAAGCTCAACGAGTGAATTTTCAATAAGAAGGACTATTGCGACGCCTGGGAATTGAATCTTTAGCTGTTGTTGATGCAGATCGATTGGAAATGCCGAATATCGCGTTTTCCATGCTATAGGAGTGTATTTTTGATAATAAAGACTATTGCGACGACTGGGAACTGAATCTTTAGCTGTTGTCGATGCAGGTCGATTGGAGATGTCGAATATCACGTTTTCCAAGCTATACGAGTGAATTTTCAATAAGGACTATTGCGACGCCTGGGAATTGAATCTTTAGCTGTTGTTGATGCAGATCGATTGGAAATGCCGAATATCGCGTTTTCCAAGCTCTACGAGTGAATTTTCAATAAGGACTATTGCGACGCCTGGGAACTGAATCTTTAGCTGTTGTCGATGCAGGTCGATTGGAGATATGGAATATCGAGGTATCCAAGCTCAACGAGTGAATTTTCAATAAGAAGGACTATTGCGACGCCTGGGAACTGAATCTTTAGCTTTTGTCGATGCAGATCGATTGGAAATGTCGAATATCACGTTTTCCAAGCTCTACGAGTGAATTTTCAATAAGGACTATTGCGACGCCTGGGAACTGAATCTTTAGATGTTGTCGATGCAGGTCGATTGGAGATGTCGAATATCGAGGTATCCAAGCTCAACGAGTGAATTTTCAATAAGAAGGACTATTGCGACGCCTGGGAATTGAATCTTTAGCTGTTGTTGATGCAGATCGATTGGAAATGCCGAATATCGCGTTTTCCAAGCTCAACGAGTGAATTTTCAATAAGAAGGACTATTGCGACGCCTGGGAACTGAATCTTTAGCTGTTGTTGATGCAGATCGACTGGAAATGTCGAATATCGCGTTTTCCAAGCTCTACGAGTGAATTTTCAATAAGGACTTTTGCGACGCCTGGGAATTGAATCTTTAGCTGCTGTTGATGCAGATCGATTGGAAATGCCGAATATCGCGTTTTCCAAGCTCTACGAGTGAATTTTCAATAAGGACTATTGCGACACCTGGGAACTGAATCTTTAGCTGTTGTCGATGCAGGTCGATTGGAGATGTCGAATATCGAGGTATCCAAGCTCAACGAGTGAATTTTCAATAAGAAGGACTATTGCGACGCCTGGGAATTGAATCTTTAGCTGTTGTTGATGCAGATCGATTGGAAATGCCGAATATCGCGTTTTCCAAGCTCTACGAGTGAATTTTCAATAAGGACTATTGCGACGCCTGGGAACTGAATCTTTAGCTGTTGTCGATGCAGGTCGATTGGAGATATGGAATATCGAGGTATCCAAGCTCAACGAGTGAATTTTCAATAAGAAGGACTATTGCGACGCCTGGGAACTGAATCTTTAGCTTTTGTCGATGCAGATCGATTGGAAATGTCGAATATCACGTTTTCCAAGCTCTACGAGTGAATTTTCAATAAGGACTATTGCGACGCCTGGGAACTGAATCTTTAGATGTTGTCGATGCAGGTCGATTGGAGATGTCGAATATCGAGGTATCCAAGCTCAACGAGTGAATTTTCAATAAGAAGGACTATTGCGACGCCTGGGAATTGAATCTTTAGCTGTTGTTGATGCAGATCGATTGGAAATGCCGAATATCGCGTTTTCCAAGCTCAACGAGTGAATTTTCAATAAGAAGGACTATTGCGACGCCTGGGAACTGAATCTTTAGCTGTTGTCGATGCAGGTCGATTGGAGATGTCGAATATCGAGGTATCCAAGCTCAACGAGTGAATTTTCAATAAGAAGGACTATTGCGACGCCTGGGAATTGAATCTTTAGCTGTTGTTGATGCAGATCGATTGGAAATGCCGAATATCGCGTTTTCCAAGCTCTACGAGTGAATTTTCAATAAGGACTATTGCGACGCCTGGGAACTGAATCTTTAGCTGTTGTCGATGCAGGTCGATTGGAGATGTGGAATATCGAGGTATCCAAGCTCAACGAGTGAATTTTCAATAAGAAGGACTATTGCGACGCCTGGGAATTGAATCTTTAGCTGCTGTTGATGCAGATCGATTGGAAATGCCGAATATCGCGTTTTCCAAGCTCTACGGTTGAATTTTCAATAAGGACTATTCCGACGCCTGGGAACTGAATCTTTAGCTGTTGTCGATGAAGGTCGATTGGCAATGTCGAATATCGCATTTTCCATGCTATAGGAGTGTATTTTTGATAATAAAGACTATTGCGACGACTGGGAACTGAATCTTTAGCTGTTGTCGATGCAGGTCGATTGGAGATGTCGAATATCGAGGCATCCAAGCTCAACGAGTGAATTTTCAATAAGAAGGACTATTGCGACGCCTGGGAACTGAATCTTTAGCTTTTGTCGATGCAGATCGATTAGAAATGTCGAATATCGCGTTTTCCATGCTGTACGAGTGAATTTTCAATAAGCACTATTGCGACGCCTGGGAACTGAATCTTTAGCTGTTGTCGATGCAGGTCGATTGGAGATGTCGAATATCGCGTTTTCCAAGCTCTACGAGTGAATTTTCAATAAGGACTATTGCGACGCCTGGGAACTGAATCTTTAGCTGTTGTCGATGCAGGTCGATTGGAGATGTCGAATATCGAGGCATCCAAGCTCAACGAGTGAATTTTCAATAAGAAGGACTATTGCGACGCCTGGGAACTGAATCTTTAGCTGTTGTCGATGCAGGTCGATTGGTGATGTCGAATATCGAGGTTTACAAGCTCAACGAGTGAATTTTCAATAAGAAGGACTATTGCGACGCCTGGGAACTGAATCTTTAGCTGTTGTCGATGCAGATCGATTGGAAATGTCGAATGTCGCATTTTACATGCTATACGAGTGTATTTCTGATGATAAGGACGATTACGACGCCTGGGAACTGAATCTTTAGCTGTTGTTGATGCAGATCGATTGGAAATGTCGAATATCGCATTTTCCATGCTGTAGGAGTGTATTTTTGATAATAAAGACTATTGTGACGCCTGGGAACTGAATCCTTAGCTGTTGTTGATGCAGATCGATTGGAAATGTCGAATATCGCGTTTTCCAAGCTCTACGAGTGAATTTTCAATAAGGACTATTGCGACGCCTGGGAATTGAATCTTTAGCTGCTGTTGATGCAGATCGATTGGAAATGCCGAATATCGCGTTTTCCGAGCTCTACGAGTTAATTTTCAATAAGGACTATTGCGACGCCTGGGAACTGAATCTTTAGCTGTTGTCGATGCAGGTCGATTGGAGATGTCGAATATCGAGGTATCCAAGCTCAACGAGTGAATTTTCAAAAAGAAGGACTATTGCGACGCCTGGGAATTGAATCTTTAGCTGTTGTTGATGCAGATCGATTGGAAATGCCGAATATCGCGTTTTCCAAGCTCTACGAGTGAATTTTCAATAAGGACTATTGCGACGCCTGGGAACTGAATCTTTAGCTGTTGTCGATGCAGGTCGATTGGAGATGTGGAATATCGAGGTATCCAAGCTCAACGAGTGAATTTTCAATAAGAAGGACTATTGCGACGCCTGGGAATTGAATGTTTAGCTGCTGTTGATGCAGATCGATTGGAAATGCCGAATATCGCGTTTTCCAAGCTCTACGGTTGAATTTTCAATAAGGACTATTCCGACGCCTGGGAACTGAATCTTTAGCTGTTGTCGATGAAGGTCGATTGGCAATGTCGAATATCGCATTTTCCATGCTATAGGAGTGTATTTTTGATAATAAAGACTATTGCGACGACTGGGAACTGAATCTTTAGCTGTTGTCGATGCAGGTCGATTGGAGATGTCGAATATCGAGGCATCCAAGCTCAACGAGTGAATTTTCAATAAGAAGGACTATTGCGACGCCTGGGAACTGAATCTTTAGCTTTTGTCGATGCAGATCGATTAGAAATGTCGAATATCGCGTTTTCCATGCTGTACGAGTGAATTTTCAATAAGCACTATTGCGACGCCTGGGAACTCAATCTTTAGCTGTTGCCGATGCAGATCGATTGGAAATGTCGAATATCGCGTTTTCCAAGCTCTACGGTTGAATTTTCAATAAGGACTATTCCGACGCCTGGGAACTGAATCTTTAGCTGTTGTCGATGAAGGTCGATTGGAAATGTCGAATATCGCATTTTCCATGCTATAGGAGTGTATTTTTGATAATAAAGACTATTGCGACGTCTGGGAACTGAATCTTTAGCTGTTGTCGATGCAGATCTATTGGAAATGTCGAATATCGCGTTTTCCAAGCTATACGAGTGAATTTTCAATAAGCACTATTGCGACGCCCGGGAACTGAATCTTTAGCTGTTGTTGATGCAGATCGATTGGAAATGTCGAATATCGCATTTTCCATGCTATAGGGGTGTATTTTTGATAATAAAGACTATTGCGTCGCCTGGGAACTGAATCCTTAGCTGTTGTTGATGCAGATCGATTGGAAATGTCGAATATCGCGTTTTCCCAGCTGTACGAGTGAATTTTCAATAAGGATTATTCCGACGCCTGGGAACTGAATCTTAACTGTTGTCGATGCAGGTCATTTGCAGATGTCGAATATCGAGGTTTCCAAGCTAAACAAGTGAATTTTCAATAAGAAGGACTATTGCGACGCCTGGGAATTGAATCTTTAGCTGTTGTCGATGCAGGTCGATTGGAGATGTCGAATATCGAGGTTTCCAAGCTCAACGAGTGAATTTTCAACAAGAAGGACTATTGCGACGCCCGGGAACTGAATCTTTAGCTGTTGTCGATGCAGGTCGATTGGAGATGTCGAATATCGAGGTTTCCAAGCTCAACGAGTGAATTTTCAATAAGAAGGACTATTGCGACGCCTGGGAATTGAATCTTTAGCTGTTGTCGATGCAGATCGATTGGAAATGTCGAATGTCGCATTTTCCATGCTATACGAGTGTATTTTTGATAATAAGGACGATTGCGACGCCTGGGAACTGAATCTGTAGCTGTTGTCGATGCAGATCGATTGGAAATGACGAATATCGCGTTTTCCAAGTTCTACGAGTGAATTTTCAATAAGGACTATTGCGACGCCTGGGAATTGAATCTTTAGCTGTTGTTGATGCAGATCGATTGGAAATGCCGAATATCGCGTTTTCCAAGCTCTACGAGTGAAATTTCAATAAGGACTATTGCGACGCCTGGGAACTGAATCTTTAGCTGTTGTCGATGCAGGTCGATTGGAAATGTCGAATGTCGCATTTTCCATGCTATACGAGTGTATTTTTGATAATAAGGACGATTGCGACGCCTGGCAACTGAATCTGTAGCTGTTGTCGATGCAGATCGATTGGAAATGACGAATATCGCGTTTTCCAAGTTCTACGAGTGAATTTTCAATAAGAAGGACTATTGCGACGCTTGGGAACTGCATCTTTGGCTGTTGTCGATGCAGATCGATTGGAAATGTCGAATATCGCGTTTTCCAAGCTCTACGAGTGAATTTTCAATAAGGACTATTGCGACGCCTGGGAACTGAATCTTTAGCTGTTGTTGGTGCAGATCGATTGGAAATGTCGAATAACGCGTTTTCCGAGCTCTACGAGTGAATTTTCAATAAGAAGGACTATTGCGACGCCTGGGAACTGCATCTTTGGCTGTTGTCGATGCAGATCGATTGGAAATGTCGAATATCACGTTTTCCAAGCTATACGAGTGAATTTTCAATAAGGACTATTGCGACGCCTGGGAATTGAATCTTTAGCTGTTGTTGATGCAGATCGATTGGAAATGCCGAATATCGCGTTTTCCAAGCTCTACGAGTGAATTTTCAATAAGGACTATTGCGACGCCTGGGAACTGAATCTTTAGCTGTTGTCGATGCAGGTCGATTGGAGATGTGGAATATCGAGGTATCCAAGCTCAACGAGTGAATTTTCAATAAGAAGGACTATTGCGACGCCTGGGAACTGAATCTTTAGCTTTTGTCGATGCAGATCGATTGGAAATGTCGAATATCACGTTTTCCAAGCTCTACGAGTGAATTTTCAATAAGGACTATTGCGACGCCTGGGAACTGAATCTTTAGCTGTTGTCGATGCAGGTCGATTGGAGATGTCGAATATCGAGGTATCCAAGCTCAACGAGTGAATTTTCAATAAGAAGGACTATGGCGACGCCTGGGAATTGAATCTTTAGCTGTTGATGATGCAGATCGATTGGAAATGCCGAATATCGCGTTTTCCAAGCTCAACGAGTGAATTTTCAATAAGAAGGACTATTGCGACGCCTGGGAACTGAATCTTTAGCTGTTGTTGATGCAGATCGACTGGTAATGTCGAATATCGCGTTTTCCAAGCTCTACGAGTGAATTTTCAATAAGGACTTTTGCGACGCCTGGGAATTGAATCTTTAGCTGCTGTTGATGCAGATCGATTGGAAATGCCGAATATCGCGTTTTCCAATCTCTACGAGTGAATTTTCAATAAGGACTATTGCGACGCCTGGGAACTGAATCTTTAGCTGTTGTCGATGCAGGTCGATTGGAGATGTCGAATATCGAGGTATCCAAGCTCAACGAGTGAATTTTCAATAAGAAGGACTATTGCGACGCCTGGGAATTGAATCTTTAGCTGTTGTTGATGCAGATCGATTGGAAATGCCGAATATCGCGTTTTCCATGCTATAGGAGTGTATTTTTGATAATAAAGACTATTGCGACGACTGGGAACTGAATCTTTAGCTGTTGTCGATGCAGGTCGATTGGAGATGTCGAATATCACGTTTTCCAAGCTATACGAGTGAATTTTCAATAAGGACTATTGCGACGCCTGGGAATTGAATCTTTAGCTGTTGTTGATGCAGATCGATTGGAAATGCCGAATATCGCGTTTTCCAAGCTCTACGAGTGAATTTTCAATAAGGACTATTGCGACGCCTGGGAACTGAATCTTTAGCTGTTGTCGATGCAGGTCGATTGGAGATATGGAATATCGAGGTATCCAAGCTCAACGAGTGAATTTTCAATAAGAAGGACTATTGCGACGCCTGGGAACTGAATCTTTAGCTTTTGTCGATGCAGATCGATTGGAAATGTCGAATATCACGTTTTCCAAGCTCTACGAGTGAATTTTCAATAAGGACTATTGCGACGCCTGGGAACTGAATCTTTAGATGTTGTCGATGCAGGTCGATTGGAGATGTCGAATATCGAGGTATCCAAGCTCAACGAGTGAATTTTCAATAAGAAGGACTATTGCGACGCCTGGGAATTGAATCTTTAGCTGTTGTTGATGCAGATCGATTGGAAATGCCGAATATCGCGTTTTCCAAGCTCAACGAGTGAATTTTCAATAAGAAGGACTATTGCGACGCCTGGGAACTGAATCTTTAGCTGTTGTTGATGCAGATCGACTGGAAATGTCGAATATCGCGTTTTCCAAGCTCTACGAGTGAATTTTCAATAAGGACTTTTGCGACGCCTGGGAATTGAATCTTTAGCTGCTGTTGATGCAGATCGATTGGAAATGCCGAATATCGCGTTTTCCAAGCTCTACGAGTGAATTTTCAATAAGGACTATTGCGACACCTGGGAACTGAATCTTTAGCTGTTGTCGATGCAGGTCGATTGGAGATGTCGAATATCGAGGTATCCAAGCTCAACGAGTGAATTTTCAATAAGAAGGACTATTGCGACGCCTGGGAATTGAATCTTTAGCTGTTGTTGATGCAGATCGATTGGAAATGCCGAATATCGCGTTTTCCAAGCTCTACGAGTGAATTTTCAATAAGGACTATTGCGACGCCTGGGAACTGAATCTTTAGCTGTTGTCGATGCAGGTCGATTGGAGATATGGAATATCGAGGTATCCAAGCTCAACGAGTGAATTTTCAATAAGAAGGACTATTGCGACGCCTGGGAACTGAATCTTTAGCTTTTGTCGATGCAGATCGATTGGAAATGTCGAATATCACGTTTTCCAAGCTCTACGAGTGAATTTTCAATAAGGACTATTGCGACGCCTGGGAACTGAATCTTTAGATGTTGTCGATGCAGGTCGATTGGAGATGTCGAATATCGAGGTATCCAAGCTCAACGAGTGAATTTTCAATAAGAAGGACTATTGCGACGCCTGGGAATTGAATCTTTAGCTGTTGTTGATGCAGATCGATTGGAAATGCCGAATATCGCGTTTTCCAAGCTCAACGAGTGAATTTTCAATAAGAAGGACTATTGCGACGCCTGGGAACTGAATCTTTAGCTGTTGTTGATGCAGATCGACTGGAAATGTCGAATATCGCGTTTTCCAAGCTCTACGAGTGAATTTTCAATAAGGACTTTTGCGACGCCTGGGAATTGAATCTTTAGCTGCTGTTGATGCAGATCGATTGGAAATGCCGAATATCGCGTTTTCCAAGCTCTACGAGTGAATTTTCAATAAGGACTATTGCGACACCTGGGAACTGAATCTTTAGCTGTTGTCGATGCAGGTCGATTGGAGATGTCGAATATCGAGGTATCCAAGCTCAACGAGTGAATTTTCAATAAGAAGGACTATTGCGACGCCTGGGAATTGAATCTTTAGCTGTTGTTGATGCAGATCGATTGGAAATGCCGAATATCGCGTTTTCCAAGATCTACGAGTGAATTTTCAATAAGGACTATTGCGACGCCTGGGAACTGAATCTTTAGCTGTTGTCGATGCAGGTCGATTGGAGATGTGGAATATCGAGGTATCCAAGCTCAACGAGTGAATTTTCAATAAGAAGGACTATTGCGACGCCTGGGAATTGAATCTTTAGCTGCTGTTGATGCAGATCGATTGGAAATGCCGAATATCGCGTTTTCCAAGCTCTACGGTTGAATTTTCAATAAGGACTATTCCGACGCCTGGGAACTGAATCTTTAGCTGTTGTCGATGAAGGTCGATTGGAAATGTCGAATATCGCATTTTCCATGCTATAGGAGTGTATTTTTGATAATAAAGACTATTGCGACGACTGGGAACTGAATCTTTAGCTGTTGTCGATGCAGGTCGATTGGAGATGTCGAATATCGAGGCATCCAAGCTCAACGAGTGAATTTTCAATAAGAAGGACTATTGCGACGCCTGGGAACTGAATCTTTAGCTTTTGTCGATGCAGATCGATTAGAAATGTCGAATATCGCGTTTTCCATGCTGTACGAGTGAATTTTCAATAAGCACTATTGCGACGCCTGGGAACTGAATCTTTAGCTGTTGTCGATGCAGGTCGATTGGAGATGTCGAATATCGCGTTTTCCAAGCTCTACGAGTGAATTTTCAATAAGAAGGACTATTGCGACGCCTGGGAATTGAATCTTTAGCTGTTGTTGATGCAGATCGATTGGAAATGCCAAATATCGCGTTTTCCAAGCTCTACGAGTGAATTTTCAATAAGGACTATTGCGACGCCTGGGAACTGAATCTTTAGCTGTTGTCGATGCAGGTCGATTGGAGATGTGGAATATCGAGGTATCCAAGCTCAACGAGTGAATTTTCAATAAGAAGGACTATTGCGACGCCTGGGAATTGAATCTTTAGCTGCTGTTGATGCAGATCGATTGGAAATGCCGAATATCGCGTTTTCCAAGCTCTACGGTTGAATTTTCAATAAGGACTATTCCGACGCCTGGGAACTGAATCTTTAGCTGTTGTCGATGAAGGTGGATTGGAAATGTCGAATATCGCATTTTCCATGCTATAGGAGTGTATTTTTGATAATAAAGACTATTGCGACGACTGGGAACTGAATCTTTAGCTATTGTCGATGCAGATCGATTGGAGATGTCGAATATCGAGGCATCCAAGCTCAACGAGTGAATTTTCAATAAGAAGGACTATTGCGACGCCTGGGAACTGAATCTTTAGCTTTTGTCGATGCAGATCGATTAGAAATGTCGAATATCGCGTTTTCCATGCTGTACGAGTGAATTTTCAATAAGCACTATTGCGACGCCTGGGAACTGAATCTTTAGCTGTTGTCGATGCAGGTCGATTGGAGATGTCGAATATCGCGTTTTCCAAGCTCTACGAGTGAATTTTCAATAAGGACTATTGCGACGCCTGGGAACTGAATCTTTAGCTGTTGTCGATGCAGGTCGATTGGAGATGTCGAATATCGAGGCATCCAAGCTCAACGAGTGAATTTTCAATAAGAAGGACTATTGCGACGCCTGGGAACTGAATCTTTAGCTGTTGTCGATGCAGGTCGATTGGAGATGTCGAATATCGAGGCATCCAAGCTCAACGAGTGAATTTTCAATAAGAAGGACTATTGCGACGCCTGGGAACTGAATCTTTAGCTGTTGTCGATGCAGGTCGATTGGAGATGTCGAATATCGAGGTTTACAAGCTCAACGAGTGAATTTTCAATAAGAAGGACTATTGCGACGCCTGGGAACTGAATCTTTAGCTGTTGTCGATGCAGATCGATTGGAAATGTCGAATGTCGCATTTTTCATGCTATACGAGTGTATTTCTGATGATAAGGACGATTGCGACGCCTGGGAACTGAATCTTTAGCTGTTGTTGATGCAGATCGATTGGAAATGTCGAATATCGCATTTTCCATGCTATAGGAGTGTATTTTTGATAATAAAGACTATTGTGACACCTGGGAACTGAATCATTAGCTGTTGTTGATGCAGATCGATTGGAAATGTCGAATATCGCGTTTTCCAAGCTGAACGAGTGAATTTTCAATAAGGACTATTCCGACGCCTGGGAATTGAATCTTTAGCTGTTGTCGATGCAGCTCGATTGGAAATGTCGAACATCGCGTTTTCCAAGCTCTACGAGTGAATTTTCAATAAGGACTATTGCGACGCCTGGGAACTGAATCTTTAGCTGTTGTTGATGCAGATTGATTGGAAATGTCGAATATCGCGTTTTCCAAGCTCTACGAGTGAATTTTCAATAAGAAGGACTATTGCGTCGCCTGGGAACTGCATCTTTGGCTGTCGTCGATGCAGATCGATTGGAAATGTCGAATATCGCGTTTTCCAAGCTGAACGAGTGAATTTTCAATAAGGACTATTCCGACGCCTGGGAATTGAATCTTTAGCTGTTGTCGATGCAGCTCGATTGGAAATGTCGAATATCGCGTTTTCCAAGCTCTACGAGTGAATTTTCAATAAGGACTATTCCGACGCCTGGGAATTGAATCTTTAGCTGTTGTCGATGCAGCTCGATTGGAAATGTCGAATATCGCGTTTTCCAAGCTCTACGAGTGAATTTTCAATAAGGACTATTGCGACGCCTGGGAACTGAATCTTAACTGTTGTCGATGCAGGTCGATTGGAGATGTCGAATATCGAGGTTTCCAAGCTCAACGACTGAATCTTCAATAAGAAGGACTATTGCGACGCCTGGGAATTGAATCTTTAGCTGTTGTCCATGCAGATCGATTGGAAATGTCGAATGTCGCATTTTCCATGCTATACGAGTGTATTTGTGATAATAAGGACGATTGCGACGCCTGGGAACTGAATCTGTAGCTGTTGTCGATGCAGATCGATTGGAAATGTCGAATATCGCGTTTTCCAAGTTCTACGAGAGAATTTTCAATAAGAAGGACTATTGCGACGCCTGGGAACTGCATGTTTGGTTGTTGTCGATGCAGATCTTATTGGAAATGTCGAATATCGCGTTTTCCAAGCTCTACGAGTGAATTTTCAATAAGGACTATTGCGACGCCTGGGAACTGAATCTTTAGCTGTTGTTGATGCAGATCGATTGGAAATGTCGAATATCGCATTTTCCATGCTATACGAGTGTATTTTTGATAATAAAGACTATTGCGACGCCTGGGAACTGAATCTTTAGCTGTTGTCGATGCAGATCGATTGGAGATGTCGAATATCGAGGTATCCAAGCTCAACGAGTGAATTTTCAATAAGAAGGACTATTGCGATGCCTGGGAACTGAATCTTTAGCTGTTGTTGATGCAGATCGATTGGAAATGTCGAATATCGCATTTTCCATGCTATACGAGTGTATTTTTGATAATAAAGACTATTGCGACGCCTGGGAACTGAATCTTTAGCTGTTGTCGATGCAGATCGATTGGAAATGTCGAATGTCGCATTTTTCATGCTATACGAGTGTATTTCTGATGATAAGGACGATTGCGACGCCTGGGAACTGAATCTTTAGCTGTTGTTGATGCAGATCGATTGGAAATGTCGAATATCGCATTTTCCATGCTATAGGAGTGTATTTTTGATAATAAAGACTATTGTGACACCTGGGAACTGAATCATTAGCTGTTGTTGATGCAGATCGATTGGAAATGTCGAATATCGCGTTTTCCAAGCTGAACGAGTGAATTTTCAATAAGGATTATTCCGACGCCTGGGAACTGAATCTTAACTGTTGTCGATGCAGGTCGATTGGAGATGTCGAATATCGAGGTTTCCAAGCTCAACGACTGAATCTTCAATAAGAAGGACTATTGCGACGCCTGGGAATTGAATCTTTAGCTGTTGTCCATGCAGATCGATTGGAAATGTCGAATGTCGCATTTTCCATGCTATACGAGTGTATTTGTGATAATAAGGACGATTGCGACGCCTGGGAACTGAATCTGTAGCTGTTGTCGATGCAGATCGATTGGAAATGTCGAATATCGCGTTTTCCAAGTTCTACGAGAGAATTTTCAATAAGAAGGACTATTGCGACGCCTGGGAACTGCATGTTTGGTTGTTGTCGATGCAGATCTTATTGGAAATGTCGAATATCGCGTTTTCCAAGCTCTACGAGTGAATTTTCAATAAGGACTATTGCGACGCCTGGGAACTGAATCTTTAGCTGTTGTTGATGCAGATCGATTGGAAATGTCGAATATCGCATTTTCCATGCTATACGAGTGTATTTTTGATAATAAAGACTATTGCGACGCCTGGGAACTGAATCTTTAGCTGTTGTCGATGCAGATCGATTGGAGATGTCGAATATCGAGGTATCCAAGCTCAACGAGTGAATTTTCAATAAGAAGGACTATTGCGATGCCTGGGAACTGAATCTTTAGCTTTTGTCGATGCAGATCGATTAGAAATGTCGAATATCGCGTTTTCCATGCTGTACGAGTGAATTTTCAATAAGCACTATTGCGACGCCTGGGAACTGAATCTTTAGCTGTTGTCGATGCAGGTCGATTGGAGATGTCGAATATCGCGTTTTCCAAGCTCTACGAGTGAATTTTCAATAAGAAGGACTATTGCGACGCCTGGGAACTGAATCTTTAGCTGTTGTTGATGCAGATCGATTGGAAATGTCGAATATCGCATTTTCCATGCTATAGGAGTGTATTTTTGATAATAAAGACTATTGTGACACCTGGGAACTGAATCATTAGCTGTTGTTGATGCAGATCGATTGGAAATGTCGAATATCGCGTTTTCCAAGCTGAACGAGTGAATTTTCAATAAGGATTATTCCGACGCCTGGGAACTGAATCTTAACTGTTGTCGATGCAGGTCGATTGGAGATGTCGAATATCGAGGTTTCCAAGCTCAACGACTGAATCTTCAATAAGAAGGACTATTGCGACGCCTGGGAATTGAATTTTTAGCTGTTGTCCATGCAGATCGATTGGAAATGTCGAATGTCGCATTTTCCATGCTATACGAGTGTATTTGTGATAATAAGGACGATTGCGACGCCTGGGAACTGAATCTGTAGCTGTTGTCGATGCAGATCGATTGGAAATGTCGAATATCGCGTTTTCCAAGTTCTACGAGTGAATTTTCAATAAGAAGGACTATTGCGACGCCTGGGAACTGCATGTTTGGTTGTTGACGATGCAGATCTTATTGGAAATGTCGAATATCGCGTTTTCCAAGCTCTACGAGTGAATTTTCAATAAGGACTATTGCGACGCCTGGGAACTGAATCTTTAGCTGTTGTTGATGCAGATCGATTGGAAATGTCGAATATCGCATTTTCCATGCTATACGAGTGTATTTTTGATAATAAAGACTATTGCGACGCCTGGGAACTGAATCTTTAGCTGTTGTCGATGCAGATCGATTGGAGATGTCGAATATCGAGGTATCCAAGCTCAACGAGTGAATTTTCAATAAGAAGGACTATTGCGATGCCTGGGAACTGAATCTTTAGCTTTTGTCGATGCAGATCGATTAGAAATGTCGAATATCGCGTTTTCCTTGCTGTACGAGTGAATTTTCAATAAGCACTATTCCGACGCCTGGGAACTGAATCTTTAGCTGTTGTCGATGCAGGTCGATTGGAAATGTCGAATATCGCATTTTCCATGCTATAGGAGTGTATTTTTGATAATAAAGACTATTGCGACGCCTGGGAACTGAATCTTTAGCTGCTGTCGATGCAGGTCGATTGGAGATGTCGAATATCGAGGTTTCCATGCTCAACGAGTCAATTTTCAATAAGAAGGACTATTGCGACGCCTGGGAACTGAATCTTTAGCTGTTGTCGATGCAGGTTGATTGGAGATGTCGACTATCGAGGTTTCCAAGCTAAACAAGTGAATTTTCAATAAGAAGGACTATTGCGACGCCTGGGAACTCAATCTTTAGCTGTTGCCGATGCAGATCGTTTGGAAATGTCGAATATCGCGTTTTCCAAGCTCTACGGTTGAATTTTCAATAAGGGCTATTCCGACGCCTGGGAACTGAATCTTTAGCTGTTGTCGATGAAGGTCGATTGGAAATGTCGAATATCGCATTTTCCATGCTATAGGAGTGTATTTTTGATAATAAAGACTATTGCGACGCCTGGGAACTGAATCTTTAGCTGCTGTCGATGCAGGTCGATTGGAGATGTCGAATATCGAGGTTTCCATGCTCAACGAGTCAATTTTCAATAAGAAGGACTATTGCGACGCCTGGGAACTGAATCTTTAGCTGTTGTCGATGCAGATCGATTGGAAATGTCGAATGTCGCATTTTTCATGCTATACGAGTGTATTTCTGATGATAAGGACGATTGCGACGCCTGGGAACTGAATCTTTAGCTGTTGTTGATGCAGATCGATTGGAAATGTCGAATATCGCATTTTCCATGCTATTGGAGTGTATTTTTGATAATAAAGACTATTGTGACGCCTGGGAACTGAATCCTTAGCTGTTGTTGATGCAGATCGATTGGAAATGTCGAATATCGCGTTTTCCAAGCTCTACGAGTGAATTTTCAATAAGGACTATTGCGACGCCTGGGAATTGAATCTTTAGCTGCTGTTGATGCAGATCGATTGGAAATGCCGAATATCGCGTTTTCCGAGCTCTACGAGTGAATTTTCAATAAGGACTATTGCGACGCCTGGGAACTGAATCTTTAGCTGTTGTCGATGCAGGTCGATTGGAGATGTCGAATATCGAGGTATCCAAGCTCAACGAGTGAATTTTCAATAAGAAGGACTATTGCGACGCCTGGGAATTGAATCTTTAGCTGTTGTTGATGCAGATCGATTGGAAATGCCGAATATCGCGTTTTCCAAGCTCTACGAGTGAATTTTCAATAAGGACTATTGCGACGCCTGGGAACTGAATCTTTAGCTGTTGTCGATGCAGGTCGATTGGAGATGTGGAATATCGAGGTATCCAAGCTCAACGAGTGAATTTTCAATAAGAAGGACTATTGCGACGCCTGGGAATTGAATCTTTAGCTGCTGTTGATGCAGATCGATTGGAAATGCCGAATATCGCGTTTTCCAAGCTCTACGGTTGAATTTTCAATAAGGACTATTCCGACGCCTGGGAACTGAATCTTTAGCTGTTGTCGATGAAGGTCGATTGGCAATGTCGAATATCGCATTTTCCATGCTATAGGAGTGTATTTTTGATAATAAAGACTATTGCGACGCCTGGGAACTGAATCTTTAGCTGCTGTCGATGCAGGTCGATTGGAGATGTCGAATATCGAGGTTTCCATGCTCAACGAGTCAATTTTCAATAAGAAGGACTATTGCGACGCCTGGGAACTGAATCTTTAGCTGTTGTCGATGCAGATCGATTGGAAATGTCGAATGTCGCATTTTTCATGCTATACGAGTGTATTTCTGATGATAAGGACGATTGCGACGCCTGGGAACTGAATCTTTAGCTGTTGTTGATGCAGATCGATTGGAAATGTCGAATATCGCATTTTCCATGCTATTGGAGTGTATTTTTGATAATAAAGACTATTGTGACGCCTGGGAACTGAATCCTTAGCTGTTGTTGATGCAGATCGATTGGAAATGTCGAATATCGCGTTTTTTATTATTATTATTATTATTATTTATTCCGTAAATCCACGGGCAAAAAAAACCCTTTAGTATACAATTTGAAAAACACACAGAGTAGTAGAATCGTAAAAGATACAGTAATATAAGATAGCAGAGTAATAATACAAGATAATACAAAAATATAAAAAAGATATAAAAATGATGCGGTTACAGTAGGTACAAGATAGTTACAGTAGATAGATACGACGACTAGAGTACAAGATTGCGAAGTAGAACAGTGCAAGAAAATTGTAGAAGAGATACAGAAGAAAAATACAATGAACTGTGAAAGACCTATAAATGGAGCAGAAATAAAATGAGGGATGTAATAAGTAATATGAGCGAATATGGCATGAACGGCAAAAGAGAAGAGAAAAGCTAGGTCGAATTACTATTTACAACAGATTGAACGGAGTGCTTAAAAGCTGTATAGGGGGTCCCGAAGAAGTGAAGTGAGTTACAGAAAATGTTCGCGTTGGTGCACAATCGATTTAAACAATTATGTTTGCCGTAAAGAGTTCGGTGAGAATTAATATAGAATAAAGTATGTGTCCTTAGTTGAGTGGAGGGGACGTGGAATTTTAGGTCAGAAAGAATATCTGGGCAAGAGATCATGTGATTAATAACTTTGAAGATGAACAGTAGATCGGCAGTGAGGCGCCGTTGCTGAAGGGTAGATAGCCTGAAGCGAGAGAGATAGGGTTTATAATTGTGGTTGAAAGGGGACATAGGTATTTCGGTAAAACGAGAAACAAGCCTCAGGAATTTGTGTTGGACGCGTTCGAGAGAGTCTATTTGGTTCCTGAAGTAGGGAGACCATATGATTGAGCCATATTCTAGACAAGGTCGAACCAGGGAAGTGTACAATCTGACTAGTGTGGAGGAATTAGAGAAGTGCTTAGAGGTGCGGAAAATAAAGCCTAAGGTGTTAAGGCCGGAGCTGACAATGCTGTTCAGATGAGTCGAGAAAGACAGATCTCTCGTCAAGAAGAGGCCTAGGTCGCGGATGAGGTGGACATCAGTTAAAGAGGAGCCGTCTAAAGTGTAAGGGTGAATAAGCGGTCTTAATTTGCGAGAGAAGCGAATGACATTGCATTTTGACGCGTTGAGACAGAGGTGGTTTACACGACACCATGTCACTAGTCTATCAATGTCAGATTGTAGAAAGAGAGAGTCCGCCAAACTGTTTACAGGGCGGAAAAGCTTTAAGTCGTCTGCGTAGAGTAGGAATCTGCTATGGTGGAAGACTTGCGAGATATCATTAATGAATAGAATAAAGAGTATGGGACCAAGATGGGAACCTTGAGGGACTCCGGATGTAGCCTGGAATTTTTTGGAGAAGGATTGATTGAATTTGACTATCTGAAATCTACCAGTGATATAGCTCGCAAGCCATGCAAGCAGTGTACCGTGAAAGCCAAAAGCGTGAAGTTTGGCTAGTAGGATTGGGTGGCTCACCGAATCAAACGCCTTGCGAAAGTCAGTGTACACTGCATCGACTTGCTGACCATTTTCCACGCGGAGAGAAAGATAGTTATGAAAGGATAGGAGGTTTGTGGTGGTAGAGCGACCAGGTAAGAAGCCGTGCTGTTCATTAATTATTACGTTTTTGCATAGAGAAGATAGACTGTTAGTTACAAGGTTGTCAAGAATCTTAGGCATTACGTTTTGCTTACTAATCGGTCTGTAGGAGGAGGTACAAGTTTTATCCCCACCTTTAAAGATAGGAGAAACGAGAGAGGTTTTCCACGACGAAGGAAAAGAACCGGACATTAATGATTTATTGAAGAGGATCCAAAGGATATGAGAAAGTAAAAATTTGCAGTTTTTGAAAAAGATGGGGGGAATACCGTCGTTGCCAGGGCCGCTGTTTAAGTCAAGAGAGTCGATCCCCTTGAATACTTCAAGAATACTGATATTAAGAGAAGATGCGTCAACCGAGTCCGTAGAGTTATATGTGTATGGTGAGTTGGTTTCGTGAGAATAAACTGAACTGAAATAATCAGCAAATATATCGGCTATGGCTTGTTCAGTACAGACTGTCCGGTCATTGAAAGACATGGAGAGAGGAAAAGGAGACTCGTTTTTGAGGGATCGGATGAAATTCCAAAATGTTTTGGGGTTATTTCGAAGGGTTGACTCAGACTTGGCGACATAGGTAGCCCAGCAACGACGAGACAGAGTGCAACATTTGGATCTAAGACTGGAAAAGACAAGGTAATCAGAGAAAGAGTTAGTAGATTTATAACGGCGATGAGCGGTTTTTTTTTAGCGAGTAGAGTAATAAGCCTTCGTGAAAACCAAACCGGGTGTGAGGAGGTAGTGATAGGACGGAGTGGCACCCAGGCGTTTATGGCATAGTTTAAGTGGTGGTAAAGGAGATCGACGGCCGAATCAATGGGTAAGGGAGAAAGGAGCCTATCCCAATCGTACTGGGATAGATAACTATTGATCATATTATAATCGGCGGCTCGAAAATTCCTTGTGAAGGAGGAACGACAAAAAAGAGGTGACCTTGAGTGGTTTGGAATAGGGAAAGAGAGGGCAGGATGGTAAGAATCCTCAGACACGAATGACTCTGGGGCAGGAGAAATGGAAAGGCTTGTCACAGTCGAGAAAACCAAATCAAGTTTCGAGTTATGTGAGTTAATGATGTTGTTAAATTGAGAAATATTTAAGTAATTAAAGTACTCACCGACAATGAGGTCGGGTGAAAAGGAATGAGATGAAAAAGTGGAATTGGTACGCCCGCTAAAATTAGGTAAATTGTAGTCGCCAGCGATGACAATAGGAGAATTAGGGTAAAGAGCACATACTTCCTCGACCGAAAGGCAATGATGCTCGTAGTGGGAACTCGGAGACGAGGGGGGAATATATACCGCCCCAACAATAACACTGGCCCGATCAAAGTGCACCTCTACGAACAATTGCTCAACAGAGTTAACGGTTACTTCGATAGGGCGACTGAAATAAGAATTTTTTATAGCAATTAATACACCTCCGCCTCTGGCATAAGTACTGGTGCGGTTATTTCTGTCTAATCGGAAAATACTATAATTAAAAAGACCAAGCTCCGAATTCAGTATGCTATGGTGTAGCCAGGTTTCCGTAAGGATAATTACATCATATACAACAGCAGAGGATGCGAACGCACAGCGTAAATCGCTTAACTTTGAGCGAAGACCGCGAACATTTTGATAATATATTAAAGGGTTACTTGTTAGTTTTTTTGGCGAGGCTGTGGTGATAAAGTTATAATCTGGGGAACACCATTGACATACCGAATAGTTTTGTTAGTTATGCCTGAATCTATGAGTGATTTAAGTTCTGTCCTGAGATTTTGGAGATGGAGGCGCTGCTTCGGCGTTGAGTCCTGGAAGATTTTAGCGGGACCGTTGTAGCGGTTTTTATTTCGGAGAATATTTAGGACGTCCGTCTTAGTCGCTAAGGTGGCACGAATTAAACGATGACGGCCAGCTTGTTGTTTTTTACCAATTCTGCTGACTGTGACGGTAGAGTAGTCGCCAGGGTAAAGGGCGTTGAAAATACTCCGTATCCGCTCAGTGTCCTGGGAAGGATTCGGTTGCGAAGGTTCCTCCAGATTGCTCACGATGATGTTACGTGACCGGTTATCACGTTCAGCGATCTCCTGTATGATCTCTTCTGGATGAGAGTGAGAGTCGCAGTCGCTGGGGAGCAGCGAGGATTTCGCTTCAAGTTGGGATATCCTTTCAGAAAGGGAGGAGACATCAAGTGTTAATCTCCCGATGTCCTCTTTATACGTGTTTCGTAACTCCCTGACCTCAGTGCGAAGTGCCTCAAATTGACTGAGGAACAGATTCTGAATCTTCAGAAATAGTTGGTCGTCCTCAGTAGGATCAGAACGTCTTGCCTGCGATAATACTGAGCAGTCCAGTAGCTGACCGTTTAAGGCCAGATGGCTTGACCGATTAAGACAGCCAGGGTGTATAGCAAGTCCGCAATTATTGCACTTGATAGGTTTAGCTACTGATTTACCACAACCGGTGCAGATACAATCCATCGTGGAGAAGAGGCGAAGAAATTCAGAAAGGCACCGATAAAGTTTGAAAGAAACGGCTGTTTTCGATGTCTGGCGGTTACGCACAGAACAATAACAATGCGGGTGACACGAGACACGTCTACTCGGTGTGACTGACTCGGTGTGACTGTTTTCCAAGCTCTACGAGTGAATTTTCAATAAGGACTATTGCGACGCCTGGGAATTGAATCTTTAGCTGCTGTTGATGCAGATCGATTGGAAATGCCGAATATCGCGTTTTCCGAGCTCTACGAGTGAATTTTCAATAAGGACTATTGCGACGCCTGGGAACTGAATCTTTAGCTGTTGTCGATGCAGGTCGATTGGAGATGTCGAATATCGAGGTATCCAAGCTCAACGAGTGAATTTTCAATAAGAAGGACTATTGCGACGCCTGGGAATTGAATCTTTAGCTGTTGTTGATGCAGATCGATTGGAAATGCCGAATATCGCGTTTTCCAAGCTCTACGAGTGAATTTTCAATAAGGACTATTGCGACGCCTGGGAACTGAATCTTTAGCTGTTGTCGATGCAGGTCGATTGGAGATGTGGAATATCGAGGTATCCAAGCTCAACGAGTGAATTTTCAATAAGAAGGACTATTGCGACGCCTGGGAATTGAATCTTTAGCTGCTGTTGATGCAGATCGATTGGAAATGCCGAATATCGCGTTTTCCAAGCTCTACGGTTGAATTTTCAATAAGGACTATTCCGACGCCTGGGAACTGAATCTTTAGCTGTTGTCGATGAAGGTCGATTGGCAATGTCGAATATCGCATTTTCCATGCTATAGGAGTGTATTTTTGATAATAAAGACTATTGCGACGACTGGGAACTGAATCTTTAGCTGTTGTCGATGCAGGTCGATTGGAGATGTCGAATATCGAGGCATCCAAGCTCAACGAGTGAATTTTCAATAAGAAGGACTATTGCGACGCCTGGGAACTGAATCTTTAGCTTTTGTCGATGCAGATCGATTAGAAATGTCGAATATCGCGTTTTCCAAGCTCTACGAGTGAATTTTCAATAAGGACTATTGCGACGCCTGGGAACTGAATCTTTAGCTGTTGTTGGTGCAGATCGATTGGAAATGTCGAATAACGCGTTTTCCGAGCTCTACGAGTGAATTTTCAATAAGAAGGACTATTGCGACGCCTGGGAACTGCATCTTTGGCTGTTGTCGATGCAGATCGATTGGAAATGTCGAATATCACGTTTTCCAAGCTATACGAGTGAATTTTCAATAAGGACTATTGCGACGCCTGGGAATTGAATCTTTAGCTGTTGTTGATGCAGATCGATTGGAAATGCCGAATATCGCGTTTTCCAAGCTCTACGAGTGAATTTTCAATAAGGACTATTGCGACGCCTGGGAACTGAATCTTTAGCTGTTGTCGATGCAGGTCGATTGGAGATATGGAATATCGAGGTATCCAAGCTCAACGAGTGAATTTTCAATAAGAAGGACTATTGCGACGCCTGGGAACTGAATCTTTAGCCTTTGTCGATGCAGATCGATTGGAAATGTCGAATATCACGTTTTCCAAGCTCTACGAGTGAATTTTCAATAAGGACTATTGCGACGCCTGGGAACTGAATCTTTAGCTGTTGTCGATGCAGGTCGATTGGAGATGTCGAATATCGAGGTATCCAAGCTCAACGAGTGAATTTTCAATAAGAAGGACTATTGCGACGCCTGGGAATTGAATCTTTAGCTGTTGTTGATGCAGATCGATTGGAAATGCCGAATATCGCGTTTTCCAAGCTCAACGAGTGAATTTTCAATAAGAAGGACTATTGCGACGCCTGGGAACTGAATCTTTAGCTGTTGTCGATGCAGATCGATTGGAAATGTCGAATGTCGCATTTTTCATGCTATACGAGTGTATTTCTGATGATAAGGACGATTGCGACGCCTGGGAACTGAATCTTTAGCTGTTGTTGATGCAGATCGATTGGAAATGTCGAATATCGCATTTTCCATGCTATAGGAGTGTATTTTTGATAATAAAGACTATTGTGACGCCTGGGAACTGAATCCTTA
Organism: Nomada flava; assembly: GCA_951802745.1. NCBI lineage: Eukaryota > Metazoa > Arthropoda > Insecta > Hymenoptera > Apidae > Nomada > Nomada flava. Next base: position 830,871 of record OX637907.1, read on the forward strand.
GCTGTTGTTGATGCAGATCGATTGGAAATGTCGAATATCGCGTTTTCCAAGCTCTACGAGTGAATTTTCAATAAGGACTATTGCGACGCCTGGGAATTGAATCTTTAGCTGCTGTTGATGCAGATCGATTGGAAATGCCGAATATCGCGTTTTCCGAGCTCTACGAGTGAATTTTCAATAAGGACTATTGCGACGCCTGGGAACTGAATCTTTAGCTGTTGTCGATGCAGGTCGATTGGAGATGTCGAATATCGAGGTATCCAAGCTCAACGAGTGAATTTTCAATAAGAAGGACTATTGCGACGCCTGGGAATTGAATCTTAAGCTGTTGTTGATGCAGATCGATTGGAAATGCCGAATATCGCGTTTTCCAAGCTCTACGAGTGAATTTTCAATAAGGACTATTGCGACGCCTGGGAACTGAATCTTTAGCTGTTGTCGATGCAGGTCGATTGGAGATGTGGAATATCGAGGTATCCAAGCTCAACGAGTGAATTTTCAATAAGAAGGACTATTGCGACGCCTGGGAATTGAATCTTTAGCTGCTGTTGATGCAGATCGATTGGAAATGCCGAATATCGCGTTTTCCAAGCTCTACGGTTGAATTTTCAATAAGGACTATTCCGACGCCTGGGAACTGAATCTTTAGCTGTTGTCGATGAAGGTCGATTGGCAATGTCGAATATCGCATTTTCCATGCTATAGGAGTGTATTTTTGATAATAAAGACTATTGCGACGACTGGGAACTGAATCTTTACCTGTTGTCGATGCAGGTCGATTGGAGATGTCGAATATCGAGGCATCCAAGCTCAACGAGTGAATTTTCAATAAGAAGGACTATTGCGACGCCTGGGAACTGAATCTTTAGCTTTTGTCGATGCAGATCGATTAGAAATGTCGAATATCGCGTTTTCCATGCTGTACGAGTGAATTTTCAATAAGCACTATTGCGACGCCTGGGAACTGAATCTTTAGCTGTTGTCGATGCAGGTCGATTGGAGATGTCGAATATCGCGTTTTCCAAGCTCTACGAGTGAATTTTCAATAAGGACTATTGCGACGCCTGGGAACTGAATCTTTAGCTGTTGTCGATGCAGGTCGATTGGAGATGTCGAATATCGAGGCATCCAAGCTCAACGAGTGAATTTTCAATAAGAAGGACTATTGCGACGCCTGGGAACTGAATCTTTAGCTGTTGTCGATGCAGGTCGATTGGAGATGTCGAATATCGAGGTTTACAAGCTCAACGAGTGAATTTTCAATAAGAAGGACTATTGCGACGCCTGGGAACTGAATCTTTAGCTGTTGCCGATGCAGATTGATTGGAAATGTCGAATGTCGCATTTTTCATGCTATACGAGTGTATTTCTGATGATAAGGACGATTGCGACGCCTGGGAACTGAATCTTTAGCTGTTGTCGATGAAGGTCGATTGGCAATGTCGAATATCGCATTTTCCATGCTATAGGAGTGTATTTTTGATAATAAAGACTATTGCGACGACTGGGAACTGAATCTTTAGCTGTTGTCGATGCAGGTCGATTGGAGATGTCGAATATCGAGGCATCCAAGCTCAACGAGTGAATTTTCAATAAGAAGGACTATTGCGACGCCTGGGAACTGAATCTTTAGCTTTTGTCGATGCAGATCGATTAGAAATGTCGAATATCGCGTTTTCCATGCTGTACGAGTGAATTTTCAATAAGCACTATTGCGACGCCTGGGAACTGAATCTTTAGCTGTTGTCGATGCAGGTCGATTGGAGATGTCGAATATCGCGTTTTCCAAGCTCTACGAGTGAATTTTCAATAAGGACTATTGCGACGCCTGGGAACTGAATCTTTAGCTGTTGTCGATGCAGGTCGATTGGAGATGTCGAATATCGAGGCATCCAAGCTCAACGAGTGAATTTTCAATAAGAAGGACTATTGCGACGCCTGGGAACTGAATCTTTAGCTGTTGTCGATGCAGGTCGATTGGAGATGTCGAATATCGAGGTTTACAAGCTCAACGAGTGAATTTTCAATAAGAAGGACTATTGCGACGCCTGGGAACTGAATCTTTAGCTGTTGCCGATGCAGATTGATTGGAAATGTCGAATGTCGCATTTTTCATGCTATACGAGTGTATTTCTGATGATAAGGACGATTGCGACGCCTGGGAACTGAATCTTTAGCTGTTGTTGATGCAGATCGATTGGAAATGTCGAATATCGCATTTTCCATGCTATAGGAGTGTATTTTTGATAATAAAGACTATTGTGACGCCTGGGAACTGAATCCTTAGCTGTTGTTGATGCAGATCGATTGGAAATGTCGAATATCGCGTTTTCCAAGCTGAACGAGTGAATTTTCAATAAGGATTATTCCGACGCCTGGGAACTGAATCTTAACTGTTGTCGATGCAGGTCGATTGGAAATGCCGAATATCGCGTTTTCCAAGCTCTACGGTTGAATTTTCAATAAGGACTATTCCGACGCCTGGGAACTGAATCTTTAGCTGTTGTCGATGAAGGTCGATTGGCAATGTCGAATATCGCATTTTCCATGCTATAGGAGTGTATTTTTGATAATAAAGACTATTGCGACGACTGGGAACTGAATCTTTAGCTGTTGTCGATGCAGGTCGATTGGAGATGTCGAATATCGAGGCATCCAAGCTCAACGAGTGAATTTTCAATAAGAAGGACTATTGCGACGCCTGGGAACTGAATCTTTAGCTTTTGTCGATGCAGATCGATTAGAAATGTCGAATATCGCGTTTTCCAAGCTCTACGAGTGAATTTTCAATAAGGACTATTGCGACGCCTGGGAACTGAATCTTTAGCTGTTGTTGGTGCAGATCGATTGGAAATGTCGAATAACGCGTTTTCCGAGCTCTACGAGTGAATTTTCAATAAGAAGGACTATTGCGACGCCTGGGAACTGCATCTTTGGCTGTTGTCGATGCAGATCGATTGGAAATGTCGAATATCACGTTTTCCAAGCTATACGAGTGAATTTTCAATAAGGACTATTGCGACGCCTGGGAATTGAATCTTTAGCTGTTGTTGATGCAGATCGATTGGAAATGCCGAATATCGCGTTTTCCAAGCTCTACGAGTGAATTTTCAATAAGGACTATTGCGACGCCTGGGAACTGAATCTTTAGCTGTTGTCGATGCAGGTCGATTGGAGATATGGAATATCGAGGTATCCAAGCTCAACGAGTGAATTTTCAATAAGAAGGACTATTGCGACGCCTGGGAACTGAATCTTTAGCTTTTGTCGATGCAGATCGATTGGAAATGTCGAATATCACGTTTTCCAAGCTCTACGAGTGAATTTTCAATAAGGACTATTGCGACGCCTGGGAACTGAATCTTTAGCTGTTGTCGATGCAGGTCGATTGGAGATGTCGAATATCGAGGTATCCAAGCTCAACGAGTGAATTTTCAATAAGAAGGACTATTGCGACGCCTGGGAATTGAATCTTTAGCTGTTGTTGATGCAGATCGATTGGAAATGCCGAATATCGCGTTTTCCAAGCTCAACGAGTGAATTTTCAATAAGAAGGACTATTGCGACGCCTGGGAACTGAATCTTTAGCTGTTGTCGATGCAGATCGATTGGAAATGTCGAATGTCGCATTTTTCATGCTATACGAGTGTATTTCTGATGATAAGGACGATTGCGACGCCTGGGAACTGAATCTTTAGCTGTTGTTGATGCAGATCGATTGGAAATGTCGAATATCGCATTTTCCATGCTATAGGAGTGTATTTTTGATAATAAAGACTATTGTGACGCCTGGGAACTGAATCCTTAGCTGTTGTTGATGCAGATCGATTGGAAATGTCGAATATCGCGTTTTCCAAGCTCTACGAGTGAATTTTCAATAAGGACTATTGCGACGCCTGGGAATTGAATCTTTAGCTGCTGTTGATGCAGATCGATTGGAAATGCCGAATATCGCGTTTTCCGAGCTCTACGAGTGAATTTTCAATAAGGACTATTGCGACGCCTGGGAACTGAATCTTTAGCTGTTGTCGATGCAGGTCGATTGGAGATGTCGAATATCGAGGTATCCAAGCTCAACGAGTGAATTTTCAATAAGAAGGACTATTGCGACGCCTGGGAATTGAATCTTAAGCTGTTGTTGATGCAGATCGATTGGAAATGCCGAATATCGCGTTTTCCAAGCTCTACGAGTGAATTTTCAATAAGGACTATTGCGACGCCTGGGAACTGAATCTTTAGCTGTTGTCGATGCAGGTCGATTGGAGATGTGGAATATCGAGGTATCCAAGCTCAACGAGTGAATTTTCAATAAGAAGGACTATTGCGACGCCTGGGAATTGAATCTTTAGCTGCTGTTGATGCAGATCGATTGGAAATGCCGAATATCGCGTTTTCCAAGCTCTACGGTTGAATTTTCAATAAGGACTATTCCGACGCCTGGGAACTGAATCTTTAGCTGTTGTCGATGAAGGTCGATTGGCAATGTCGAATATCGCATTTTCCATGCTATAGGAGTGTATTTTTGATAATAAAGACTATTGCGACGACTGGGAACTGAATCTTTAGCTGTTGTCGATGCAGGTCGATTGGAGATGTCGAATATCGAGGCATCCAAGCTCAACGAGTGAATTTTCAATAAGAAGGACTATTGCGACGCCTGGGAACTGAATCTTTAGCTTTTGTCGATGCAGATCGATTAGAAATGTCGAATATCGCGTTTTCCATGCTGTACGAGTGAATTTTCAATAAGCACTATTGCGACGCCTGGGAACTGAATCTTTAGCTGTTGTCGATGCAGGTCGATTGGAGATGTCGAATATCGCGTTTTCCAAGCTCTACGAGTGAATTTTCAATAAGGACTATTGCGACGCCTGGGAACTGAATCTTTAGCTGTTGTCGATGCAGGTCGATTGGAGATGTCGAATATCGAGGCATCCAAGCTCAACGAGTGAATTTTCAATAAGAAGGACTATTGCGACGCCTGGGAACTGAATCTTTAGCTGTTGTCGATGCAGGTCGATTGGAGATGTCGAATATCGAGGTTTACAAGCTCAACGAGTGAATTTTCAATAAGAAGGACTATTGCGACGCCTGGGAACTGAATCTTTAGCTGTTGCCGATGCAGATTGATTGGAAATGTCGAATGTCGCATTTTTCATGCTATACGAGTGTATTTCTGATGATAAGGACGATTGCGACGCCTGGGAACTGAATCTTTAGCTGTTGTTGATGCAGATCGATTGGAAATGTCGAATATCGCATTTTCCATGCTATAGGAGTGTATTTTTGATAATAAAGACTATTGTGACGCCTGGGAACTGAATCCTTAGCTGTTGTTGATGCAGATCGATTGGAAATGTCGAATATCGCGTTTTCCAAGCTGAACGAGTGAATTTTCAATAAGGATTATTCCGACGCCTGGGAACTGAATCTTAACTGTTGTCGATGCAGGTCGATTGGAGATGTCGAATATCGAGGTTTCCAAGCTCAACGAGTGAATTTTCAATAAGAAGGACTATTGCGACGCCTGGGAACTCAATCTTTACCTGTTGCCGATGCAGATCGTTTGGAAATGTCGAATATCGCGTTTTCCAAGCTCTACGGTTGAATTTTCAATAAGGACTATTCCGACGCCTGGGAACTGAATCTTTAGCTGTTGTCGATGAAGGTCGATTGGAAATGTCGAATATCGCATTTTCCATGCTATAGGAGTGTATTTTTGATAATAAAGACTATTGCGACGCCTGGGAACTGAATCTTTAGCTGCTGTCGATGCAGGTCGATTGGAGATGTCGAATATCGAGGTTTCCATGCTCAACGAGTCAATTTTCAATAATAAGGACTATTGCGACGCCTGGGAACTGAATCTTTAGCTGTTGTCGATGCAGATCGATTGGAAATGTCGAATGTCGCATTTTTCATGCTATACGAGTGTATTTCTGATGATAAGGACGATTGCGACGCCTGGGAACTGAATCTTTAGCTGTTGTTGATGCAGATCGATTGGAAATGTCGAATATCGCATTTTCCATGCTATTGGAGTGTATTTTTGATAATAAAGACTATTGTGACGCCTGGGAACTGAATCCTTAGCTGTTGTTGATGCAGATCGATTGGAAATGTCGAATATCGCGTTTTCCAAGCTCTACGAGTGAATTTTCAATAAGGACTATTGCGACGCCTGGGAATTGAATCTTTAGCTGCTGTTGATGCAGATCGATTGGAAATGCCGAATATCGCGTTTTCCGAGCTCTACGAGTGAATTTTCAATAAGGACTATTGCGACGCCTGGGAACTGAATCTTTAGCTGTTGTCGATGCAGGTCGATTGGAGATGTCGAATATCGAGGTATCCAAGCTCAACGAGTGAATTTTCAATAAGAAGGACTATTGCGACGCCTGGGAATTGAATCTTTAGCTGTTGTTGATGCAGATCGATTGGAAATGCCGAATATCGCGTTTTCCAAGCTCTACGAGTGAATTTTCAATAAGGACTATTGCGACGCCTGGGAACTGAATCTTTAGCTGTTGTCGATGCAGGTCGATTGGAGATGTGGAATATCGAGGTATCCAAGCTCAACGAGTGAATTTTCAATAAGAAGGACTATTGCGACGCCTGGGAATTGAATCTTTAGCTGCTGTTGATGCAGATCGATTGGAAATGCCGAATATCGCGTTTTCCAAGCTCTACGGTTGAATTTTCAATAAGGACTATTCCGACGCCTGGGAACTGAATCTTTAGCTGTTGTCGATGAAGGTCGATTGGCAATGTCGAATATCGCATTTTCCATGCTATAGGAGTGTATTTTTGATAATAAAGACTATTGCGACGACTGGGAACTGAATCTTTAGCTGTTGTCGATGCAGGTCGATTGGAGATGTCGAATATCGAGGCATCCAAGCTCAACGAGTGAATTTTCAATAAGAAGGACTATTGCGACGCCTGGGAACTGAATCTTTAGCTTTTGTCGATGCAGATCGATTAGAAATGTCGAATATCGCGTTTTCCAAGCTCTACGAGTGAATTTTCAATAAGGACTATTGCGACGCCTGGGAACTGAATCTTTAGCTGTTGTTGGTGCAGATCGATTGGAAATGTCGAATAACGCGTTTTCCGAGCTCTACGAGTGAATTTTCAATAAGAAGGACTATTGCGACGCCTGGGAACTGCATCTTTGGCTGTTGTCGATGCAGATCGATTGGAAATGTCGAATATCACGTTTTCCAAGCTATACGAGTGAATTTTCAATAAGGACTATTGCGACGCCTGGGAATTGAATCTTTAGCTGTTGTTGATGCAGATCGATTGGAAATGCCGAATATCGCGTTTTCCAAGCTCTACGAGTGAATTTTCAATAAGGACTATTGCGACGCCTGGGAACTGAATCTTTAGCTGTTGTCGATGCAGGTCGATTGGAGATATGGAATATCGAGGTATCCAAGCTCAACGAGTGAATTTTCAATAAGAAGGACTATTGCGACGCCTGGGAACTGAATCTTTAGCTTTTGTCGATGCAGATCGATTGGAAATGTCGAATATCACGTTTTCCAAGCTCTACGAGTGAATTTTCAATAAGGACTATTGCGACGCCTGGGAACTGAATCTTTAGCTGTTGTCGATGCAGGTCGATTGGAGATGTCGAATATCGAGGTATCCAAGCTCAACGAGTGAATTTTCAATAAGAAGGACTATTGCGACGCCTGGGAATTGAATCTTTAGCTGTTGTTGATGCAGATCGATTGGAAATGCCGAATATCGCGTTTTCCAAGCTCAACGAGTGAATTTTCAATAAGAAGGACTATTGCGACGCCTGGGAACTGAATCTTTAGCTGTTGTCGATGCAGATCGATTGGAAATGTCGAATGTCGCATTTTTCATGCTATACGAGTGTATTTCTGATGATAAGGACGATTGCGACGCCTGGGAACTGAATCTTTAGCTGTTGTTGATGCAGATCGATTGGAAATGTCGAATATCGCATTTTCCATGCTATAGGAGTGTATTTTTGATAATAAAGACTATTGTGACGCCTGGGAACTGAATCCTTAGCTGTTGTTGATGCAGATCGATTGGAAATGTCGAATATCGCGTTTTCCAAGCTCTACGAGTGAATTTTCAATAAGGACTATTGCGACGCCTGGGAATTGAATCTTTAGCTGCTGTTGATGCAGATCGATTGGAAATGCCGAATATCGCGTTTTCCGAGCTCTACGAGTGAATTTTCAATAAGGACTATTGCGACGCCTGGGAACTGAATCTTTAGCTGTTGTCGATGCAGGTCGATTGGAGATGTCGAATATCGAGGTATCCAAGCTCAACGAGTGAATTTTCAATAAGAAGGACTATTGCGACGCCTGGGAATTGAATCTTAAGCTGTTGTTGATGCAGATCGATTGGAAATGCCGAATATCGCGTTTTCCAAGCTCTACGGGTGAATTTTCAATAAGGACTATTGCGACGCCTGGGAACTGAATCTTTAGCTGTTGTCGATGCAGGTCGATTGGAGATGTGGAATATCGAGGTATCCAAGCTCAACGAGTGAATTTTCAATAAGAAGGACTATTGCGACGCCTGGGAATTGAATCTTTAGCTGCTGTTGATGCAGATCGATTGGAAATGCCGAATATCGCGTTTTCCAAGCTCTACGGTTGAATTTTCAATAAGGACTATTCCGACGCCTGGGAACTGAATCTTTAGCTGTTGTCGATGAAGGTCGATTGGCAATGTCGAATATCGCATTTTCCATGCTATAGGAGTGTATTTTTGATAATAAAGACTATTGCGACGACTGGGAACTGAATCTTTAGCTGTTGTCGATGCAGGTCGATTGGAGATGTCGAATATCGAGGCATCCAAGCTCAACGAGTGAATTTTCAATAAGAAGGACTATTGCGACGCCTGGGAACTGAATCTTTAGCTTTTGTCGATGCAGATCGATTAGAAATGTCGAATATCGCGTTTTCCATGCTGTACGAGTGAATTTTCAATAAGCACTATTGCGACGCCTGGGAACTGAATCTTTAGCTGTTGTCGATGCAGGTCGATTGGAGATGTCGAATATCGAGGCATCCAAGCTCAACGAGTGAATTTTCAATAAGAAGGACTATTGCGACGCCTGGGAACTGAATCTTTAGCTGTTGTCGATGCAGGTCGATTGGAGATGTCGAATATCGAGGTTTACAAGCTCAACGAGTGAATTTTCAATAAGAAGGACTATTGCGACGCCTGGGAACTGAATCTTTAGCTGTTGCCGATGCAGATTGATTGGAAATGTCGAATGTCGCATTTTTCATGCTATACGAGTGTATTTCTGATGATAAGGACGATTGCGACGCCTGGGAACTGAATCTTTAGCTGTTGTTGATGCAGATCGATTGGAAATGTCGAATATCGCATTTTCCATGCTATAGGAGTGTATTTTTGATAATAAAGACTATTGTGACGCCTGGGAACTGAATCCTTAGCTGTTGTTGATGCAGATCGATTGGAAATGTCGAATATCGCGTTTTCCAAGCTGAACGAGTGAATTTTCAATAAGGATTATTCCGACGCCTGGGAACTGAATCTTAACTGTTGTCGATGCAGGTCGATTGGAGATGTCGAATATCGAGGTTTCCAAGCTCAACGAGTGAATTTTCAATAAGAAGGACTATTGCGACGCCTGGGAACTGAATCTTTAGCTGCTGTCGATGCAGGTCGATTGGAGATGTCGAATATCGAGGTTTCCAAGCTCAACGACTGAATTTTCAATAAGAAGGACTATTGCGACGCCTGGGAATTGAATCTTTAGCTGTTGTCCATGCAGATCGATTGGAAATGTCGAATGTCGCATTTTCCATGCTATACGAGTGTATTTGTGATAATAAGGACGATTGCGACGCCTGGGAACTGAATCTGTAGCTGTTGTCGATGCAGATCGATTGGAAATGTCGAATATCGCGTTTTCCAAGTTCTACGAGTGAATTTTCAATAAGAAGGACTATTGCGACGCCTGGGAACTGCATGTTTGGTTGTTGTCGATGCAGATCTTATTGGAAATGTCGAATATCGCGTTTTCCAAGCTCTACGAGTGAATTTTCAATAAGGACTATTGCGACGCCTGGGAACTGAATCTTTAGCTGTTGTTGATGCAGATCGATTGGAAATGTCGAATATCGCATTTTCCATGCTATACGAGTGTATTTTTGATAATAAAGACTATTGCGACGCCTGGGAACTGAATCTTTAGCTGTTGTCGATGCAGATCGATTGGAGATGTCGAATATCGAGGTATCCAAGCTCAACGAGTGAATTTTCAATAAGAAGGACTATTGCGATGCCTGGGAACTGAATCTTTAGCTTTTGTCGATGCAGATCGATTAGAAATGTCGAATATCGCGTTTTCCTTGCTGTACGAGTGAATTTTCAATAAGCACTATTCCGACGCCTGGGAACTGAATCTTTAGCTGTTGTCGATGCAGGTCGATTGGAAATGTCGAATATCGCATTTTCCATGCTATAGGAGTGTATTTTTGATAATAAAGACTATTGCGACGCCTGGGAACTGAATCTTTAGCTGCTGTCGATGCAGGTCGATTGGAGATGTCGAATATCGAGGTTTCCAAGCTCAACGAGTGAATTTTCAATAAGAAGGACTATTGCGACGCCTGGGAACTGAATCTTTAGCTGTTGTCGATGCGGGTTGATTGGAGATGTCGAATATCGAGGTTTCCAAGCTAAACAAGTGAATTTTCAATAAGAAGGACTATTGCGACGCCTGGGAACTCAATCTTTAGCTGTTGCCGATGCAGATCGATTGGAAATGTCGAATATCGCGTTTTCCGAGCTCTACGGTTGAATTTTCAATAAGGACTATTCCGACGCCTGGGAACTGAATCTTTAGCTGTTGTCGATGAAGGTCGATTGGAAATGTCGAATATCGCATTTTCCATGCTATAGGAGTGTATTTTTGATAATAAAGACTATTGCGACGTCTGGGAACTGAATCTTTAGCTGTTGTCGATGCAGATCTATTGGAAATGTCGAATATCGCGTTTTCCAAGCTATACGAGTGAATTTTCAATAAGCACTATTGCGACGCCCGGGAACTGAATCTTTAGCTGTTGTTGATGCAGATCGATTGGAAATGTCGAATATCGCATTTTCCATGCTATAGGGGTGTATTTTTGATAATAAAGACTATTGCGACGCCTGGGAACTGAATCTGTAGCTGTTGTCGATGCAGATCGATTGGAAATGTCGAATATCGCGTTTTCCAAGTTCTACGAGTGAATTTTCAATAAGAAGGACTATTGCGACGCCTGGGAACTGCATGTTTGGTTGTTGTCGATGCAGATCTTATTGGAAATGTCGAATATCGCGTTTTCCAAGCTCTACGAGTGAATTTTCAATAAGGACTATTGCGACGCCTGGGAACTGAATCTTTAGCTGTTGTTGATGCAGATCGATTGGAAATGTCGAATATCGCATTTTCCATGCTATACGAGTGTATTTTTGATAATAAAGACTATTGCGACGCCTGGGAACTGAATCTTTAGCTGTTGTCGATGCAGATCGATTGGAGATGTCGAATATCGAGGTATCCAAGCTCAACGAGTGAATTTTCAATAAGAAGGACTATTGCGATGCCTGGGAACTGAATCTTTAGCTTTTGTCGATGCAGATCGATTAGAAATGTCGAATATCGCGTTTTCCTTGCTGTACGAGTGAATTTTCAATAAGCACTATTCCGACGCCTGGGAACTGAATCTTTAGCTGTTGTCGATGCAGGTCGATTGGAAATGTCGAATATCGCATTTTCCATGCTATAGGAGTGTATTTTTGATAATAAAGACTATTGCGACGCCTGGGAACTGAATCTTTAGCTGCTGTCGATGCAGGTCGATTGGAGATGTCGAATATCGAGGTTTCCAAGCTCAACGAGTGAATTTTCAATAAGAAGGACTATTGCGACGCCTGGGAACTGAATCTTTAGCTGTTGTCGATGCAGGTTGATTGGAGATGTCGAATATCGAGGTTTCCAAGCTAAACAAGTGAATTTTCAATAAGAAGGACTATTGCGACGCCTGGGTACTCACTCTTTAGCTGTTGCCGATGCAGATCGATTGGAAATGTCGAATATCGCGTTTTCCAAGCTCTACGGTTGAATTTTCAATAAGGACTATTCCGACGCCTGGGAACTGAATCTTTACCTGTTGTCGATGAAGGTCGATTGGAAATGTCGAATATCGCATTTTCCATGCTATAGGAGTGTATTTTTGATAATAAAGACTATTGCGACGTCTGGGAACTGAATCTTTAGCTGTTGTCGATGCAGATCTATTGGAAATGTCGAATATCGCGTTTTCCAAGCTATACGAGTGAATTTTCAATAAGCACTATTGCGACGCCCGGGAACTGAATCTTTAGCTGTTGTTGATGCAGATCGATTGGAAATGTCGAATATCGCATTTTCCATGCTATAGGGGTGTATTTTTGATAATAAAGACTATTGCGTCGCCTGGGAACTGAATCCTTAGCTGTTGTTGATGCAGATCGATTGGAAATGTCGAATATCGCGTTTTCCCAGCTGTACGAGTGAATTTTCAATAAGGATTATTCCGACGCCTGGGAACTGAATCTTAACTGTTGTCGATGCAGGTCATTTGCAGATGTCGAATATCGAGGTTTCCAAGCTAAACAAGTGAATTTTCAATAAGAAGGACTATTGCGACGCCTGGGAATTGAATCTTTAGCTGTTGTTGATGCAGATCGATTGGAAATGCCGAATATCGCGTTTTCCAAGCTCTACGAGTGAATTTTCAATAAGGACTATTGCGACGCCTGGGAACTGAATCTTTAGCTGTTGTCGATGCAGGTCGATTGGAGATGTGGAATATCGAGGTATCCAAGCTCAACGAGTGAATTTTCAATAAGAAGGACTATTGCGACGCCTGGGAATTGAATCTTTAGCTGCTGTTGATGCAGATCGATTGGAAATGCCGAATATCGCGTTTTCCAAGCTCTACGGTTGAATTTTCAATAAGGACTATTCCGACGCCTGGGAACTGAATCTTTAGCTGTTGTCGATGAAGGTCGATTGGCAATGTCGAATATCGCATTTTCCATGCTATAGGAGTGTATTTTTGATAATAAAGACTATTGCGACGACTGGGAACTGAATCTTTAGCTGTTGTCGATGCAGGTCGATTGGAGATGTCGAATATCGAGGCATCCAAGCTCAACGAGTGAATTTTCAATAAGAAGGACTATTGCGACGCCTGGGAACTGAATCTTTAGCTTTTGTCGATGCAGATCGATTAGAAATGTCGAATATCGCGTTTTCCATGCTGTACGAGTGAATTTTCAATAAGCACTATTGCGACGCCTGGGAACTGAATCTTTAGCTGTTGTCGATGCAGGTCGATTGGAGATGTCGAATATCGCGTTTTCCAAGCTCTACGAGTGAATTTTCAATAAGGACTATTGCGACGCCTGGGAACTGAATCTTTAGCTGTTGTCGATGCAGGTCGATTGGAGATGTCGAATATCGAGGTTTCCAAGCTAAACAAGTGAATTTTCAATAAGAAGGACTATTGCGACGCCTGGGAACTCAATCTTTAGCTGTTGCCGATGCAGATCGATTGGAAATGTCGAATATCGCGTTTTCCAAGCTCTACGGTTGAATTTTCAATAAGGACTATTCCGACGCCTGGGAACTGAATCTTTACCTGTTGTCGATGAAGGTCGATTGGAAATGTCGAATATCGCATTTTCCATGCTATAGGAGTGTATTTTTGATAATAAAGACTATTGCGACGTCTGGGAACTGAATCTTTAGCTGTTGTCGATGCAGATCTATTGGAAATGTCGAATATCGCGTTTTCCAAGCTATACGAGTGAATTTTCAATAAGCACTATTGCGACGCCCGGGAACTGAATCTTTAGCTGTTGTTGATGCAGATCGATTGGAAATGTCGAATATCGCATTTTCCATGCTATAGGGGTGTATTTTTGATAATAAAGACTATTGCGTCGCCTGGGAACTGAATCCTTAGCTGTTGTTGATGCAGATCGATTGGAAATGTCGAATATCGCGTTTTCCCAGCTGTACGAGTGAATTTTCAATAAGGATTATTCCGACGCCTGGGAACTGAATCTTAACTGTTGTCGATGCAGGTCATTTGCAGATGTCGAATATCGAGGTTTCCAAGCTAAACAAGTGAATTTTCAATAAGAAGGACTATTGCGACGCCTGGGAATTGAATCTTTAGCTGTTGTCGATGAAGGTCGATTGGCAATGTCGAATATCGCATTTTCCATGCTATAGGAGTGTATTTTTGATAATAAAGACTATTGCGACGACTGGGAACTGAATCTTTAGCTGTTGTCGATGCAGGTCGATTGGAGATGTCGAATATCGAGGCATCCAAGCTCAACGAGTGAATTTTCAATAAGAAGGACTATTGCGACGCCTGGGAACTGAATCTTTAGCTTTTGTCGATGCAGATCGATTAGAAATGTCGAATATCGCGTTTTCCATGCTGTACGAGTGAATTTTCAATAAGCACTATTGCGACGCCTGGGAACTGAATCTTTAGCTGTTGTCGATGCAGGTCGATTGGAGATGTCGAATATCGCGTTTTCCAAGCTCTACGAGTGAATTTTCAATAAGGACTATTGCGACGCCTGGGAACTGAATCTTTAGCTGTTGTCGATGCAGGTCGATTGGAGATGTCGAATATCGAGGCATCCAAGCTCAACGAGTGAATTTTCAATAAGAAGGACTATTGCGACGCCTGGGAACTGAATCTTTAGCTGTTGTCGATGCAGGTCGATTGGAGATGTCGAATATCGAGGTTTACAAGCTCAACGAGTGAATTTTCAATAAGAAGGACTATTGCGACGCCTGGGAACTGAATCTTTAGCTGTTGTCGATGCAGATTGATTGGAAATGTCGAATGTCGCATTTTTCATGCTATACGAGTGTATTTCTGATGATAAGGACGATTGCGACGCCTGGGAACTGAATCTTTAGCTGTTGTTGATGCAGATCGATTGGAAATGTCGAATATCGCATTTTCCATGCTATAGGAGTGTATTTTTGATAATAAAGACTATTGTGACGCCTGGGAACTGAATCCTTAGCTGTTGTTGATGCAGATCGATTGGAAATGTCGAATATCGCGTTTTCCAAGCTGAACGAGTGAATTTTCAATAAGGATTATTCCGACGCCTGGGAACTGAATCTTAACTGTCGTCGATGCAGGTCGATTGGAGATGTCGAATATCGAGGTTTCCAAGCTCAACGACTGAATTTTCAATAAGAAGGACTATTGCGACGCCTGGGAATTGAATCTTTAGCTGTTGTCCATGCAGATCGATTGGAAATGTCGAATGTCGCATTTTCCATGCTATACGAGTGTATTTGTAATAATAAGGACGATTGCGACGCCTGGGAACTGAATCTGTAGCTGTTGTCGATGCAGATCGATTGGAAATGTAGAATATCGCGTTTTCCAAGTTCTACGAGTGAATTTTCAATAAGAAGGACTATTGCGACGCCTGGGAACTGCATGTTTGGTTGTTGTCGATGCAGATCTTATTGGAAATGTCGAATATCGCGTTTTCCAAGCTCTACGAGTGAATTTTCAATAAGGACTATTGCGACGCCTGGGAACTGAATCTTTAGCTGTTGTTGATGCAGATCGATTGGAAATGTCGAATATCGCATTTTCCATGCTATACGAGTGTATTTTTGATAATAAAGACTATTGCGACGCCTGGGAACTGAATCTTTAGCTGTTGTCGATGCAGATCGATTGGAGATGTCGAATATCGAGGTATCCAAGCTCAACGAGTGAATTTTCAATAAGAAGGACTATTGCGATGCCTGGGAACTGAATCTTTAGCTTTTGTCGATGCAGATCGATTAGAAATGTCGAATATCGCGTTTTCCTTGCTGTACGAGTGAATTTTCAATAAGCACTATTCCGACGCCTGGGAACTGAATCTTTAGCTGTTGTCGATGCAGGTCGATTGGAAATGTCGAATATCGCATTTTCCATGCTATAGGAGTGTATTTTTGATAATAAAGACTATTGCGACGCCTGGGAACTGAATCTTTAGCTGCTGTCGATGCAGGTCGATTGGAGATGTCGAATATCGAGGTTTCCAAGCTCAACGAGTGAATTTTCAATAAGAAGGACTATTGCGACGCCTGGGAACTGAATCTTTAGCTGTTGTCGATGCAGGTTGATTGGAGATGTCGAATATCGAGGTTTCCAAGCTAAACAAGTGAATTTTCAATAAGAAGGACTATTGCGACGCCTGGGAACTCAATCTTTAGCTGTTGCCGATGCAGATCGATTGGAAATGTCGAATATCGCGTTTTCCAAGCTCTACGGTTGAATTTTCAATAAGGACTATTCCGACGCCTGGGAACTGAATCTTTACCTGTTGTCGATGAAGGTCGATTGGAAATGTCGAATATCGCATTTTCCATGCTATAGGAGTGTATTTTTGATAATAAAGACTATTGCGACGTCTGGGAACTCAATCTTTAGCTGTTGTCGATGCAGATCTATTGGAAATGTCGAATATCGCGTTTTCCAAGCTATACGAGTGAATTTTCAATAAGCACTATTGCGACGCCCGGGAACTGAATCTTTAGCTGTTGTTGATGCAGATCGATTGGAAATGTCGAATATCGCATTTTCCATGCTATAGGGGTGTATTTTTGATAATAAAGACTATTGCGTCGCCTGGGAACTGAATCCTTAGCTGTTGTTGATGCAGATCGATTAGAAATGTCGAATATCGCGTTTTCCTTGCTGTACGAGTGAATTTTCAATAAGCACTATTCCGACGCCTGGGAACTGAATCTTTAGCTGTTGTCGATGCAGGTCGATTGGAAATGTCGAATATCGCATTTTCCATGCTATAGGAGTGTATTTTTGATAATAAAGACTATTGCGACGCCTGGGAACTGAATCTTTAGCTGCTGTCGATGCAGGTCGATTGGAGATGTCGAATATCGAGGTTTCCAAGCTCAACGAGTGAATTTTCAATAAGAAGGACTATTGCGACGCCTGGGAACTGAATCTTTAGCTGTTGTCGATGCAGGTGGATTGGAGATGTCGAATATCGAGGTTTCCAAGCTAAACAAGTGAATTTTCAATAAGAAGGACTATTGCGACGCCTGGGAACTCAATCTTTAGCTGTTGCCGATGCAGATCGATTGGAAATGTCGAATATCGCGTTTTCCAAGCTCTACGGTTGAATTTTCAATAAGGACTATTCCGACGCCTGGGAACTGAATCTTTAGCTGTTGTCGATGAAGGTCGATTGGAAATGTCGAATATCGCATTTTCCATGCTATAGGAGTGTATTTTTGATAATAAAGACTATTGCGACGTCTGGGAACTGAATCTTTAGCTGTTGTCGATGCAGATCTATTGGAAATGTCGAATATCGCGTTTTCCAAGCTATACGAGTGAATTTTCAATAAGCACTATTGCGACGCCCGGGAACTGAATCTTTAGCTGTTGTTGATGCAGATCGATTGGAAATGTCGAATATCGCATTTTCCATGCTATAGGGGTGTATTTTTGATAATAAAGACTATTGCGACGCCTGGGAACTGAATCTTTAGCTGTTGTCGATGCAGGTCGATTGGAAATGTCGAATATCGCATTTTCCATGCTATAGGAGTGTATTTTTGATAATAAAGACTATTGCGACGCCTGGGAACTGAATCTTTAGCTGCTGTCGATGCAGGTCGATTGGAGATGTCGAATATCGAGGTTTCCAAGCTCAACGAGTGAATTTTCAATAAGAAGGACTATTGCGACGCCTGGGAACTGAATCTTTAGCTGTTGTCGATGCAGGTTGATTGGAGATGTCGAATATCGAGGTTTCCAAGCTAAACAAGTGAATTTTCAATAAGAAGGACTATTGCGACGCCTGGGAACTCAATCTTTAGCTGTTGCCGATGCAGATCGATTGGAAATGTCGAATATCGCGTTTTCCAAGCTCTACGGTTGAATTTTCAATAAGGACTATTCCGACGCCTGGGAACTGAATCTTTACCTGTTGTCGATGAAGGTCGATTGGAAATGTCGAATATCGCATTTTCCATGCTATAGGAGTGTATTTTTGATAATAAAGACTATTGCGACGTCTGGGAACTCAATCTTTAGCTGTTGTCGATGCAGATCTATTGGAAATGTCGAATATCGCGTTTTCCAAGCTATACGAGTGAATTTTCAATAAGCACTATTGCGACGCCCGGGAACTGAATCTTTAGCTGTTGTTGATGCAGATCGATTGGAAATGTCGAATATCGCATTTTCCATGCTATAGGGGTGTATTTTTGATAATAAAGACTATTGCGTCGCCTGGGAACTGAATCCTTAGCTGTTGTTGATGCAGATCGATTAGAAATGTCGAATATCGCGTTTTCCTTGCTGTACGAGTGAATTTTCAATAAGCACTATTCCGACGCCTGGGAACTGAATCTTTAGCTGTTGTCGATGCAGGTCGATTGGAAATGTCGAATATCGCATTTTCCATGCTATAGGAGTGTATTTTTGATAATAAAGACTATTGCGACGCCTGGGAACTGAATCTTTAGCTGCTGTCGATGCAGGTCGATTGGAGATGTCGAATATCGAGGTTTCCAAGCTCAACGAGTGAATTTTCAATAAGAAGGACTATTGCGACGCCTGGGAACTGAATCTTTAGCTGTTGTCGATGCAGGTGGATTGGAGATGTCGAATATCGAGGTTTCCAAGCTAAACAAGTGAATTTTCAATAAGAAGGACTATTGCGACGCCTGGGAACTCAATCTTTAGCTGTTGCCGATGCAGATCGATTGGAAATGTCGAATATCGCGTTTTCCAAGCTCTACGGTTGAATTTTCAATAAGGACTATTCCGACGCCTGGGAACTGAATCTTTAGCTGTTGTCGATGAAGGTCGATTGGAAATGTCGAATATCGCATTTTCCATGCTATAGGAGTGTATTTTTGATAATAAAGACTATTGCGACGTCTGGGAACTGAATCTTTAGCTGTTGTCGATGCAGATCTATTGGAAATGTCGAATATCGCGTTTTCCAAGCTATACGAGTGAATTTTCAATAAGCACTATTGCGACGCCCGGGAACTGAATCTTTAGCTGTTGTTGATGCAGATCGATTGGAAATGTCGAATATCGCATTTTCCATGCTATAGGGGTGTATTTTTGATAATAAAGACTATTGCGACGCCTGGGAACTGAATCTGTAGCTGTTGTCGATGCAGATCGATTGGAAATGTCGAATATCGCGTTTTCCAAGCTCTTCGAGTGAATTTTCAATAAGGACTATTGCGACGCCTGGGAACTGAATCTTTAGCTGTTGTTGATGCAGATCGATTGGAAATGTCGAATATCGCATTTTCCATGCTATACGAGTGTATTTTTGATAATAAAGACTATTGCGACGCCTGGGAACTGAATCTTTAGCTGTTGTCGATGCAGATCGATTGGAGATGTCGAATATCGAGGTATCCAAGCTCAACGAGTGAATTTTCAATAAGAAGGACTATTGCGATGCCTGGGAACTGAATCTTTAGCTTTTGTCGATGCAGATCGATTAGAAATGTCGAATATCGCGTTTTCCTTGCTGTACGAGTGAATTTTCAATAAGCACTATTCCGACGCCTGGGAACTGAATCTTTAGCTGTTGTCGATGCAGGTCGATTGGAAATGTCGAATATCGCATTTTCCATGCTATAGGAGTGTATTTTTGATAATAAAGACTATTGCGACGCCTGGGAACTGAATCTTTAGCTGCTGTCGATGCAGGTCGATTGGAGATGTCGAATATCGAGGTTTCCAAGCTCAACGAGTGAATTTTCAATAAGAAGGACTATTGCGACGCCTGGGAACTGAATCTTTAGCTGTTGTCGATGCAGGTTGATTGGAGATGTCGAATATCGAGGTTTCCAAGCTAAACAAGTGAATTTTCAATAAGAAGGACTATTGCGACGCCTGGGAACTCAATCTTTAGCTGTTGCCGATGCAGATCGATTGGAAATGTCGAATATCGCGTTTTCCAAGCTCTACGGTTGAATTTTCAATAAGGACTATTCCGACGCCTGGGAACTGAATCTTTACCTGTTGTCGATGAAGGTCGATTGGAAATGTCGAATATCGCATTTTCCATGCTATAGGAGTGTATTTTTGATAATAAAGACTATTGCGACGTCTGGGAACTCAATCTTTAGCTGTTGTCGATGCAGATCTATTGGAAATGTCGAATATCGCGTTTTCCAATCTATACGAGTGAATTTTCAATAAGCACTATTGCGACGCCCGGGAACTGAATCTTTAGCTGTTGTTGATGCAGATCGATTGGAAGTGTCGAATATCGCATTTTCCATGCTATAGGGGTGTATTTTTGATAATAAAGACTATTGCGTCGCCTGGGAATTGAATCTTTAGCTGTTGTCCATGCAGATCGATTGGAAATGTCGAATGTCGCATTTTCCATGCTATACGAGTGTATTTGTGATAATAAGGACGATTGCGACGCCTGGGAACTGAATCTGTAGCTGTTGTCGATGCAGATCGATTGGAAATGTCGAATATCGCGTTTTCCAAGTTCTACGAGTGAATTTTCAATAAGAAGGACTATTGCGACGCCTGGGAACTGCATGTTTGGTTGTTGTCGATGCAGATCTTATTGGAAATGTCGAATATCGCGTTTTCCAAGCTCTACGAGTGAATTTTCAATAAGGACTATTGCGACGCCTGGGAACTGAATCTTTAGCTGTTGTTGATGCAGATCGATTGGAAATGTCGAATATCGCATTTTCCATGCTATACGAGTGTATTTTTGATAATAAAGACTATTGCGACGCCTGGGAACTGAATCTTTAGCTGTTGTCGATGCAGATCGATTGGAGATGTCGAATATCGAGGTATCCAAGCTCAACGAGTGAATTTTCAATAAGAAGGACTATTGCGACGCCTGGGAACTGAATCTTTAGCTGTTGTTGATGCAGATTGATTGGAAATGTCGAATGTCGCATTTTTCATGCTATACGAGTGTATTTCTGATGATAAGGACGATTGCGACGCCTGGGAACTGAATCTTTAGCTGTTGTTGATGCAGATCGATTGGAAATGTCGAATATCGCATTTTCCATGCTATAGGAGTGTATTTTTGATAATAAAGACTATTGTGACGCCTGGGAACTGAATCCTTAGCTGTTGTTGATGCAGATCGATTGGAAATGTCGAATATCGCGTTTTCCAAGCTGAACGAGTGAATTTTCAATAAGGATTATTCCGACGCCTGGGAACTGAATCTTAACTGTTGTCGATGCAGGTCGATTGGAGATGTCGAATATCGAGGTTTCCAAGCTCAACGAGTGAATTTTCAATAAGAAGGACTATTGCGACGCCTGGGAACTGAATCTTTAGCTGCTGTCGATGCAGGTCGATTGGAGATGTCGAATATCGAGGTTTCCAAGCTCAACGACTGAATTTTCAATAAGAAGGACTATTGCGACGCCTGGGAATTGAATCTTTAGCTGTTGTCCATGCAGATCGATTGGAAACGTCGAATGTCGCATTTTCCATGCTATACGAGTGTATTTGTAATAATAAGGACGATTGCGACGCCTGGGAACTGAATCTGTAGCTGTTGTCGATGCAGATCGATTGGAAATGTAGAATATCGCGTTTTCCAAGTTCTACGAGTGAATTTTCAATAAGAAGGACTATTGCGACGCCTGGGAACTGCATGTTTGGTTGTTGTCGATGCAGATCTTATTGGAAATGTCGAATATCGCGTTTTCCAAGCTCTACGAGTGAATTTTCAATAAGGACTATTGCGACGCCTGGGAACTGAATCTTTAGCTGTTGTTGATGCAGATCGATTGGAAATGTCGAATATCGCATTTTCCATGCTATACGAGTGTATTTTTGATAATAAAGACTATTGCGACGCCTGGGAACTGAATCTTTAGCTGTTGTCGATGCAGATCGATTGGAGATGTCGAATATCGAGGTATCCAAGCTCAACGAGTGAATTTTCAATAAGAAGGACTATTGCGATGCCTGGGAACTGAATCTTTAGCTTTTGTCGATGCAGATCGATTAGAAATGTCGAATATCGCGTTTTCCTTGCTGTACGAGTGAATTTTCAATAAGCACTATTCCGACGCCTGGGAACTGAATCTTTAGCTGTTGTCGATGCAGGTCGATTGGAAATGTCGAATATCGCATTTTCCATGCTATAGGAGTGTATTTTTGATAATAAAGACTATTGCGACGCCTGGGAACTGAATCTTTAGCTGCTGTCGATGCAGGTCGATTGGAGATGTCGAATATCGAGGTTTCCAAGCTCAACGAGTGAATTTTCAATAAGAAGGACTATTGCGACGCCTGGGAACTGAATCTTTAGCTGTTGTCGATGCAGGTTGATTGGAGATGTCGAATATCGAGGTTTCCAAGCTAAACAAGTGAATTTTCAATAAGAAGGACTATTGCGACGCCTGGGAACTCAATCTTTAGCTGTTGCCGATGCAGATCGATTGGAAATGTCGAATATCGCGTTTTCCAAGCTCTACGGTTGAATTTTCAATAAGGACTATTCCGACGCCTGGGAACTGAATCTTTACCTGTTGTCGATGAAGGTCGATTGGAAATGTCGAATATCGCATTTTCCATGCTATAGGAGTGTATTTTTGATAATAAAGACTATTGCGACGTCTGGGAACTCAATCTTTAGCTGTTGTCGATGCAGATCTATTGGAAATGTCGAATATCGCGTTTTCCAAGCTATACGAGTGAATTTTCAATAAGCACTATTGCGACGCCCGGGAACTGAATCTTTAGCTGTTGTTGATGCAGATCGATTGGAAATGTCGAATATCGCATTTTCCATGCTATACGAGTGTATTTTTGATAATAAAGACTATTGCGACGCCTGGGAACTGAATCTTTAGCTGTTGTCGATGCAGATCGATTGGAGATGTCGAATATCGAGGTATCCAAGCTCAACGAGTGAATTTTCAATAAGAAGGACTATTGCGACGCCTGGGAACTGAATCTTTAGCTGTTGTTGATGCAGATTGATTGGAAATGTCGAATGTCGCATTTTTCATGCTATACGAGTGTATTTCTGATGATAAGGACGATTGCGACGCCTGGGAACTGAATCTTTAGCTGTTGTTGATGCAGATCGATTGGAAATGTCGAATATCGCATTTTCCATGCTATAGGAGTGTATTTTTGATAATAAAGACTATTGTGACGCCTGGGAACTGAATCCTTAGCTGTTGTTGATGCAGATCGATTGGAAATGTCGAATATCGCGTTTTCCAAGCTGAACGAGTGAATTTTCAATAAGGATTATTCCGACGCCTGGGAACTGAATCTTAACTGTTGTCGATGCAGGTCGATTGGAGATGTCGAATATCGAGGTTTCCAAGCTCAACGAGTGAATTTTCAATAAGAAGGACTATTGCGACGCCTGGGAACTGAATCTTTAGCTGCTGTCGATGCAGGTCGATTGGAGATGTCGAATATCGAGGTTTCCAAGCTCAACGACTGAATTTTCAATAAGAAGGACTATTGCGACGCCTGGGAATTGAATCTTTAGCTGTTGTCCATGCAGATCGATTGGAAACGTCGAATGTCGCATTTTCCATGCTATACGAGTGTATTTGTAATAATAAGGACGATTGCGACGCCTGGGAACAGAATCTGTAGCTGTTGTCGATGCAGATCGATTGGAAATGTAGAATATCGCGTTTTCCAAGTTCTACGAGTGAATTTTCAATAAGAAGGACTATTGCGACGCCTGGGAACTGCATGTTTGGTTGTTGTCGATGCAGATCTTATTGGAAATGTCGAATATCGCGTTTTCCAAGCTCTACGAGTGAATTTTCAATAAGGACTATTGCGACGCCTGGGAACTGAATCTTTAGCTGTTGTTGATGCAGATCGATTGGAAATGTCGAATATCGCATTTTCCATGCTATACGAGTGTATTTTTGATAATAAAGACTATTGCGACGCCTGGGAACTGAATCTTTAGCTGTTGTCGATGCAGATCGATTGGAGATGTCGAATATCGAGGTATTCAAGCTCAACGAGTGAATTTTCAATAAGAAGGACTATTGCGATGCCTGGGAACTGAATCTTTAGCTTTTGTCGATGCAGATCGATTAGAAATGTCGAATATCGCGTTTTCCTTGCTGTACGAGTGAATTTTCAATAAGCACTATTCCGACGCCTGGGAACTGAATCTTTAGCTGTTGTCGATGCAGGTCGATTGGAAATGTCGAATATCGCATTTTCCATGCTATAGGAGTGTATTTTTGATAATAAAGACTATTGCGACGCCTGGGAACTGAATCTTTAGCTGCTGTCGATGCAGGTCGATTGGAGATGTCGAATATCGAGGTTTCCAAGCTCAACGAGTGAATTTTCAATAAGAAGGACTATTGCGACGCCTGGGAACTGAATCTTTAGCTGTTGTCGATGCAGGTTGATTGGAGATGTCGAATATCGAGGTTTCCAAGCTAAACAAGTGAATTTTCAATAAGAAGGACTATTGCGACGCCTGGGAACTCAATCTTTAGCTGTTGCCGATGCAGATCGATTGGAAATGTCGAATATCGCGTTTTCCAAGCTCTACGGTTGAATTTTCAATAAGGACTATTCCGACGCCTGGGAACTGAATCTTTACCTGTTGTCGATGAAGGTCGATTGGAAATGTCGAATATCGCATTTTCCATGCTATAGGAGTGTATTTTTGATAATAAAGACTATTGCGACGTCTGGGAACTCAATCTTTAGCTGTTGTCGATGCAGATCTATTGGAAATGTCGAATATCGCGTTTTCCAAGCTATACGAGTGAATTTTCAATAAGCACTATTGCGACGCCCGGGAACTGAATCTTTAGCTGTTGTTGATGCAGATCGATTGGAAATGTCGAATATCGCATTTTCCATGCTATAGGGGTGTATTTTTGATAATAAAGACTATTGCGTCGCCTGGGAACTGAATCCTTAGCTGTTGTTGATGCAGATCGATTAGAAATGTCGAATATCGCGTTTTCCTTGCTGTACGAGTGAATTTTCAATAAGCACTATTCCGACGCCTGGGAACTGAATCTTTAGCTGTTGTCGATGCAGGTCGATTGGAAATGTCGAATATCGCATTTTCCATGCTATAGGAGTGTATTTTTGATAATAAAGACTATTGCGACGCCTGGGAACTGAATCTTTAGCTGCTGTCGATGCAGGTCGATTGGAGATGTCGAATATCGAGGTTTCCAAGCTCAACGAGTGAATTTTCAATAAGAAGGACTATTGCGACGCCTGGGAACTGAATCTTTAGCTGTTGTCGATGCAGGTGGATTGGAGATGTCGAATATCGAGGTTTCCAAGCTAAACAAGTGAATTTTCAATAAGAAGGACTATTGCGACGCCTGGGAACTCAATCTTTAGCTGTTGCCGATGCAGATCGATTGGAAATGTCGAATATCGCGTTTTCCAAGCTCTACGGTTGAATTTTCAATAAGGACTATTCCGACGCCTGGGAACTGAATCTTTAGCTGTTGTCGATGAAGGTCGATTGGAAATGTCGAATATCGCATTTTCCATGCTATAGGAGTGTATTTTTGATAATAAAGACTATTGCGACGTCTGGGAACTGAATCTTTAGCTGTTGTCGATGCAGATCTATTGGAAATGTCGAATATCGCGTTTTCCAAGCTATACGAGTGAATTTTCAATAAGCACTATTGCGACGCCCGGGAACTGAATCTTTAGCTGTTGTTGATGCAGATCGATTGGAAATGTCGAATATCGCATTTTCCATGCTATAGGGGTGTATTTTTGATAATAAAGACTATTGCGACGCCTGGGAACTGAATCTGTAGCTGTTGTCGATGCAGATCGATTGGAAATGTCGAATATCGCGTTTTCCAAGTTCTACGAGTGAATTTTCAATAAGAAGGACTATTGCGACGCCTGGGAACTGCATGTTTGGTTGTTGTCGATGCAGATCTTATTGGAAATGTCGAATATCGCGTTTTCCAAGCTCTACGAGTGAATTTTCAATAAGGACTATTGCGACGCCTGGGAACTGAATCTTTAGCTGTTGTTGATGCAGATCGATTGGAAATGTCGAATATCGCATTTTCCATGCTATACGAGTGTATTTTTGATAATAAAGACTATTGCGACGCCTGGGAACTGAATCTTTAGCTGTTGTCGATGCAGATCGATTGGAGATGTCGAATATCGAGGTATCCAAGCTCAACGAGTGAATTTTCAATAAGAAGGACTATTGCGATGCCTGGGAACTGAATCTTTAGCTTTTGTCGATGCAGATCGATTAGAAATGTCGAATATCGCGTTTTCCTTGCTGTACGAGTGAATTTTCAATAAGCACTATTCCGACGCCTGGGAACTGAATCTTTAGCTGTTGTCGATGCAGGTCGATTGGAAATGTCGAATATCGCATTTTCCATGCTATAGGAGTGTATTTTTGATAATAAAGACTATTGCGACGCCTGGGAACTGAATCTTTAGCTGCTGTCGATGCAGGTCGATTGGAGATGTCGAATATCGAGGTTTCCAAGCTCAACGAGTGAATTTTCAATAAGAAGGACTATTGCGACGCCTGGGAACTGAATCTTTAGCTGTTGTCGATGCAGGTTGATTGGAGATGTCGAATATCGAGGTTTCCAAGCTAAACAAGTGAATTTTCAATAAGAAGGACTATTGCGACGCCTGGGAACTCAATCTTTAGCTGTTGCCGATGCAGATCGATTGGAAATGTCGAATATCGCGTTTTCCAAGCTCTACGGTTGAATTTTCAATAAGGACTATTCCGACGCCTGGGAACTGAATCTTTACCTGTTGTCGATGAAGGTCGATTGGAAATGTCGAATATCGCATTTTCCATGCTATAGGAGTGTATTTTTGATAATAAAGACTATTGCGACGTCTGGGAACTCAATCTTTAGCTGTTGTCGATGCAGATCTATTGGAAATGTCGAATATCGCGTTTTCCAAGCTATACGAGTGAATTTTCAATAAGCACTATTGCGACGCCCGGGAACTGAATCTTTAGCTGTTGTTGATGCAGATCGATTGGAAATGTCGAATATCGCATTTTCCATGCTATAGGGGTGTATTTTTGATAATAAAGACTATTGCGTCGCCTGGGAACTGAATCCTTAGCTGTTGTTGATGCAGATCGATTAGAAATGTCGAATATCGCGTTTTCCTTGCTGTACGAGTGAATTTTCAATAAGCACTATTCCGACGCCTGGGAACTGAATCTTTAGCTGTTGTCGATGCAGGTCGATTGGAAATGTCGAATATCGCATTTTCCATGCTATAGGAGTGTATTTTTGATAATAAAGACTATTGCGACGCCTGGGAACTGAATCTTTAGCTGCTGTCGATGCAGGTCGATTGGAGATGTCGAATATCGAGGTTTCCAAGCTCAACGAGTGAATTTTCAATAAGAAGGACTATTGCGACGCCTGGGAACTGAATCTTTAGCTGTTGTCGATGCAGGTGGATTGGAGATGTCGAATATCGAGGTTTCCAAGCTAAACAAGTGAATTTTCAATAAGAAGGACTATTGCGACGCCTGGGAACTCAATCTTTAGCTGTTGCCGATGCAGATCGATTGGAAATGTCGAATATCGCGTTTTCCAAGCTCTACGGTTGAATTTTCAATAAGGACTATTCCGACGCCTGGGAACTGAATCTTTAGCTGTTGTCGATGAAGGTCGATTGGAAATGTCGAATATCGCATTTTCCATGCTATAGGAGTGTATTTTTGATAATAAAGACTATTGCGACGTCTGGGAACTGAATCTTTAGCTGTTGTCGATGCAGATCTATTGGAAATGTCGAATATCGCGTTTTCCAAGCTATACGAGTGAATTTTCAATAAGCACTATTGCGACGCCCGGGAACTGAATCTTTAGCTGTTGTTGATGCAGATCGATTGGAAATGTCGAATATCGCATTTTCCATGCTATACGAGTGTATTTGTGATAATAAGGACGATTGCGACGCCTGGGAACTGAATCTGTAGCTGTTGTCGATGCAGATCGATTGGAAATGTCGAATATCGCGTTTTCCAAGTTCTACGAGTGAATTTTCAATAAGAAGGACTATTGCGACGCCTGGGAACTGCATGTTTGGTTGTTGTCGATGCAGATCTTATTGGAAATGTCGAATATCGCGTTTTCCAAGCTCTACGAGTGAATTTTCAATAAGAAGGACTATTGCGATGCCTGGGAACTGAATCTTTAGCTTTTGTCGATGCAGATCGATTAGAAATGTCGAATATCGCGTTTTCCTTGCTGTACGAGTGAATTTTCAATAAGCACTATTCCGACGCCTGGGAACTGAATCTTTAGCTGTTGTCGATGCAGGTCGATTGGAAATGTCGAATATCGCATTTTCCATGCTATAGGAGTGTATTTTTGATAATAAAGACTATTGCGACGCCTGGGAACTGAATCTTTAGCTGCTGTCGATGCAGGTCGATTGGAGATGTCGAATATCGAGGTTTCCAAGCTCAACGACTGAATTTTCAATAAGAAGGACTATTGCGACGCCTGGGAATTGAATCTTTAGCTGTTGTCCATGCAGATCGATTGGAAATGTCGAATGTCGCATTTTCCATGCTATACGAGTGTATTTGTGATAATAAGGACGATTGCGACGCCTGGGAACTGAATCTGTAGCTGTTGTCGATGCAGATCGATTGGAAATGTCGAATATCGCGTTTTCCAAGTTCTACGAGTGAATTTTCAATAAGAAGGACTATTGCGACGCCTGGGAAATGCATGTTTGGTTGTTGTCGATGCAGATCTTATTGGAAATGTCGAATATCGCGTTTTCCAAGCTCTACGAGTGAATTTTCAATAAGGACTATTGCGACGCCTGGGAACTGAATCTTTAGCTGTTGTTGATGCAGATCGATTGGAAATGTCGAATATCGCATTTTCCATGCTATACGAGTGTATTTTTGATAATAAAGACTATTGCGACGCCTGGGAACTGAATCTATAGCTGTTGTCGATGCAGATCGATTGGAGATGTCGAATATCGAGGTATCCAAGCTCAACGAGTGAATTTTCAATAAGAAGGACTATTGCGATGCCTGGGAACTGAATCTTTAGCTTTTGTCGATGCAGATCGATTAGAAATGTCGAATATCGCGTTTTCCTTGCTGTACGAGTGAATTTTCAATAAGCACTATTCCGACGCCTGGGAACTGAATCTTTAGCTGTTGTCGATGCAGGTCGATTGGAAATGTCGAATATCGCATTTTCCATGCTATAGGAGTGTATTTTTGATAATAAAGACTATTGCGACGCCTGGGAACTGAATCTTTAGCTGCTGTCGATGCAGGTCGATTGGAGATGTCGAATATCGAGGTTTCCAAGCTCAACGAGTGAATTTTCAATAAGAAGGACTATTGCGACGCCTGGGAACTCAATCTTTAGCTGTTGCCGATGCAGATCGATTGGAAATGTCGAATATCGCGTTTTCCAAGCTCTACGGTTGAATTTTCAATAAGGACTATTCCGACGCCTGGGAACTGAATCTTTAGCTGTTGTCGATGAAGGTCGATTGGAAATGTCGAATATCGCATTTTCCATGCTATAGGAGTGTATTTTTGATAATAAAGACTATTGCGACGTCTGGGAACTGAATCTTTAGCTGTTGTCGATGCAGATCTATTGGAAATGTCGAATATCGCGTTTTCCAAGCTATACGAGTGAATTTTCAATAAGCACTATTGCGACGCCCGGGAACTGAATCTTTAGCTGTTGTTGATGCAGATCGATTGGAAATGTCGAATATCGCATTTTCCAAGCTATAG
Source organism: Nomada flava (assembly GCA_951802745.1). Classification (NCBI taxonomy): domain Eukaryota; kingdom Metazoa; phylum Arthropoda; class Insecta; order Hymenoptera; family Apidae; genus Nomada; species Nomada flava. Next base: position 860,778 of record OX637907.1, read on the forward strand.
GGGTGTATTTTTGATAATAAAGACTATTGCGTCGCCTGGGAACTGAATCCTTAGCTGTTGTTGATGCAGATCGATTGGAAATGTCGAATATCGCGTTTTCCCAGCTGTACGAGTGAATTTTCAATAAGGATTATTCCGACGCCTGGGAACTGAATCTTAACTGTTGTCGATGCAGGTCATTTGCAGATGTCGAATATCGAGGTTTCCAAGCTAAACAAGTGAATTTTCAATAAGAAGGACTATTGCGACGCCTGGGAATTGAATCTTTAGCTGTTGTCGATGCAGGTCGATTGGAGATGTCGAATATCGAGGTTTCCAAGCTCAACGAGTGAATTTTCAACAAGAAGGACTATTGCGACGCCCGGGAACTGAATCTTTAGCTGTTGTCGATGCAGGTCGATTGGAGATGTCGAATATCGAGGTTTCCAAGCTCAACGAGTGAATTTTCAATAAGAAGGACTATTGCGACGCCTGGGAATTGAATCTTTAGCTGTTGTCGATGCAGATCGATTGGAAATGTCGAATGTCGCATTTTCCATGCTATACGAGTGTATTTTTGATAATAAGGACGATTGCGACGCCTGGGAACTGAATCTGTAGCTGTTGTCGATGCAGATCGATTGGAAATGACGAATATCGCGTTTTCCAAGTTCTACGAGTGAATTTTCAATAAGGACTATTGCGACGCCTGGGAATTGAATCTTTAGCTGTTGTTGATGCAGATCGATTGGAAATGCCGAATATCGCGTTTTCCAAGCTCTACGAGTGAAATTTCAATAAGGACTATTGCGACGCCTGGGAACTGAATCTTTAGCTGTTGTCGATGCAGGTCGATTGGAAATGTCGAATGTCGCATTTTCCATGCTATACGAGTGTATTTTTGATAATAAGGACGATTGCGACGCCTGGGAACTGAATCTTTAGCTGTTGTTGATGCAGATCGATTGGAAATGTCGAATATCGCATTTTCCATGCTATACGAGTGTATTTTTGATAATAAAGACTATTGCGACGCCTGGGAACTGAATCTTTAGCTGTTGTCGATGCAGATCGATTGGAGATGTCGAATATCGAGGTATCCAAGCTCAACGAGTGAATTTTCAATAAGAAGGACTATTGCGATGCCTGGGAACTGAATCTTTAGCTTTTGTCGATGCAGATCGATTAGAAATGTCGAATATCGCGTTTTCCTTGCTGTACGAGTGAATTTTCAATAAGCACTATTCCGACGCCTGGGAACTGAATCTTTAGCTGTTGTCGATGCAGGTCGATTGGAAATGTCGAATATCGCATTTTCCATGCTATAGGAGTGTATTTTTGATAATAAAGACTATTGCGACGCCTGGGAACTGAATCTTTAGCTGCTGTCGATGCAGGTCGATTGGAGATGTCGAATATCGAGGTTTCCAAGCTCAACGAGTGAATTTTCAATAAGAAGGACTATTGCGACGCCTGGGAACTGAATCTTTAGCTGTTGTCGATGCAGGTTGATTGGAGATGTCGAATATCGAGGTTTCCAAGCTAAACAAGTGAATTTTCAATAAGAAGGACTATTGCGACGCCTGGGAACTCAATCTTTAGCTGTTGCCGATGCAGATCGATTGGAAATGTCGAATATCGCGTTTTCCAAGCTCTACGGTTGAATTTTCAATAAGGTCTATTCCGACGCCTGGGAATTGAATCTTTACCTGTTGTCGATGAAGGTCGATTGGAAATGTCGAATATCGCATTTTCCATGCTATAGGAGTGTATTTTTGATAATAAAGACTATTGCGACGTCTGGGAACTCAATCTTTAGCTGTTGTCGATGCAGATCTATTGGAAATGTCGAATATCGCGTTTTCCAAGCTATACGAGTGAATTTTCAATAAGCACTATTGCGACGCCCGGGAACTGAATCTTTAGCTGTTGTTGATGCAGATCGATTGGAAATGTCGAATATCGCATTTTCCATGCTATAGGGGTGTATTTTTGATAATAAAGACTATTGCGTCGCCTGGGAACTGAATCCTTAGCTGTTGTTGATGCAGATCGATTGGAAATGTCGAATATCGCGTTTTCCCAGCTGTACGAGTGAATTTTCAATAAGGATTATTCCGACGCCTGGGAACTGAATCTTAACTGTTGTCGATGCAGGTCATTTGCAGATGTCGAATATCGAGGTTTCCAAGCTAAACAAGTGAATTTTCAATAAGAAGGACTATTGCGACGCCTGGGAATTGAATCTTTAGCTGTTGTTGATGCAGATCGATTGGAAATGTCGAATATCGCATTTTCCATGCTATAGGAGTGTATTTTTGATAATAAAGACTATTGTGACGCCTGGGAACTGAATCCTTAGCTGTTGTTGATGCAGATCGATTGGAAATGTCGAATATCGCGTTTTCCAAGCTGAACGAGTGAATTTTCAATAAGGATTATTCCGACGCCTGGGAACTGAATCTTAACTGTTGTCGATGCAGGTCGATTGGAGATGTCGAATATCGAGGTTTCCAAGCTCAACGAGTGAATTTTCAATATGAAGGACTATTGCGACGCCTGGGAACTGAATCTTTAGCTGCTGTCGATGCAGGTCGATTGGAGATGTCGAATATCGAGGTTTCCAAGCTCAACGACTGAATTTTCAATAAGAAGGACTATTGCGACGCCTGGGAATTGAATCTTTAGCTGTTGTCCATGCAGATCGATTGGAAATGTCGAATGTCGCATTTTCCATGCTATACGAGTGTATTTGTGATAATAAGGACGATTGCGACGCCTGGGAACTGAATCTGTAGCTGTTGTCGATGCAGATCGATTGGAAATGTCGAATATCGCGTTTTCCAAGTTCTACGAGTGAATTTTCAATAAGAAGGACTATTGCGACGCCTGGGAACTGCATGTTTGGTTGTTGTCGATGCAGATCTTATTGGAAATGTCGAATATCGCGTTTTCCAAGCTCTACGAGTGAATTTTCAATAAGGACTATTGCGACGCCTGGGAACTTAATCTTTAGCTGTTGTTGATGCAGATCGATTGGAAATGTCGAATATCGCATTTTCCATGCTATACGAGTGTATTTTTGATAATAAAGACTATTGCGACGCCTGGGAACTGAATCTTTAGCTGTTGTCGATGCAGATCGATTGGAGATGTCGAATATCGAGGTATCCAAGCTCAACGAGTGAATTTTCAATAAGAAGGACTATTGCGATGCCTGGGAACTGAATCTTTAGCTTTTGTCGATGCAGATCGATTAGAAATGTCGAATATCGCGTTTTCCTTGCTGTACGAGTGAATTTTCAATAAGCACTATTCCGACGCCTGGGAACTGAATCTTTAGCTGTTGTCGATGCAGGTCGATTGGAAATGTCGAATATCGCATTTTCCATGCTATAGGAGTGTATTTTTGATAATAAAGACTATTGCGACGCCTGGGAACTGAATCTTTAGCTGCTGTCGATGCAGGTCGATTGGAGATGTCGAATATCGAGGTTTCCAAGCTCAACGACTGAATTTTCAATAAGAAGGACTATTGCGACGCCTGGGAATTGAATCTTTAGCTGTTGTCCATGCAGATCGATTGGAAATGTCGAATGTCGCATTTTCCATGCTATACGAGTGTATTTGTGATAATAAGGACGATTGCGACGCCTGGGAACTGAATCTGTAGCTGTTGTCGATGCAGATCGATTGGAAATGTCGAATATCGCGTTTTCCAAGTTCTACGAGTGAATTTTCAATAAGAAGGACTATTGCGACGCCTGGGAAATGCATGTTTGGTTGTTGTCGATGCAGATCTTATTGGAAATGTCGAATATCGCGTTTTCCAAGCTCTACGAGTGAATTTTCAATAAGGACTATTGCGACGCCTGGGAACTGAATCTTTAGCTGTTGTTGATGCAGATCGATTGGAAATGTCGAATATCGCATTTTCCATGCTATACGAGTGTATTTTTGATAATAAAGACTATTGCGACGCCTGGGAACTGAATCTATAGCTGTTGTCGATGCAGATCGATTGGAGATGTCGAATATCGAGGTATCCAAGCTCAACGAGTGAATTTTCAATAAGAAGGACTATTGCGATGCCTGGGAACTGAATCTTTAGCTTTTGTCGATGCAGATCGATTAGAAATGTCGAATATCGCGTTTTCCTTGCTGTACGAGTGAATTTTCAATAAGCACTATTCCGACGCCTGGGAACTGAATCTTTAGCTGTTGTCGATGCAGGTCGATTGGAAATGTCGAATATCGCATTTTCCATGCTATAGGAGTGTATTTTTGATAATAAAGACTATTGCGACGCCTGGGAACTGAATCTTTAGCTGCTGTCGATGCAGGTCGATTGGAGATGTCGAATATCGAGGTTTCCAAGCTCAACGAGTGAATTTTCAATAAGAAGGACTATTGCGACGCCTGGGAACTCAATCTTTAGCTGTTGCCGATGCAGATCGATTGGAAATGTCGAATATCGCGTTTTCCAAGCTCTACGGTTGAATTTTCAATAAGGACTATTCCGACGCCTGGGAACTGAATCTTTAGCTGTTGTCGATGAAGGTCGATTGGAAATGTCGAATATCGCATTTTCCATGCTATAGGAGTGTATTTTTGATAATAAAGACTATTGCGACGTCTGGGAACTGAATCTTTAGCTGTTGTCGATGCAGATCTATTGGAAATGTCGAATATCGCGTTTTCCAAGCTATACGAGTGAATTTTCAATAAGCACTATTGCGACGCCCGGGAACTGAATCTTTAGCTGTTGTTGATGCAGATCGATTGGAAATGTCGAATATCGCATTTTCCAAGCTATAGGGGTGTATTTTTGATAATAAAGACTATTGCGTCGCCTGGGAACTGAATCCTTAGCTGTTGTTGATGCAGATCGATTGGAAATGTCGAATATCGCGTTTTCCAAGCTCTACGAGTGAATTTTCAATAAGGACTATTGCGACGCCTGGGAACTGAATCTTTAGCTGTTGTCGATGCAGGTCGATTGGAGATGTCGAATATCGAGGCATCCAAGCTCAACGAGTGAATTTTCAATAAGAAGGACTATTGCGACGCCTGGGAACTGAATCTTTAGCTGTTGTCGATGCAGGTCGATTGGAGATGTCGAATATCGAGGTTTACAAGCTCAACGAGTGAATTTTCAATAAGAAGGACTATTGCGACGCCTGGGAACTGAATCTTTAGCTGTTGTCGATGCAGATCGATTGGAAATGTCGAATGTCGCATTTTCCATGCTATAGGAGTGTATTTTTGATAATAAAGACTATTGCGACGACTGGGAACTGAATCTTTAGCTGTTGTCGATACAGGTCGATTGGAGATGTCGAATATCGAGGCATCCAAGCTCAACGAGTGAATTTTCAATAAGAAGGACTATTGCGACGCCTGGGAACTGAATCTTTAGCTTTTGTCGATGCAGATCGATTAGAAATGTCGAATATCGCGTTTTCCATGCTGTACGAGTGAATTTTCAATAAGCACTATTGCGACGCCTGGGAACTGAATCTTTAGCTGTTGTCGATGCAGGTCGATTGGAGATGTCGAATATCGCGTTTTCCAAGCTCTACGAGTGAATTTTCAATAAGAAGGACTATTGCGACGCCTGGGAATTGAATCTTTAGCTGTTGTTGATGCAGATCGATTGGAAATGCCGAATATCGCGTTTTCCAAGCTCTACGAGTGAATTTTCAATAAGGACTATTGCGACGCCTGGGAACTGAATCTTTAGCTGTTGTCGATGCAGGTCGATTGGAGATGTGGAATATCGAGGTATCCAAGCTCAACGAGTGAATTTTCAATAAGAAGGACTATTGCGACGCCTGGGAATTGAATCTTTAGCTGCTGTTGATGCAGATCGATTGGAAATGCCGAATATCGCGTTTTCCAAGCTCTACGGTTGAATTTTCAATAAGGACTATTCCGACGCCTGGGAACTGAATCTTTAGCTGTTGTCGAGGAAGGTGGATTGGAAATGTCGAATATCGCATTTTCCATGCTATAGGAGTGTATTTTTGATAATAAAGACTATTGCGACGACTGGGAACTGAATCTTTAGCTGTTGTCGCTGCAGATCGATTGGAGATGTCGAATATCGAGGCATCCAAGCTCAACGAGTGAATTTTCAATAAGAAGGACTATTGCGACGCCTGGGAACTGAATCTTTAGCTTTTGTCGATGCAGATCGATTAGAAATGTCGAATATCGCGTTTTGCATGCTGTACGAGTGAATTTTCAATAAGCACTATTGCGACGCCTGGGAACTGAATCTTTAGCTGTTGTCGATGCAGGTCGATTGGAGATGTCGAATATCGCGTTTTCCAAGCTCTACGAGTGAATTTTCAATAAGGACTATTGCGACGCCTGGGAACTGAATCTTTAGCTGTTGTCGATGCAGGTCGATTGGAGATGTCGAATATCGAGGCATCCAAGCTCAACGAGTGAATTTTCAATAAGAAGGACTATTGCGACGCCTGGGAACTGAATCTTTAGCTGTTGTCGATGCAGGTCGATTGGAGATGTCGAATATCGAGGTTTACAAGCTCAACGAGTGAATTTTCAATAAGAAGGACTATTGCGACGCCTGGGAACTGAATCTTTAGCTGTTGTCGATGCAGATCGATTGGAAATGTCGAATGTCGCATTTTTCATGCTATACGAGTGTATTTCTGATGATAAGGACGATTGCGACGCCTGGGAACTGAATCTTTAGCTGTTGTTGATGCAGATCGATTGGAAATGTCGAATATCGCGTTTTCCAAGTTCTACGAGTGAATTTTCAATAAGAAGGACTATTGCGACGCCTGGGAACTGCATGTTTGGTTGTTGTCGATGCAGATCATATTGGAAATGTCGAATATCGCGTTTTCCAAGCTCTACGAGTGAATTTTCAATAAGGACTATTGCGACGCCTGGGAACTGAATCTTTAGCTGTTGTTGATGCAGATCGATTGGAAATGTCGAATATCGCATTTTCCATGCTATACGAGTGTATTTTTGATAATAAAGACTATTGCGACGCCTGGGAACTGAATCTTTAGCTGTTGTTGGTGCAGATCGATTGGAAATGTCGAATAACGCGTTTTCCGAGCTCTACGAGTGAATTTTCAATAAGAAGGACTATTGCGACGCCTGGGAACTGCATCTTCGGCTGTTGTCGATGCAGATCGATTGGAAATGTCGAATATCACGTTTTCCAAGCTATACGAGTGAATTTTCAATAAGGACTATTGCGACGCCTGGGAATTGAATCTTTAGCTGTTGTTGATGCAGATCGATTGGAAATGCCGAATATCGCGTTTTCCAAGCTCTACGAGTGAATTTTCAATAAGGACTATTGCGACGCCTGGGAACTGAATCTTTAGCTGTTGTCGATGCAGGTCGATTGGAGATATGGAATATCGAGGTATCCAAGCTCAACGAGTGAATTTTCAATAAGAAGGACTATTGCGACGCCTGGGAACTGAATCTTTAGCTTTTGTCGATGCAGATCGATTGGAAATGTCGAATATCACGTTTTCCAAGCTCTTCGAGTGAATTTTCAATAAGGACTTTTGCGACGCCTGGGAATTGAATCTTTAGCTGCTGTTGATGCAGATCGATTGGAAATGCCGAATATCGCGTTTTCCAAGCTCTACGAGTGAATTTTCAATAAGGACTATTGCGACGCCTGGGAACTGAATCTTTAGCTGTTGTCGATGCAGGTCGATTGGAGATGTCGAATATCGAGGTTTACAAGCTCAACGAGTGAATTTTCAATAAGAAGGACTATTGCGACGCCTGGGAACTGAATCTTTAGCTGTTGCCGATGCAGATTGATTGGAAATGTCGAATGTCGCATTTTTCATGCTATACGAGTGTATTTCTGATGATAAGGACGATTGCGACGCTTGGGAACTGAATCTTTAGCTGTTGTTGATGCAGATCGATTGGAAATGTCGAATATCGCATTTTCCATGCTATAGGAGTGTATTTTTGATAATAAAGACTATTGTGACGCCTGGGAACTGAATCCTTAGCTGTTGTTGATGCAGATCGATTGGAAATGTCGAATATCGCGTTTTCCAAGCTGAACGAGTGAATTTTCAATAAGGATTATTCCGACGCCTGGGAACTGAATCTTAACTGTTGTCGATGCAGGTCGATTGGAGATGTCGAATATCGAGGTTTCCAAGCTCAACGAGTGAATTTTCAATAAGAAGGACTATTGCGACGCCTGGGAACTGAATCTTTAGCTGCTGTCGATGCAGGTCGATTGGAGATGTCGAATATCGAGGTTTCCAAGCTCAACGACTGAATTTTCAATAAGAAGGACTATTGCGACGCCTGGGAATTGAATCTTTAGCTGTTGTCCATGCAGATCGATTGGAAATGTCGAATGTCGCATTTTCCATGCTATACGAGTGTATTTGTGATAATAAGGACGATTGCGACGCCTGGGAACTGAATCTGTAGCTGTTGTCGATGCAGATCGATTGGAAATGTCGAATATCGCGTTTTCCAAGTTCTACGAGTGAATTTTCAATAAGAAGGACTATTGCGACGCCTGGGAACTGCATGTTTGGTTGTTGTCGATGCAGATCTTATTGGAAATGTCGAATATCGCGTTTTCCAAGCTCTACGAGTGAATTTTCAATAAGGACTATTGCGACGCCTGGGAACTGAATCTTTAGCTGTTGTTGATGCAGATCGATTGGAAATGTCGAATATCGCATTTTCCATGCTATACGAGTGTATTTTTGATAATAAAGACTATTGCGACGCCTGGGAACTGAATCTTTAGCTGTTGTCGATGCAGATCGATTGGAGATGTCGAATATCGAGGTATCCAAGCTCAACGAGTGAATTTTCAATAAGAAGGACTATTGCGATGCCTGGGAACTGAATCTTTAGCTTTTGTCGATGCAGATCGATTAGAAATGTCGAATATCGCGTTTTCCTTGCTGTACGAGTGAATTTTCAATAAGCACTATTCCGACGCCTGGGAACTGAATCTTTAGCTGTTGTCGATGCAGGTCGATTGGAAATGTCGAATATCGCATTTTCCATGCTATAGGAGTGTATTTTTGATAATAAAGACTATTGCGACGCCTGGGAACTGAATCTTTAGCTGCTGTCGATGCAGGTCGATTGGAGATGTCGAATATCGAGGTTTCCAAGCTCAACGAGTGAATTTTCAATAAGAAGGACTATTGCGACGCCTGGGAACTGAATCTTTAGCTGTTGTCGATGCGGGTTGATTGGAGATGTCGAATATCGAGGTTTCCAAGCTAAACAAGTGAATTTTCAATAAGAAGGACTATTGCGACGCCTGGGAACTCAATCTTTAGCTGTTGCCGATGCAGATCGATTGGAAATGTCGAATATCGCGTTTTCCGAGCTCTACGGTTGAATTTTCAATAAGGACTATTCCGACGCCTGGGTACTGAATCTTTAGCTGTTGTCGATGAAGGTCGATTGGAAATGTCGAATATCGCATTTTCCATGCTATAGGAGTGTATTTTTGATAATAAAGACTATTGCGACGTCTGGGAACTGAATCTTTAGCTGTTGTCGATGCAGATCTATTGGAAATGTCGAATATCGCGTTTTCCAAGCTATACGAGTGAATTTTCAATAAGCACTATTGCGACGCCCGGGAACTGAATCTTTAGCTGTTGTTGATGCAGATCGATTGGAAATGTCGAATATCGCATTTTCCATGCTATAGGGGTGTATTTTTGATAATAAAGACTATTGCGACGCCTGGGAACTGAATCTGTAGCTGTTGTCGATGCAGATCGATTGGAAATGTCGAATATCGCGTTTTCCAAGTTCTACGAGTGAATTTTCAATAAGAAGGACTATTGCGACGCCTGGGAACTGCATGTTTGGTTGTTGTCGATGCAGATCTTATTGGAAATGTCGAATATCGCGTTTTCCAAGCTCTACGAGTGAATTTTCAATAAGGACTATTGCGACGCCTGGGAACTGAATCTTTAGCTGTTGTTGATGCAGATCGATTGGAAATGTCGAATATCGCATTTTCCATGCTATACGAGTGTACTTTTGATAATAAAGACTATTGCGACGCCTGGGAACTGAATCTTTAGCTGTTGTCGATGCAGATCGATTGGAGATGTCGAATATCGAGGTATCCAAGCTCAACGAGTGAATTTTCAATAAGAAGGACTATTGCGATGCCTGGGAACTGAATCTTTAGCTTTTGCCGATGCAGATCGATTAGAAATGTCGAATATCGCGTTTTCCTTGCTGTACGATTGAATTTTCAATAAGCACTATTCCGACGCCTGGGAACTGAATCTTTAGCTGTTGTCGATGCAGGTCGATTGGAAATGTCGAATATCGCATTTTCCATGCTATACGAGTGTATTTTTGATAATAAAGACTATTGCGACGCCTGGGAACTGAATCCTTAGCTGTTGTTGATGCAGATCGATTGGAAATGTCGAATATCGCGTTTTCCAAGCTGAACGAGTGAATTTTCAATAAGGATTATTCCGACGCCTGGGAACTGAATCTTAACTGTTGTCGATGCAGGTCGATTGGAGATGTCGAATATCGAGGTTTCCAAGCTCAACGAGTGAATTTTCAATAAGAAGGACTATTGCGACGCCTGGGAACTGAATCTTTAGCTGTTGTCGATGCAGATCTATTGGAAATGTCGAATATCGCGTTTTCCAAGCTCTACGAGTGAATTTTCAATAAGGACTATTGCGACGCCTGGGAACTGAATCTTTAGCTGTTGTTGATGCAGATCGATTGGAAATGTCGAATATCGCATTTTCCATGCTATACGAGTGTACTTTTGATAATAAAGACTATTGCGACGCCTGGGAACTGAATCTTTAGCTGTTGTCGATGCAGATCGATTGGAGATGTCGAATATCGAGGTATCCAAGCTCAACGAGTGAATTTTCAATAAGAAGGACTATTGCGATGCCTGGGAACTGAATCTTTAGCTTTTGCCGATGCAGATCGATTAGAAATGTCGAATATCGCGTTTTCCTTGCTGTACGATTGAATTTTCAATAAGCACTATTCCGACGCCTGGGAACTGAATCTTTAGCTGTTGTCGATGCAGGTCGATTGGAAATGTCGAATATCGCATTTTCCATGCTATAGGAGTGTATTTTTGATAATAAAGACTATTGCGACGCCTGGGAACTGAATCCTTAGCTGTTGTTGATGCAGATCGATTGGAAATGTCGAATATCGCGTTTTCCAAGCTGAACGAGTGAATTTTCAATAAGGATTATTCCGACGCCTGGGAACTGAATCTTAACTGTTGTCGATGCAGGTCGATTGGAGATGTCGAATATCGAGGTTTCCAAGCTCAACGAGTGAATTTTCAATAAGAAGGACTATTGCGACGCCTGGGAACTGAATCTTTAGCTGCTGTCGATGCAGGTCGATTGGAGATGTCGAATATCGAGGTTTCCAAGCTCAACGACTGAATTTTCAATAAGAAGGACTATTGCGACGCCTGGGAATTGAATCTTTAGCTGTTGTCCATGCAGATCGATTGGAAATGTCGAATGTCGCATTTTCCATGCTATACGAGTGTATTTGTGATAATAAGGACGATTGCGACGCCTGGGAACTGAATCTGTAGCTGTTGTCGATGCAGATCGATTGGAAATGTCGAATATCGCGTTTTCCAAGTTCTACGAGTGAATTTTCAATAAGAAGGACTATTGCGACGCCTGGGAACTGCATGTTTGGTTGTTGTCGATGCAGATCTTATTGGAAATGTCGAATATCGCGTTTTCCAAGCTCTACGAGTGAATTTTCAATAAGGACTATTGCGACGCCTGGGAACTGAATCTTTAGCTGTTGTTGATGCAGATCGATTGGAAATGTCGAATATCGCATTTTCCATGCTATACGAGTGTATTTTTGATAATAAAGACTATTGCGACGCCTGGGAACTGAATCTTTAGCTGTTGTCGATGCAGATCGATTGGAGATGTCGAATATCGAGGTATCCAAGCTCAACGAGTGAATTTTCAATAAGAAGGACTATTGCGATGCCTGGGAACTGAATCTTTAGCTTTTGCCGATGCAGATCGATTAGAAATGTCGAATATCGCGTTTTCCTTGCTGTACGATTGAATTTTCAATAAGCACTATTCCGACGCCTGGGAACTGAATCTTTAGCTGTTGTCGATGCAGGTCGATTGGAAATGTCGAATATCGCATTTTCCATGCTATACGAGTGTATTTTTGATAATAAAGACTATTGCGACGCCTGGGAACTGAATCCTTAGCTGTTGTTGATGCAGATCGATTGGAAATGTCGAATATCGCGTTTTCCAAGCTGAACGAGTGAATTTTCAATAAGGATTATTCCGACGCCTGGGAACTGAATCTTAACTGTTGTCGATGCAGGTCGATTGGAGATGTCGAATATCGAGGTTTCCAAGCTCAACGAGTGAATTTTCAATAAGAAGGACTATTGCGACGCCTGGGAACTGAATCTTTAGCTGCTGTCGATGCAGGTCGATTGGAGATGTCGAATATCGAGGTTTCCAAGCTCAACGACTGAATTTTCAATAAGAAGGACTATTGCGACGCCTGGGAATTGAATCTTTAGCTGTTGTCCATGCAGATCGATTGGAAATGTCGAATGTCGCATTTTCCATGCTATACGAGTGTATTTGTGATAATAAGGACGATTGCGACGCCTGGGAACTGAATCTGTAGCTGTTGTCGATGCAGATCGATTGGAAATGTCGAATATCGCGTTTTCCAAGTTCTACGAGTGAATTTTCAATAAGAAGGACTATTGCGACGCCTGGGAACTGCATGTTTGGTTGTTGTCGATGCAGATCTTATTGGAAATGTCGAATATCGCGTTTTCCAAGCTCTACGAGTGAATTTTCAATAAGGACTATTGCGACGCCTGGGAACTGAATCTTTAGCTGTTGTTGATGCAGATCGATTGGAAATGTCGAATATCGCATTTTCCATGCTATACGAGTGTATTTTTGATAATAAAGACTATTGCGACGCCTGGGAACTGAATCTTTAGCTGTTGTCGATGCAGATCGATTGGAGATGTCGAATATCGAGGTATCCAAGCTCAACGAGTGAATTTTCAATAAGAAGGACTATTGCGATGCCTGGGAACTGAATCTTTAGCTTTTGTCGATGCAGATCGATTAGAAATGTCGAATATCGCGTTTTCCTTGCTGTACGAGTGAATTTTCAATAAGCACTATTCCGACGCCTGGGAACTGAATCTTTAGCTGTTGTCGATGCAGGTCGATTGGAAATGTCGAATATCGCATTTTCCATGCTATAGGAGTGTATTTTTGATAATAAAGACTATTGCGACGCCTGGGAACTGAATCTTTAGCTGCTGTCGATGCAGGTCGATTGGAGATGTCGAATATCGAGGTTTCCAAGCTCAACGAGTGAATTTTCAATAAGAAGGACTATTGCGACGCCTGGGAACAGAATCTTTAGCTGTTGTCGATGCGGGTTGATTGGAGATGTCGAATATCGAGGTTTCCAAGCTAAACAAGTGAATTTTCAATAAGAAGGACTATTGCGACGCCTGGGAACTCAATCTTTAGCTGTTGCCGATGCAGATCGATTGGAAATGTCGAATATCGCGTTTTCCGAGCTCTACGGTTGAATTTTCAATAAGGACTATTCCGACGCCTGGGAACTGAATCTTTAGCTGTTGTCGATGAAGGTCGATTGGAAATGTCGAATATCGCATTTTCCATGCTATAGGAGTGTATTTTTGATAATAAAGACTATTGCGACGTCTGGGAACTGAATCTTTAGCTGTTGTCGATGCAGATCTATTGGAAATGTCGAATATCGCGTTTTCCAAGCTATACGAGTGAATTTTCAATAAGCACTATTGCGACGCCCGGGAACTGAATCTTTAGCTGTTGTTGATGCAGATCGATTGGAAATGTCGAATATCGCATTTTCCATGCTATAGGGGTGTATTTTTGATAATAAAGACTATTGCGACGCCTGGGAACTGAATCTGTAGCTGTTGTCGATGCAGATCGATTGGAAATGTCGAATATCGCGTTTTCCAAGTTCTACGAGTGAATTTTCAATAAGAAGGACTATTGCGACGCCTGGGAACTGCATGTTTGGTTGTTGTCGATGCAGATCTTATTGGAAATGTCGAATATCGCGTTTTCCAAGCTCTACGAGTGAATTTTCAATAAGGACTATTGCGACGCCTGGGAACTGAATCTTTAGCTGTTGTTGATGCAGATCGATTGGAAATGTCGAATATCGCATTTTCCATGCTATACGAGTGTATTTTTGATAATAAAGACTATTGCGACGCCTGGGAACTGAATCTTTAGCTGTTGTCGATGCAGATCGATTGGAGATGTCGAATATCGAGGTATCCAAGCTCAACGAGTGAATTTTCAATAAGAAGGACTATTGCGATGCCTGGGAACTGAATCTTTAGCTTTTGTCGATGCAGATCGATTAGAAATGTCGAATATCGCGTTTTCCTTGCTGTACGAGTGAATTTTCAATAAGCACTATTCCGACGCCTGGGAACTGAATCTTTAGCTGTTGTCGATGCAGGTCGATTGGAAATGTCGAATATCGCATTTTCCATGCTATAGGAGTGTATTTTTGATAATAAAGACTATTGCGACGCCTGGGAACTGAATCTTTAGCTGCTGTCGATGCAGGTCGATTGGAGATGTCGAATATCGAGGTTTCCAAGCTCAACGAGTGAATTTTCAATAAGAAGGACTATTGCGACGCCTGGGAACTGAATCTTTAGCTGTTGTCGATGCAGGTTGATTGGAGATGTCGAATATCGAGTTTTCCAAGCTAAACAAGTGAATTTTCAATAAGAAGGACTATTGCGACGCCTGGGAACTCAATCTTTAGCTGTTGCCGATGCAGATCGATTGGAAATGTCGAATATCGCGTTTTCCAAGCTCTACGGTTGAATTTTCAATAAGGACTATTCCGACGCCTGGGAACTGAATCTTTACCTGTTGTCGATGAAGGTCGATTGGAAATGTCGAATATCGCATTTTCCATGCTATAGGAGTGTATTTTTGATAATAAAGACTATTGCGACGTCTGGGAACTGAATCTTTAGCTGTTGTCGATGCAGATCTATTGGAAATGTCGAATATCGCGTTTTCCAAGCTATACGAGTGAATTTTCAATAAGCACTATTGCGACGCCCGGGAACTGAATCTTTAGCTGTTGTTGATGCAGATCGATTGGAAATGTCGAATATCGCATTTTCCATGCTATAGGGGTGTATTTTTGATTATAAAGACTATTGCGTCGCCTGGGAACTGAATCCTTAGCTGTTGTTGATGCAGATCGATTGGAAATGTCGAATATCGCGTTTTCCCAGCTGTACGAGTGAATTTTCAATAAGGATTATTCCGACGCCTGGGAACTGAATCTTAACTGTTGTCGATGCAGGTCATTTTCAGATGTCGAATATCGAGGTTTCCAAGCTAAACAAGTGAATTTTCAATAAGAAGGACTATTGCGACGCCTGGGAATTGAATCTTTAGCTGTTGTTGATGCAGATCGATTGGAAATGCCGAATATCGCGTTTTCCAAGCTCTACGAGTGAATTTTCAATAAGGACTATTGCGACGCCTGGGAACTGAATCTTTAGCTGTTGTCGATGCAGGTCGATTGGAGATGTGGAATATCGAGGTATCCAAGCTCAACGAGTGAATTTTCAATAAGAAGGACTATTGCGACGCCTGGGAATTGAATCTTTAGCTGCTGTTGATGCAGATCGATTGGAAATGCCGAATATCGCGTTTTCCAAGCTCTACGGTTGAATTTTCAATAAGGACTATTCCGACGCCTGGGAACTGAATCTTTAGCTGTTGTCGATGAAGGTCGATTGGCAATGTCGAATATCGCATTTTCCATGCTATAGGAGTGTATTTTTGATAATAAAGACTATTGCGACGACTGGGAACTGAATCTTTAGCTGTTGTCGATGCAGGTCGATTGGAGATGTCGAATATCGAGGCATCCAAGCTCAACGAGTGAATTTTCAATAAGAAGGACTATTGCGACGCCTGGGAACTGAATCTTTAGCTTTTGTCGATGCAGATCGATTAGAAATGTCGAATATCGCGTTTTCCATGCTGTACGAGTGAATTTTCAATAAGCACTATTGCGACGCCTGGGAACTGAATCTTTAGCTGTTGTCGATGCAGGTCGATTGGAGATGTCGAATATCGAGGCATCCAAGCTCAACGAGTGAATTTTCAATAAGAAGGACTATTGCGACGCCTGGGAACTGAATCTTTAGCTGTTGTCGATGCAGGTTGATTGGAGATGTCGAATATCGAGGTTTCCAAGCTAAACAAGTGAATTTTCAATAAGAAGGACTATTGCGACGCCTGGGAACTCAATCTTTAGCTGTTGCCGATGCAGATCGATTGGAAATGTCGAATATCGCGTTTTCCAAGCTCTACGGTTGAATTTTCAATAAGGACTATTCCGACGCCTGGGAACTGAATCTTTACCTGTTGTCGATGAAGGTCGATTGGAAATGTCGAATATCGCATTTTCCATGCTATAGGAGTGTATTTTTGATAATAAAGACTATTGCGACGTCTGGGAACTGAATCTTTAGCTGTTGTCGATGCAGATCTATTGGAAATGTCGAATATCGCGTTTTCCAAGCTATACGAGTGAATTTTCAATAAGCACTATTGCGACGCCCGGGAACTGAATCTTTAGCTGTTGTTGATGCAGATCGATTGGAAATGTCGAATATCGCATTTTCCATGCTATAGGGGTGTATTTTTGATAATAAAGACTATTGCGTCGCCTGGGAACTGAATCCTTAGCTGTTGTTGATGCAGATCGATTGGAAATGTCGAATATCGCGTTTTCCCAGCTGTACGAGTGAATTTTCAATAAGGATTATTCCGACGCCTGGGAACTGAATCTTAACTGTTGTCGATGCAGGTCATTTGCAGATGTCGAATATCGAGGTTTCCAAGCTAAACAAGTGAATTTTCAATAAGAAGGACTATTGCGACGCCTGGGAATTGAATCTTTAGCTGTTGTTGATGCAGATCGATTGGAAATGCCGAATATCGCGTTTTCCAAGCTCTACGAGTGAATTTTCAATAAGGACTATTGCGACGCCTGGGAACTGAATCTTTAGCTGTTGTCGATGCAGGTCGATTGGAGATGTGGAATATCGAGGTATCCAAGCTCAACGAGTGAATTTTCAATAAGAAGGACTATTGCGACGCCTGGGAATTGAATCTTTAGCTGCTGTTGATGCAGATCGATTGGAAATGCCGAATATCGCGTTTTCCAAGCTCTACGGTTGAATTTTCAATAAGGACTATTCCGACGCCTGGGAACTGAATCTTTAGCTGTTGTCGATGAAGGTCGATTGGCAATGTCGAATATCGCATTTTCCATGCTATAGGAGTGTATTTTTGATAATAAAGACTATTGCGACGACTGGGAACTGAATCTTTAGCTGTTGTCGATGCAGGTCGATTGGAGATGTCGAATATCGAGGCATCCAAGCTCAACGAGTGAATTTTCAATAAGAAGGACTATTGCGACGCCTGGGAACTGAATCTTTAGCTTTTGTCGATGCAGATCGATTAGAAATGTCGAATATCGCGTTTTCCATGCTGTACGAGTGAATTTTCAATAAGCACTATTGCGACGCCTGGGAACTGAATCTTTAGCTGTTGTCGATGCAGGTCGATTGGAGATGTCGAATATCGAGGCATCCAAGCTCAACGAGTGAATTTTCAATAAGAAGGACTATTGCGACGCCTGGGAACTGAATCTTTAGCTGTTGTCGATGCAGGTTGATTGGAGATGTCGAATATCGAGGTTTCCAAGCTAAACAAGTGAATTTTCAATAAGAAGGACTATTGCGACGCCTGGGAACTCAATCTTTAGCTGTTGCCGATGCAGATCGATTGGAAATGTCGAATATCGCGTTTTCCAAGCTCTACGGTTGAATTTTCAATAAGGACTATTCCGACGCCTGGGAACTGAATCTTTACCTGTTGTCGATGAAGGTCGATTGGAAATGTCGAATATCGCATTTTCCATGCTATAGGAGTGTATTTTTGATAATAAAGACTATTGCGACGTCTGGGAACTGAATCTTTAGCTGTTGTCGATGCAGATCTATTGGAAATGTCGAATATCGCGTTTTCCAAGCTATACGAGTGAATTTTCAATAAGCACTATTGCGACGCCCGGGAACTGAATCTTTAGCTGTTGTTGATGCAGATCGATTGGAAATGTCGAATATCGCATTTTCCATGCTATAGGGGTGTATTTTTGATAATAAAGACTATTGCGTCGCCTGGGAACTGAATCCTTAGCTGTTGTTGATGCAGATCGATTGGAAATGTCGAATATCGCGTTTTCCCAGCTGTACGAGTGAATTTTCAATAAGGATTATTCCGACGCCTGGGAACTGAATCTTAACTGTTGTCGATGCAGGTCATTTGCAGATGTCGAATATCGAGGTTTCCAAGCTAAACAAGTGAATTTTCAATAAGAAGGACTATTGCGACGCCTGGGAATTGAATCTTTAGCTGTTGTTGATGCAGATCGATTGGAAATGCCGAATATCGCGTTTTCCAAGCTCTACGAGTGAATTTTCAATAAGGACTATTGCGACGCCTGGGAACTGAATCTTTAGCTGTTGTCGATGCAGGTCGATTGGAGATGTGGAATATCGAGGTATCCAAGCTCAACGAGTGAATTTTCAATAAGAAGGACTATTGCGACGCCTGGGAATTGAATCTTTAGCTGCTGTTGATGCAGATCGATTGGAAATGCCGAATATCGCGTTTTCCAAGCTCTACGGTTGAATTTTCAATAAGGACTATTCCGACGCCTGGGAACTGAATCTTTAGCTGTTGTCGATGAAGGTCGATTGGCAATGTCGAATATCGCATTTTCCATGCTATAGGAGTGTATTTTTGATAATAAAGACTATTGCGACGACTGGGAACTGAATCTTTAGCTGTTGTCGATGCAGGTCGATTGGAGATGTCGAATATCGAGGCATCCAAGCTCAACGAGTGAATTTTCAATAAGAAGGACTATTGCGACGCCTGGGAACTGAATCTTTAGCTTTTGTCGATGCAGATCGATTAGAAATGTCGAATATCGCGTTTTCCATGCTGTACGAGTGAATTTTCAATAAGCACTATTGCGACGCCTGGGAACTGAATCTTTAGCTGTTGTCGATGCAGGTCGATTGGAGATGTCGAATATCGCGTTTTCCAAGCTCTACGAGTGAATTTTCAATAAGGACTATTGCGACGCCTGGGAACTGAATCTTTAGCTGTTGTCGATGCAGGTCGATTGGAGATGTCGAATATCGAGGCATCCAAG
Organism: Nomada flava; assembly: GCA_951802745.1. Taxonomy (NCBI): domain Eukaryota; kingdom Metazoa; phylum Arthropoda; class Insecta; order Hymenoptera; family Apidae; genus Nomada; species Nomada flava. Next base: position 880,158 of record OX637907.1, read on the forward strand.
CTCAACGAGTGAATTTTCAATAAGAAGGACTATTGCGACGCCTGGGAACTGAATCTTTAGCTGTTGTCGATGCAGGTCGATTGGAGATGTCGAATATCGAGGTTTACAAGCTCAACGAGTGAATTTTCAATAAGAAGGACTATTGCGACGCCTGGGAACTGAATCTTTAGCTGTTGTCGATGCAGATTGATTGGAAATGTCGAATGTCGCATTTTTCATGCTATACGAGTGTATTTCTGATGATAAGGACGATTGCGACGCCTGGGAACTGAATCTTTAGCTGTTGTTGATGCAGATCGATTGGAAATGTCGAATATCGCATTTTCCATGCTATAGGAGTGTATTTTTGATAATAAAGACTATTGTGACGCCTGGGAACTGAATCCTTAGCTGTTGTTGATGCAGATCGATTGGAAATGTCGAATATCGCGTTTTCCAAGCTGAACGAGTGAATTTTCAATAAGGATTATTCCGACGCCTGGGAACTGAATCTTAACTGTTGTCGATGCAGGTCGATTGGAGATGTCGAATATCGAGGTTTCCAAGCTCAACGAGTGAATTTTCAATAAGAAGGACTATTGCGACGCCTGGGAACTGAATCTTTAGCTGCTGTCGATGCAGGTCGATTGGAGATGTCGAATATCGAGGTTTCCAAGCTCAACGACTGAATTTTCAATAAGAAGGACTATTGCGACGCCTGGGAATTGAATCTTTAGCTGTTGTCCATGCAGATCGATTGGAAATGTCGAATGTCGCATTTTCCATGCTATACGAGTGTATTTGTAATAATAAGGACGATTGCGACGCCTGGGAACTGAATCTGTAGCTGTTGTCGATGCAGATCGATTGGAAATGTAGAATATCGCGTTTTCCAAGTTCTACGAGTGAATTTTCAATAAGAAGGACTATTGCGACGCCTGGGAACTGCATGTTTGGTTGTTGTCGATGCAGATCTTATTGGAAATGTCGAATATCGCGTTTTCCAAGCTCTACGAGTGAATTTTCAATAAGGACTATTGCGACGCCTGGGAACTGAATCTTTAGCTGTTGTTGATGCAGATCGATTGGAAATGTCGAATATCGCATTTTCCATGCTATACGAGTGTATTTTTGATAATAAAGACTATTCTGACGCCTGGGAACTGAATCTTTAGCTGTTGTCGATGCAGATCGATTGGAGATGTCGAATATCGAGGTATCCAAGCTCAACGAGTGAATTTTCAATAAGAAGGACTATTGCGATGCCTGGGAACTGAATCTTTAGCTTTTGTCGATGCAGATCGATTAGAAATGTCGAATATCGCGTTTTCCTTGCTGTACGAGTGAATTTTCAATAAGCACTATTCCGACGCCTGGGAACTGAATCTTTAGCTGTTGTCGATGCAGGTCGATTGGAAATGTCGAATATCGCATTTTCCATGCTATAGGAGTGTATTTTTGATAATAAAGACTATTGCGACGCCTGGGAACTGAATCTTTAGCTGCTGTCGATGCAGGTCGATTGGAGATGTCGAATATCGAGGTTTCCAAGCTCAACGAGTGAATTTTCAATAAGAAGGACTATTGCGACGCCTGGGAACTGAATCTTTAGCTGTTGTCGATGCAGGTGGATTGGAGATGTCGAATATCGAGGTTTCCAAGCTAAACAAGTGAATTTTCAATAAGAAGGACTATTGCGACGCCTGGGAACTCAATCTTTAGCTGTTGCCGATGCAGATCGATTGGAAATGTCGAATATCGCGTTTTCCAAGCTCTACGGTTGAATTTTCAATAAGGACTATTCCGACGCCTGGGAACTGAATCTTTAGCTGTTGTCGATGAAGGTCGATTGGAAATGTCGAATATCGCATTTTCCATGCTATAGGAGTGTATTTTTGATAATAAAGACTATTGCGACGTCTGGGAACTGAATCTTTAGCTGTTGTCGATGCAGATCTATTGGAAATGTCGAATATCGCGTTTTCCAAGCTATACGAGTGAATTTTCAATAAGCACTATTGCGACGCCCGGGAACTGAATCTTTAGCTGTTGTTGATGCAGATCGATTGGAAATGTCGAATATCGCATTTTCCATGCTATAGGGGTGTATTTTTGATAATAAAGACTATTGCGACGCCTGGGAACTGAATCTGTAGCTGTTGTCGATGCAGATCGATTGGAAATGTCGAATATCGCGTTTTCCAAGTTCTACGAGTGAATTTTCAATAAGAAGGACTATTGCGACGCCTGGGAACTGCATGTTTGGTTGTTGTCGATGCAGATCTTATTGGAAATGTCGAATATCGCGTTTTCCAAGCTCTACGAGTGAATTTTCAATAAGGACTATTGCGACGCCTGGGAACTGAATCTTTAGCTGTTGTTGATGCAGATCGATTGGAAATGTCGAATATCGCATTTTCCATGCTATACGAGTGTATTTTTGATAATAAAGACTATTGCGACGCCTGGGAACTGAATCTTTAGCTGTTGTCGATGCAGATCGATTGGAGATGTCGAATATCGAGGTATCCAAGCTCAACGAGTGAATTTTCAATAAGAAGGACTATTGCGATGCCTGGGAACTGAATCTTTAGCTTTTGTCGATGCAGATCGATTAGAAATGTCGAATATCGCGTTTTCCTTGCTGTACGAGTGAATTTTCAATAAGCACTATTCCGACGCCTGGGAACTGAATCTTTAGCTGTTGTCGATGCAGGTCGATTGGAAATGTCGAATATCGCATTTTCCATGCTATAGGAGTGTATTTTTGATAATAAAGACTATTGCGACGCCTGGGAACTGAATCTTTAGCTGCTGTCGATGCAGGTCGATTGGAGATGTCGAATATCGAGGTTTCCAAGCTAAACAAGTGAATTTTCAATAAGAAGGACTATTGCGACGCCTGGGAACTCAATCTTTAGCTGTTGCCGATGCAGATCGATTGGAAATGTCGAATATCGCGTTTTCCAAGCTCTACGGTTGAATTTTCAATAAGGACTATTCCGACGCCTGGGAACTGAATCTTTACCTGTTGTCGATGAAGGTCGATTGGAAATGTCGAATATCGCATTTTCCATGCTATAGGAGTGTATTTTTGATAATAAAGACTATTGCGACGTCTGGGAACTCAATCTTTAGCTGTTGTCGATGCAGATCTATTGGAAATGTCGAATATCGCGTTTTCCAAGCTATACGAGTGAATTTTCAATAAGCACTATTGCGACGCCCGGGAACTGAATCTTTAGCTGTTGTTGATGCAGATCGATTGGAAATGTCGAATATCGCATTTTCCATGCTATAGGGGTGTATTTTTGATAATAAAGACTATTGCGTCGCCTGGGAACTGAATCCTTAGCTGTTGTTGATGCAGATCGATTAGAAATGTCGAATATCGCGTTTTCCTTGCTGTACGAGTGAATTTTCAATAAGCACTATTCCGACGCCTGGGAACTGAATCTTTAGCTGTTGTCGATGCAGGTCGATTGGAAATGTCGAATATCGCATTTTCCATGCTATAGGAGTGTATTTTTGATAATAAAGACTATTGCGACGCCTGGGAACTGAATCTTTAGCTGCTGTCGATGCAGGTCGATTGGAGATGTCGAATATCGAGGTTTCCAAGCTCAACGAGTGAATTTTCAATAAGAAGGACTATTGCGACGCCTGGGAACTGAATCTTTAGCTGTTGTCGATGCAGGTGGATTGGAGATGTCGAATATCGAGGTTTCCAGGCTAAACAAGTGAATTTTCAATAAGAAGGACTATTGCGACGCCTGGGAACTCAATCTTTAGCTGTTGCCGATGCAGATCGATTGGAAATGTCGAATATCGCGTTTTCCAAGCTCTACGGTTGAATTTTCAATAAGGACTATTCCGACGCCTGGGAACTGAATCTTTAGCTGTTGTCGATGAAGGTCGATTGGAAATGTCGAATATCGCATTTTCCATGCTATAGGAGTGTATTTTTGATAATAAAGACTATTGCGACGTCTGGGAACTGAATCTTTAGCTGTTGTCGATGCAGATCTATTGGAAATGTCGAATATCGCGTTTTCCAAGCTATACGAGTGAATTTTCAATAAGCACTATTGCGACGCCCGGGAACTGAATCTTTAGCTGTTGTTGATGCAGATCGATTGGAAATGTCGAATATCGCATTTTCCATGCTATAGGGGTGTATTTTTGATAATAAAGACTATTGCGACGCCTGGGAACTGAATCTTTAGCTTTTGTCGATGCAGATCGATTAGAAATGTCGAATATCGCGTTTTCCATGCTGTACGAGTGAATTTTCAATAAGCACTATTGCGACGCCTGGGAACTGAATCTTTAGCTGTTGTCGATGCAGGTCGATTGGAGATGTCGAATATCGCGTTTTCCAAGCTCTACGAGTGAATTTTCAATAAGGACTATTGCGACGCCTGGGAACTGAATCTTTAGCTGTTGTCGATGCAGGTCGATTGGAGATGTCGAATATCGAGGCATCCAAGCTCAACGAGTGAATTTTCAATAAGAAGGACTATTGCGACGCCTGGGAACTGAATCTTTAGCTGTTGTCGATGCAGGTCGATTGGAGATGTCGAATATCGAGGTTTACAAGCTCAACGAGTGAATTTTCAATAAGAAGGACTATTGCGACGCCTGGGAACTGAATCTTTAGCTGTTGTCGATGCAGATTGATTGGAAATGTCGAATGTCGCATTTTTCATGCTATACGAGTGTATTTCTGATGATAAGGACGATTGCGACGCCTGGGAACTGAATCTTTAGCTGTTGTTGATGCAGATCGATTGGAAATGTCGAATATCGCATTTTCCATGCTATAGGAGTGTATTTTTGATAATAAAGACTATTGTGACGCCTGGGAACTGAATCCTTAGCTGTTGTTGATGCAGATCGATTGGAAATGTCGAATATCGCGTTTTCCAAGCTGAACGAGTGAATTTTCAATAAGGATTATTCCGACGCCTGGGAACTGAATCTTAACTGTTGTCGATGCAGGTCGATTGGAGATGTCGAATATCGAGGTTTCCAAGCTCAACGAGTGAATTTTCAATAAGAAGGACTATTGCGACGCCTGGGAACTGAATCTTTAGCTGCTGTCGATGCAGGTCGATTGGAGATGTCGAATATCGAGGTTTCCAAGCTCAACGACTGAATTTTCAATAAGAAGGACTATTGCGACGCCTGGGAATTGAATCTTTAGCTGTTGTCCATGCAGATCGATTGGAAATGTCGAATGTCGCATTTTCCATGCTATACGAGTGTATTTGTAATAATAAGGACGATTGCGACGCCTGGGAACTGAATCTGTAGCTGTTGTCGATGCAGATCGATTGGAAATGTAGAATATCGCGTTTTCCAAGTTCTACGAGTGAATTTTCAATAAGAAGGACTATTGCGACGCCTGGGAACTGCATGTTTGGTTGTTGTCGATGCAGATCTTATTGGAAATGTCGAATATCGCGTTTTCCAAGCTCTACGAGTGAATTTTCAATAAGGACTATTGCGACGCCTGGGAACTGAATCTTTAGCTGTTGTTGATGCAGATCGATTGGAAATGTCGAATATCGCATTTTCCATGCTATACGAGTGTATTTTTGATAATAAAGACTATTCTGACGCCTGGGAACTGAATCTTTAGCTGTTGTCGATGCAGATCGATTGGAGATGTCGAATATCGAGGTATCCAAGCTCAACGAGTGAATTTTCAATAAGAAGGACTATTGCGATGCCTGGGAACTGAATCTTTAGCTTTTGTCGATGCAGATCGATTAGAAATGTCGAATATCGCGTTTTCCTTGCTGTACGAGTGAATTTTCAATAAGCACTATTCCGACGCCTGGGAACTGAATCTTTAGCTGTTGTCGATGCAGGTCGATTGGAAATGTCGAATATCGCATTTTCCATGCTATAGGAGTGTATTTTTGATAATAAAGACTATTGCGACGCCTGGGAACTGAATCTTTAGCTGCTGTCGATGCAGGTCGATTGGAGATGTCGAATATCGAGGTTTCCAAGCTCAACGAGTGAATTTTCAATAAGAAGGACTATTGCGACGCCTGGGAACTGAATCTTTAGCTGTTGTCGATGCAGGTGGATTGGAGATGTCGAATATCGAGGTTTCCAAGCTAAACAAGTGAATTTTCAATAAGAAGGACTATTGCGACGCCTGGGAACTCAATCTTTAGCTGTTGCCGATGCAGATCGATTGGAAATGTCGAATATCGCGTTTTCCAAGCTCTACGGTTGAATTTTCAATAAGGACTATTCCGACGCCTGGGAACTGAATCTTTAGCTGTTGTCGATGAAGGTCGATTGGAAATGTCGAATATCGCATTTTCCATGCTATAGGAGTGTATTTTTGATAATAAAGACTATTGCGACGTCTGGGAACTGAATCTTTAGCTGTTGTCGATGCAGATCTATTGGAAATGTCGAATATCGCGTTTTCCAAGCTATACGAGTGAATTTTCAATAAGCACTATTGCGACGCCCGGGAACTGAATCTTTAGCTGTTGTTGATGCAGATCGATTGGAAATGTCGAATATCGCATTTTCCATGCTATAGGGGTGTATTTTTGATAATAAAGACTATTGCGACGCCTGGGAACTGAATCTGTAGCTGTTGTCGATGCAGATCGATTGGAAATGTCGAATATCGCGTTTTCCAAGTTCTACGAGTGAATTTTCAATAAGAAGGACTATTGCGACGCCTGGGAACTGCATGTTTGGTTGTTGTCGATGCAGATCTTATTGGAAATGTCGAATATCGCATTTTCCATGCTATACGAGTGTATTTTTGATAATAAAGACTATTGCGACGCCTGGGAACTGAATCTTTAGCTGTTGTCGATGCAGATCGATTGGAGATGTCGAATATCGAGGTATCCAAGCTCAACGAGTGAATTTTCAATAAGAAGGACTATTGCGATGCCTGGGAACTGAATCTTTAGCTTTTGTCGATGCAGATCGATTAGAAATGTCGAATATCGCGTTTTCCTTGCTGTACGAGTGAATTTTCAATAAGCACTATTCCGACGCCTGGGAACTGAATCTTTAGCTGTTGTCGATGCAGGTCGATTGGAAATGTCGAATATCGCATTTTCCATGCTATAGGAGTGTATTTTTGATAATAAAGACTATTGCGACGCCTGGGAACTAAATCTTTAGCTGCTGTCGATGCAGGTCGATTGGAGATGTCGAATATCGAGGTTTCCAAGCTCAACGAGTGAATTTTCAATAAGAAGGACTATTGCGACGCCTGGGAACTGAATCTTTAGCTGTTGTCGATGCAGGTTGATTGGAGATGTCGAATATCGAGGTTTCCAAGCTAAACAAGTGAATTTTCAATAAGAAGGACTATTGCGACGCCTGGGAACTCAATCTTTAGCTGTTGCCGATGCAGATCGATTGGAAATGTCGAATATCGCGTTTTCCAAGCTCTACGGTTGAATTTTCAATAAGGACTATTCCGACGCCTGGGAACTGAATCTTTACCTGTTGTCGATGAAGGTCGATTGGAAATGTCGAATATCGCATTTTCCATGCTATAGGAGTGTATTTTTGATAATAAAGACTATTGCGACGTCTGGGAACTCAATCTTTAGCTGTTGTCGATGCAGATCTATTGGAAATGTCGAATATCGCGTTTTCCAAGCTATACGAGTGAATTTTCAATAAGCACTATTGCGACGCCCGGGAACTGAATCTTTAGCTGTTGTTGATGCAGATCGATTGGAAATGTCGAATATCGCATTTTCCATGCTATAGGGGTGTATTTTTGATAATAAAGACTATTGCGTCGCCTGGGAACTGAATCCTTAGCTGTTGTTGATGCAGATCGATTAGAAATGTCGAATATCGCGTTTTCCTTGCTGTACGAGTGAATTTTCAATAAGCACTATTCCGACGCCTGGGAACTGAATCTTTAGCTGTTGTCGATGCAGGTCGATTGGAAATGTCGAATATCGAGGTTTCCAAGCTCAACGAGTGAATTTTCAATAAGAAGGACTATTGCGACGCCTGGGAATTGAATCTTTAGCTGCTGTCGATGCAGGTCGATTGGAGATGTCGAATATCGAGGTTTCCAAGCTCAACGACTGAATTTTCAATAAGAAGGACTATTGCGACGCCTGGGAATTGAATCTTTAGCTGTTGTCCATGCAGATCGATTGGAAATGTCGAATGTCGCATTTTCCATGCTATACGAGTGTATTTGTGATAATAAGGACGATTGCGACGCCTGGGAACTGAATCCTTAGCTGTTGTTGATGCAGATCGATTGGAAATGTCGAATATCGCATTTTCCATGCTATAGGGGTGTATTTTTGATAATAAAGACTATTGCGTCGCCTGGGAACTGAATCCTTAGCTGTTGTTGATGCAGATCGATTGGAAATGTCGAATATCGCGTTTTCCCAGCTGTACGAGTGAATTTTCAATAAGGATTATTCCGACGCCTGGGAACTGAATCTTAACTGTTGTCGATGCAGGTCATTTGCAGATGTCGAATATCGAGGTTTCCAAGCTAAACAAGTGAATTTTCAATAAGAAGGACTATTGCGACGCCTGGGAATTGAATCTTTAGCTGTTGTTGATGCAGATCGATTGGAAATGTCGAATATCGCATTTTCCATGCTATAGGAGTGTATTTTTGATAATAAAGACTATTGTGACGCCTGGGAACTGAATCCTTAGCTGTTGTTGATGCAGATCGATTGGAAATGTCGAATATCGCGTTTTCCAAGCTGAACGAGTGAATTTTCAATAAGGATTATTCCGACGCCTGGGAACTGAATCTTAACTGTTGTCGATGCAGGTCGATTGGAGATGTCGAATATCGAGGTTTCCAAGCTCAACGAGTGAATTTTCAATATGAAGGACTATTGCGACGCCTGGGAACTGAATCTTTAGCTGCTGTCGATGCAGGTCGATTGGAGATGTCGAATATCGAGGTTTCCAAGCTCAACGACTGAATTTTCAATAAGAAGGACTATTGCGACGCCTGGGAATTGAATCTTTAGCTGTTGTCCATGCAGATCGATTGGAAATGTCGAATGTCGCATTTTCCATGCTATACGAGTGTATTTGTGATAATAAGGACGATTGCGACGCCTGGGAACTGAATCTGTAGCTGTTGTCGATGCAGATCGATTGGAAATGTCGAATATCGCGTTTTCCAAGTTCTACGAGTGAATTTTCAATAAGAAGGACTATTGCGACGCCTGGGAACTGCATGTTTGGTTGTTGTCGATGCAGATCTTATTGGAAATGTCGAATATCGCGTTTTCCAAGCTCTACGAGTGAATTTTCAATAAGGACTATTGCGACGCCTGGGAACTGAATCTTTAGCTGTTGTTGATGCAGATCGATTGGAAATGTCGAATATCGCATTTTCCATGCTATACGAGTGTATTTTTGATAATAAAGACTATTGCGACGCCTGGGAACTGAATCTTTAGCTGTTGTCGATGCAGATCGATTGGAGATGTCGAATATCGAGGTATCCAAGCTCAACGAGTGAATTTTCAATAAGAAGGACTATTGCGATGCCTGGGAACTGAATCTTTAGCTTTTGTCGATGCAGATCGATTAGAAATGTCGAATATCGCGTTTTCCTTGCTGTACGAGTGAATTTTCAATAAGCACTATTCCGACGCCTGGGAACTGAATCTTTAGCTGTTGTCGATGCAGGTCGATTGGAAATGTCGAATATCGCATTTTCCATGCTATAGGAGTGTATTTTTGATAATAAAGACTATTGCGACGCCTGGGAACTGAATCTTTAGCTGCTGTCGATGCAGGTCGATTGGAGATGTCGAATATCGAGGTTTCCAAGCTCAACGACTGAATTTTCAATAAGAAGGACTATTGCGACGCCTGGGAATTGAATCTTTAGCTGTTGTCCATGCAGATCGATTGGAAATGTCGAATGTCGCATTTTCCATGCTATACGAGTGTATTTGTGATAATAAGGACGATTGCGACGCCTGGGAACTGAATCTGTAGCTGTTGTCGATGCAGATCGATTGGAAATGTCGAATATCGCGTTTTCCAAGCTCTACGAGTGAATTTTCAATAAGGACTATTGCGACGCCTGGGAACTGAATCTTTAGCTGTTGTTGATGCAGATCGATTGGAAATGTCGAATATCGCATTTTCCATGCTATACGAGTGTATTTTTGATAATAAAGACTATTGCGACGCCTGGGAACTGAATCTTTAGCTGTTGTCGATGCAGATCGATTGGAGATGTCGAATATCGAGGTATCCAAGCTCAACGAGTGAATTTTCAATAAGAAGGACTATTGCGATGCCTGGGAACTGAATCTTTAGCTTTTGTCGATGCAGATCGATTAGAAATGTCGAATATCGCGTTTTCCTTGCTGTACGAGTGAATTTTCAATAAGCACTATTCCGACGCCTGGGAACTGAATCTTTAGCTGTTGTCGATGCAGGTCGATTGGAAATGTCGAATATCGCATTTTCCATGCTATAGGAGTGTATTTTTGATAATAAAGACTATTGCGACGCCTGGGAACTGAATCTTTAGCTGCTGTCGATGCAGGTCGATTGGAGATGTCGAATATCGAGGCTTCCAAGCTCAACGAGTGAATTTTCAATAAGAAGGACTATTGCGACGCCTGGGAACTCAATCTTTAGCTGTTGCCGATGCAGATCGATTGGAAATGTCGAATATCGCGTTTTCCAAGCTCTACGGTTGAATTTTCAATAAGGACTATTCCGACGCCTGGGAACTGAATCTTTAGCTGTTGTCGATGAAGGTCGATTGGAAATGTCGAATATCGCATTTTCCATGCTATAGGAGTGTATTTTTGATAATAAAGACTATTGCGTCGCCTGGGAACTGAATCCTTAGCTGTTGTTGATGCAGATCGATTGGAAATGTCGAATATCGCGTTTTCCCAGCTGTACGAGTGAATTTTCAATAAGGATTATTCCGACGCCTGGGAACTGAATCTTAACTGTTGTCGATGCAGGTCATTTGCAGATGTCGAATATCGAGGTTTCCAAGCTAAACAAGTGAATTTTCAATAAGAAGGACTATTGCGACGCCTGGGAATTGAATCTTTAGCTGTTGTCGATGCAGGTCGATTGGAGATGTCGAATATCGAGGTTTCCAAGCTCAACGAGTGAATTTTCAACAAGAAGGACTATTGCGACGCCCGGGAACTGAATCTTTAGCTGTTGTCGATGCAGGTCGATTGGAGATGTCGAATATCGAGGTTTCCAAGCTCAACGAGTGAATTTTCAATAAGAAGGACTATTGCGACGCCTGGGAATTGAATCTTTAGCTGTTGTCGATGCAGATCGATTGGAAATGTCGAATGTCGCATTTTCCATGCTATACGAGTGTATTTTTGATAATAAGGACGATTGCGACGCCTGGGAACTGAATCTGTAGCTGTTGTCGATGCAGATCGATTGGAAATGACGAATATCGCGTTTTCCAAGTTCTACGAGTGAATTTTCAATAAGGACTATTGCGACGCCTGGGAATTGAATCTTTAGCTGTTGTTGATGCAGATCGATTGGAAATGCCGAATATCGCGTTTTCCAAGCTCTACGAGTGAAATTTCAATAAGGACTATTGCGACGCCTGGGAACTGAATCTTTAGCTGTTGTCGATGCAGGTCGATTGGAAATGTCGAATATCGCATTTTCCATGCTATAGGAGTGTATTTTTGATAATAAAGACTATTGCGTCGCCTGGGAACTGAATCCTTAGCTGTTGTTGATGCAGATCGATTGGAAATGTCGAATATCGCGTTTTCCCAGCTGTACGAGTGAATTTTCAATAAGGATTATTCCGACGCCTGGGAACTGAATCTTAACTGTTGTCGATGCAGGTCATTTGCAGATGTCGAATATCGAGGTTTCCAAGCTAAACAAGTGAATTTTCAATAAGAAGGACTATTGCGACGCCTGGGAATTGAATCTTTAGCTGTTGTCGATGCAGGTCGATTGGAGATGTCGAATATCGAGGTTTCCAAGCTCAACGAGTGAATTTTCAACAAGAAGGACTATTGCGACGCCCGGGAACTGAATCTTTAGCTGTTGTCGATGCAGGTCGATTGGAGATGTCGAATATCGAGGTTTCCAAGCTCAACGAGTGAATTTTCAATAAGAAGGACTATTGCGACGCCTGGGAATTGAATCTTTAGCTGTTGTCGATGCAGATCGATTGGAAATGTCGAATGTCGCATTTTCCATGCTATACGAGTGTATTTTTGATAATAAGGACGATTGCGACGCCTGGGAACTGAATCTGTAGCTGTTGTCGATGCAGATCGATTGGAAATGACGAATATCGCGTTTTCCAAGTTCTACGAGTGAATTTTCAATAAGGACTATTGCGACGCCTGGGAATTGAATCTTTAGCTGTTGTTGATGCAGATCGATTGGAAATGCCGAATATCGCGTTTTCCAAGCTCTACGAGTGAAATTTCAATAAGGACTATTGCGACGCCTGGGAACTGAATCTTTAGCTGTTGTCGATGCAGGTCGATTGGAAATGTCGAATGTCGCATTTTCCATGCTATACGAGTGTATTTTTGATAATAAGGACGATTGCGACGCCTGGGAACTGAATCTGTAGCTGTTGTCGATGCAGATCGATTGGAAATGACGAATATCGCGTTTTCCAAGTTCTACGAGTGAATTTTCAATAAGAAGGACTATTGCGACGCCTGGGAACTGAATCTTTAGCTGTTGTTGGTGCAGATCGATTGGAAATGTCGAATAACGCGTTTTCCGAGCTCTACGAGTGAATTTTCAATAAGAAGGACTATTGCGACGCCTGGGAACTGCATCTTTGGCTGTTGTCGATGCAGATCGATTGGAAATGTCGAATATCACGTTTTCCAAGCTATACGAGTGAATTTTCAATAAGGACTATTGCGACGCCTGGGAATTGAATCTTTAGCTGTTGTTGATGCAGATCGATTGGAAATGCCGAATATCGCGTTTTCCAAGCTCTACGAGTGAATTTTCAATAAGGACTATTGCGACGCCTGGGAACTGAACCTTTAGCTGTTGTCGATGCAGGTCGATTGGAGATGTGGAATATCGAGGTATCCAAGCTCAACGAGTGAATTTTCAATAAGAAGGACTATTGCGACGCCTGGGAACTGAATCTTTAGCTTTTGTCGATGCAGATCGATTGGAAATGTCGAATATCACGTTTTCCAAGCTCTACGAGTGAATTTTCAATAAGGACTATTGCGACGCCAGGGAACTGAATCTTTAGCTGTTGTCGATGCAGGTCGATTGGAGATGTCGAATATCGAGGTATCCAAGCTCAACGAGTCAATTTTCAATAAGAAGGACTATTGCGACGCCTGGGAATTGAATCTTTAGCTGTTGTTGATGCAGATCGATTGGAAATGCCGAATATCGCGTTTTCCAAGCTCAACGAGTGAATTTTCAATAAGAAGGACTATTGCGACGCCTGGGAACTGAATCTTTAGCTGTTGTTGATGCAGTTCGACTGGAAATGTCGAATATCGCGTTTTCCAAGCTCTACGAGTGAATTTTCAATAAGGACTTTTGCGACGCCTGGGAATTGAATCTTTAGCTGCTGTTGATGCAGATCGATTGGAAATGCCGAATATCGCGTTTTCCAATCTCTACGAGTGAATTTTCAATAAGGACTATTGCGACGCCTGGGAACTGAATCTTTAGCTGTTGTCGATGCAGGTCGATTGGAGATGTCGAATATCGAGGTATCCAAGCTCAACGAGTGAATTTTCAATAAGAAGGACTATTGCGACGCCTGGGAATTGAATCTTTAGCTGTTGTTGATGCAGATCGATTGGAAATGCCGAATATCGCGTTTTCCAAGCTCTACGAGTGAATTTTCAATAAGGACTATTGCGACGCCTGGGAACTGAATCTTTAGCTGTTGTCGATGCAGGTCGATTGGAGATGTGGAATATCGAGGTATCCAAGCTCAACGAGTGAATTTTCAATAAGAAGGACTATTGCGACGCCTGGGAATTGAATCTTTAGCTGCTGTTGATGCAGATCGATTGGAAATGCCGAATATCGCGTTTTCCAAGCTCTACGGTTGAATTTTCAATAAGGACTATTCCGACGCCTGGGAACTGAATCTTTAGCTGTTGTCGATGAAGGTCGATTGGAAATGTCGAATATCGCATTTTCCATGCTATAGGAGTGTATTATTGATAATAAAGACTATTGCGACGACTGGGAACTGAATCTTTAGCTGTTGTCGATGCAGGTCGATTGGAGATGTCGAATATCGAGGCATCGAAGCTCAACGAGTGAATTTTCAATAAGAAGGACTATTGCGACGCCTGGGAACTGAATCTTTAGCTTTTGTCGATGCAGATCGATTGGAAATGTCGAATATCGCGTTTTCCAAGCTCTACGAGTGAATTTTCAATAAGGACTATTGCGACGCCTGGGAACTGAATCTTTAGCTGTTGTTGGTGCAGATCGATTGGAAATGTCGAATAACGCGTTTTCCGAGCTCTACGAGTGAATTTTCAATAAGAAGGACTATTGCGACGCCTGGGAACTGCATCTTTGGCTGTTGTCGATGCAGATCGATTGGAAATGTCGAATATCACGTTTTCCAAGCTATACGAGTGAATTTTCAATAAGGACTATTGCGACGCCTGGGAATTGAATCTTTAGCTGTTGTTGATGCAGATCGATTGGAAATGCCGAATATCGCGTTTTCCAAGCTCTACGAGTGAATTTTCAATAAGGACTATTGCGACGCCTGGGAACTGAATCTTTAGCTGTTGTCGATGCAGGTCGATTGGAGATATGGAATATCGAGGTATCCAAGCTCAACGAGTGAATTTTCAATAAGAAGGACTATTGCGACGCCTGGGAACTGAATCTTTAGCTTTTGTCGATGCAGATCGATTGGAAATGTCGAATATCACGTTTTCCAAGCTCTACGAGTGAATTTTCAATAAGGACTATTGCGACGCCTGGGAACTGAATCTTTAGCTATTGTCGATGCAGGTCGATTGGAGATGTCGAATATCGAGGTATCCAAGCTCAACGAGTGAATTTTCAATAAGAAGGACTATTGCGACGCCAGGGAATTGAATCTTTAGCTGCTGTTGATGCAGATCGATTGGAAATGCCGAATATCGCGTTTTCCAAGCTCTACGGTTGAATTTTCAATAAGGACTATTCCGACGCCTGGGAACTGAATCTTTAGCTGTTGTCGATGAAGGTCGATTGGAAATGTCGAATATCGCATTTTCCATGCTATAGGAGTGTATTTTTGATAATAAAGACTATTGCGACGACTGGGAACTGAATCTTTAGCTGTTGTCGATGCAGGTCGATTGGAGATGTCGAATATCGAGGCATCCAAGCTCAAGGAGTGAATTTTCAATAAGAAGGACTATTGCGACGCCTGGGAACTGAATCTTTAGCTTTTGTCGATGCAGATCGATTGGAAATGTCGAATATCGCGTTTTCCAAGCTCTACGAGTGAATTTTCAATAAGGACTATTGCGACGCCTGGGAACTGAATCTTTAGCTGTTGTTGGTGCAGATCGATTGGAAATGTCGAATAACGCGTTTTCCGAGCTCTACGAGTGAATTTTCAATAAGAAGGACTATTGCGACGCCTGGGAACTGCATCTTTGGCTGTTGTCGATGCAGATCGATTGGAAATGTCGAATATCACGTTTTCCAAGCTATACGAGTGAATTTTCAATAAGGACTATTGCGACGCCTGGGAATTGAATCTTTAGCTGTTGTTGATGCAGATCGATTGGAAATGCCGAATATCGCGTTTTCCAAGCTCTACGAGTGAATTTTCAATAAGGACTATTGCGACGCCTGGGAACTGAATCTTTAGCTGTTGTCGATGCAGGTCGATTGGAGATATGGAATATCGAGGTATCCAAGCTCAACGAGTGAATTTTCAATAAGAAGGACTATTGCGACGCCTGGGAACTGAATCTTTAGCTTTTGTCGATGCAGATCGATTGGAAATGTCGAATATCACGTTTTCCAAGCTCTACGAGTGAATTTTCAATAAGGACTATTGCGACGCCTGGGAACTGAATCTTTAGCTGTTGTCGATGCAGGTCGATTGGAGATGTCGAATATCGAGGTATCCAAGCTCAACGAGAGAATTTTCAATAAGAAGGACTATTGCGACGCCTGGGAATTGAATCTTTAGCTGTTGTTGATGCAGATCGATTGGAAATGCCGAATATCGCGTTTTCCAAGCTCAACGAGTGAATTTTCAATAAGAAGGACTATTGCGACGCCTGGGAACTGAATCTTTAGCTGTTGTTGATGCAGATCGACTGGAAATGTCGAATATCGCGTTTTCCAAGCTCTACGAGTGAATTTTCAATAAGGACTTTTGCGACGCCTGGGAATTGAATCTTTAGCTGCTGTTGATGCAGATCGATTGGAAATGCCGAATATCGCGTTTTCCAAGCTCTACGAGTGAATTTTCAATAAGGACTATTGCGACGCCTGGGAACTGAATCTTTAGCTGTTGTCGATGCAGGTCGATTGGAGATGTCGAATATCGAGGTATCCAAGCTCAACGAGTGAATTTTCAATAAGAAGGACTATTGCGACGCCTGGGAATTGAATCTTTAGCTGTTGTTGATGCAGATCGATTGGTAATGCCGAATATCGCGTTTTCCAAGCTCTACGAGTGAATTTTCAATAAGGACTATTGCGACGCCTGGGAACTGAATCTTTAGCTGTTGTCGATGCAGGTCGATTGGAGATGTGGAATATCGAGGTATCCAAGCTCAACGAGTGAATTTTCAATAAGAAGGACTATTGCGACGCCTGGGAATTGAATCTTTAGCTGCTGTTGATGCAGATCGATTGGAAATGCCGAATATCGCGTTTTCCAAGCTCTACGGTTGAATTTTCAATAAGGACTATTCCGACGCCTGGGAACTGAATCTTTAGCTGTTGTCGATGAAGGTCGATTGGAAATGTCGAATATCGCATTTTCCATGCTATAGGAGTGTATTTTTGATAATAAAGACTATTGCGACGACTGGGAACTGTATCTTTAGCTGTTGTCGATGCAGGTCGATTGGAGATGTCGAATATCGAGGCATCCAAGCTCAACGAGTGAATTTTCAATAAGAAGGACTATTGCGACGCCTGGGAACTGAATCTTTAGCTTTTGTCGATGCAGATCGATTAGAAATGTCGAATATCGCGTTTTCCATGCTGTACGAGTGAATTTTCAATAAGCACTATTGCGACGCCTGGGAACTGAATCTTTAGCTGTTGTCGATGCAGGTCGATTGGAGATGTCGAATATCGCGTTTTCCAAGCTCTACGAGTGAATTTTCAATAAGAAGGACTATTGCGACGCCTGGGAATTGAATCTTTAGCTGTTGTTGATGCAGATCGATTGGAAATGCCGAATATCGCGTTTTCCAAGCTCTACGAGTGAATTTTCAATAAGGACTATTGCGACGCCTGGGAACTGAATCTTTAGCTGTTGTCGATGCAGGTCGATTGGAGATGTGGAATATCGAGGTATCCAAGCTCAACGAGTGAATTTTCAATAAG
This sequence comes from Nomada flava, assembly GCA_951802745.1. Classification (NCBI taxonomy): domain Eukaryota; kingdom Metazoa; phylum Arthropoda; class Insecta; order Hymenoptera; family Apidae; genus Nomada; species Nomada flava. The sequence goes on from OX637907.1 coordinate 897,717, forward strand.
AAGGACTATTGCGACGCCTGGGAATTGAATCTTTAGCTGCTGTTGATGCAGATCGATTGGAAATGCCGAATATCGCGTTTTCCAAGCTCTACGGTTGAATTTTCAATAAGGACTATTCCGACGCCTGGGAACTGAATCTTTAGCTGTTGTCGAGGAAGGTGGATTGGAAATGTCGAATATCGCATTTTCCATGCTATAGGAGTGTATTTTTGATAATAAAGACTATTGCGACGACTGGGAACTGAATCTTTAGCTGTTGTCGCTGCAGATCGATTGGAGATGTCGAATATCGAGGCATCCAAGCTCAACGAGTGAATTTTCAATAAGAAGGACTATTGCGACGCCTGGGAACTGAATCTTTAGCTTTTGTCGATGCAGATCGATTAGAAATGTCGAATATCGCGTTTTCCATGCTGTACGAGTGAATTTTCAATAAGCACTATTGCGACGCCTGGGAACTGAATCTTTAGCTGTTGTCGATGCAGGTCGATTGGAGATGTCGAATATCGCGTTTTCCAAGCTCTACGAGTGAATTTTCAATAAGGACTATTGCGACGCCTGGGAACTGAATCTTTAGCTGTTGTCGATGCAGGTCGATTGGAGATGTCGAATATCGAGGCATCCAAGCTCAACGAGTGAATTTTCAATAAGAAGGACTATTGCGACGCCTGGGAACTGAATCTTTAGCTGTTGTCGATGCAGGTCGATTGGAGATGTCGAATATCGAGGTTTACAAGCTCAACGAGTGAATTTTCAATAAGAAGGACTATTGCGACGCCTGGGAACTGAATCTTTAGCTGTTGTCGATGCAGATCGATTGGAAATGTCGAATGTCGCATTTTTCATGCTATACGAGTGTATTTCTGATGATAAGGACGATTGCGACGCCTGGGAACTGAATCTTTAGCTGTTGTTGATGCAGATCGATTGGAAATGTCGAATATCGCGTTTTCCAAGTTCTACGAGTGAATTTTCAATAAGAAGGACTATTGCGACGCCTGGGAACTGCATGTTTGGTTGTTGTCGATGCAGATCATATTGGAAATGTCGAATATCGCGTTTTCCAAGCTCTACGAGTGAATTTTCAATAAGGACTATTGCGACGCCTGGGAACTGAATCTTTAGCTGTTGTTGATGCAGATCGATTGGAAATGTCGAATATCGCATTTTCCATGCTATACGAGTGTATTTTTGATAATAAAGACTATTGCGACGCCTGGGAACTGAATCTTTAGCTGTTGTTGGTGCAGATCGATTGGAAATGTCGAATAACGCGTTTTCCGAGCTCTACGAGTGAATTTTCAATAAGAAGGACTATTGCGACGCCTGGGAACTGCATCTTTGGCTGTTGTCGATGCAGATCGATTGGAAATGTCGAATATCACGTTTTCCAAGCTATACGAGTGAATTTTCAATAAGGACTATTGCGACGCCTGGGAATTGAATCTTTAGCTGTTGTTGATGCAGATCGATTGGAAATGCCGAATATCGCGTTTTCCAAGCTCTACGAGTGAATTTTCAATAAGGACTATTGCGACGCCTGGGAACTGAATCTTTAGCTGTTGTCGATGCAGGTCGATTGGAGATATGGAATATCGAGGTATCCAAGCTCAACGAGTGAATTTTCAATAAGAAGGACTATTGCGACGCCTGGGAACTGAATCTTTAGCTTTTGTCGATGCAGATCGATTGGAAATGTCGAATATCACGTTTTCCAAGCTCTACGAGTGAATTTTCAATAAGGACTATTGCGACGCCTGGGAACTGAATCTTTAGCTGTTGTCGATGCAGGTCGATTGGAGATGTCGAATATCGAGGTATCCAAGCTCAACGAGTGAATTTTCAATAAGAAGGACTATTGCGACGCCTGGGAATTGAATCTTTAGCTGTTGTTGATGCAGATCGATTGGAAATGCCGAATATCGCGTTTTCCAAGCTCAACGAGTGAATTTTCAATAAGAAGGACTATTGCGACGCCTGGGAACTGAATCTTTAGCTGTTGTTGATGCAGATCGACTGGAAATGTCGAATATCGCGTTTTCCAAGCTCTACGAGTGAATTTTCAATAAGGACTTTTGCGACGCCTGGGAATTGAATCTTTAGCTGCTGTTGATGCAGATCGATTGGAAATGCCGAATATCGCGTTTTCCAAGCTCTACGAGTGAATTTTCAATAAGGACTATTGCGACGCCTGGGAACTGAATCTTTAGCTGTTGTCGATGCAGGTCGATTGGAGATGTCGAATATCGAGGTATCCAAGCTCAACGAGTGAATTTTCAATAAGAAGGGCTATTGCGACGCCTGGGAATTGAATCTTTAGCTGTTGTTGATGCAGATCGATTGGAAATGCCGAATATCGCGTTTTCCAAGCTCTACGAGTGAATTTTCAATAAGGACTATTGCGACGCCTGGGAACTGAATCTTTAGCTGTTGTCGATGCAGGTCGATTGGAGATGTGGAATATCGAGGTATCCAAGCTCAACGAGTGAATTTTCAATAAGAAGGACTATTGCGACGCCTGGGAATTGAATCTTTAGCTGCTGTTGATGCAGATCGATTGGAAATGCCGAATATCGCGTTTTCCAAGCTCTACGGTTGAATTTTCAATAAGGACTATTCCGACGCCTGGGAACTGAATCTTTAGCTGTTGTCGATGAAGGTCGATTGGAAATGTCGAATATCGCATTTTCCATGCTATAGGAGTGTATTTTTGATAATAAAGACTATTGCGACGACTGGGAACTGAATCTTTAGCTGTTGTCGATGCAGGTCGATTGGAGATGTCGAATATCGAGGCATCCAAGCTCAACGAGTGAATTTTCAATAAGAAGGACTATTGCGACGCCTGGGAACTGAATCTTTAGCTTTTGTCGATGCAGATCGATTAGAAATGTCGAATATCGCGTTTTCCATGCTGTACGAGTGAATTTTCAATAAGCACTATTGCGACGCCTGGGAACTGAATCTTTAGCTGTTGTCGATGCAGGTCGATTGGAGATGTCGAATATCGCGTTTTCCAAGCTCTACGAGTGAATTTTCAATAAGAAGGACTATTGCGACGCCTGGGAATTGAATCTTTAGCTGTTGTTGATGCAGATCGATTGGAAATGCCGAATATCGCGTTTTCCAAGCTCTACGAGTGAATTTTCAATAAGGACTATTGCGACGCCTGGGAACTGAATCTTTAGCTGTTGTCGATGCAGGTCGATTGGAGTTGTGGAATATCGAGGTATCCAAGCTCAACGAGTGAATTTTCAATAAGAAGGACTATTGCGACGCCTGGGAATTGAATCTTTAGCTGCTGTTGATGCAGATCGATTGGAAATGCCGAATATCGCGTTTTCCAAGCTCTACGGTTGAATTTTCAATAAGGACTATTCCGACGCCTGGGAACTGAATCTTTAGCTGTTGTCGAGGAAGGTGGATTGGAAATGTCGAATATCGCATTTTCCATGCTATAGGAGTGTATTTTTGATAATAAAGACTATTGCGACGACTGGGAACTGAATCTTTAGCTGTTGTCGCTGCAGATCGATTGGAGATGTCGAATATCGAGGCATCCAAGCTCAACGAGTGAATTTTCAATAAGAAGGACTATTGCGACGCCTGGGAACTGAATCTTTAGCTTTTGTCGATGCAGATCGATTAGAAATGTCGAATATTGCGTTTTCCATGCTGTACGAGTGAATTTTCAATAAGCACTATTGCGACGCCTGGGAACTGAATCTTTAGCTGTTGTCGATGCAGGTCGATTGGAGATGTCGAATATCGCGTTTTCCAAGCTCTACGAGTGAATTTTCAATAAGGACTATTGCGACGCCTGGGAACTGAATCTTTAGCTGTTGTCGATGCAGGTCGATTGGAGATGTCGAATATCGAGGCATCCAAGCTCAACGAGTGAATTTTCAATAAGAAGGACTATTGCGACGCCTGGGAACTGAATCTTTAGCTGTTGTCGATGCAGGTCGATTGGAGATGTCGAATATCGAGGTTTACAAGCTCAACGAGTGAATTTTCAATAAGAAGGACTATTGCGACGCCTGGGAACTGAATCTTTAGCTGTTGTCGATGCAGATCGATTGGAAATGTCGAATGTCGCATTTTTCATGCTATACGAGTGTATTTCTGATGATAAGGACGATTGCGACGCCTGGGAACTGAATCTTTAGCTGTTGTTGATGCAGATCGATTGGAAATGTCGAATATCGCGTTTTCCAAGTTCTACGAGTGAATTTTCAATAAGAAGGACTATTGCGACGCCTGGGAACTGCATGTTTGGTTGTTGTCGATGCAGATCTTATTGGAAATGTCGAATATCGCGTTTTCCAAGCTCTACGAGTGAATTTTCAATAAGGACTATTGCGACGCCTGGGAACTGAATCTTTAGCTGTTGTTGATGCAGATCGATTGGAAATGTCGAATATCGCATTTTCCATGCTATACGAGTGTATTTTTGATAATAAAGACTATTGCGACGCCTGGGAACTGAATCTTTAGCTGTTGTCGATGCAGATCGATTGGAGATGTCGAATATCGAGGTATCCAAGCTCAACGAGTGAATTTTTAATAAGAAGGACTATTGCGATGCCTGGGAACTGAATCTTTAGCTTTTGTCGATGCAGATCGATTAGAAATGTCGAATATCGCGTTTTCCTTGCTGTACGAGTGAATTTTCAATAAGCACTATTCCGACGCCTGGGAACTGAATCTTTAGCTGTTGTCGATGCAGGTCGATTGGAAATGTCGAATATCGCATTTTCCATGCTATAGGAGTGTATTTTTGATAATAAAGACTATTGCGACGCCTGGGAACTGAATCTTTAGCTGCTGTCGATGCAGGTCGATTGGAGATGTCGAATATCGAGGCATCCAAGCTCAACGAGTGAATTTTCAATAAGAAGGACTATTGCGACGCCTGGGAACTGAATCTTTAGCTTTTGTCGATGCAGATCGATTAGAAATGTCGAATATCGCGTTTTCCATGCTGTACGAGTGAATTTTCAATAAGCACTATTGCGACGCCTGGGAACTGAATCTTTAGCTGTTGTCGATGCAGGTCGATTGGAGATGTCGAATATCGCGTTTTCCAAGCTCTACGAGTGAATTTTCAATAAGAAGGACTATTGCGACGCCTGGGAATTGAATCTTTAGCTGTTGTTGATGCAGATCGATTGGAAATGCCGAATATCGCGTTTTCCAAGCTCTACGAGTGAATTTTCAATAAGGACTATTGCGACGCCTGGGAACTGAATCTTTAGCTGTTGTCGATGCAGGTCGATTGGAGATGTGGAATATCGAGGTATCCAAGCTCAACGAGTGAATTTTCAATAAGAAGGACTATTGCGACGCCTGGGAATTGAATCTTTAGCTGCTGTTGATGCAGATCGATTGGAAATGCCGAATATCGCGTTTTCCAAGCTCTACGGTTGAATTTTCAATAAGGACTATTCCGACGCCTGGGAACTGAATCTTTAGCTGTTGTCGATGAAGGTGGATTGGAAATGTCGAATATCGCATTTTCCATGCTATAGGAGTGTATTGTTGATAATAAAGACTATTGCGACGACTGGGAACTGAATCTTTAGCTGTTGACGATGCAGATCGATTGGAGATGTCGAATATCGAGGCATCCAAGCTCAACGAGTGAATTTTCAATAAGAAGGACTATTGCGACGCCTGGGAACTGAATCTTTAGCTTTTGTCGATGCAGATCGATTAGAAATGTCGAATATCGCGTTTTCCATGCTGTAAGAGTGAATTTTCAATAAGCACTATTGCGACGCCTGGGAACTGAATCTTTAGCTGTTGTCGATGCAGGTCGATTGGAGATGTCGAATATCGCGTTTTCCAAGCTCTACGAGTGAATTTTCAATAAGGACTATTGCGACGCCTGGGAACTGAATCTTTAGCTGTTGTCGATGCAGGTCGATTGGAGATGTCGAATATCGAGGCATCCAAGCTCAACGAGTGAATTTTCAATAAGAAGGACTATTGCGACGCCTGGGAACTGAATCTTTAGCTGTTGTCGATGCAGGTCGATTGGAGATGTCGAATATCGAGGTTTACAAGCTCAACGAGTGAATTTTCAATAAGAAGGACTATTGCGACGCCTGGGAACTGAATCTTTAGCTGTTGTCGATGCAGATCGATTGGAAATGTCGAATGTCGCATTTTTCATGCTATACGAGTGTATTTCTGATGATAAGGACGATTGCGACGCCTGGGAACTGAATCTTTAGCTGTTGTTGATGCAGATCGATTGGAAATGTCGAATATCGCATTTTCCATGCTATAGGAGTGTATTTTTGATAATAAAGACTATTGTGACACCTGGGAACTGAATCATTAGCTGTTGTTGATGCAGATCGATTGGAAATGTCGAATATCGCGTTTTCCAAGCTGAACGAGTGAATTTTCAATAAGGATTATTCCGACGCCTGGGAACTGAATCTTAACTGTTGTCGATGCAGGTCGATTGGAGATGTCGAATATCGAGGTTTCCAAGCTCAACGACTGAATCTTCAATAAGAAGGACTATTGCGACGCCTGGGAATTGAATCTTTAACTGTTGTCCATGCAGATCGATTGGAAATGTCGAATGTCGCATTTTCCATGCTATACGAGTGTATTTGTGATAATAAGGACGATTGCGACGCCTGGGAACTGAATCTTTAGCTGTTGCCGATGCAGATCGATTGGAAATGTCGAATATCGCGTTTTCCAAGCTCTACGGTTGAATTTTCAATAAGGACTATTCCGACGCCTGGGAACTGAATCTTTAGCTGTTGTCGATGAAGGTCGATTGGAAATGTCGAATATCGCATTTTCCATGCTATAGGAGTGTATTTTTGATAATAAAGACTATTGCGACGACTGGGAACTGAATCTTTAGCTGTTGTCGATGCAGATCTATTGGAAATGTCGAATATCGCGTTTTCCAAGCTATACGAGTGAATTTTCAATAAGCACTATTGCGACGCCCGAGAACTGAATCTTTAGCTGTTGTTGATGCAGATCGATTGGAAATGTCGAATATCGCATTTTCCATGCTATAGGGGTGTATTTTTGATAATAAAGACTATTGCGTCGCCTGGGAACTGAATCCTTAGCTGTTGTTGATGCAGATCGATTGGAAATGTCGAATATCGCGTTTTCCCAGCTGTACGAGTGAATTTTCAATAAGGATTATTCCGACGCCTGGGAACTGAATCTTAACTGTTGTCGATGCAGGTCAATTGCAGATGTCGAATATCGAGGTTTCCAAGCTAAACAAGTGAATTTTCAATAAGAAGGACTATTGCGACGCCTGGGAACTGAATCTTTAGCTGTTGTCGATGCAGGTCGATTGGAGATGTCGAATATCGAGGTTTCCAAGCTCAACGAGTGAATTTTCAACAAGAAGGACTATTGCGACGCCCGGGAACTGAATCTTTAGCTGTTGTCGATGCAGGTCGATTGGAGATGTCGAATATCGAGGTTTCCAAGCTCAACGAGTGAATTTTCAATAAGAAGGACTATTGCGACGCCTGGGAATTGAATCTTTAGCTGTTGTCGATGCAGATCGATTGGAAATGTCGAATGTCGCATTTTCCATGCTATACGAGTGTATTTTTGATAATAAGGACGATTGCGACGCCTGGAAACTGAATCTGTAGCTGTTGTCGATGCAGATCGATTGGAAATGACGAATATCGCGTTATCCAAGTTCTACGAGTGAATTTTCAATAAGGACTATTGCGACGCCTGGGAACTGAATCTTTAGCTGTTTTCGATGCAGGGCGATTGGAGATGTCGAATATCGAGGTATCCAAGCTCAACGAGTGAATTTTCAATAATAAGGACTATTGCGACGCCTGGGAATTGAATCTTTAGCTGTTGTTGATGCAGATCGATTGGAAATGCCGAATATCGCGTTTTCCAAGCTCTACGAGTGAAATTTCAATAAGGACTATTGCGACGCCTGGGAACTGAATCTTTAGCTGTTGTCGATGCAGGTCGATTGGAAATGTCGAATGTCGCATTTTCCATGCTTTACGAGTGTATTTTTGATAATAAGGACGATTGCGACGCCTGGGAACTGAATCTGTAGCTGTTGTCGATGCAGATCGATTGGAAATGTCGAATATCACGTTTTCCAAGCTATACGAGTGAATTTTCAATAAGGACTATTGCGACGCCTGGGAATTGAATCTTTAGCTGTTGTTGATGCAGATCGATTGGAAATGCCGAATATCGCGTTTTCCAAGCTCTACGAGTGAATTTTCAATAAGGACTATTGCGACGCCTGGGAACTGAATCTTTAGCTGTTGTTGGTGCAGATCGATTGGAAATGTCGAATAACGCGTTTTCCGAGCTCTACGAGTGAATTTTCAATAAGAAGGACTATTGCGACGCCTGGGAACTGCATCTTTGGCTGTTGTCGATGCAGATCGATTGGAAATGTCGAATATCACGTTTTCCAAGCTATACGAGTGAATTTTCAATAAGGACTATTGCGACGCCTGGGAATTGAATCTTTAGCTGTTGTTGATGCAGATCGATTGGAAATGCCGAATATCGCGTTTTCCAAGCTCTACGAGTGAATTTTCAATAAGGACTATTGCGACGCCTGGGAACTGAATCTTTAGCTGTTGTCGATGCAGGTCGATTGGAGATGTGGAATATCGAGGTATCCAAGCTCAACGAGTGAATTTTCAATAAGAAGGACTATTGCGACGCCTGGGAACTGAATCTTTAGCTTTTGTCGATGCAGATCGATTGGAAATGTCGAATATCACGTTTTCCAAACTCTACGAGTGAATTTTCAATAAGGACTATTGCGACGCCTGGGAATTGAATCTTTAGCTGCTGTTGATGCAGATCGATTGGAAATGCCGAATATCGCGTTTTCCAAGCTCTACGAGTGAATTTTCAATAAGGACTATTGCGACGCCTGGGAACTGAATCTTTAGCTGTTGTCGATGCAGGTCGATTGGAGATGTGGAATATCGAGGTATCCAAGCTCAACGAGTGAATTTTCAATAAGAAGGACTATTGCGACGCCTGGGAATGGAATCTTTAGCTGCTGTTGATGCAGATCGATTGGAAATGCCGAATATCGCGTTTTCCAAGCTCTACGGTTGAATTTTCAATAAGGACTAATCCGACGTCTGGGAACTGAATCTTTAGCTGTTGTCGATGAAGGTCGATTGGAAATGTCGAATATCGCATTTTCCATGCTATAGGAGTGTATTTTTGATAATAAAGACTATTGCGACGACTGGGAACTGAATCTTTAGTTGTTGTCGATGCAGGTCGATTGGACATGTCGAATATCGAGGCATCCAAGCTCAACGAGTGAATTTTCAATAAGAAGGACTATTGCGACGCCTGGGAACTGAATCTTTAGCTTTTGTCGATGCAGATCGATTAGAAATGTCGAATATCGCGTTTTCCATGCTGTACGAGTGAATTTTCAATAAGCACTATTGCGACGCCTGGGAACTGAATCTTTAGCTGTTGTCGATGCAGGTCGATTGGAGATGTCGAATATCGCGTTTTCCAAGCTCTACGAGTGAATTTTCAATAAGGACTATTGCGACGCCTGGGAACTGAATCTTTAGCTGTTGTCGATGCAGGTCGATTGGAGATGTCGAATATCGAGGCATCCAAGCTCAACGAGTGAATTTTCAATAAGAAGGACTATTGCGACGCCTGGGAACTGAATCTTTAGCTGTTGTCGATGCAGGTCGATTGGAGATGTCGAATATCGAGGTTTACAAGCTCAACGAGTGAATTTTCAATAAGAAGGACTATTGCGACGCCTGGGAACTGAATCTTTAGCTGTTGTCGATGCAGATCGATTGGAAATGTCGAATGTCGCATTTTTCATGCTATACGAGTGTATTTTTGATAATAAAGACTATTGTGACGCCTGGGAACTGAATCATTAGCTGTTGTTGATGCAGATCGATTGGAAATGTCGAATATCGCGTTTTCCAAGCTGAACGAGTGAATTTTCAATAAGGATTATTCCGACGCCTGGGAACTGAATCTTAACTGTTGTCGATGCAGGTCGATTGGTGATGTCGAATATCGAGGTTTCCAAGCTCAACGACTGAATTTTCAATAAGAAGGACTATTGCGACGCCTGGCAATTGAATCTTTAGCTGTTGTCCATGCAGATCGATTGGAAATGTCGAATGTCGCATTTTCCATGCTATACGAGTGCATTTGTGATAATAAGGACGATTGCGACGCCTGGGAACTGAATCTGTAGCTGTTGTCGATGCAGATCGATTGGAAATGTCGAATATCGCGTTTTCCAAGTTCTACGAGTGAATTTTCAATAAGAAGGACTATTGCGACGCCTGGGAACTGCATGTTTCGTTGTTGTCGATGCAGATCTTATTGGAAATGTCGAATATCGCGTTTTCCAAGCTCTACGAGTGAATTTTCAATAAGGACTATTGCGACGCCTGGGAACTGAATCTTTAGCTGTTGTTGATGCAGATCGATTGGAAATGTCGAATATCGCGTTTTCCAAGCTCTACGAGTGAATTTTCAATAAGAAGGACTATTGCGACGCCTGGGAACTGAATCTTTAGCTGTTGTCGATGCAGGTCGATTGGAGATGTCGAATATCGCGTTTTCCAAGCTCTACGAGTGAATTTTCAATAAGAAGGACTATTGCGACGCCTGGGAATTGAATCTTTAGCTGTTGTTGATGCAGATCGATTGGAAATGCCGAATATCGCGTTTTCCAAGCTCTACGAGTGAATTTTCAATAAGGACTATTGCGACGCCTGGGAACTGAATCTTTAGCTGTTGTCGATGCAGGTCGATTGGAGATGTGGAATAACGAGGTATCCAAGCTCAACGAGTGAATTTTCAATAAGAAGGACTATTGCGACGCCTGGGAATTGAATCTTTAGCTGCTGTTGATGCAGATCGATTGGAAATGCCGAATATCGCGTTTTCCAAGCTCTACGGTTGAATTTTCAATAAGGACTATTCCGACGCCTGGGAACTGAATCTTTAGCTGTTGTCGATGAAGGTCGATTGGAAATGTCGAATATCGCATTTTCCATGCTATAGGAGTGTATTTTTGATAATAAAGACTATTGCGACGACTGGGAACTGAATCTTTAGCTGTTGTCGATGCAGGTCGATTGGAGATGTCGAATATCGCGTTTTCCAAGCTCTACGAGTGAATTTTCAATAAGGACTATTGCGACGCCTGGGAACTGAATCTTTAGCTGTTGTTGATGCAGATCGATTGGAAATGTCGAATATCGCGTTTTCCAAGCTCTACGAGTGAATTTTCAATAAGAAGGACTATTGCGACGCCTGGGAACTGAATCTTTAGCTGTTGTCGATGCAGGTCGATTGGAGATGTCGAATATCGCGTTTTCCAAGCTCTACGAGTGAATTTTCAATAAGAAGGACTATTGCGACGCCTGGGAATTGAATCTTTAGCTGTTGTTGATGCAGATCGATTGGAAATGCCGAATATCGCGTTTTCCAAGCTCTACGAGTGAATTTTCAATAAGGACTATTGCGACGCCTGGGAACTGAATCTTTAGCTGTTTTCGATGCAGGGCGATTGGAGATGTCGAATATCGAGGTATCCAAGCTCAACGAGTGAATTTTCAATAATAAGGACTATTGCGACGCCTGGGAATTGAATCTTTAGCTGTTGTTGATGCAGATCGATTGGAAATGCCGAATATCGCGTTTTCCAAGCTCTACGAGTGAAATTTCAATAAGGACTATTGCGACGCCTGGGAACTGAATCTTTAGCTGTTGTCGATGCAGGTCGATTGGAAATGTCGAATGTCGCATTTTCCATGCTTTACGAGTGTATTTTTGATAATAAGGACGATTGCGACGCCTGGGAACTGAATCTGTAGCTGTTGTCGATGCAGATCGATTGGAAATGTCGAATATCACGTTTTCCAAGCTATACGAGTGAATTTTCAATAAGGACTATTGCGACGCCTGGGAATTGAATCTTTAGCTGTTGTTGATGCAGATCGATTGGAAATGCCGAATATCGCGTTTTCCAAGCTCTACGAGTGAATTTTCAATAAGGACTATTGCGACGCCTGGGAACTGAATCTTTAGCTGTTGTTGGTGCAGATCGATTGGAAATGTCGAATAACGCGTTTTCCGAGCTCTACGAGTGAATTTTCAATAAGAAGGACTATTGCGACGCCTGGGAACTGCATCTTTGGCTGTTGTCGATGCAGATCGATTGGAAATGTCGAATATCACGTTTTCCAAGCTATACGAGTGAATTTTCAATAAGGACTATTGCGACGCCTGGGAATTGAATCTTTAGCTGTTGTTGATGCAGATCGATTGGAAATGCCGAATATCGCGTTTTCCAAGCTCTACGAGTGAATTTTCAATAAGGACTATTGCGACGCCTGGGAACTGAATCTTTAGCTGTTGTCGATGCAGGTCGATTGGAGATGTGGAATATCGAGGTATCCAAGCTCAACGAGTGAATTTTCAATAAGAAGGACTATTGCGACGCCTGGGAACTGAATCTTTAGCTTTTGTCGATGCAGATCGATTGGAAATGTCGAATATCACGTTTTCCAAACTCTACGAGTGAATTTTCAATAAGGACTATTGCGACGCCTGGGAATTGAATCTTTAGCTGCTGTTGATGCAGATCGATTGGAAATGCCGAATATCGCGTTTTCCAAGCTCTACGAGTGAATTTTCAATAAGGACTATTGCGACGCCTGGGAACTGAATCTTTAGCTGTTGTCGATGCAGGTCGATTGGAGATGTGGAATATCGAGGTATCCAAGCTCAACGAGTGAATTTTCAATAAGAAGGACTATTGCGACGCCTGGGAATGGAATCTTTAGCTGCTGTTGATGCAGATCGATTGGAAATGCCGAATATCGCGTTTTCCAAGCTCTACGGTTGAATTTTCAATAAGGACTAATCCGACGTCTGGGAACTGAATCTTTAGCTGTTGTCGATGAAGGTCGATTGGAAATGTCGAATATCGCATTTTCCATGCTATAGGAGTGTATTTTTGATAATAAAGACTATTGCGACGACTGGGAACTGAATCTTTAGTTGTTGTCGATGCAGGTCGATTGGACATGTCGAATATCGAGGCATCCAAGCTCAACGAGTGAATTTTCAATAAGAAGGACTATTGCGACGCCTGGGAACTGAATCTTTAGCTTTTGTCGATGCAGATCGATTAGAAATGTCGAATATCGCGTTTTCCATGCTGTACGAGTGAATTTTCAATAAGCACTATTGCGACGCCTGGGAACTGAATCTTTAGCTGTTGTCGATGCAGGTCGATTGGAGATGTCGAATATCGCGTTTTCCAAGCTCTACGAGTGAATTTTCAATAAGGACTATTGCGACGCCTGGGAACTGAATCTTTAGCTGTTGTCGATGCAGGTCGATTGGAGATGTCGAATATCGAGGCATCCAAGCTCAACGAGTGAATTTTCAATAAGAAGGACTATTGCGACGCCTGGGAACTGAATCTTTAGCTGTTGTCGATGCAGGTCGATTGGAGATGTCGAATATCGAGGTTTACAAGCTCAACGAGTGAATTTTCAATAAGAAGGACTATTGCGACGCCTGGGAACTGAATCTTTAGCTGTTGTCGATGCAGATCGATTGGAAATGTCGAATGTCGCATTTTTCATGCTATACGAGTGTATTTTTGATAATAAAGACTATTGTGACGCCTGGGAACTGAATCATTAGCTGTTGTTGATGCAGATCGATTGGAAATGTCGAATATCGCGTTTTCCAAGCTGAACGAGTGAATTTTCAATAAGGATTATTCCGACGCCTGGGAACTGAATCTTAACTGTTGTCGATGCAGGTCGATTGGTGATGTCGAATATCGAGGTTTCCAAGCTCAACGACTGAATTTTCAATAAGAAGGACTATTGCGACGCCTGGCAATTGAATCTTTAGCTGTTGTCCATGCAGATCGATTGGAAATGTCGAATGTCGCATTTTCCATGCTATACGAGTGCATTTGTGATAATAAGGACGATTGCGACGCCTGGGAACTGAATCTGTAGCTGTTGTCGATGCAGATCGATTGGAAATGTCGAATATCGCGTTTTCCAAGTTCTACGAGTGAATTTTCAATAAGAAGGACTATTGCGACGCCTGGGAACTGCATGTTTCGTTGTTGTCGATGCAGATCTTATTGGAAATGTCGAATATCGCGTTTTCCAAGCTCTACGAGTGAATTTTCAATAAGGACTATTGCGACGCCTGGGAACTGAATCTTTAGCTGTTGTTGATGCAGATCGATTGGAAATGTCGAATATCGCGTTTTCCAAGCTCTACGAGTGAATTTTCAATAAGAAGGACTATTGCGACGCCTGGGAACTGAATCTTTAGCTGTTGTCGATGCAGGTCGATTGGAGATGTCGAATATCGCGTTTTCCAAGCTCTACGAGTGAATTTTCAATAAGAAGGACTATTGCGACGCCTGGGAATTGAATCTTTAGCTGTTGTTGATGCAGATCGATTGGAAATGCCGAATATCGCGTTTTCCAAGCTCTACGAGTGAATTTTCAATAAGGACTATTGCGACGCCTGGGAACTGAATCTTTAGCTGTTGTCGATGCAGGTCGATTGGAGATGTGGAATAACGAGGTATCCAAGCTCAACGAGTGAATTTTCAATAAGAAGGACTATTGCGACGCCTGGGAATTGAATCTTTAGCTGCTGTTGATGCAGATCGATTGGAAATGCCGAATATCGCGTTTTCCAAGCTCTACGGTTGAATTTTCAATAAGGACTATTCCGACGCCTGGGAACTGAATCTTTAGCTGTTGTCGATGAAGGTCGATTGGAAATGTCGAATATCGCATTTTCCATGCTATAGGAGTGTATTTTTGATAATAAAGACTATTGCGACGACTGGGAACTGAATCTTTAGCTGTTGTCGATGCAGGTCGATTGGAGATGTCGAATATCGCGTTTTCCAAGCTCTACGAGTGAATTTTCAATAAGGACTATTGCGACGCCTGGGAACTGAATCTTTAGCTGTTGTTGATGCAGATCGATTGGAAATGTCGAATATCGCGTTTTCCAAGCTCTACGAGTGAATTTTCAATAAGAAGGACTATTGCGACGCCTGGGAACTGAATCTTTAGCTGTTGTCGATGCAGGTCGATTGGAGATGTCGAATATCGCGTTTTCCAAGCTCTACGAGTGAATTTTCAATAAGAAGGACTATTGCGACGCCTGGGAATTGAATCTTTAGCTGTTGTTGATGCAGATCGATTGGAAATGCCGAATATCGCGTTTTCCAAGCTCTACGAGTGAATTTTCAATAAGGACTATTGCGACGCCTGGGAACTGAATCTTTAGCTGTTGTCGATGCAGGTCGATTGGAGATGTGGAATAACGAGGTATCCAAGCTCAACGAGTGAATTTTCAATAAGAAGGACTATTGCGACGCCTGGGAATTGAATCTTTAGCTGCTGTTGATGCAGATCGATTGGAAATGCCGAATATCGCGTTTTCCAAGCTCTACGGTTGAATTTTCAATAAGGACTATTCCGACGCCTGGGAACTGAATCTTTAGCTGTTGTCGATGAAGGTCGATTGGAAATGTCGAATATCGCATTTTCCATGCTATAGGAGTGTATTTTTGATAATAAAGACTATTGCGACGACTGGGAACTGAATCTTTAGCTGTTGTCGATGCAGGTCGATTGGAGATGTCGAATATCGCGTTTTCCAAGCTCTACGAGTGAATTTTCAATAAGGACTATTGCGACGCCTGGGAACTGAATCTTTAGCTGTTGTCGATGCAGGTCGATTGGAGATGTCGAATATCGAGGCATCCAAGCTCAACGAGTGAATTTTCAATAAGAAGGACTATTGCGACGCCTGGGAACTGAATCTTTAGCTGTTGTCGATGCAGGTCGATTGGAGATGTCGAATATCGAGGTTTACAAGCTCAACGAGTGAATTTTCAATAAGAAGGACTATTGCGACGCCTGGGAACTGAATCTTTAGCTGTTGTCGATGCAGATCGATTGGAAATGTCGAATGTCGCATTTTTCATGCTATACGAGTGTATTTCTGATGATAAGGACGATTGCGACGCCTGGGAACTGAATCTTTAGCTGTTGTTGATGCAGATCGATTGGAAATGTCGAATATCGCATTTTCCATGCTATAGGAGTGTATTTTTGATAATAAAGACTATTGTGACGCCTGGGAACTGAATCATTAGCTGTTGTTGATGCAGATCGATTGGAAATGTCGAATATCGCGTTTTCCAAGCTGAACGAGTGAATTTTCAATAAGGATTATTCCGACGCCTGGGAACTGAATCTTAACTGTTGTCGATGCAGGTCGATTGGAGATGTCGAATATCGAGGTTTCCAAGCTCAACGACTGAATTTTCAATAAGAAGGACTATTGCGATGCCTGGGAACTGAATCTTTAGCTTTTGTCGATGCAGATCGATTAGAAATGACGAATATCGCGTTTTCCAAGCTCTACGAGTGAATTTTCAATGAGGACTATTGCGACGCCTGGGAACTGAATCTTTAGCTGTTGTTGACGCAGATCGATTGGAAATGTCGAATATCGCATTTTCCATGCTATAGGAGTGTATTTTTGATAATAATGACTATTGCGACGCCTGGGAACTGAATCTTTAGCTGTTGTCGATGGAGGTCGATTGGAGATGTCGAATATCGAGGTATCCAAGCTCAACGAGTGAATTTTCAATAAGTAGGACTATTGCGACGCCTGGGAACTGAATCTTTAGCTGTTGTCGATGGAGGTCGATTGGAGATGTCGAATATCGAGGTATCCAAGCTCAACGAGTGAATTTTCAATAAGAAGGACTATTGCGATGCCTGGGAACTGAATCTTTAGCTTTTGTCGATGCAGATCGATTAGAAATGTCGAATATCGCGTTTTCCTTGCTGTACGAGTGAATTTTCAATAAGCACTATTCCGACGCCTGGGAACTGAATCTTTAGCTGTTGTTGACGCAGATCGATTGGAAACGTCGAATATCGCGTTTTCCAAGCTCTACGGGTGAATTTTCAATAAGCACTATTGCGACGCCTGGGAACTGAATCCTTAGCTGTTGTCGATGCAGCTCGATTGGAAATGTCGAATATCGCGTTTTCCAAGCTCTACGAGTGAATTTTCAATAAGCACTATTCCGACGCCTGGGAACTGAATCTTTAGCTGTTGTTGATGCACATCGATTGGAAATGTCGAATATCGCATTTTCCATGCTATACGAGTGTATTTTTGATAATAAAGACTATTGCGACGCCTGGGAACTGAATCTTTAGCTGTTGTCGATGCAGATCGATTGGAGATGTCGAATATCGAGGTATCCAAGCTCATCGAGTGAATTTTCAATAAGAAGGACTATTGCGATGCCTGGGAACTAAATCTTTAGCTTTTGTCGATGCAGATCGATTAGAAATGTCGAATATCGCGTTTTCCTTACTGTACGAGTGAATTTTCAACAATCACTATTCCGACGCCTGGGAACTGAATCTTTAGCTGTTGTCGATGCAGGTCGATTGGAAATGTCGAATATCGCATTTTCCATGCTATAGGAGTGTATTTTTGATAATAAAGACTATTGCGACGCCTGGGAACTGAATCATTAGCTGTTGTTGATGCAGATCGCTTGGAAATGTCGAATGTCGCGTTTCCCAAGCTCTACGAGTGAATTTTCAATAAGAAGGACTATTGCGACGCCTGGGAACTGCATCTTTGGCTGTTGTCTATGCAGATCGATTGGAAATGTCGAATATCGCGTTTTCCAAGCTCTACGAGTGAATTCTCAATAAGAACTATTGCGACGCCTGGGAACTGAATCTTTAGCTGTTGTCGATGCAGATCGATTGGAAATGTAGAATATCGCGTTTTCCAAGCTCTACGAGTGAATTTTCAATAAGGACTATTCCGACGCCTGTGAATTGAATCTTTAGCTGTTGTCGATGCAGCTCGATTGGAAATGTCGAATATCGCGTTTTCCAAGCTCTACGAGTGAATTTTCAATAAGGACTATTGCGACGCCTGGGAACTGAATCTTTAGCTGCTGTCGATGCAGGTCGATTGGAGATATCGAATAGCGAGGTTTCCAAGCTCAGCGCGTGAATTTTCAATAAGAAGGACTATTGCGACGCCTGGGAATTGAATCTTTTGCTGTTGTCGATGCAGATCGATTGGAAATGTCGAATGTCGCATTTTCCATGCTATGCGAGTGTATTTTTGATAATAAGGACGACTGCGACGCCTGGGAACTGAATCTGTAGCTGTTGTCGATGCAGATCGATTGGAAATGTCGAATATCGCGTTTTCCAAGTTCTACGAGTGAATTTTCAATAAGAAGGACTATTGCGACGCCTGGGAACTGCATGTTTGGTTGTTGTCGATGCAGATCTTATTGGAAATGTCGAATATCGCGTTTTCCAAGCTCTACGAGTGAATTTTCAATAAGGACTATAGCGACGCCTGGGAACTGAATCTTTAGCTGTTGTTGAGGCAGATCGATTGGAAATGTCGAATATCGCATTTTCCATGCTATACGAGTGTATTTTTGATAATAAAGACTATTGCGACGCCTGGGAACTGAATCTTTAGCTGTTGTCGATGCAGATCGATTGGAGATGTCGAATATCGAGGTATCCAAGCTCAACGAGTGAATTTTCAATAAGAAGGACTATTGCGATGCCTGGGAACTGATTCTTTAGCTTTTGTCGATGCAGATCGATTAGAAATGTCGAATATCGCGTTTTCCTTGCTGTACGAGTGAATTTTCAATAAGCACTATTCCGACGCCTGGGAACTGAATCTTTAGCTGTTGTCGATGCAGGTCGATTGGAAATGTCGAATATCGCATTTTCCATGCTATAAGAGTGTATTTTTGATAATAAAGACTATTGCGACGCCTGGGAACTGAATCTTTAGCTGTTGTTGATGCAGATCGCTTGGAAATGTCGAATATCGCATTTTCCATGCTATAGGAGTGTATTTTTGATAATAAAGACTATTGCAACGCCTGGGAATTGAATCTATAGCTCTTGTCGATGCAGATCGATTGGAAATGTCGATTATCGCGTTTTCCAAGCTCTACGAGTGAATTTTCAATAAGAAGGACTATTGCGACGCCTGGGAACTGCATTTTTGCCTGTTGTCGATGCAGATCGATTGGAAAT
This sequence comes from Nomada flava, assembly GCA_951802745.1. Taxonomy (NCBI): domain Eukaryota; kingdom Metazoa; phylum Arthropoda; class Insecta; order Hymenoptera; family Apidae; genus Nomada; species Nomada flava. Next base: position 916,922 of record OX637907.1, read on the forward strand.
GTCGAATATCGCGTTTTCCAAGCTCTACGAGTGAATTTTCAATAAGGACTATTGCGACGCCTGGGAACTGAATCTTTAGCTGTTGTTGATGCACATCGATTGGAAATGTCGAATATCGCATTTTCCATGCTATACGAGTGTATTTTTGATAATAAAGACTATTGCGACGCCTGGGAACTGAATCTTTAGCTGTTGTCGATGCAGATCGATTGGAGATGTCGAATATCGAGGTATCCAAGCTCATCGAGTGAATTTTCAATAAGAAGGACTATTGCGATGCCTGGGAACTAAATCTTTAGCTTTTGTCGATGCAGATCGATTAGAAATGTTGAATATCGCGTTTTCCTTGCTGTACGAGTGAATTTTCAACAAGCACTATTCCGACGCCTGGGAACTGAATCTTTAGCTGTTGTCGATGCAGGTCGATTGGAAATGTCGAATATCGCATTGTCCATGCTATAGGAGTGTATTTTTGATAATAAAGACTATTGCGACGCCTGGGAACTGAATCTTTAGCTGTTGTTGATGCAGATCGCTTGGAAATGTCGAATATCGCGTTTTCCAAGCTCTACGAGTGAATTTTCAATAAGAAGGACTATTGCGACGCCTGGGAACTGAATCTTTAGCTGTTGTCGATGCAGGTCGATTGGAGATATCGAATATCGAGGTTTCCAAGCTCAACGAGTGAATTTTCAATAAGAAGGACTATTGCGACGCCTGGGAACTGAATCTTTAGCTGCTGTCGATGCAGGTCGATTGGAGATGTCGAATAGCGAGGTTTCCAAGCTCAACGAGTGAATTTTCAATAAGAAGGACTATTGCGACGCCTGGGAATTGAATCTTTTGCTGTTGTCGATGCAGATCGATTGGAAATTTCGAATGTCGCATTTTCCATGCTATGCGAGTGTATTTTTGATAATAAGGACGACTGCGACGCCTGGGAACTGAATCTGTAGCTGTTGTCGATGCAGATCGATTGGAAATGTCGAATATCGCGTTTTCCAAGTTCTACGAGTGAATTTTCAATAAGAAGGACTATTGCGACGCCTGGGAACTGCATGTTTGGTTGTTGTCGATGCAGATCTTATTGGAAATGTCGAATATCGCGTTTTCCAAGCTCTACGAGTGAATTTTCAATAAGGACTATTGCGACGCCTGGGAACTGAATCTTTAGCTGTTGTTGAGGCAGATCGATTGGAAATGTCGAATATCGCTATTTCCATGCTATACGAGTGTATTTTTGATAATAAAGACTATTGCGACGCCTGGGAACTGAATCTTTAGCTGTTGTCGATGCAGATCGATTGGAGATGTCGAATATCGAGGTATCCAAGCTCAACGAGTGAATTTTCAATAAGAAGGACTATTGCGATGCCTGGGAACAGATTCTTTAGCTTTTGTCGATGCAGATCGATTAGAAATGTCGAATATCGCGTTTTCCAAGCTCTACGAGTGAATTTTCAATAAGCACTATTCCGACGCCTGGGAACTGAATCTTTAGCTGTTGTTGATGCACATCGATTGGAAATGTCGAATATCGCATTTTCCATGCTATACGAGTGTATTTTTGATAATAAAGACTATTGCGACGCCTGGGAACTGAATCTTTAGCTGTTGTCGATGCAGATCGATTGGAGATGTCGAATATCGAGGTATCCAAGCTCATCGAGTGAATTTTCAATAAGAAGGACTATTGCGATGCCTGGGAACTAAATCTTTAGCTTTTGTCGATGCAGATCGATTAGAAATGTCGAATATCGCGTTTTCCTTACTGTACGAGTGAATTTTCAACAATCACTATTCCGACGCCTGGGAACTGAATCTTTAGCTGTTGTCGATGCAGGTCGATTGGAAATGTCGAATATCGCATTTTCCATGCTATAGGAGTGTATTTTTGATAATAAAGACTATTGCGACGCCTGGGAACTGAATCTTTAGCTGTTGTTGATGCAGATCGCTTGGAAATGTCGAATGTCGCGTTTCCCAAGCTCTACGAGTGAATTTTCAATAAGAAGGACTATTGCGACGCCTGGGAACTGCATCTTTGGCTGTTGTCTATGCAGATCGATTGGAAATGTCGAATATCGCGTTTTCCAAGCTCTACGAGTGAATTCTCAATAAGAACTATTGCGACGCCTGGGAACTGAATCTTTAGCTGTTGTCGATGCAGATCGATTGGAAATGTAGAATATCGCGTTTTCCAAGCTCTACGAGTGAATTTTCAATAAGGACTATTCCGACGCCTGTGAATTGAATCTTTAGCTGTTGTCGATGCAGCTCGATTGGAAATGTCGAATATCGCGTTTTCCAAGCTCTACGAGTGAATTTTCAATAAGGACTATTGCGACGCCTGGGAACTGAATCTTTAGCTGCTGTCGATGCAGGTCGATTGGAGATATCGAATAGCGAGGTTTCCAAGCTCAGCGAGTGAATTTTCAATAAGAAGGACTATTGCGACGCCTGGGAATTGAATCTTTTGCTGTTGTCGATGCAGATCGATTGGAAATGTCGAATGTCGCATTTTCCATGCTATGCGAGTGTATTTTTGATAATAAGGACGACTGCGACGCCTGGGAACTGAATCTGTAGCTGTTGTCGATGCAGATCGATTGGAAATGTCGAATATCGCGTTTTCCAAGTTCTACGAGTGAATTTTCAATAAGAAGGACTATTGCGACGCCTGGGAACTGCATGTTTGGTTGTTGTCGATGCAGATCTTATTGGAAATGTCGAATATCGCGTTTTCCAAGCTCTACGAGTGAATTTTCAATAAGGACTATAGCGACGCCTGGGAACTGAATCTTTAGCTGTTGTTGAGGCAGATCGATTGGAAATGTCGAATATCGCATTTTCCATGCTATACGAGTGTATTTTTGATAATAAAGACTATTGCGACGCCTGGGAACTGAATCTTTAGCTGTTGTCGATGCAGATCGATTGGAGATGTCGAATATCGAGGTATCCAAGCTCAACGAGTGAATTTTCAATAAGAAGGACTATTGCGATGCCTGGGAACTGATTCTTTAGCTTTTGTCGATGCAGATCGATTAGAAATGTCGAATATCGCGTTTTCCTTGCTGTACGAGTGAATTTTCAATAAGCACTATTCCGACGCCTGGGAACTGAATCTTTAGCTGTTGTCGATGCAGGTCGATTGGAAATGTCGAATATCGCATTTTCCATGCTATAAGAGTGTATTTTTGATAATAAAGACTATTGCGACGCCTGGGAACTGAATCTTTAGCTGTTGTTGATGCAGATCGCTTGGAAATGTCGAATATCGCATTTTCCATGCTATAGGAGTGTATTTTTGATAATAAAGACTATTGCAACGCCTGGGAATTGAATCTATAGCTCTTGTCGATGCAGATCGATTGGAAATGTCGATTATCGCGTTTTCCAAGCTCTACGAGTGAATTTTCAATAAGAAGGACTATTGCGACGCCTGGGAACTGCATTTTTGCCTGTTGTCGATGCAGATCGATTGGAAATGTCGAATATCGCGTTTTCCAAGCTCTACGAGTGAATTTTCAATAAGGACTATTGCGACGCCTGGGAACTGAATCTTTAGCTGTTGTTGATGCACATCGATTGGAAATGTCGAATATCGCATTTTCCATGCTATACGAGTGTATTTTTGATAATAAAGACTATTGCGACGCCTGGGAACTGAATCTTTAGCTGTTGTCGATGCAGATCGATTGGAGATGTCGAATATCGAGGTATCCAAGCTCATCGAGTGAATTTTCAATAAGAAGGACTATTGCGATGCCTGGGAACTAAATCTTTAGCTTTTGTCGATGCAGATCGATTAGAAATGTTGAATATCGCGTTTTCCTTGCTGTACGAGTGAATTTTCAACAAGCACTATTCCGACGCCTGGGAACTGAATCTTTAGCTGTTGTCGATGCAGGTCGATTGGAAATGTCGAATATCGCATTGTCCATGCTATAGGAGTGTATTTTTGATAATAAAGACTATTGCGACGCCTGGGAACTGAATCTTTAGCTGTTGTTGATGCAGATCGCTTGGAAATGTCGAATATCGCGTTTTCCAAGCTCTACGAGTGAATTTTCAATAAGAAGGACTATTGCGACGCCTGGGAACTGAATCTTTAGCTGTTGTCGATGCAGGTCGATTGGAGATATCGAATATCGAGGTTTCCAAGCTCAACGAGTGAATTTTCAATAAGAAGGACTATTGCGACGCCTGGGAACTGAATCTTTAGCTGCTGTCGATGCAGGTCGATTGGAGATGTCGAATAGCGAGGTTTCCAAGCTCAACGAGTGAATTTTCAATAAGAAGGACTATTGCGACGCCTGGGAATTGAATCTTTTGCTGTTGTCGATGCAGATCGATTGGAAATTTCGAATGTCGCATTTTCCATGCTATGCGAGTGTATTTTTGATAATAAGGACGACTGCGACGCCTGGGAACTGAATCTGTAGCTGTTGTCGATGCAGATCGATTGGAAATGTCGAATATCGCGTTTTCCAAGTTCTACGAGTGAATTTTCAATAAGAAGGACTATTGCGACGCCTGGGAACTGCATGTTTGGTTGTTGTCGATGCAGATCTTATTGGAAATGTCGAATATCGCGTTTTCCAAGCTCTACGAGTGAATTTTCAATAAGGACTATAGCGACGCCTGGGAACTGAATCTTTAGCTGTTGTTGAGGCAGATCGATTGGAAATGTCGAATATCGCATTTTCCATGCTATACGAGTGTATTTTTGATAATAAAGACTATTGCGACGCCTGGGAACTGAATCTTTAGCTGTTGTCGATGCAGATCGATTGGAGATGTCGAATATCGAGGTATCCAAGCTCAACGAGTGAATTTTCAATAAGAAGGACTATTGCGATGCCTGGGAACTGATTCTTTAGCTTTTGTCGATGCAGATCGATTAGAAATGTCGAATATCGCGTTTTCCTTGCTGTACGAGTGAATTTTCAATAAGCACTATTCCGACGCCTGGGAACTGAATCTTTAGCTGTTGTCGATGCAGGTCGATTGGAAATGTCGAATATCGCATTTTCCATGCTATAAGAGTGTATTTTTGATAATAAAGACTATTGCGACGCCTGGGAACTGAATCTTTAGCTGTTGTTGATGCAGATCGCTTGGAAATGTCGAATATCGCATTTTCCATGCTATAGGAGTGTATTTTTGATAATAAAGACTATTGCAACGCCTGGGAATTGAATCTATAGCTCTTGTCGATGCAGATCGATTGGAAATGTCGATTATCGCGTTTTCCAAGCTCTACGAGTGAATTTTCAATAAGAAGGACTATTGCGACGCCTGGGAACTGCATTTTTGCCTGTTGTCGATGCAGATCGATTGGAAATGTCGAATATCGCGTTTTCCAAGCTCTACGAGTGAATTTTCAATAAGGACTATTGCGACGCCTGGGAACTGAATCTTTAGCTGTTGTTGATGCACATCGATTGGAAATGTCGAATATCGCATTTTCCATGCTATACGAGTGTATTTTTGATAATAAAGACTATTGCGACGCCTGGGAACTGAATCTTTAGCTGTTGTCGATGCAGATCGATTGGAGATGTCGAATATCGAGGTATCCAAGCTCATCGAGTGAATTTTCAATAAGAAGGACTATTGCGATGCCTGGGAACTAAATCTTTAGCTTTTGTCGATGCAGATCGATTAGAAATGTTGAATATCGCGTTTTCCTTGCTGTACGAGTGAATTTTCAACAAGCACTATTCCGACGCCTGGGAACTGAATCTTTAGCTGTTGTCGATGCAGGTCGATTGGAAATGTCGAATATCGCATTGTCCATGCTATAGGAGTGTATTTTTGATAATAAAGACTATTGCGACGCCTGGGAACTGAATCTTTAGCTGTTGTTGATGCAGATCGCTTGGAAATGTCGAATATCGCGTTTTCCAAGCTCTACGAGTGAATTTTCAATAAGAAGGACTATTGCGACGCCTGGGAACTGAATCTTTAGCTGTTGTCGATGCAGGTCGATTGGAGATATCGAATATCGAGGTTTCCAAGCTCAACGAGTGAATTTTCAATAAGAAGGACTATTGCGACGCCTGGGAACTGAATCTTTAGCTGCTGTCGATGCAGGTCGATTGGAGATGTCGAATAGCGAGGTTTCCAAGCTCAACGAGTGAATTTTCAATAAGAAGGACTATTGCGACGCCTGGGAATTGAATCTTTTGCTGTTGTCGATGCAGATCGATTGGAAATTTCGAATGTCGCATTTTCCATGCTATGCGAGTGTATTTTTGATAATAAGGACGACTGCGACGCCTGGGAACTGAATCTGTAGCTGTTGTCGATGCAGATCGATTGGAAATGTCGAATATCGCGTTTTCCAAGTTCTACGAGTGAATTTTCAATAAGAAGGACTATTGCGACGCCTGGGAACTGCATGTTTGGTTGTTGTCGATGCAGATCTTATTGGAAATGTCGAATATCGCGTTTTCCAAGCTCTACGAGTGAATTTTCAATAAGGACTATTGCGACGCCTGGGAACTGAATCTTTAGCTGTTGTTGAGGCAGATCGATTGGAAATGTCGAATATCGCTATTTCCATGCTATACGAGTGTATTTTTGATAATAAAGACTATTGCGACGCCTGGGAACTGAATCTTTAGCTGTTGTCGATGCAGATCGATTGGAGATGTCGAATATCGAGGTATCCAAGCTCAACGAGTGAATTTTCAATAAGAAGGACTATTGCGATGCCTGGGAACAGATTCTTTAGCTTTTGTCGATGCAGATCGATTAGAAATGTCGAATATCGCGTTTTCCTTGCTGTACGAGTGAATTTTCAATAAGCACTATTCCGACGCCTGGGAACTGAATCTTTAGCTGTTGTCGATGCAGGTCGATTGGAAATGTCGAATATCGCATTTTCCATGCTATAAGAGTGTATTTTTGATAATAAAGACTATTGCGACGCCTGGGAACTGAATCTTTAGCTGTTGTTGATGCAGATCGCTTGGAAATGTCGAATATCGCATTTTCCATGCTATAGGAGTGTATTTTTGATAATAAAGACTATTGCAACGCCTGGGAATTGAATCTATAGCTCTTGTCGATGCAGATCGATTGGAAATGTCGATTATCGCGTTTTCCAAGCTCTACGAGTGAATTTTCAATAAGAAGGACTATTGCGACGCCTCGGAACTGCATTTTTGCCTGTTGTCGATGCAGATCGATTGGAAATGTCGAATATCGCGTTTTCCAAGCTCTACGAGTGAATTTTCAATAAGGACTATTGCGACGCCTGGGAACTGAATCTTTAGCTGTTGTTGATGCAGATCGATTGGATATGTCGAATATCGCATTTTCCATGCTATAGGAGTGTATTGTTGATAATAAAGACTATTGCGACGCCTGGGAACTGAATCTTTAGCTGTTGTTGATGCAGATCGATTGGAAATGTCGAATGTCGCGTTTCCCAAGCTCTACGAGTGAATTTTCAATAAGAAGGACAATTGCGACGCCTGGAACTGCATCTTTGGCTGTTGTCTATGCAGATCGATTGGAAATGTCGAATATCGCGTTTTCCAAGCTCTACGAGTGAATTCTCAATAAGAACTATTGCGACGCCTGGGAACTGAATCTTTAGCTGTTGTCGATGCAGATCGATTGGAAATGTCGAATATCGCGTTTTCCAAGCTCTACGAGTGAATTTTCAATAAGGACTATTCCGACGCCTGGGAATTGAATCTTTAGCTGTTGTCGATGCAGCTCGATTGGAAATGTCGAATATCGCGTTTTCCAAGCTCTACGAGTGAAATTTCAATAAGGACTATTGCGACGCCTGGGAACTGAATCTTTAGCTGTTGTTGATGCAGATCGATTGGAAATGTCGAATATCGCATTTTCCATGCTATAGGAGTGTATTTTTGATAATAATGACTATTGCGACGCCTGGGAACTGAATCTTTAGCTGTTGTCGATGGAGGTCGATTTCGACATGTCGAATATCGAGGTATCCAAGCTCAACGAGTGAATTTTCAATAAGCACTATTGCGACGCCTGGGAACTGAATCTTTAGCTGTTGTTGATGCAGATCGATTGGAAATGTCGAATATCGCGTTTTCCAAGCTCTACGAGTGAATTTTCAATAAGAAGGACTATTGCGTCGCCTGGGAACTGCATCTTTGGCTGTTGTCGATGCAGATCGATTGGAAATGTCGAATATCACGTTTTCCATGCTCTACGAGTTAATTTTCAATAAGGACTATTGCGACGCCTGGGAACTGAATCTTTAGCTGTTGTTGACCCAGATCGATTGGAAACGTCGAATATCGCGTTTTCCAAGCTCCACGAGTGAATTTTCAATAAGGACTATTGCGACGCCTGGGAACAGAATCTTTAGCTGTTGTTGATGCAGATCGATTGGAAATGTCGAATATCGCATTTTCCATGCTATAGGAGTGTATTTTTGATAATAATGACTATTGCGACGCCTGGGAACTGAATCTTTAGCTGTTGTCGATGGAGGTCGATTGGAGATGTCGAATATCGAGGTATCCAAGCTCAACAAGTGAATTTTCAATAAGAAGGACTATTGCGACGCCTGGGAACTGAATCTTTAGCTGTTGTCGATGGAGGTCGATAGGAGATGTCGAATATCGAGGTATCCAAGCTCAACGAGTGAATTTTCAATAAGAAGGACTATTGCGATGCCTGGGAACTGAATCTTTAGCTTTTGTCGATGCAGATCGATTAGAAATGTCGAATATCGCGTTTTCCAAGCTCTACGAGTGAATTTTCAATAAGGACTATTGCGACGCCTGGGAACTGAATCTTTAGCTGTTGTTGATGCAGATTGATTGGAAATGTCGAATATCGCGTTTTCCAAGCTCTACGAGTGAATTTTCAATAAGAAGGACTATTGCGTCGCCTGGGAACTGCATCTTTGGCTGTTGTCGATGCAGATCGATTGGAAATGTCGAATATCACGTTTTCCAAGCTCTACGAGTGAATTTTCAATGAGGACTATTGCGACGCCTGGGAACTGAATCTTTAGCTTTTGTCGATGCAGATCGATTAGAAATGTCACATATCGCGTTTTCCTTGCTGTACGAGTGAATTTTCAATAAGCACTGTTGCGACGCCTGGGAACTGAATCTTTAGCTGTTGTTGATGCAGATCGATTGGATATGTCGAATATCGCATTTTCCATGCTATAGGAGTGTATTTTTGATAATAAAGACTATTGCGACGCCTGGGAACTGAATCTTACCTGTTGTCGATGCAGATCGATTGGAGATGTCGAATATCGAGGTATCCAAGCTCGACGAGTGAATTTTCAATAAGAAGGACTATTGCGATGCCTGGGAACTAAATCTTTAGCTTTTGTTGATGCAGATCGATTGGAAATGTCGAATATCGCGTTTTCCTTGCTGTACGAGTGAATTTTCAATAAGAAGGACTATTGCGACGCCTGGGAACTGCATCTTTGGGTGTTGTCTATGCAGATCGATTGGAAATGTCGAATATCGCGTTTTCCAAGCTCTACGAGTGAATTCTCAATAAGAACTATTGCGACGCCTGGGAACTGAATCTTTAGCTGTTGTTGATGCAGATTGATTGGAAATGTCGAATATCGCGTTTTCCAAGCTCTACGAGTGAATTTTCAATAAGAAGGACTATTGCGTCGCCTGGGAACTGCATCTTTGGCTGTCGTCGATGCAGATCGATTGGAAATGTCGAATATCACGTTTTCCAAGCTCTACGAGTGAATTTTCAATGAGGACTATTGCGACGCCTGGGAACTGAATCTTTAGCTGTTGTTGACGCAGATCGATTGGAAATGTCAAATATCGCATTTTCCATGCTATAGGAGTGTATTTTTGATAATAATGACTATTGCGACGCCTGGGAACTGAATCTTTAGCTGTTGTCGATGGAGGTCGATTGGAGATGTCGAATATCGAGGTATCCAAGCTCAACGAGTGAATTTTCAATAAGAAGGACTATTGCGATGCCTGCGAACTAAATCTTTAGCTTATGTCGATGCAGATCGATTGGAAATGTCGAATATCGCGTTTTCCAAGCTCTACGAGTGAATTTTCAATAAGAAGGACTATTGCGTCGCCTGGGAACTGCATCTTTGGCTGTTGTCGATGCAGATCGATTGGAAATGTCGAATATCACGTTTTCCAAGCTCTACGAGTTAATTTTCAATAAGGACTATTGCGACGCCTGGGAACTGAATCTTTAGCTGTTGTTGACCCAGATCGATTGGAAACGTCGAATATCGCGTTTTCCAAGCTCCACGAGTGAATTTTCAATAAGGACTATTGCGACGCCTGGGAACAGAATCTTTAGCTGTTGTTGATGCAGATCGATTGGAAATGTCGAATATCGCATTTTCCATGCTATAGGAGTGTATTTTTGATAATAATGACTATTGCGACGCCTGGGAACTGAATCTTTAGCTGTTGTCGATGGAGGTCGATTGGAGATGTCGAATATCGAGGTATCCAAGCTCAACGAGTGAATTTTCAATAAGAAGGACTATTGCGACGCCTGGGAACTGAATCTTTAGCTGTTGTCGATGGAGGTCGATAGGAGATGTCGAATATCGAGGTATCCAAGCTCAACGAGTGAATTTTCAATAAGAAGGACTATTGCGATGCCTGGGAACTGAATCTTTAGCTTTTGTCGATGCAGATCGATTAGAAATGTCGAATATCGCGTTTTCCAAGCTCTACGAGTGAATTTTCAATAAGGACTATTGCGACGCCTGGGAACTGAATCTTTAGCTGTTGTTGATGCAGATTGATTGGAAATGTCGAATATCGCGTTTTCCAAGCTCTACGAGTGAATTTTCAATAAGAAGGACTATTGCGTCGCCTGGGAACTGCATCTTTGGCTGTTGTCGATGCAGATCGATTGGAAATGTCGAATATCACGTTTTCCAAGCTCTACGAGTGAATTTTCAATGAGGACTATTGCGACGCCTGGGAACTGAATCTTTAGCTTTTGTCGATGCAGATCGATTAGAAATGTCACATATCGCGTTTTCCTTGCTGTACGAGTGAATTTTCAATAAGCACTGTTGCGACGACTGGGAACTGAATCTTTAGCTGTTGTTGATGCAGATCGATTGGATATGTCGAATATCGCATTTTCCATGCTATAGGAGTGTATTTTTGATAATAAAGACTATTGCGACGCCTGGGAACTGAATCTTACCTGTTGTCGATGCAGATCGATTGGAGATGTCGAATATCGAGGTATCCAAGCTCGACGAGTGAATTTTCAATAAGAAGGACTATTGCGATGCCTGGGAACTAAATCTTTAGCTTTTGTTGATGCAGATCGATTGGAAATGTCGAATATCGCGTTTTCCTTGCTGTACGTGTGAATTTTCAATAAGAAGGACTATTGCGACGCCTGGGAACTGCATCTTTGGGTGTTGTCTATGCAGATCGATTGGAAATGTCGAATATCGCGTTTTCCAAGCTCTACGAGTGAATTCTCAATAAGAACTATTGCGACGCCTGGGAACTGAATCTTTAGCTGTTGTCGATGCAGATCGATTGGAAATGTCGAATATCGCGTTTTCCAAGCTCTACGAGTGAATTTTCAATAAGGACTATTCCGACGCCTGGGAATTGAATCTTTAGCTGTTGTCGATGCAGCTCGATTGGAAATGTCGAATATCGCGTTTTCCAAGCTCTACGAGTGAATTTTCAATAAGGACTATTGCGACGCCTGGGAACTGAATCTTTAGCTGTTGTTGATGCAGATTGATTGGAAATGTCGAATATCGCGTTTTCCAAGCTCTACGAGTGAATTTTCAATAAGAAGGACTATTGCGTCGCCTGGGAACTGCATCTTTGGCTGTCGTCGATGCAGATCGATTGGAAATGTCGAATATCACGTTTTCCAAGCTCTACGAGTGAATTTTCAATGAGGACTGTTGTTGACGCAGATCGATTGGAAATGTCGAATATCGCATTTTCCATGCTATAGGAGTGTATTTTTGATAATAATGACTATTGCGACGCCTGGGAACTGAATCTTTAGCTGTTGTCGATGGAGGTCGATTGGAGATGTCGAATATCGAGGTATCCAAGCTCAACGAGTGAATTTTCAATAAGAAGGACTATTGCGATGCCTGCGAACTAAATCTTTAGCTTATGTCGATGCAGATCGATTAGAAATGTCGAATATCGCGTTTTCCTTGCTGTACGAGTGAATTTTCAATAAGCACTATTCCGACGCCTGGGAACTGAATCTTTAGCTGTTGTTGACGCAGATCGATTGGAAACGTCGAATATCGCGTTTTCCAAGCTCTACGGGTGAATTTTCAATAAGCACTATTGCGACGCCTGGGAACTGATTCCTTAGCTGTTGTCGATGCAGCTCGATTGGAAATGTCGAATATCGCGTTTTCCAAGCTCTACGAGTGAATTTTCAATAAGGACTATTCCGACGCCTGGGAATTGAATCTTTAGCTGTTGTCGATGCAGCTCGATTGGAAATGTCGAATATCGCGTTTTCCAAGCTCTACGAGTGAATTTTCAATAAGGACTATTGCGACGCCTGGGAACTGAATCTTTAGCTGTTGTCGATGCAGATCGATTGGAAATGTCGAATATCGCGTTTTCCAAGCGCTACGAGTGAATTTCCAATAAGGACTATTCCGACGTCTGGGAATTGTATCTTTAGCTGTTGTCGATGCAGCTCGATTGGAAATGTCGAATATCGCGTTTTCCAAGCTCTACGAGTGAATTTTCAATAAGCACTATTGCGACGCCTGGGAACTGAATCTTTGGCTGTTGTCGATGCAGATCGATTGGAAATGTCGAATATCGCGTTTTCCAAGCTCTACGAGTGAATTTTCAATAAGGACTATTGCGACGCCTGGGAACTTAATCTTTAGCTGTTGTTGATGCACATCGATTGGAAATGTCGAATATCGCATTTTCCATGCTATACGAGTGTATTTTTGATAATAAAGACTATTGCGACGCCTGGGAACTGAATCTTTAGCTGTTGTCGATGCAGATCGATTGGAGATGTCGAATATCGCGTTTTCCAAGCTCTACGAGTGAATTTACAATAAGGACTATTGCGACGCCTGGGAACTGAATCTTTAGCTGTTGTCGATGCAGGTCGATTGGAGAAGTCGAATATCGAGGTAACCAAGCTCATCGAGTGAATTTTCAATAAGAAGGACTATTGCGATGCCTGGGAACTAAATCTTTAGCTTTTGTCGATGCAGATCGATTAGGAATGTCGAATATCGCGTTTTCCTTGCTGTACGAGTGAATTTTCAACAAGCACTATTCCGACGCCTGGGAACTGAATCTTTAGCTGTTGTCGATGCAGGTCGATTGGAAATGTCGAATATCGCATTTTCCATGCTATAGGAGTGTATTTTTGATAATAAAGACTATTGCGACGCCTGGGAACTGAATCTTTAGCTGTTGTTGATGCAGATCGCTTGGAAATGTCGAATATCGCGTTTTCCAAGCACTACGAGTGAATTTTCAATAAGAAGGACTATTGCGACGCGTGGGAACTGAATCTTTAGCTGTTGTCGATGGAGGTCGATTGGAGATGTCGAATATCGAGGTATCCTAGCTCAACGAGTGTATTTTTGATAATAATGACTATTGCGACGCCTGGGAACTGAATCTTTAGCTGTTGTCGATGGAGGTCGATTGGACATGTCGAATATCGAGGTATCCAAGCTCAACGAGTGAATTTTCAATAAGCACTATTGCGACGCCTGGGAACTGAATCTTTAGCTGTTGTTGATGCAGATCGATTGGAAATGTCGAATATCGCGTTCTCCAAGCTCTACGAGTGAATTTTCAATAAGAAGGACTATTGCGTCGCCTGGGAACTGCATCTTTGGCTGTTGTCGATGCAGATCGATTGGAAATGTCGAATATCACGTTTTCCAAGCTCTACGAGTTAATTTTCAATAAGGACTATTGCGACGCCTGGGAACTGAATCTTTAGCTGTTGTTGACCCAGATCGATTGGAAACGTCGAATATCGCGTTTTCCAAGCTCTACGAGTGAATTTTCAATAAGGACTATTGCGACGCCTGGGAACTGAATCTTTAGCTGTTGTTGATGCAGATCGATTGGAAATGTCGAATATCGCATTTTCCATGCTATAGGAGTGTATTTTTGATAATAATGACTATTGCGACGCCTGGGAACTGAATCTTTAGCTGTTGTCGATGGAGGTCGATTGGAGATGTCGAATATCGAGGTATCCAAGCTCAACGAGTGAATTTTCAATAAGAAGGACTATTGCGACGCCTGGGAACTGAATCTTTAGCTGTTGTCGATGGAGGTCGATAGGAGATGTCGAATATCGAGGTATCCAAGCTCAACGAGTGAATTTTCAATAAGAAGGACTATTGCGATGCCTGGGAACTGAATCTTTAGCTTTTGTCGATGCAGATCGATTAGAAATGTCGAATATCGCGTTTTCTAAGCTCTACGAGTGAATTTTCAATAAGGACTATTGCGACGCCTGGGAACTGAATCTTTAGCTGTTGTTGATGCAGATTGATTGGAAATGTCGAATATCGCGTTTTCCAAGCTCTACGAGTGAATTTTCAATAAGCACTATTGCGTCGCCTGGGAACTGCATCTTTGGCTGTTGTCGATGCAGATCGATTGGAAATGTCGAATATCACGTTTTCCAAGCTCTACGAGTGAATTTTCAATGAGGACTATTGCGACGCCTGGGAACTGAATCTTTAGCTTTTGTCGATGCAGATCGATTAGAAATGTCACATATCGCGTTTTCCTTGCTGTACGAGTGAATTTTCAATAAGCACTGTTGCGACGCCTGGGAACTGAATCTTTAGCTGTTGTTGATGCAGATCGATTGGATATGTCGAATATCGCATTTTCCATGCTATAGGAGTGTATTTTTGATAATAAAGACTATTGCGACGCCTGGGAACTGAATCTTACCTGTTGTCGATGCAGATCGATTGGAGATGTCGAATATCGAGGTATCCAAGCTCAACGAGTGAATTTTCAATAAGAAGGACTATTGCGATGCCTGGGAACTAAATCTTTAGCTTTTGTTGATGCAGATCGATTGGAAATGTCGAATATCGCGTTTTCCTTGCTGTACGAGTGAATTTTCAATAAGAAGGACTATTGCGACGCCTGGGAACTGCATCTTTGGCTGTTGTCTATGCAGATCGATTGGAAATGTCGAATATCGCGTTTTCCAAGCTCTACGAGTGAATTCTCAATAAGAACTATTGCGACGCCTGGGAACTGAATCTTTAGCTGTTGTCGATGCAGATCGATTGGAAATGTCGAATATCGCGTTTTCCAAGCTCTACGAGTGAATTTTCAATAAGGACTATTCCGACGCCTGGGAATTGAATCTTTAGCTGTTGTCGATGCAGCTCGATTGGAAATGTCGAATATCGCGTTTTCCAAGCTCTACGAGTGAATTTTCAATAAGGACTATTGCGACGCCTGGGAACTGAATCTTTAGCTGTTGTTGATGCAGATTGATTGGAAATGTCGAATATCGCGTTTTCCAAGCTCTACGAGTGAATTTTCAATAAGAAGGACTATTGCGTCGCCTGGGAACTGCATCTTTGGCTGTCGTCGATGCAGATCGATTGGAAATGTCGAATATCACGTTTTCCAAGCTCTACGAGTGAATTTTCAATGAGGACTATTGCGACGCCTGGGAACTGAATCTTTAGCTGTTGTTGACGCAGATCGATTGGAAATGTCGAATATCGCATTTTCCATGCTATAGGAGTGTATTTTTGATAATAATGACTATTGCGACGCCTGGGAACTGAATCTTTAGCTGTTGTCGATGGAGGTCGATTGGAGATGTCGAATATCGAGGTATCCAAGCTCAACGAGTGAATTTTCAATAAGAAGGACTATTGCGATGCCTGGGAACTAAATCTTTAGCTTATGTCGATGCAGATCGATTAGAAATGTCGAATATCGCGTTTTCCTTGCTGTACGAGTGAATTTTCAATAAGCACTATTCCGACGCCTGGGAACTGAATCTTTAGCTGTTGTTGACGCAGATCGATTGGAAACGTCGAATATCGCGTTTTCCAAGCTCTACGGGTGAATTTTCAATAAGCACTATTGCGACGCCTGGGAACTGAATCCTTAGCTGTTGTCGATGCAGCTCGATTGGAAATGTCGAATATCGCGTTTTCCAAGCTCTACGAGTGAATTTTCAATAAGCACTATTGCGACGCCTGGGAACTGAATCTTTGGCTGTTGTCGATGCAGATCGATTGGAAATGTCGAATATCGCGTTTTCCAAGCTCTACGAGTGAATTTTCAATAAGGACTATTGCGACGCCTGGGAACTGAATCTTTAGCTGTTGTCGATGCAGATCGATTGGAAATGTCGAATATCGCGTTTTCCAAGCGCTACGAGTGAATTTTCAATAAGGACTATTCCGACGTCTGGGAATTGAATCTTTAGCTGTTGTCGATGCAGCTCGATTGGAAATGTCGAATATCGCGTTTTCCAAGCTCTACGAGTGAATTTTCAATAAGCACTATTGCGACGCCTGGGAACTGAATCTTTGGCTGTTGTCGATGCAGATCGATTGGAAATGTCGAATATCGCGTTTTCCAAGCTCTACGAGTGAATTTTCAATAACGACTATTGCGACGCCTGGGAACTGAATCTTTAGCTGTTGTTGATGCACATCGATTGGAAATGTCGAATATCGCATTTTCCATGCTATACGAGTGTATTTTTGATAATAAAGACTATTGCGACGCCTGGGAACTGAATCTTTAGCTGTTGTCGATGCAGATCGATTGGAGATGTCGAATATCGCGTTTTCCAAGCTCTACGAGTGAATTTTCAATAAGGACTATTGCGACGCCTGGGAACTGAATCTTTAGCTGTTGTCGATGCAGGTCGATTGGAGAAGTCGAATATCGAGGTATCCAAGCTCATCGAGTGAATTTTCAATAAGAAGGACTATTGCGATGCCTGGGAACTAAATCTTTAGCTTTTGTCGATGCAGATCGATTAGGAATGTCGAATATCGCGTTTTCCTTGCTGTACGAGTGAATTTTCAACAAGCACTATTCCGACGCCTGGGAACTGAATCTTTAGCTGTTGTCGATGCAGGTCGATTGGAAATGTCGAATATCGCATTTTCCATGCTATAGGAGTGTATTTTTGATAATAAAGACTATTGCGACGCCTGGGAACTGAATCTTTAGCTGTTGTTGATGCAGATCGCTTGGAAATGTCGAATATCGCGTTTTCCAAGCTCTACGAGTGAATTTTCAATAAGAAGGACTATTGCGACGCCTGGGAACTGAATCTTTAGCTGTTGTCGATGCAGGTCGATTGGAGATATCGAATATCGAGGTTTCCAAGCTCAACGAGTGAATTTTCAATAAGAAGGACTATTGCGACGCCTGGGAACTGAATCTTTAGCTGCTGTCGATGCAGGTCGATTGGAGATGTCGAATAGCGAGGTTTCCAAGCTCAACGAGTGAATTTTCAATAAGAAGGACTATTGCGACGCCTGGGAATTGAATCTTTTGCTGTTGTCGATGCAGGTCGATTGGAAATGTCGAATATCGCATTATCCATGCTATAAGAGTGTATTTTTGATAATAAAGACTATTGCGACGCCTGGGAACAGAATCTTTAGCTGTTGTTGATGCAGATCGCTTGGAAATGTCGAATATCGCATTTCCCATGCTATAGGAGTGTATTTTTGATAATAAAGACTATTGCAACGCCTGGGAATTGAATCTATAGCTCTTGTCGATGCAGATCGATTGGAAATGTCGATTATCGCGTTTTCCAAGCTCTACGAGTGAATTTTCAATAAGAAGGACTATTGCGACGCCTGGGAACTGCATTTTTGCCTGTTGTCGATGCAGATCGATTGGAAATGTCGAATATCGCGTTTTCCAAGCTCTACGAGTGAATTTTCAATAAGGACTATTGCGACGCCTGGGAACTGAATCTTTAGCTGTTGTTGACGCAGATCGATTGGAAACGTCGAATATCGCGTTTTCCAAGCTCTACGAGTGAATTTTCAATAAGGACTATTGCGACGCCTGGGAACTGAATCTTTAGCTGTTGTTGATGCAGATCGATTGGAAATGTCGAATATCGCATTTTCCATGCTATAGGAGTGTATTTTTGATAATAATGACTATTGCGACGCCTGGGAACTGAATCTTTAGCTGTTGTCGATGGAGGTCGATTGGACATGTCGAATATCGAGGTATCCAAGCTCAACGAGTGAATTTTCAATAAGCACTATTGCGACGCCTGGGAACTGAATCTTTAGCTGTTGTTGATGCAGACCGATTGGAAATGTCGAATATCGCGTTTTCCAAGCTCTACGAGTGAATTTTCAATAAGAAGGACTATTGCGTCGCCTGGGAACTGCATCTTTGGCTGTTGTCGATGCAGATCGATTGGAAATGTCGAATATCACGTTTTCCAAGCTCTACGAGTTAATTTTCAATAAGGACTATTGCGTCGCCTGGGAACTGAATCTTTAGCTGTTGTTGACCCAGATCGATTGGAAACGTCGAATATCGCGTTTTCCAAGCTCTACGAGTGAATTTTCAATAAGGACTATTGCGACGCCTGGGAACTGAATCTTTAGCTGTTGTTGATGCAGATCGATTGGAAATGTCGAATATCGCATTTTCCATGCTATAGGAGTGTATTTTTGATAATAATGACTATTGCGACGCCTGGGAACTGAATCTTTAGCTGTTGTCGATGGAGGTCGATTGGAGATGTCGAATATCGAGGTATCCAAGCTCAACGAGTGAATTTTCAATAAGAAGGACTATTGCGACGCCTGGGAACTGAATCTTTAGCTGTTGTCGATGGAGGTCGATAGGAGATGTCGAATATCGAGGTATCCAAGCTCAACGAGTGAATTTTCAATAAGAAGGACTATTGCGATGCCTGGGAACTGAATCTTTAGCTTTTGTCGATGCAGATCGATTAGAAATGTCGAATATCGCGTTTTCCAAGCTCTACGAGTGAATTTTCAATAAGGACTATTGCGACGCCTGGGAACTGAATCTTTAGCTGTTGTTGATGCAGATTGATTGGAAATGTCGAATATCGCGTTTTCCAAGCTCTACGAGTGAATTTTCAATAAGAAGGACTATTGCGTCGCCTGGGAACTGCATCTTTGGCTGTTGTCGACGCAGATCGATTGGAAATGTCGAATATCGCGTTTTCCAAGCTCTACGAGTGAATTTTCAATAAGGACTATTGCGACGCCTGGGAACTGAATCTTTTGCTGTTGTTGATGCACATCGATTGGAAATGTCGAATATCGCATTTTCCATGCTATACGAGTGTATTTTTGATAATAAAGACTATTGCGACGCCTGGGAACTGAATCTTTAGCTGTTGTCGATGCAGATCGATTGGAGATGTCAAATATCGAGGTATCCAAGCTCATCGAGTGAATTTTCAATAAGAAGGACTATTGCGATGCCTGGGAACTAAATCTTTAGCTTTTGTCGATGCAGATCGATTAGAAATGTCGAATATCGCGTTTTCCTTGCTGTACGAGTGAATTTTCAATAAGCACTATTCCGACGCCTGGGAACTGAATCTTTAGCTGTTGTCGATGCAGGTCGATTGGAAATGTCGAATATCGCATTTTCCATGCTATAGGAGTGTATTTTTGATAATAAAGACTATTGCGACGCCTGGGAACTGAATCTTTAGCTGTTGTTGATGCAGATCGATTGGAAATGTCGAATGTCGCGTTTCCCAAGCTCTACGAGTGAATTTTCAATAAGAAGGACTATTGCGACGCCTGGGAACTGCATCTTTGGCTGTTGTCTATGCAGATCGATTGGAAATGTCGAATATCGCGTTTTCCAAGCTCTACGAGTGAATTCTCAATAAGAACTATTGCGACGCCTGGGAACTGAATCTTTAGCTGTTGTCGATGCAGATCGATTGGAAATGTAGAATATCGCGTTTTCCAAGCTCTACGAGTGAATTTTCAATAAGGACTATTCCGACGCCTGTGAATTGAATCTTTAGCTGTTGTCGATGCAGCTCGATTGGAAATGTCGAATATCGCGTTTTCCAAGCTCTACGAGTGAATTTTCAATAAGGACTATTGCGACGCCTGGGAACTGAATCTTTAGCTGTTGTCGATGCAGGTCGATTGGAGATGTCGAATATCGAGGTATCCAAGCTCAACGATTGAATTTTCAATAAGAAGGACTATTGCGACGCCTGGGAACTGAATCTTTAGCTGTTGTCGATGGAGGTCGATTGGAGATGTCGAATATCGTGGTATCCAAGCTCAACGAGTGAATTTTCAATAAGCACTATTGCGACGCCTGGGAACTGAATCTTTAGCTGTTGTCGATGCAGATCGATTGGAAATGTCGAATATCGCATTTTCCATGCTATACGAGTGTATTTTTGATAATAAAGACTATTGCGACGCCTGGGAACTGAATCTTTAGCTGTTGTCGATGCAGATCGATTGGAGATGTCGAATATCGAGGTATCCAAGCTCAACGAGTGAATTTTCAATAAGAAGGACTATTGCGATGCCTGGGAACTAAATCTTTAGCTTTTGTCGATGCAGATCGATTAGAAATGTCGAATATCGCGTTTTCCTTGCTGTACGAGTGAATTTTCAATAAGCACTATTGCGACGCCTGGGAACTGAATCTTTAGCTGTTGTCGATGCAGGTCGATTGGAGAAGTCGAATATCGAGGTATCCAAGCTCATCGAGTGAATTTTCAATAAGAAGGACTATTGCGATGCCTGGGAACTAAATCTTTAGCTTTTGTCGATGCAGATCGATTAGGAATGTCGAATATCGCGTTTTCCTTGCTGTACGAGTGAATTTTCAACAAGCACTATTCCGACGCCTGGGAACTGAATCTTTAGCTGTTGTCGATGCAGGTCGATTGGAAATGTCGAATATCGCATTTTCCATGCTATAGGAGTGTATTTTTGATAATAAAGACTATTGCGACGCCTGGGAACTGAATCTTTAGCTGTTGTTGATGCAGATCGCTTGGAAATGTCGAATATCGCGTTTTCCAAGCTCTACGAGTGAATTTTCAATAAGAAGGACTATTGCGACGCCTGGGAACTGAATCTTTAGCTTTTGTCGATGCAGATCGATTAGAAATGTCGAATATCGCGTTTTCCTTGCTGTACGAGTGAATTTTCAATAAGCACTATTGCGACGCCTGGGAACTGAATCTTTAGCTGTTGTCGATGCAGGTCGATTGGAGAAGTCGAATATCGAGGTATCCAAGCTCATCGAGTGAATTTTCAATAAGAAGGACTATTGCGATGCCTGGGAACTAAATCTTTAGCTTTTGTCGATGCAGATCGATTAGGAATGTCGAATATCGCGTTTTCCTTGCTGTACGAGTGAATTTTCAACAAGCACTATTCCGACGCCTGGGAACTGAATCTTTAGCTGTTGTCGATGCAGGTCGATTGGAAATGTCGAATATCGCATTTTCCATGCTATAGGAGTGTATTTTTGATAATAAAGACTATTGCGACGCCTGGGAACTGAATCTTTAGCTGTTGTCGATGCAGATCGATTGGAAATGTAGAATATCGCGTTTTCCAAGCTCTACGAGTGAATTTTCAATAAGGACTATTCCGACGCCTGTGAATTGAATCTTTAGCTGTTGTCGATGCAGCTCGATTGGAAATGTCGAATATCGCGTTTTCCAAGCTCTACGAGTGAATTTTCAATAAGGACTATTGCGTCGCCTGGGAACTGCATCTTTGGCTGTTGTCGATGCAGATCGATTGGAAATGTCGAATATCACGTTTTCCAAGCTCTACGAGTTAATTTTCAATAAGGACTATTGCGACGCCTGGGAACTGAATCTTTAGCTGTTGTTGACCCAGATCGATTGGAAACGTCGAATATCGCGTTTTCCAAGCTCTACGAGTGAATTTTCAATAAGGACTATTGCGACGCCTGGGAACTGAATCTTTAGCTGTTGTTGATGCAGATCGATTGGAAATGTCGAATATCGCATTTTCCATGCTATAGGAGTGTATTTTTGATAATAATGACTATTGCGACGCCTGGGAACTGAATCTTTAGCTGTTGTCGATGGAGGTCGATTGGAGATGTCGAATATCGAGGTATCCAAGCTCAACGAGTGAATTTTCAATAAGAAGGACTATTGCGACGCCTGGGAACTGAATCTTTAGCTGTTGTCGATGGAGGTCGATAGGAGATGTCGAATATCGAGGTATCCAAGCTCAACGAGTGAATTTTCAATAAGAAGGACTATTGCGATGCCTGGGAACTGAATCTTTAGCTTTTGTCGATGCAGATCGATTAGAAATGTCGAATATCGCGTTTTCCAAGCTCTACGAGTGAATTTTCAATAAGGACTATTGCGACGCCTGGGAACTGAATCTTTAGCTGTTGTTGATGCAGATTGATTGGAAATGTCGAATATCGCGTTTTCCAAGCTCTACGAGTGAATTTTCAATAAGAAGGACTATTGCGTCGCCTGGGAACTGCATCTTTGGCTGTTGTCGACGCAGATCGATTGGAAATGTCGAATATCGCGTTTTCCAAGCTCTACGAGTGAATTTTCAATAAGGACTATTGCGACGCCTGGGAACTGAATCTTTTGCTGTTGTTGATGCACATCGATTGGAAATGTCGAATATCGCATTTTCCATGCTATACGAGTGTATTTTTGATAATAAAGACTATTGCGACGCCTGGGAACTGAATCTTTAGCTGTTGTCGATGCAGATCGATTGGAGATGTCAAATATCGAGGTATCCAAGCTCATCGAGTGAATTTTCAATAAGAAGGACTATTGCGATGCCTGGGAACTAAATCTTTAGCTTTTGTCGATGCAGATCGATTAGAAATGTCGAATATCGCGTTTTCCTTGCTGTACGAGTGAATTTTCAATAAGCACTATTCCGACGCCTGGGAACTGAATCTTTAGCTGTTGTCGATGCAGGTCGATTGGAAATGTCGAATATCGCATTTTCCATGCTATAGGAGTGTATTTTTGATAATAAAGACTATTGCGACGCCTGGGAACTGAATCTTTAGCTGTTGTTGATGCAGATCGATTGGAAATGTCGAATGTCGCGTTTCCCAAGCTCTACGAGTGAATTTTCAATAAGAAGGACTATTGCGACGCCTGGGAACTGCATCTTTGGCTGTTGTCTATGCAGATCGATTGGAAATGTCGAATATCGCGTTTTCCAAGCTCTACGAGTGAATTCTCAATAAGAACTATTGCGACGCCTGGGAACTGAATCTTTAGCTGTTGTCGATGCAGATCGATTGGAAATGTAGAATATCGCGTTTTCCAAGCTCTACGAGTGAATTTTCAATAAGGACTATTCCGACGCCTGTGAATTGAATCTTTAGCTGTTGTCGATGCAGCTCGATTGGAAATGTCGAATATCGCGTTTTCCAAGCTCTACGAGTGAATTTTCAATAAGGACTATTGCGACGCCTGGGAACTGAATCTTTAGCTGTTGTCGATGCAGGTCGATTGGAGATGTCGAATATCGAGGTATCCAAGCTCAACGATTGAATTTTCAATAAGAAGGACTATTGCGACGCCTGGGAACTGAATCTTTAGCTGTTGTCGATGGAGGTCGATTGGAGATGTCGAATATCGTGGTATCCAAGCTCAACGAGTGAATTTTCAATAAGCACTATTGCGACGCCTGGGAACTGAATCTTTAGCTGTTGTCGATGCAGATCGATTGGAAATGTCGAATATCGCATTTTCCATGCTATACGAGTGTATTTTTGATAATAAAGACTATTGCGACGCCTGGGAACTGAATCTTTAGCTGTTGTCGATGCAGATCGATTGGAGATGTCGAATATCGAGGTATCCAAGCTCAACGAGTGAATTTTCAATAAGAAGGACTATTGCGATGCCTGGGAACTAAATCTTTAGCTTTTGTCGATGCAGATCGATTAGAAATGTCGAATATCGCGTTTTCCTTGCTGTACGAGTGAATTTTCAATAAGCACTATTGCGACGCCTGGGAACTGAATCTTTAGCTGTTGTTGATGCAGATCGATTGGATATGTCGAATATCGCATTTTCCATGCTATAGGAGTGTATTTTTGATAATAAAGACTATTGCGACGCCTGGGAACTGAATCTTTAGCTGTTGTCGATGCAGATCGATTGGAGATGTCGAATATCGAGGTATCCAAGCTCAACGAGTGAATTTTCAATAAGAAGGACTATTGCGATGCCTGGGAACTAAATCTTTAGCTTTTGTCGATGCAGATCGATTGGAAATGTCGAATATCGCGTTTTCCTTGCTGTACGAGTGAATTTTCAATAAGAAGGACTATTGCGACGCCTGGGAACTGCATCTTTGGCTGTTGTCTATGCAGATCGATTGGAAATGTCGAATATCGCGTCTTCCAAGCTCTACGAGTGAATTCTCAATAAGAACTATTGCGACGCCTGGGAACTTAATCTTTAGCTGTTGTCGATGCAGATCGATTGGAAATGTCGAATATCGCGTTTTCCAAGCTCTACGAGTGAATTTTCAATAAGGACTATTCCGACGCTTGGGAATTGAATCTTTAGCTCTTGTCGATGCAGCTCGATTGGAAATGTCGAATATCGCGTTTTCCAAGCTCTATGAGTGAATTTTCAATAAGAAGGACTATTGCGACGCCTGGGAACTGCATCTTTGGCTGTTGTCGATGCAGATCGATTGGAAATGTCGAATATCGCGTTTTCCAAGCTCTACGAGTGAATTTTCAATAAGGACTATTGCGACGCCTGGGAACTGAATCTTTAGCTGTTGTTGATGCACATCGATTGGAAATGTCGAATATCGCATTTTCCATGCTATACGAGTGTATTTTTGATAATAAAGACTATTGCGACGCCTGGGAACTGAATCTTTAGCTGTTGTCGATGCAGATCGATTGGAGATGTCGAATATCGAGGTATCCAAGCTCATCGAGTGAATTTTCAATAAGAAGGACTATTGCGATGCCTGGGAACTAAATCTTTAGCTTTTGTCGATGCAGATCGATTAGAAATGTCGAATATCGCGTTTTCCTTGCTGTACGAGTGAATTTTCAATAAGCACTATTCCGACGCCTGGGAACTGAATCTTTAGCTGTTGTCGATTGGAAATGTCGAATATCGCATTTTCCATGCTATAGGAGTGTATTTTTGATAATAAAGACTATTGCGACGCCTGGGAACTGAATCTTTAGCTGTTGTTGATGCAGATCGCTTGGAAATGTCGAATATCGCATTTTCCATGCTATAGGAGTGTATTTTTGATAATAAAGACTATTGCAACGCCTGGGAACTGAATCTTTAGCTCTTGTCGATGCAGATCGATTGGAAATGTCGAATATCGCGTTTTCCAAGCTCTACGAGTGAATTTTCAATAAGGACTATTGCGACGCCTGGGAACTGAATCTTTAGCTGTTGTCGATGCAGGTCGATTGGAGATGTCGAATATCGAGGTATCCAAGCTCAACGATTGAATTTTCAATAAGAAGGACTATTGCGACGCCTGGGAACTGAATCTTTAGCTGTTGTCGATGGAGGTCGATTGGAGATGTCGAATATCGTGGTATCCAAGCTCAACGAGTGAATTTTCAATAAGCACTATTGCGACGCCTGGGAACTGAATCTTTAGCTGTTGTCGATGCAGATCGATTGGAAATGTCGAATATCGCATTTTCCATGCTATACGAGTGTATTTTTGATAATAAAGACTATTGCGACGCCTGGGAACTGAATCTTTAGCTGTTGTCGATGCAGATCGATTGGAGATGTCGAATATCGAGGTATCCAAGCTCAACGAGTGAATTTTCAATAAGAAGGACTATTGCGATGCCTGGGAACTAAATCTTTAGCTTTTGTCGATGCAGATCGATTAGAAATGTCGAATATCGCGTTTTCCTTGCTGTACGAGTGAATTTTCAATAAGCACTATTGCGACGCCTGGGAACTGAATCTTTAGCTGTTGTTGATGCAGATCGATTGGATATGTCGAATATCGCATTTTCCATGCTATAGGAGTGTATTTTTGATAATAAAGACTATTGCGACGCCTGGGAACTGAATCTTTAGCTGTTGTCGATGCAGATCGATTGGAGATGTCGAATATCGAGGTATCCAAGCTCAACGAGTGAATTTTCAATAAGAAGGACTATTGCGATGCCTGGGAACTAAATCTTTAGCTTTTGTCGATGCAGATCGATTGGAAATGTCGAATATCGCGTTTTCCTTGCTGTACGAGTGAATTTTCAATAAGAAGGACTATTGCGACGCCTGGGAACTGCATCTTTGGCTGTTGTCTATGCAGATCGATTGGAAATGTCGAATATCGCGTCTTCCAAGCTCTACGAGTGAATTCTCAATAAGAACTATTGCGACGCCTGGGAACTTAATCTTTAGCTGTTGTCGATGCAGATCGATTGGAAATGTCGAATATCGCGTTTTCCAAGCTCTACGAGTGAATTTTCAATAAGGACTATTCCGACGCTTGGGAATTGAATCTTTAGCTCTTGTCGATGCAGCTCGATTGGAAATGTCGAATATCGCGTTTTCCAAGCTCTATGAGTGAATTTTCAATAAGAAGGACTATTGCGACGCCTGGGAACTGCATCTTTGGCTGTTGTCGATGCAGATCGATTGGAAATGTCGAATATCGCGTTTTCCAAGCTCTACGAGTGAATTTTCAATAAGGACTATTGCGACGCCTGGGAACTGAATCTTTAGCTGTTGTTGATGCACATCGATTGGAAATGTCGAATATCGCATTTTCCATGCTATACGAGTGTATTTTTGATAATAAAGACTATTGCGACGCCTGGGAACTGAATCTTTAGCTGTTGTCGATGCAGATCGATTGGAGATGTCGAATATCGAGGTATCCAAGCTCATCGAGTGAATTTTCAATAAGAAGGACTATTGCGATGCCTGGGAACTAAATCTTTAGCTTTTGTCGATGCAGATCGATTAGAAATGTCGAATATCGCGTTTTCCTTGCTGTACGAGTGAATTTTCAATAAGCACTATTCCGACGCCTGGGAACTGAATCTTTAGCTGTTGTCGATTGGAAATGTCGAATATCGCATTTTCCATGCTATAGGAGTGTATTTTTGATAATAAAGACTATTGCGACGCCTGGGAACTGAATCTTTAGCTGTTGTTGATGCAGATCGCTTGGAAATGTCGAATATCGCATTTTCCATGCTATAGGAGTGTATTTTTGATAATAAAGACTATTGCAACGCCTGGGAACTGAATCTTTAGCTCTTGTCGATGCAGATCGATTGGAAATGTCGAATATCGCGTTTTCCAAGCTCTACGAGTGAATTTTCAATAAGAAGGACTATTGCGACGCCTGGGAACTGCATTTTTGGCTGTTGTCGATGTAGATCGATTGGAAATGTCGAATATCGCGTTTTCCAAGCTCTACGAGTGAATTTTCAATAAGGACTATTGCGACGCCTGGGAACTGAATCTTTAGCTGTTGTTGATGCAGATCGATTGGATATGTCGAATATCGCATTTTCCATGCTATAGGAGTGTATTTTTGATAATAAAGACTATTGCGACGCCTGGGAACTGAATCTTTAGCTGTTGTTGATGCAGATCGATTGGAAATGTCGAATGTCGCGTTTCCCAAGCTCTACGAGTGAATTTTCAATAAGAAGGACTATTGCGACGCCTGGGAACTGCATCTTTGGCTGTTGTCTATGCAGATCGATTGGAAATGTCGAATATCGCGTTTTCCAAGCTCTACGAGTGAATTCTCAATAAGAACTATTGCGACGCCTGGGAACTGAATCTTTAGCTGTTGTCGATGCAGATCGATTGGAAATGTCGAATATCGCGTTTTCCAAGCTCTACGAGTGAATTTTCAATAAGGACTATTCCGACGCCTGGGAATTGAATCTTTAGCTGTTGTCGATGCAGCTCGATTGGAAATGTCGAATATCGCGTTTTCCAAGCTCTACGAGTGAATTTTCAATAAGGACTATTGCGACGCCTGGGAACTGAATCTTTAGCTGTTGTCGATGCAGGTCGATTGGAAATGTCGAATATCGCTTTTTCCTTGCTGTACGAGTGAATTTTCAATAAGAAGGACTATTGCGACGCCTGGGAACTGCATCTTTGGCTGTTGTCTATGCAGATCGATTGGAAATGTCGAATATCGCGTTTTCCAAGCTCTACGAGTGAATTCTCAATAAGAACTATTGCGACGCCTGGGAACTGAATGTTAAGCTGTTGTCGATGCAGATCGATTGGAAATGTCGAATATCGCGTTTTCCAAGCTCTACGAGTGAATTTTCAATAAGGACTATTCCGACGCCTGGGAATTGAATCTTTAGCTGTTGTCGATGCAGCTCGATTGGAAATGTCGAATATCGCGTTTTCCAAGCTCTACGAGTGAATTTTCAATAAGGACTATTGCGACGCCTGGGAACTGAATCTTTAGCTGTTGTCGATGCAGGTCGATTGGAAATGTCGAATATCGAGGTATCCAAGCTCAACGATTGAATTTTCAATAAGAAGGACTATTGCGACGCCTGGGAACTGAATCTTTAGCTGTTGTCGATGGAGGTCGATTGGAGATGTCGAATATCGAGGTATCCAAGCTCAACGAGTGAATTTTCAATAAGCACTATTGCGACGCCTGGGAACTGAATCTTTAGCTGTTGTCGATGCAGATCGATTGGAAATGTCGAATATCGCATTTTCCATGCTATACGAGTGTATTTTTGATAATAAAGACTATTGCGACGCCTGGGAACTGAATCTTTAGCTGTTGTCGATGCAGATCGATTGGAGATGTCGAATATCGAGGTATCCAAGCTCAACGAGTGAATTTTCAATAAGAAGGACTATTGCGATGCCTGGGAACTAAATCTTTAGCTTTTGTCGATGCAGATCGATTAGAAATGTCGAATATCGCGTTTTCCTTGCTGTACGAGTGAATTTTCAATAAGCACTATTGCGACGCCTGGGAACTGAATCTTTAGCTGTTGTTGATGCAGATCGTTTGGATATGTCGAATATCGCATTTTCCATGCTATAGGAGTGTATTTTTGATAATAAAGACTATTGCGACGCCTGGGAACTGAATCTTTAGCTGTTGTCGATGCAGATCGATTGGAG
Organism: Nomada flava; assembly: GCA_951802745.1. Taxonomy (NCBI): domain Eukaryota; kingdom Metazoa; phylum Arthropoda; class Insecta; order Hymenoptera; family Apidae; genus Nomada; species Nomada flava. The sequence continues at coordinate 946,112 of OX637907.1, forward strand.
ATGTCGAATATCGAGGTATCCAAGCTCAACGAGTGAATTTTCAATAAGAAGGACTATTGCGACGCCTGGGAACTGAATCTTTAGCTGTTGTCGATGGAGGTCGATTGGAGATGTCGAATATCGAGGTATCCAAGCTCAACGAGTGAATTTTCAATAAGCACTATTGCGACGCCTGGGAACTGAATCTTTAGCTGTTGTCGATGCAGATCGATTGGAAATGTCGAATATCGCATTTTCCATGCTATACGAGTGTATTTTTGATAATAAAGACTATTGCGACGCCTGGGAACTGAATCTTTAGCTGTTGTCGATGCAGATCGATTGGAGATGTCGAATATCGAGGTATCCAAGCTCAACGAGTGAATTTTCAATAAGAAGGACTATTGCGATGCCTGGGAACTAAATCTTTAGCTTTTGTCGATGCAGATCGATTAGAAATGTCGAATATCGCGTTTTCCTTGCTGTACGAGTGAATTTTCAATAAGCACTATTGCGACGCACAGTGGTCCCAAAGCCCGAAAACGTGGACAAAATTATTGTAGCGTGATTTGAACACTTAAGGTAATAGTGTGGTAGGTCGTTGAATTCGTATTGATGTCAGGTATCATATTCTATTGTCAAAAATATATAATAACATTTATAAATTGAAGGTGACCTTTAATTTGTTATTAAAAAAAAGATTCTGTACAATTTTTTATATTGATCTTTGTAGAAAGCTGAATACTGATTAGGTTTTGTCTGAAACATTTTTTTGTCAAATCATTTTTATTACACTATAATTGAAAAACAAAATGCTTCATTTTAATTTTCTTAAACATTCGCAGTAATTTGGAGTCTTGGAGTGTTTATAAATAAATATTGGGTACATCTCTTATCTAAATATGTTTATTGAAGAAATGCGTATAAATTAAATAAATGAAATTAAATAAAAAAAAAAATTGTTAAATTTGAATAAAACTAATTAAGTGCTATCGTCCGAATTTGTTTCGAAATTTCTTTCTGTAGCAACTTCTCCATGTATATTTGCAGCAGCGAACAATTTCAAGGCTTCTGTAGAAAAGCTTCTAATTGGCTTCCCTGGCAGTTGTCTTAAACTAGATATATACGGATCGGAATTGACTAGAAGTCGGTGAAAAACGTCCTCCATTGTGTTCACTCTAGAACATTTTCTCGAGAAATCTACTCGAAATCTAATAATAGCGTTTTTATTTTTTAAAAATATAAAAAAAGTTTTTAAATAAATATTTAATTCATATGTTCTTTATACATCTAACTTATAAAACACTACACGCAACTACATAATTATGACTCTTCGAAACTCATAACTTTTCTCTAAAACACATTTCAATATCATTGAACACGGCAAAAATGACTAGCATGAATACGGAAAATGCCACCATAAGTGCATCTGCAAGTATCTGCAGCTAATTTTTCTCACATTAGAAGATAACAGTATAAACTAAATGCCTAAACAAAAATTACCGCAGGATATGGCAGGATCTACAACTTTTTGCCTACATGAAAACAGTTTACTCATCACATTTTATACCTTATTTTGTACAAAACATTTCCTGATTTACACATTTAATGGTTATCAATTTTTAAAATACAACTACTATAAAATATTGTACTTACTTCCACAAACAGCATCCATTTTACAGAATTTAAATTACTTTATGCTAAAAAAAGTTATACGCTTTACACTGAACGGTGTACACTTACGCTCACCTTCACGACAAATGCTTGACTAAAAAGACTAATGTTTGCATTGCAATTGCTTGTCAGGTATAAAAATGAGACGTTTTTGACTTACACCCCACCATAGGGACATCAATAAAGTACCCTAAGCAACGGTTAAAATGACCATACGACAAAATTCATGTTTTGGGGTTTTGACCACGTTTTCGGGCTTTGGGACCACTGTGCGACGCCTGGGAACTGAATCTTTAGCTGTTGTTGATGCAGATCGTTTGGATATGTCGAATATCGCATTTTCCATGCTATAGGAGTGTATTTTTGATAATAAAGACTATTGCGACGCCTGGGAACTGAATCTTTAGCTGTTGTCGATGCAGATCGATTGGAGATGTCGAATATCGAGGTATCCAAGCTCAACGAGTGAATTTTCAATTAGAAGGACTATTGCGATGCCTGGGAACTAAATCTTTAGCTTTTGTCGATGCAGATCGATTGGAAATGTCGAATATCGCGTTTTCCTTGCTGTACGAGTGAATTTTCAATAAGAAGGACTATTGCGACGCCTGGGAACTGCATCTTTGGCTGTTGTCTATGCAGATCGATTGGAAATGTCGAATATCGCGTTTTCCAAGCTCTACGAGTGAATTCTCAATAAGAACTATTGCGACGCCTGGGAACTGAATCTTTAGCTGTTGTCGATGCAGATCGATTGGAAATGTCGAATATCGCGTTTTCCAAGCTCTACGAGTGAATTTTCAATAAGGACTATTCCGACGCCTGGGAATTGAATCTTTAGCTGTTGTCGATGCAGCTCGATTGGAAATGTCGAATATCGCGTTTTCCAAGCTCTACGAGTGAATTTTCAATAAGGACTATTGCGACGCCTGGGAACTGAATCTTTAGCTGTTGTCGATGCAGGTCGATTGGAGATGTCGAATATCCAGGTATCCAAGCTCAACGAGTGAATTTTCAATAAGAAGGACTATTGCGACGCCTGGGAACTGAATCTTTAGCTGTTGTCGATGGAGGTCGATTGGAGATGTCGAATATCGAGGTATCCAAGCTCAACGAGTGAATTTTCAATAAGAAGGACTATTGCGATGCCTGGGAACTGAATCTTTAGCTGTTGTTGATGCAGATCGATTGGATATGTCGAATATCGCATTTTCCATGCTATAGGAGTGTATTTTTGATAATAAAGACAATTGCGATGCCTGGGAACTAAATCTTTAGCTTTTGTCGATGCAGATCGATTGGAAATGTCGAATATCGCGTTTTCCTTGCTGTACGAGTGAATTTTCAATAAGAAGGACTATTGCGACGCCTGGGAACTGCATCTTTGGCTGTTGTCTATGCAGATCGATTGGAAATGTCGAATATCGCGTTTTCCAAGCTCTACGAGTGAATTCTCAATAAGGACTATTGCGACGCCTGGGAACTGAATCTTTAGCTGTTGTCGATGCAGGTCGATTGGAGATGTCGAATATCCAGGTATCCAAGCTCAACGAGTGAATTTTCAATAAGAAGGACTATTGCGACGCCTGGGAACTGAATCTTTAGCTGTTGTCGATGGAGGTCGATTGGAGATGTCGAATATCGAGGTATCCAAGCTCAACGAGTGAATTTTCAATAAGAAGGACTATTGCGATGCCTGGGAACTGAATCTTTAGCTTTTGTCGATGCAGATCGATTAGAAATGACGAATATCGCGTTTTCCAAGCTCTACGAGTGAATTTTCAATAAGGACTATTGCGACGCCTGGGAACTGAATCTTTAGCTGTTGTTGATGCAGATTGATTGGAAATGTCGAATATCGCGTTTTCCAAGCTCTACGAGTGAATTTTCAATAAGAAGGACTATTGCGTCGCCTGGGAACTGCATCTTTGGCTGTTGTCGATGCAGATCGATTGGAAATGTCGAATATCACGTTTTCCAAGCTCTACGAGTGAATTTTCAATGAGAACTATTGCGACGCCTGGGAACTGAATCTTTAGCTGTTGTTGACGCAGATCGATTGGAAACGTCGAATATCGCGTTTTCCAAGCTCTACGAGTGAATTTTCAATAAGGACTATTGCGACGCCTGGGAACTGAATCTTTAGCTGTTGTTGATGCAGATCGATTGGAAATGTCGAATATCGCATTTTCCATGCAATAGGAGTGTATTTTTGATAATAATGACTATTGCGACGCCTGGGAACTGACTCTTTAGCTGTTGTCGATGGAGGTCGATTGGAGATGTCGAATATCGAGGTATCCAAGCTCAACGAGTGAATTTTCAATAAGAAGGACTATTGCGATGCCTGGGAACTAAATCTTTAGCTTTTGTCGATGCAGATCGATTAGAAATGTCGAATATCGCGTTTTCCTTGCTGTACGAGTGAATTTTCAATAAGCACTATTCCGACGCCTGGGAACTGAATCTTTAGCTGTTGTTGACGCAGATCGATTGGAAACGTCGAATATCGCGTTTTCCAAGCTCTACGGGTGAATTTTCAATAAGCACTATTGCGACGCCTGGGAACTGAATCCTTAGCTGTTGTCGATGCAGCTCGATTGGAAATGTCGAATATCGCGTTTTCCAAGCTCTACGAGTGAATTTTCAAAAAGGACTATTCCGACGCCTGGGAATTGAATCTTTAGCTGTTGTCGATGCAGCTCGATTGGAAATGTCGAATATCGCGTTTTCCAAGCTCTACGAGTGAATTTTCAATAAGGACTATTGCGACGCCTGGGAACTGAATCTTTAGCTGTTGTCGATGCAGATCGATTGGAAATGTCGAATATTGCGTTTTCCAAGCGCTACGAGTGAATTTTCAATATGGACTATTCCGACGTCTGGGAATTGAATCTTTAGCTGTTGTCGATGCAGCTCGATTGGAAATGTCGAATATCGCGTTTTCCAAGCTCTATGAGTGAATTTTCAATAAGCACTATTGCGACGCCTGGGAACTGAATCTTTAGCTGTTGTCGATGCAGATCGATTGGAAATGTCGAATAGCGCGTTTTCCAAGCTCTATGAGTGAATTTTCAATAAGAAGGACTATTGCGACGCCTGGGAAATGCATCTTTGGCTGTTGTCGATGCAGCTCGATTGGAAATGTCGAATATCGCGTTTTCCAAGCTCTACGAGTGAATTTTCAATAAGCACTATTGCGACGCCTGGGAACTGAATCTTTAGCTGTTGTCGATGCAGATCGATTGGAAATGTCGAATATCGCGTTTTCCAAGCTCTATGAGTGAATTTTCAATAAGAAGGACTATTGCGACGCCTGGGAACTGAATCTTTAGCTGTTGTTGATGCACATCGATTGGAAATGTCGAATATCGCATTTTCCATGCTATACGAGTGTATTTTTGATAATAAAGACTATTGCGACGCCTGGGAACTGAATCTTTAGCTGTTGTCGATGCAGATCGATTGGAGATGTCGAATATCGAGGTATCCAAGCTCATCCAGTGAATTTTCAATAAGAAGGACTATTGCGATGCCTGGGAACTAAATCTTTAGCTTTTGTCGATGCAGATCGATTAGAAATGTCGAATATCGCGTTTTCCTTGCTGTACGAGTGAAGTCTCAATAAGCACTATTCCGACGCCTGGGAACTGAATCTTTAGCTGTTGTCGATGCAGGTCGATTGGAAATGTCGAATATCGCATTTTTCATGCTATAGGAGTGTATTTTTGAAAATAAAGACTATTGCGACGCCTGGGAACTGAATCTTTAGCTGTTGTTGATGCAGATCGCTTGGAAATGTCGAATATCGCCTTTTCCATGCTATAGGAGTGTATTTTTGATAATAAAGACTATTGCAACGCCTGGGAACTGAATCTTTAGCTCTTGTCGATGCAGATCGATTGGAAATGTCGAATATCGCGTTTTCCAAGCTCTACGAGTGAATTTTCAATAAGAAGGACTATTGCGACGCCTGGGAACTGCATTTTTGGCTGTTGTCGATGTAGATCGATTGGAAATGTCGAATATCGCGTTTTCCAAGCTCTACGAGTGAATTTTCAATAAGGACTATTGCGACGCCTGGGAACTGAATCTTTAGCTGTTGTTGATGCAGATCGATTGGATATGTCGAATATCGCATTTTCCATGCTATAGGAGTGTATTTTTGATAATAAAGACTATTGCGACGCCTGGGAACTGAATCTTTAGCTGTTGTTGATGCAGATCGATTGGAAATGTCGAATGTCGCGTTTCCCAAGCTCTACGAGTGAATTTTCAATAAGATGGACTATTGCGTCGCCTGGGAACTGCATCTTTGGCTGTTGTCGATGCAGATCGATTGGAAATGTCGAATATCACGTTTTCCAAGCTCTACGAGTGAATTTTCAATGAGAACTATTGCGACGCCTGGGAACTGAATCTTTAGCTGTTGTTGACGCAGATCGATTGGAAACGTCGAATATCGCGTTTTCCAAGCTCTACGAGTGAATTTTCAATAAGGACTATTGCGACGCCTGGGAACTGAATCTTTAGCTGTTGTTGATGCAGATCGATTGGAAATGTCGAATATCGCATTTTCCATGCAATAGGAGTGTATTTTTGATAATAATGACTATTGCGACGCCTGGGAACTGACTCTTTAGCTGTTGTCGATGGAGGTCGATTGGAGATGTCGAATATCGAGGTATCCAAGCTCAACGAGTGAATTTTCAATAAGAAGGACTATTGCGATGCCTGGGAACTAAATCTTTAGCTTTTGTCGATGCAGATCGATTAGAAATGTCGAATATCGCGTTTTCCTTGCTGTACGAGTGAATTTTCAATAAGCACTATTCCGACGCCTGGGAACTGAATCTTTAGCTGTTGTTGACGCAGATCGATTGGAAACGTCGAATATCGCGTTTTCCAAGCTCTACGGGTGAATTTTCAATAAGCACTATTGCGACGCCTGGGAACTGAATCCTTAGCTGTTGTCGATGCAGCTCGATTGGAAATGTCGAATATCGCGTTTTCCAAGCTCTACGAGTGAATTTTCAATAAGGACTATTCCGACGCCTGGGAATTGAATCTTTAGCTGTTGTCGATGCAGCTCGATTGGAAATGTCGAATATCGCGTTTTCCAAGCTCTACGAGTGAATTTTCAATAAGGACTATTGCGACGCCTGGGAACTGAATCTTTAGCTGTTGTCGATGCAGATCGATTGGAAATGTCGAATATCGCGTTTTCCAAGCGCTACGAGTGAATTTTCAATATGGACTATTCCGACGTCTGGGAATTGAATCTTTAGCTGTTGTCGATGCAGCTCGATTGGAAATGTCGAATATCGCGTTTTCCAAGCTCTATGAGTGAATTTTCAATAAGCACTATTGCGACGCCTGGGAACTGAATCTTTAGCTGTTGTCGATGCAGATCGATTGGAAATGTCGAATAGCGCGTTTTCCAAGCTCTATGAGTGAATTTTCAATAAGAAGGACTATTGCGACGCCTGGGAAATGCATCTTTGGCTGTTGTCGATGCAGCTCGATTGGAAATGTCGAATATCGCGTTTTCCAAGCTCTACGAGTGAATTTTCAATAAGCACTATTGCGACGCCTGAGAACTGAATCTTTAGCTGTTGTCGATGCAGATCGATTGGAAATGTCGAATATCGCGTTTTCCAAGCTCTATGAGTGAATTTTCAATAAGAAGGACTATTGCGACGCCTGGGAACTGAATCTTTAGCTGTTGTTGATGCACATCGATTGGAAATGTCGAATATCGCATTTTCCATGCTATACGAGTGTATTTTTGATAATAAAGACTATTGCGACGCCTGGGAACTGAATCTTTAGCTGTTGTCGATGCAGATCGATTGGAGATGTCGAATATCGAGGTATCCAAGCTCATCCAGTGAATTTTCAATAAGAAGGACTATTGCGATGCCTGGGAACTAAATCTTTAGCTTTTGTCGATGCAGATCGATTAGAAATGTCGAATATCGCGTTTTCCTTGCTGTACGAGTGAATTCTCAATAAGCACTATTCCGACGCCTGGGAACTGAATCTTTAGCTGTTGTCGATGCAGGTCGATTGGAAATGTCGAATATCGCATTTTTCATGCTATAGGAGTGTATTTTTGAAAATAAAGACTATTGCGACGCCTGGGAACTGAATCTTTAGCTGTTGTTGATGCAGATCGCTTGGAAATGTCGAATATCGCCTTTTCCATGCTATAGGAGTGTATTTTTGATAATAAAGACTATTGCAACGCCTGGGAACTGAATCTTTAGCTCTTGTCGATGCAGATCGATTGGAAATGTCGAATAGCGCGTTTTCCAAGCTCTATGAGTGAATTTTCAATAAGAAGGACTATTGCGACGCCTGGGAAATGCATCTTTGGCTGTTGTCGATGCAGCTCGATTGGAAATGTCGAATATCGCGTTTTCCAAGCTCTACGAGTGAATTTTCAATAAGCACTATTGCGACGCCTGAGAACTGAATCTTTAGCTGTTGTCGATGCAGATCGATTGGAAATGTCGAATATCGCGTTTTCCAAGCTCTATGAGTGAATTTTCAATAAGAAGGACTATTGCGACGCCTGGGAACTGAATCTTTAGCTGTTGTTGATGCACATCGATTGGAAATGTCGAATATCGCATTTTCCATGCTATACGAGTGTATTTTTGATAATAAAGACTATTGCGACGCCTGGGAACTGAATCTTTAGCTGTTGTCGATGCAGATCGATTGGAGATGTCGAATATCGAGGTATCCAAGCTCATCCAGTGAATTTTCAATAAGAAGGACTATTGCGACGCCTGGGAACTGCATCTTTGGCTGTTGTCTATGCAGATCGATTGGAAATGTCGAATATCGCGTTTTCCAAGCTCTACGAGTGAATTCTCAATAAGAACTATTGCGACGCCTGGGAACTGAATCTTTAGCTGTTGTCGATGCAGATCGATTGGAAATGTCGAATATCGCGTTTTCCAAGCTCTACGAGTGAATTTTCAATAAGGACTATTCCGACGCCTGGGAATTGAATCTTTAGCTGTTGTCGGTGCAGCTCGATTGGAAATGTCGAATATCGCGTTTTCCAAGCTCTACGAGTGAATTTTCAATAAGGACTATTGCGACGCCTGGGAACTGAATCTTTAGCTGTTGTCGATGCAGGTCGATTGGAGATGTCGAATATCGAGGTATCCAAGCTCAACGAGTGAATTTTCAATAAGAAGGACTATTGCGACGCCTGGGAACTGAATCTTTAGCTGTTGTCGATGGAGGTCGATTGGAGATGTCGATTATCGAGGTATCCAAGCTCAACGAGTGAATTTTCAATAAGAAGGACTATTGCGACGCCTGGGAACTGAATCTTGAGCTGTTGTTGACGCAGATCGATTAGAAATGTCGAATATCGCGTTTTCCTTGCTGTACGAGTGAATTTTCAATAAGCACTATTCCGACGCCTGGGAACTGAATCTTTAGCTGTTGTTGACGCAGATCGATTGGAAATGTCGAATATCACGTTTTCCAAGCTCTACGAGTGAATTTTCAATTAGGACTATTGCGACGCCTGGGAACTGAATCTTTAGCTGTTGTTGACGCAGATCGATTGGAAACGTCGAATATCGCGTTTTCCAAGCGCTACGAGTGAATTTTCGATAAGGACTATTCCGACGTCTGGGAATTGAATCTTTAGCTGTTGTCGATGCAGCTCGATTGGAAATGTCGAATATCGCGTTTTCCAAGCGCTACGAGTGAATTTTCGATAAGGACTATTCCGACGTCTGGGAATTGAATCTTTAGCTGTTGTCGATGCAGCTCGATTGGAAATGTCGAATATCGCGTTTTCCAAGCTCTACGAGTGAATTTTCAATAAGAAGGACTATTGCGACGCCTGGGAACTGCATTTTTGGCTGTTGTCGATGTAGATCGATTGGAAATGTCGAATATCGCGTTTTCCAAGCGCTACGAGTGAATTTTCAATAAGGACTATTGCGACGCCTGGGAACTGAATCTTTAGCTGTTGTCGATGCAGGTCGATTGGAGATGTCGAATATCCAGGTATCCAAGCTCAACGAGTGAATTTTCAATAAGAAGGACTATTGCGACGCCTGGGAACTGAATCTTTAGCTGTTGTCGATGGAGGTCGATTGGAGATGTCGAATATCGAGGTATCCAAGCTCAACGAGTGAATTTTCAATAAGAAGGACTATTGCGATGCCTGGGAACTGCATCTTTGGCTGTTGTCTATGCAGATCGATTGGAAATGTCGAATATCGCGTTTTTCAAGCTCTACGAGTGAATTCTCAATAAGAACTATTGCGACGCCTGGGAACTGAATCTTAAGCTGTTGTCGATGCAGATCGATTGGAAATGTCGAATATCGCGTTTTCCAAGCTCTACGAGTGAATTTTCAATAAGGACTATTCCGACGCCTGGGAATTGAATCTTTAGCTGTTGTCGATGCAGCTCGATTGGAAATGTCGAATATCGCGTTTTCCAAGCTCTACGAGTGAATTTTCAATAAGGACTATTGCGACGCCTGGGAACTGAATCTTTAGCTGTTGTCGATGCAGCTCGATTGGAAATGTCGAATATCGCGTTTTCCAAGTTCTACGAGTGAATTTTCAATAAGGACTATTGCGACGCCTGGGAACTGAATCTTTAGCTGTTGTCGATGCAGGTCGATTGGAAATGTCGAATATCGCGTTTTCCAAGCTCTATGAGTGAATTTTCAATAAGCACTATTGCGACGCCTGGGAACTGAATCTTTAGCTGTTGTCGATGCAGATCGATTGGAAATGTCGAATATCGCGTTTTCCAAGCTCTATGAGTGAATTTTCAATAAGCACTATTGCGACGCCTGGGAACTGAATCTTTAGCTGTTGTCGATGCAGATCGATTGGAAATGTCGAATAGCGCGTTTTCCAAGCTCTATGAGTGAATTTTCAATAAGAAGGACTATTGCGACGCCTGGGAAATGCATCTTTGGCTGTTGTCGATGCAGCTCGATTGGAAATGTCGAATATCGCGTTTTCCAAGCTCTACGAGTGAATTTTCAATAAGCACTATTGCGACGCCTGGGAACTGAATCTTTAGCTGTTGTCGATGCAGATCGATTGGAAATGTCGAATATCGCGTTTTCCAAGCTCTATGAGTGAATTTTCAATAAGAAGGACTATTGCGACGCCTGGGAACTGAATCTTTAGCTGTTGTTGATGCACATCGATTGGAAATGTCGAATATCGCATTTTCCATGCTATACGAGTGTATTTTTGATAATAAAGACTATTGCGACGCCTGGGAACTGAATCTTTAGCTGTTGTCGATGCAGATCGATTGGAGATGTCGAATATCGAGGTATCCAAGCTCATCCAGTGAATTTTCAATAAGAAGGACTATTGCGATGCCTGGGAACTAAATCTTTAGCTTTTGTCGATGCAGATCGATTAGAAATGTCGAATATCGCGTTTTCCTTGCTGTACGAGTGAATTCTCAATAAGCACTATTCCGACGCCTGGGAACTGAATCTTTAGCTGTTGTCGATGCAGGTCGATTGGAAATGTCGAATATCGCATTTTTCATGCTATAGGAGTGTATTTTTGATAATAAAGACTATTGCGACGCCTGGGAACTGAATCTTTAGCTGTTGTTGATGCAGATCGCTTGGAAATGTCGAATATCGCCTTTTCCATGCTATAGGAGTGTATTTTTGATAATAAAGACTATTGCAACGCCTGGGAACTGAATCTTTAGCTCTTGTCGATGCAGATCGATTGGAAATGTCGAATATCGCGTTTTCCAAGCTCAACGAGTGAATTTTCAATAAGAAGGACTATTGCGACGCCTGGGAACTGCATTTTTGGCTGTTGTCGATGTAGATCGATTGGAAATGTCGAATATCGCGTTTTCCAAGCTCTACGAGTGAATTTTCAATAAGGACTATTGCGACGCCTGGGAACTGAATCTTTAGCTGTTGTTGATGCAGATCGATTGGATATGTCGAATATCGCATTTTCCATGCTATAGGAGTGTATTTTTGATAATAAAGACTATTGCGACGCCTGGGAACTGAATCTTTAGCTGTTGTTGATGCAGATCGATTGGAAATGTCGAATGTCGCGTTTCCCAAGCTCTACGAGTGAATTTTCAATAAGAAGGACTATTGCGACGCCTGGGAACTGCATCTTTGGCTGTTGTCTATGCAGATCGATTGGAAATGTCGAATATCGCGTTTTCCAAGCTCTACGAGTGAATTCTCAATAAGAACTATTGCGACGCCTGGGAACTGAATCTTTAGCTGTTGTCGATGCAGATCGATTGGAAATGTCGAATATCGCGTTTTCCAAGCTCTACGAGTGAATTTTTAATAAGGACTATTCCGACGCCTGGGAATTGAATCTTTAGCTGTTGTCGATGCAGCTCGATTGGAAATGTCGAATATCGCGTTTTCCAAGCTCTTCGAGTGAATTTTCAATAAGGACTATTGCGACGCCTGGGAACTGAATCTTTAGCTGTTGTCGATGCAGGTCGATTGGAGATGTCGAATATCGAGGTATCCAAGCTCAACGAGTGAATTTTCAATAAGAAGGACTATTGCGACGCCTGGGAACTGAATCTTTAGCTGTTGTCGATGGAGGTCGATTGGAGATGTCGAATATCGAGGTATCCAAGCTCAACGAGTGAATTTTCAATAAGAAGGACTATTGCGACGCCTGGGAACTGAATCTTGAGCTGTTGTTGACGCAGATCGATTAGAAATGTCGAATATCGCGTTTTCCTTGCTGTACGAGTGAATTTTCAATAAGCACTATTCCGACGCCTGGGAACTGAATCTTTAGCTGTTGTTGACGCAGATCGATTGGAAATGTCGAATATCACGTTTTCCAAGCTCTACGAGTGAATTTTCAATGAGGACTATTGCGACGCCTGGGAACTGAATCTTTAGCTGTTGTTGACGCAGATCGATTGGAAACGTCGAATATCGCGTTTTCCAAGCTCTACGAGTGAATTTTCAATAAGGACTATTGCGACGCCTGGGAACTGAATCTTTAGCTGTTGTTGTTGCAGATCGATTGGAAATGTCGAATATCGCATTTTCCATGCTATAGGAGTGTATTTTTGATAATAATGACTATTGCGACGCCTGGGAACCGAATCTTTAGCTGTTGTCGATGGAGGTCGATTGGAGATGTCGAATATCGAGGTATCCAAGCTCAACGAGTGAATTTTCAATAAGAAGGACTATTGCGATGCCTGGGAACTAAATCTTTAGCTTATGTCGATGCAGATCGATTAGAAATGTCGAATATCGCGTTTTCCTTGCTGTACGAGTGAATTTTCAATAAGCACTATTCCGACGCCTGGGAACTGAATCTTTAGCTGTTGTTGACGCAGATAGATTGGAAACGTCGAATATCGCGTTTTCCAAGCTCTACGGGTGAATTTTCAATAAGCACTATTGCGACGCCTGGGAACTGAATCCTTAGCTGTTGTCGATGCAGCTCGATTGGAAATGTCGAATATCGCGTTTTCCAAGCGCTACGAGTGAATTTTCGATAAGGACTATTCCGACGTCTGGGAATTGAATCTTCAGCTGTTGTCGATGCAGCTCGATTGGAAATGTCGAATATCGCGTTTTCCAAGCTCTACGAGTGAATTTTCAATAAGAAGGACTATTGCGACGCCTGGGAACTGCATTTTTGGCTGTTGTCGATGTAGATCGATTGGAAATGTCGAATATCGCGTTTTCCAAGCGCTACGAGTGAATTTTCAATAAGGACTATTGCGACGCCTGGGAACTGAATCTTTAGCTGTTGTCGATGCAGGTCGATTGGAGATGTCGAATATCCAGGTATCCAAGCTCAACGAGTGAATTTTCAATAAGAAGGACTATTGCGACGCCTGGGAACTGAATCTTTAGCTGTTGTCGATGGAGGTCGATTGGAGATGTCGAATATCGAGGTATCCAAGCTCAACGAGTGAATTTTCAATAAGAAGGACTATTGCGATGCCTGGGAACTGCATCTTTGGCTGTTGTCTATGCAGATCGATTGGAAATGTCGAATATCGCGTTTTCCAAGCTCCACGAGTGAATTCTCAATAAGAACTATTGCGACGCCTGGGAACTGAATCTTAAGCTGTTGTCGATGCAGATCGATTGGAAATGTCGAATATCGCGTTTTCCAAGCTCTACGAGTGAATTTTCAATAAGGACTATTCCGACGCCTGGGAATTGAATCTTTAGCTGTTGTCGATGCAGCTCGATTGGAAATGTCGAATATCGCGTTTTCCAAGCTCTACGAGTGAATTTTCAATAAGGACTATTGCGACGCCTGGGAACTGAATCTTTAGCTGTTGTCGATGCAGGTCGATTGGAAATGTCGAATATCGCGTTTTCCTTGCTGTACGAGTGAATTTTCAATAAGAAGGACTATTGCGACGCCTGGGAACTGCATCTTTGGCTGTTGTCTATGCAGATCGATTGGAAATGTCGAATATCGCGTTTTCCAAGCTCTACGAGTGAATTCTCAATAAGAACTATTGCGACGCCTGGGAACTGAATCTTAAGCTGTTGTCGATGCAGATCGATTGGAAATTTCGAATATCGCGTTTTCCAAGCTCTACGAGTGAATTTTCAATAAGGACTATTCCGACGCCTGGGAATTGAATCTTTAGCTGTTGTCGATGCAGCTCGATTGGAAATGTCGAATATCGCGTTTTCCAAGCTCTACGAGTGAATTTTCAATAAGGACTATTGCGACGCCTGGGAACTGAATCTTTAGCTGTTGTCGATGCAGGTCGATTGGAGATGTCGAATATCGAGGTATCCAAGCTCAACGATTGAATTTTCAATAAGAAGGACTATTGCGACGCCTGGGAACTGAATCTTTAGCTGTTGTCGATGGAGGTCGATTGGAGATGTCGAATATCGAGGTATCCAAGCTCAACGAGTGAATTTTCAATAAGCACTATTGCGACGCCTGGGAACTGAATCTTTAGCTGTTGTCGATGCAGATCGATTGGAAATGTCGAATATCGCATTTTCCATGCTATACGAGTGTATTTTTGATAATAAAGACTATTGCGACGCCTGGGAACTGAATCTTTAGCTGTTGTCGATGCAGATCGATTGGAGATGTCGAATATCGAGGTATCCAAGCTCAACGAGTGAATTTTCAATAAGAAGGACTATTGCGATGCCTGGGAACTAAATCTTTAGCTTTTGTCGATGCAGATCGATTAGAAATGTCGAATATCGCGTTTTCCTTGCTGTACGAGTGAATTTTCAATAAGCACTATTGCGACGCCTGGGAACTGAATCATTAGCTGTTGTTGATGCAGATCGTTTGGATATGTCGAATATCGCATTTTCCATGCTATAGGAGTGTATTTTTGATAAGAAAGACTATTGCGACGCCTGGGAACTGAATCTTTAGCTGTTGTCGATGCAGATCGATTGGAGATGTCGAATATCGAGGTATCCAAGCTCAACGAGTGAATTTTCAATAAGAAGGACTATTGCGATGCCTGGGAACTAAATCTTTAGCTTTTGTCGATGCAGATCGATTGGAAATGTCGAATATCGCGTTTTCCTTGCTGTACGAGTGAATTTTCAATAAGAAGGACTATTGCGACGCCTGGGAACTGCATCTTTGGCTGTTGTCTATGCAGATCGATTGGAAATGTCGAATATCGCGTTTTCCAAGCTCTACGAGTGAATTCTCAATAAGAACTATTGCGACGCCTGGGAACTGAATCTTTAGCTGTTGTCGATGCAGATCGATTGGAAATGTCGAATATCGCGTTTTCCAAGCTCTACGAGTGAATTTTCAATAAGGACTATTCCGACGCCTGGGAATTGAATCTTTAGCTGTTGTCGATGCAGCTCGATTGGAAATGTCGAATATCGCGTTTTCCAAGCTCTACGAGTGAATTTTCAATAAGGACTATTGCGACGCCTGGGAACTGAATCTTTAGCTGTTGTCGATGCAGGTCGATTGGAGATGTCGAATATCCAGGTATCCAAGCTCAACGAGTGAATTTTCAATAAGAAGGACTATTGCGACGCCTGGGAACTGAATCTTTAGCTGTTGTCGATGGAGGTCGATTGGAGATGTCGAATATCGAGGTATCCAAGCTCAACGAGTGAATTTTCAATAAGAAGGACTATTGCGATGCCTGGGAACTGAATCTTTAGCTTTTGTCGATGCAGATCGATTAGAAATGACGAATATCGCGTTTTCCAAGCTCTACGAGTGAATTTTCAATAAGGACTATTGCGACGCCTGGGAACTGAATATTTAGCTGTTGTTGATGCAGATTGATTGGAAATGTCGAATATCGCGTTTTCCAAGCTCTACGAGTGAATTTTCAATAAGAAGGACTATTGCGTCGCCTGGGAACTGCATCTTTGGCTGTTGTCGATGCAGATCGATTGGAAATGTCGAATATCACGTTTTCCAAGCTCTACGAGTGAATTTTCAATGAGAACTATTGCGACGCCTGGGAACTGAATCTTTAGCTGTTGTTGACGCGGATCGATTGGAAACGTCGAATATCGCGTTTTCCAAGCTCTACGAGTGAATTTTCAATAAGGACTATTGCGACGCCTGGGAACTGAATCTTTAGCTGTTGTCGATGCAGATCGATTGGAGATGTCGAATATCGAGGTATCCAAGCTCAACGAGTGAATTTTCAATAAGAAGGACTATTGCGATGCCTGGGAACTAAATCTTTAGCTTTTGTCGATGCAGATCGATTGGAAATGTCGAATATCGCGTTTTCCTTGCTGTACGAGTGAATTTTCAATAAGAAGGACTATTGCGACGCCTGGGAACTGCATCTTTGGCTGTTGTCTATGCAGATCGATTGGAAATGTCGAATATCGCGTTTTCCAAGCTCTACGAGTGAATTCTCAATAAGAACTATTGCGACGCCTGGGAACTGAATCTTTAGCTGTTGTCGATGCAGATCGATTGGAAATGTCGAATATCGCGTTTTCCAAGCTCTACGAGTGAATTTTCAATAAGGACTATTCCGACGCCTGGGAATTGAATCTTTAGCTGTTGTCGATGCAGCTCGATTGGAAATGTCGAATATCGCGTTTTCCAAGCTCTACGAGTGAATTTTCAATAAGGACTATTACGACGCCTGGGAACTGAATCTTTAGCTGTTGTCGATGCAGGTCGATTGGAGATGTCGAATATCCAGGTATCCAAGCTCAACGAGTGAATTTTCAATAAGAAGGACTATTGCGACGCCTGGGAACTGAATCTTTAGCTTTTGTCGATGCAGATCGATTAGAAATGTCGAATATCGCGTTTTCCTTGCTGTACGAGTGAATTTTCAATAAGCACTATTGCGACGCCTGGGGACTGAATCTTTAGCTGTTGTTGATGCAGATCGATTGGATATGTCGAATATCGCATTTTCCATGCTATAGGAGTGTATTTTTGATAATAAAGACAATTGCGATGCCTGGGAACTAAATCTTTAGCTTTTGTCGATGCAGATCGATTGGAAATGTCGAATATCGCGTTTTCCTTGCTGTACGAGTGAATTTTCAATAAGAAGGACTATTGCGACGCCTGGGAACTGCATCATTGGCTGTTGTCTATGCAGATCGATTGGAAATGTCGAATATCGCGTTTTCCAAGCTCTACGAGTGAATTCTCAATAAGAACTATTGCGACGCCTGGGAACTGAATCTTTAGCTGTTGTCGATGCAGATCGATTGGAGATGTCGAATATCGAGGTATCCAAGCTCAACGAGTGAATTTTCAATAAGAAGGACTATTGCGACGCCTGGGAACTGAATCTTTAGCTGTTGTCGATGGAGGTCGATTGGAGATGTCGAATATCGAGGTATCCAAGCTCAACGAGTGAATTTTCAATAAGAAGGACTATTGCGATGCCTGGGAACTGAATCTTTAGCTTTTGTCGATGCAGATCGATTAGAAATGACGAATATCGCGTTTTCCAAGCTCTACGAGTGAATTTTCAATAAGGACTATTGCGACGCCTGGGAACTGAATCTTTAGCTGTTGTTGATGCAGATTGATTGGAAATGTCGAATATCGCGTTTTCCAAGCTCTACGAGTGAATTTTCAATAAGAAGGACTATTGCGTCGCCTGGGAACTGCATCTTTGGCTGTTGTCGATGCAGATCGATTGGAAATGTCGAATATCACGTTTTCCAAGCTCTACGAGTGAATTTTCAATGAGAACTATTGCGACGCCTGGGAACTGAATCTTTAGCTGTTGTTGACGCAGATCGATTGGAAACGTCGAATATCGCGTTTTCCAAGCTCTACGAGTGAATTTTCAATAAGGACTATTGCGACGCCTGGGAACTGAATCTTTAGCTGTTGTTGATGCAGATCGATTGGAAATGTCGAATATCGCATTTTCCATGCTATAGGAGTGTATTTTTGATAATAATGACTATTGCGACGCCTGGGAACTGACTCTTTAGCTGTTGTCGATGGAGGTCGATTGGAGATGTCGAATATCGAGGTATCCAAGTTCAACGAGTGAATTTTCAATAAGAAGGACTATTGCGATGCCTGGGAACTAAATCTTTAGCTTTTGTCGATGCAGATCGATTAGAAATGTCGAATATCGCGTTTTCCTTGCTGTACGAGTGAATTTTCAATAAGCACTATTCCGACGCCTGGGAACTGAATCTTTAGCTGTTGTTGACGCAGATCGATTGGAAACGTCGAATATCGCGTTTTCCAAGCTCTACGGGTGAATTTTCAATAAGCACTATTGCGACGCCTGGGAACTGAATCCTTAGCTGTTGTCGATGCAGCTCGATTGGAAATGTCGAATATCGCGTTTTCCAAGCTCTACGAGTGAATTTTCAATAAGGACTATTCCGACGCCTGGGAATTGAATCTTTAGCTGTTGTCGATGCAGCTCGATTGGAAATGTCGAATATCGCGTTTTCCAAGCTCTACGAGTGAATTTTCAATAAGGACTATTGCGACGCCTGGGAACTGAATCTTTAGCTGTTGTCGATGCAGATCGATTGGAAATGTCGAATATCGCGTTTTCCAAGCGCTACGAGTGAATTTTCAATATGGACTATTCCGACGTCTGGGAATTGAATCTTTAGCTGTTGTCGATGCAGCTCGATTGGAAATGTCGAATATCGCGTTTTCCAAGCTCTATGAGTGAATTTTCAATAAGCACTATTGCGACGCCTGGGAACTGAATCTTTAGCTGTTGTCGATGCAGATCGATTGGAAATGTCGAATAGCGCGTTTTCCAAGCTCTATGAGTGAATTTTCAATAAGAAGGACTATTGCGACGCCTGGGAAATGCATCTTTGGCTGTTGTCGATGCAGCTCGATTGGAAATGTCGAATATCGCGTTTTCCAAGCTCTACGAGTGAATTTTCAATAAGCACTATTGCGACGCCTGGGAACTGAATCTTTAGCTGTTGTCGATGCAGATCGATTGGAAATGTCGAATATCGCGTTTTCCAAGCTCTACGAGTGAATTTTCAATAAGGACTATTCCGACGCCTGGGAATTGAATCTTTAGCTGTTGTCGATGCAGCTCGATTGGAAATGTCGAATATCGCGTTTTCCAAGCTCTACGAGTGAATTTTCAATAAGGACTATTACGACGCCTGGGAACTGAATCTTTAGCTGTTGTCGATGCAGGTCGATTGGAGATGTCGAATATCCAGGTATCCAAGCTCAACGAGTGAATTTTCAATAAGAAGGACTATTGCGACGCCTGGGAACTGAATCTTTAGCTTTTGTCGATGCAGATCGATTAGAAATGTCGAATATCGCGTTTTCCTTGCTGTACGAGTGAATTTTCAATAAGCACTATTGCGACGCCTGGGGACTGAATCTTTAGCTGTTGTTGATGCAGATCGATTGGATATGTCGAATATCGCATTTTCCATGCTATAGGAGTGTATTTTTGATAATAAAGACAATTGCGATGCCTGGGAACTAAATCTTTAGCTTTTGTCGATGCAGATCGATTGGAAATGTCGAATATCGCGTTTTCCTTGCTGTACGAGTGAATTTTCAATAAGAAGGACTATTGCGACGCCTGGGAACTGCATCATTGGCTGTTGTCTATGCAGATCGATTGGAAATGTCGAATATCGCGTTTTCCAAGCTCTACGAGTGAATTCTCAATAAGAACTATTGCGACGCCTGGGAACTGAATCTTTAGCTGTTGTCGATGCAGATCGATTGGAGATGTCGAATATCGAGGTATCCAAGCTCAACGAGTGAATTTTCAATAAGAAGGACTATTGCGACGCCTGGGAACTGAATCTTTAGCTGTTGTCGATGGAGGTCGATTGGAGATGTCGAATATCGAGGTATCCAAGCTCAACGAGTGAATTTTCAATAAGAAGGACTATTGCGATGCCTGGGAACTGAATCTTTAGCTTTTGTCGATGCAGATCGATTAGAAATGACGAATATCGCGTTTTCCAAGCTCTACGAGTGAATTTTCAATAAGGACTATTGCGACGCCTGGGAACTGAATCTTTAGCTGTTGTTGATGCAGATTGATTGGAAATGTCGAATATCGCGTTTTCCAAGCTCTACGAGTGAATTTTCAATAAGAAGGACTATTGCGTCGCCTGGGAACTGCATCTTTGGCTGTTGTCGATGCAGATCGATTGGAAATGTCGAATATCACGTTTTCCAAGCTCTACGAGTGAATTTTCAATGAGAACTATTGCGACGCCTGGGAACTGAATCTTTAGCTGTTGTTGACGCAGATCGATTGGAAACGTCGAATATCGCGTTTTCCAAGCTCTACGAGTGAATTTTCAATAAGGACTATTGCGACGCCTGGGAACTGAATCTTTAGCTGTTGTTGATGCAGATCGATTGGAAATGTCGAATATCGCATTTTCCATGCTATAGGAGTGTATTTTTGATAATAATGACTATTGCGACGCCTGGGAACTGACTCTTTAGCTGTTGTCGATGGAGGTCGATTGGAGATGTCGAATATCGAGGTATCCAAGTTCAACGAGTGAATTTTCAATAAGAAGGACTATTGCGATGCCTGGGAACTAAATCTTTAGCTTTTGTCGATGCAGATCGATTAGAAATGTCGAATATCGCGTTTTCCTTGCTGTACGAGTGAATTTTCAATAAGCACTATTCCGACGCCTGGGAACTGAATCTTTAGCTGTTGTTGACGCAGATCGATTGGAAACGTCGAATATCGCGTTTTCCAAGCTCTACGGGTGAATTTTCAATAAGCACTATTGCGACGCCTGGGAACTGAATCCTTAGCTGTTGTCGATGCAGCTCGATTGGAAATGTCGAATATCGCGTTTTCCAAGCTCTACGAGTGAATTTTCAATAAGGACTATTCCGACGCCTGGGAATTGAATCTTTAGCTGTTGTCGATGCAGCTCGATTGGAAATGTCGAATATCGCGTTTTCCAAGCTCTACGAGTGAATTTTCAATAAGGACTATTGCGACGCCTGGGAACTGAATCTTTAGCTGTTGTCGATGCAGATCGATTGGAAATGTCGAATATCGCGTTTTCCAAGCGCTACGAGTGAATTTTCAATATGGACTATTCCGACGTCTGGGAATTGAATCTTTAGCTGTTGTCGATGCAGCTCGATTGGAAATGTCGAATATCGCGTTTTCCAAGCTCTATGAGTGAATTTTCAATAAGCACTATTGCGACGCCTGGGAACTGAATCTTTAGCTGTTGTCGATGCAGATCGATTGGAAATGTCGAATAGCGCGTTTTCCAAGCTCTATGAGTGAATTTTCAATAAGAAGGACTATTGCGACGCCTGGGAAATGCATCTTTGGCTGTTGTCGATGCAGCTCGATTGGAAATGTCGAATATCGCGTTTTCCAAGCTCTACGAGTGAATTTTCAATAAGCACTATTGCGACGCCTGGGAACTGAATCTTTAGCTGTTGTCGATGCAGATCGATTGGAAATGTCGAATATCGCGTTTTCCAAGCTCTATGAGTGAATTTTCAATAAGAAGGACTATTGCGACGCCTGGGAACTGAATCTTTAGCTGTTGTTGATGCACATCGATTGGAAATGTCGAATATCGCATTTTCCATGCTATACGAGTGTATTTTTGATAATAAAGACTATTGCGACGCCTGGGAACTGAATCTTTAGCTGTTGTCGATGCAGATCGATTGGAGATGTCGAATATCGAGGTATCCAAGCTCATCCAGTGAATTTTCAATAAGAAGGACTATTGCGATGCCTGGGAACTAAATCTTTAGCTTTTGTCGATGCAGATCGATTAGAAATGTCGAATATCGCGTTTTCCTTGCTGTACGAGTGAATTCTCAATAAGCACTATTCCGACGCCTGGGAACTGAATCTTTAGCTGTTGTCGATGCAGGTCGATTGGAAATGTCGAATATCGCATTTTTCATGCTATAGGAGTGTATTTTTGATAATAAAGACTATTGCGACGCCTGGGAACTGAATCTTTAGCTGTTGTTGATGCAGATCGCTTGGAAATGTCGAATATCGCCTTTTCCATGCTATAGGAGTGTATTTTTGATAATAAAGACTATTGCAACGCCTGGGAACTGAGTCTTTAGCTCTTGTCGATGCAGATCGATTGGAAATGTCGAATATCGCGTTTTCCAAGCTCTACGAGTGAATTTTCAATAAGAAGGACTATTGCGACGCCTGGGAACTGCATTTTTGGCTGTTGTCGATGTAGATCGATTGGAAATGTCGAATATCGCGTTTTCCAAGCTCTACGAGTGAATTTTCAATAAGGACTATTGCGACGCCTGGGAACTGAATCTTTAGCTGTTGTTGATGCAGATCGATTGGATATGTCGAATATCGCATTTTCCATGCTATAGGAGTGTATTTTTGATAATAAAGACTATTGCAACGCCTGGGAACTGAGTCTTTAGCTCTTGTCGATGCAGATCGATTGGAAACGTCGAATATCGCGTTTTCCAAGCTCTACGGGTGAATTTTCAATAAGCACTATTGCGACGCCTGGGAACTGAATCCTTAGCTGTTGTCGATGCAGCTCGATTGGAAATGTCGAATATCGCGTTTTCCAAGCTCTACGAGTGAATTTTCAAAAAGGACTATTCCGACGCCTGGGAATTGAATCTTTAGCTGTTGTCGATGCAGCTCGATTGGAAATGTCGAATATCGCGTTTTCCAAGCTCTACGAGTGAATTTTCAATAAGGACTATTGCGACGCCTGGGAACTGAATCTTTAGCTGTTGTCGATGCAGATCGATTGGAAATGTCGAATATCGCGTTTTCCAAGCTCTACGAGTGAATTTTCAATAAGGACTATTGCGACGCCTGGGAACTGAATCTTTAGCTGTTGTTGATGCAGATCGATTGGATATGTCGAATATCGCATTTTCCATGCTATAGGAGTGTATTTTTGATAATAAAGACTATTGCGACGCCTGGGAACTGAATCTTTAGCTGTTGTTGATGCAGATCGATTGGAAATGTCGAATGTCGCGTTTCCCAAGCTCTACGAGTGAATTTTCAATAAGATGGACTATTGCGTCGCCTGGGAACTGCATCTTTGGCTGTTGTCGATGCAGATCGATTGGAAATGTCGAATATCACGTTTTCCAAGCTCTACGAGTGAATTTTCAATGAGAACTATGGCGACGCCTGGGAACTGAATCTTTAGCTGTTGTTGACGCAGATCGATTGGAAACGTCGAATATCGCGTTTTCCAAGCTCTACGAGTGAATTTTCAATAAGGACTATTGCGACGCCTGGGAACTGAATCTTTAGCTGTTGTTGATGCAGATCGATTGGAAATGTCGAATATCGCATTTTCCATGCAATAGGAGTGTATTTTTGATAATAATGACTATTGCGACGCCTGGGAACTGACTCTTTAGCTGTTGTCGATGGAGGTCGATTGGAGATGTCGAATATCGAGGTATCCAAGCTCAACGAGTGAATTTTCAATAAGAAGGACTATTGCGATGCCTGGGAACTAAATCTTTAGCTTTTGTCGATGCAGATCGATTAGAAATGTCGAATATCGCGTTTTCCTTGCTGTACGAGTGAATTTTCAATAAGCACTATTCCGACGCCTGGGAACTGAATCTTTAGCTGTTGTTGACGCAGATCGATTGGAAACGTCGAATATCGCGTTTTCCAAGCTCTACGGGTGAATTTTCAATAAGCACTATTGCGACGCCTGGGAACTGAATCCTTAGCTGTTGTCGATGCAGCTCGATTGGAAATGTCGAATTTCGCGTTTTCCAAGCTCTACGAGTGAATTTTCAATAAGGACTATTCCGACGCCTGGGAATTGAATCTTTAGCTGTTGTCGATGCAGCTCGATTGGAAATGTCGAATATCGCGTTTTCCAAGCTCTACGAGTGAATTTTCAATAAGGACTATTGCGACGCCTGGGAACTGAATCTTTAGCTGTTGTCGATGCAGATCGATTGGAAATGTCGAATATCGCGTTTTCCAAGCGCTACGAGTGAATTTTCAATATGGACTATTCCGACGTCTGGGAATTGAATCTTTAGCTGTTGTCGATGCAGCTCGATTGGAAATGTCGAATATCGCGTTTTCCAAGCTCTATGAGTGAATTTTCAATAAGCACTATTGCGACGCCTGGGAACTGAATCTTTAGCTGTTGTCGATGCAGATCGATTGGAAATGTCGAATAGCGCGTTTTCCAAGCTCTATGAGTGAATTTTCAATAAGAAGGACTATTGCGACGCCTGGGAAATGCATCTTTGGCTGTTGTCGATGCAGCTCGATTGGAAATGTCGAATATCGCGTTTTCCAAGCTCTACGAGTGAATTTTCAATAAGCACTATTGCGACGCCTGAGAACTGAATCTTTAGCTGTTGTCGATGCAGATCGATTGGAAATGTCGAATATCGCGTTTTCCAAGCTCTATGAGTGAATTTTCAATAAGAAGGACTATTGCGACGCCTGGGAACTGAATCTTTAGCTGTTGTTGATGCACATCGATTGGAAATGTCGAATATCGCATTTTCCATGCTATACGAGTGTATTTTTGATAATAAAGACTATTGCGACGCCTGGGAACTGAATCTTTAGCTGTTGTCGATGCAGATCGATTGGAGATGTCGAATATCGAGGTATCCAAGCTCATCCAGTGAATTTTCAATAAGAAGGACTATTGCGATGCCTGGGAACTAAATCTTTAGCTTTTGTCGATGCAGATCGATTAGAAATGTCGAATATCGCGTTTTCCTTGCTGTACGAGTGAATTCTCAATAAGCACTATTCCGACGCCTGGGAACTGAATCTTTAGCTGTTGTCGATGCAGGTCGATTGGAAATGTCGAATATCGCATTTTTCATGCTATAGGAGTGTATTTTTGAAAATAAAGACTATTGCGACGCCTGGGAACTGAATCTTTAGCTGTTGTTGATGCAGATCGCTTGGAAATGTCGAATATCGCCTTTTCCATGCTATAGGAGTGTATTTTTGATAATAAAGACTATTGCAACGCCTGGGAACTGAATCTTTAGCTCTTGTCGATGCAGATCGATTGGAAATGTCGAATAGCGCGTTTTCCAAGCTCTATGAGTGAATTTTCAATAAGAAGGACTATTGCGACGCCTGGGAAATGCATCTTTGGCTGTTGTCGATGCAGCTCGATTGGAAATGTCGAATATCGCGTTTTCCAAGCTCTACGAGTGAATTTTCAATAAGCACTATTGCGACGCCTGAGAACTGAATCTTTAGCTGTTGTCGATGCAGATCGATTGGAAATGTCGAATATCGCGTTTTCCAAGCTCTATGAGTGAATTTTCAATAAGAAGGACTATTGCGACGCCTGGGAACTGAATCTTTAGCTGTTGTTGATGCACATCGATTGGAAATGTCGAATATCGCATTTTCCATGCTATACGAGTGTATTTTTGATAATAAAGACTATTGCGACGCCTGGGAACTGAATCTTTAGCTGTTGTCGATGCAGATCGATTGGAGATGTCGAATATCGAGGTATCCAAGCTCATCCAGTGAATTTTCAATAAGAAGGACTATTGCGACGCCTGGGAACTGCATCTTTGGCTGTTGTCTATGCAGATCGATTGGAAATGTCGAATATCGCGTTTTCCAAGCTCTACGAGTGAATTCTCAATAAGAACTATTGCGACGCCTGGGAACTGAATCTTTAGCTGTTGTCGATGCAGATCGATTGGAAATGTCGAATATCGCGTTTTCCAAGCTCTACGAGTGAATTTTCAATAAGGACTATTCCGACGCCTGGGAATTGAATCTTTAGCTGTTGTCGGTGCAGCTCGATTGGAAATGTCGAATATCGCGTTTTCCAAGCTCTACGAGTGAATTTTCAATAAGGACTATTGCGACGCCTGGGAACTGAATCTTTAGCTGTTGTCGATGCAGGTCGATTGGAGATGTCGAATATCGAGGTATCCAAGCTCAACGAGTGAATTTTCAATAAGAAGGACTATTGCGACGCCTGGGAACTGAATCTTTAGCTGTTGTCGATGGAGGTCGATTGGAGATGTCGATTATCGAGGTATCCAAGCTCAACGAGTGAATTTTCAATAAGAAGGACTATTGCGACGCCTGGGAACTGAATCTTGAGCTGTTGTTGACGCAGATCGATTAGAAATGTCGAATATCGCGTTTTCCTTGCTGTACGAGTGAATTTTCAATAAGCACTATTCCGACGCCTGGGAACTGAATCTTTAGCTGTTGTTGACGCAGATCGATTGGAAATGTCGAATATCACGTTTTCCAAGCTCTACGAGTGAATTTTCAATTAGGACTATTGCGACGCCTGGGAACTGAATCTTTAGCTGTTGTTGACGCAGATCGATTGGAAACGTCGAATATCGCGTTTTCCAAGCGCTACGAGTGAATTTTCGATAAGGACTATTCCGACGTCTGGGAATTGAATCTTTAGCTGTTGTCGATGCAGCTCGATTGGAAATGTCGAATATCGCGTTTTCCAAGCGCTACGAGTGAATTTTCGATAAGGACTATTCCGACGTCTGGGAATTGAATCTTTAGCTGTTGTCGATGCAGCTCGATTGGAAATGTCGAATATCGCGTTTTCCAAGCTCTACGAGTGAATTTTCAATAAGAAGGACTATTGCGACGCCTGGGAACTGCATTTTTGGCTGTTGTCGATGTAGATCGATTGGAAATGTCGAATATCGCGTTTTCCAAGCGCTACGAGTGAATTTTCAATAAGGACTATTGCGACGCCTGGGAACTGAATCTTTAGCTGTTGTCGATGCAGGTCGATTGGAGATGTCGAATATCCAGGTATCCAAGCTCAACGAGTGAATTTTCAATAAGAAGGACTATTGCGACGCCTGGGAACTGAATCTTTAGCTGTTGTCGATGGAGGTCGATTGGAGATGTCGAATATCGAGGTATCCAAGCTCAACGAGTGAATTTTCAATAAGAAGGACTATTGCGATGCCTGGGAACTGCATCTTTGGCTGTTGTCTATGCAGATCGATTGGAAATGTCGAATATCGCGTTTTTCAAGCTCTACGAGTGAATTCTCAATAAGAACTATTGCGACGCCTGGGAACTGAATCTTAAGCTGTTGTCGATGCAGATCGATTGGAAATGTCGAATATCGCGTTTTCCAAGCTCTACGAGTGAATTTTCAATAAGGACTATTCCGACGCCTGGGAATTGAATCTTTAGCTGTTGTCGATGCAGCTCGATTGGAAATGTCGAATATCGCGTTTTCCAAGCTCTACGAGTGAATTTTCAATAAGGACTATTGCGACGCCTGGGAACTGAATCTTTAGCTGTTGTCGATGCAGCTCGATTGGAAATGTCGAATATCGCGTTTTCCAAGTTCTACGAGTGAATTTTCAATAAGGACTATTGCGACGCCTGGGAACTGAATCTTTAGCTGTTGTCGATGCAGGTCGATTGGAAATGTCGAATATCGCGTTTTCCAAGCTCTATGAGTGAATTTTCAATAAGCACTATTGCGACGCCTGGGAACTGAATCTTTAGCTGTTGTCGATGCAGATCGATTGGAAATGTCGAATATCGCGTTTTCCAAGCTCTATGAGTGAATTTTCAATAAGCACTATTGCGACGCCTGGGAACTGAATCTTTAGCTGTTGTCGATGCAGATCGATTGGAAATGTCGAATAGCGCGTTTTCCAAGCTCTATGAGTGAATTTTCAATAAGAAGGACTATTGCGACGCCTGGGAAATGCATCTTTGGCTGTTGTCGATGCAGCTCGATTGGAAATGTCGAATATCGCGTTTTCCAAGCTCTACGAGTGAATTTTCAATAAGCACTATTGCGACGCCTGGGAACTGAATCTTTAGCTGTTGTCGATGCAGATCGATTGGAAATGTCGAATATCGCGTTTTCCAAGCTCTATGAGTGAATTTTCAATAAGAAGGACTATTGCGACGCCTGGGAACTGAATCTTTAGCTGTTGTTGATGCACATCGATTGGAAATGTCGAATATCGCATTTTCCATGCTATACGAGTGTATTTTTGATAATAAAGACTATTGCGACGCCTGGGAACTGAATCTTTAGCTGTTGTCGATGCAGATCGATTGGAGATGTCGAATATCGAGGTATCCAAGCTCATCCAGTGAATTTTCAATAAGAAGGACTATTGCGATGCCTGGGAACTAAATCTTTAGCTTTTGTCGATGCAGATCGATTAGAAATGTCGAATATCGCGTTTTCCTTGCTGTACGAGTGAATTCTCAATAAGCACTATTCCGACGCCTGGGAACTGAATCTTTAGCTGTTGTCGATGCAGGTCGATTGGAAATGTCGAATATCGCATTTTTCATGCTATAGGAGTGTATTTTTGATAATAAAGACTATTGCGACGCCTGGGAACTGA
The DNA here is from genome assembly GCA_951802745.1 of Nomada flava. Classification (NCBI taxonomy): domain Eukaryota; kingdom Metazoa; phylum Arthropoda; class Insecta; order Hymenoptera; family Apidae; genus Nomada; species Nomada flava. Next base: position 974,614 of record OX637907.1, read on the forward strand.
ATCTTTAGCTGTTGTTGATGCAGATCGCTTGGAAATGTCGAATATCGCCTTTTCCATGCTATAGGAGTGTATTTTTGATAATAAAGACTATTGCAACGCCTGGGAACTGAATCTTTAGCTCTTGTCGATGCAGATCGATTGGAAATGTCGAATATCGCGTTTTCCAAGCTCAACGAGTGAATTTTCAATAAGAAGGACTATTGCGACGCCTGGGAACTGCATTTTTGGCTGTTGTCGATGTAGATCGATTGGAAATGTCGAATATCGCGTTTTCCAAGCTCTACGAGTGAATTTTCAATAAGGACTATTGCGACGCCTGGGAACTGAATCTTTAGCTGTTGTTGATGCAGATCGATTGGATATGTCGAATATCGCATTTTCCATGCTATAGGAGTGTATTTTTGATAATAAAGACTATTGCGACGCCTGGGAACTGAATCTTTAGCTGTTGTTGATGCAGATCGATTGGAAATGTCGAATGTCGCGTTTCCCAAGCTCTACGAGTGAATTTTCAATAAGAAGGACTATTGCGACGCCTGGGAACTGCATCTTTGGCTGTTGTCTATGCAGATCGATTGGAAATGTCGAATATCGCGTTTTCCAAGCTCTACGAGTGAATTCTCAATAAGAACTATTGCGACGCCTGGGAACTGAATCTTTAGCTGTTGTCGATGCAGATCGATTGGAAATGTCGAATATCGCGTTTTCCAAGCTCTACGAGTGAATTTTTAATAAGGACTATTCCGACGCCTGGGAATTGAATCTTTAGCTGTTGTCGATGCAGCTCGATTGGAAATGTCGAATATCGCGTTTTCCAAGCTCTTCGAGTGAATTTTCAATAAGGACTATTGCGACGCCTGGGAACTGAATCTTTAGCTGTTGTCGATGCAGGTCGATTGGAGATGTCGAATATCGAGGTATCCAAGCTCAACGAGTGAATTTTCAATAAGAAGGACTATTGCGACGCCTGGGAACTGAATCTTTAGCTGTTGTCGATGGAGGTCGATTGGAGATGTCGAATATCGAGGTATCCAAGCTCAACGAGTGAATTTTCAATAAGAAGGACTATTGCGACGCCTGGGAACTGAATCTTGAGCTGTTGTTGACGCAGATCGATTAGAAATGTCGAATATCGCGTTTTCCTTGCTGTACGAGTGAATTTTCAATAAGCACTATTCCGACGCCTGGGAACTGAATCTTTAGCTGTTGTTGACGCAGATCGATTGGAAATGTCGAATATCACGTTTTCCAAGCTCTACGAGTGAATTTTCAATGAGGACTATTGCGACGCCTGGGAACTGAATCTTTAGCTGTTGTTGACGCAGATCGATTGGAAACGTCGAATATCGCGTTTTCCAAGCTCTACGAGTGAATTTTCAATAAGGACTATTGCGACGCCTGGGAACTGAATCTTTAGCTGTTGTTGTTGCAGATCGATTGGAAATGTCGAATATCGCATTTTCCATGCTATAGGAGTGTATTTTTGATAATAATGACTATTGCGACGCCTGGGAACCGAATCTTTAGCTGTTGTCGATGGAGGTCGATTGGAGATGTCGAATATCGAGGTATCCAAGCTCAACGAGTGAATTTTCAATAAGAAGGACTATTGCGATGCCTGGGAACTAAATCTTTAGCTTATGTCGATGCAGATCGATTAGAAATGTCGAATATCGCGTTTTCCTTGCTGTACGAGTGAATTTTCAATAAGCACTATTCCGACGCCTGGGAACTGAATCTTTAGCTGTTGTTGACGCAGATAGATTGGAAACGTCGAATATCGCGTTTTCCAAGCTCTACGGGTGAATTTTCAATAAGCACTATTGCGACGCCTGGGAACTGAATCCTTAGCTGTTGTCGATGCAGCTCGATTGGAAATGTCGAATATCGCGTTTTCCAAGCGCTACGAGTGAATTTTCGATAAGGACTATTCCGACGTCTGGGAATTGAATCTTCAGCTGTTGTCGATGCAGCTCGATTGGAAATGTCGAATATCGCGTTTTCCAAGCTCTACGAGTGAATTTTCAATAAGAAGGACTATTGCGACGCCTGGGAACTGCATTTTTGGCTGTTGTCGATGTAGATCGATTGGAAATGTCGAATATCGCGTTTTCCAAGCGCTACGAGTGAATTTTCAATAAGGACTATTGCGACGCCTGGGAACTGAATCTTTAGCTGTTGTCGATGCAGGTCGATTGGAGATGTCGAATATCCAGGTATCCAAGCTCAACGAGTGAATTTTCAATAAGAAGGACTATTGCGACGCCTGGGAACTGAATCTTTAGCTGTTGTCGATGGAGGTCGATTGGAGATGTCGAATATCGAGGTATCCAAGCTCAACGAGTGAATTTTCAATAAGAAGGACTATTGCGATGCCTGGGAACTGCATCTTTGGCTGTTGTCTATGCAGATCGATTGGAAATGTCGAATATCGCGTTTTCCAAGCTCCACGAGTGAATTCTCAATAAGAACTATTGCGACGCCTGGGAACTGAATCTTAAGCTGTTGTCGATGCAGATCGATTGGAAATGTCGAATATCGCGTTTTCCAAGCTCTACGAGTGAATTTTCAATAAGGACTATTCCGACGCCTGGGAATTGAATCTTTAGCTGTTGTCGATGCAGCTCGATTGGAAATGTCGAATATCGCGTTTTCCAAGCTCTACGAGTGAATTTTCAATAAGGACTATTGCGACGCCTGGGAACTGAATCTTTAGCTGTTGTCGATGCAGGTCGATTGGAAATGTCGAATATCGCGTTTTCCTTGCTGTACGAGTGAATTTTCAATAAGAAGGACTATTGCGACGCCTGGGAACTGCATCTTTGGCTGTTGTCTATGCAGATCGATTGGAAATGTCGAATATCGCGTTTTCCAAGCTCTACGAGTGAATTCTCAATAAGAACTATTGCGACGCCTGGGAACTGAATCTTAAGCTGTTGTCGATGCAGATCGATTGGAAATTTCGAATATCGCGTTTTCCAAGCTCTACGAGTGAATTTTCAATAAGGACTATTCCGACGCCTGGGAATTGAATCTTTAGCTGTTGTCGATGCAGCTCGATTGGAAATGTCGAATATCGCGTTTTCCAAGCTCTACGAGTGAATTTTCAATAAGGACTATTGCGACGCCTGGGAACTGAATCTTTAGCTGTTGTCGATGCAGGTCGATTGGAGATGTCGAATATCGAGGTATCCAAGCTCAACGATTGAATTTTCAATAAGAAGGACTATTGCGACGCCTGGGAACTGAATCTTTAGCTGTTGTCGATGGAGGTCGATTGGAGATGTCGAATATCGAGGTATCCAAGCTCAACGAGTGAATTTTCAATAAGCACTATTGCGACGCCTGGGAACTGAATCTTTAGCTGTTGTCGATGCAGATCGATTGGAAATGTCGAATATCGCATTTTCCATGCTATACGAGTGTATTTTTGATAATAAAGACTATTGCGACGCCTGGGAACTGAATCTTTAGCTGTTGTCGATGCAGATCGATTGGAGATGTCGAATATCGAGGTATCCAAGCTCAACGAGTGAATTTTCAATAAGAAGGACTATTGCGATGCCTGGGAACTAAATCTTTAGCTTTTGTCGATGCAGATCGATTAGAAATGTCGAATATCGCGTTTTCCTTGCTGTACGAGTGAATTTTCAATAAGCACTATTGCGACGCCTGGGAACTGAATCATTAGCTGTTGTTGATGCAGATCGTTTGGATATGTCGAATATCGCATTTTCCATGCTATAGGAGTGTATTTTTGATAAGAAAGACTATTGCGACGCCTGGGAACTGAATCTTTAGCTGTTGTCGATGCAGATCGATTGGAGATGTCGAATATCGAGGTATCCAAGCTCAACGAGTGAATTTTCAATAAGAAGGACTATTGCGATGCCTGGGAACTAAATCTTTAGCTTTTGTCGATGCAGATCGATTGGAAATGTCGAATATCGCGTTTTCCTTGCTGTACGAGTGAATTTTCAATAAGAAGGACTATTGCGACGCCTGGGAACTGCATCTTTGGCTGTTGTCTATGCAGATCGATTGGAAATGTCGAATATCGCGTTTTCCAAGCTCTACGAGTGAATTCTCAATAAGAACTATTGCGACGCCTGGGAACTGAATCTTTAGCTGTTGTCGATGCAGATCGATTGGAAATGTCGAATATCGCGTTTTCCAAGCTCTACGAGTGAATTTTCAATAAGGACTATTCCGACGCTGGGAATTGAATCTTTAGCTGTTGTCGATGCAGCTCGATTGGAAATGTCGAATATCGCGTTTTCCAAGCTCTACGAGTGAATTTTCAATAAGGACTATTGCGACGCCTGGGAACTGAATCTTTAGCTGTTGTCGATGCAGGTCGATTGGAGATGTCGAATATCCAGGTATCCAAGCTCAACGAGTGAATTTTCAATAAGAAGGACTATTGCGACGCCTGGGAACTGAATCTTTAGCTGTTGTCGATGGAGGTCGATTGGAGATGTCGAATATCGAGGTATCCAAGCTCAACGAGTGAATTTTCAATAAGAAGGACTATTGCGATGCCTGGGAACTGAATCTTTAGCTTTTGTCGATGCAGATCGATTAGAAATGACGAATATCGCGTTTTCCAAGCTCTACGAGTGAATTTTCAATAAGGACTATTGCGACGCCTGGGAACTGAATATTTAGCTGTTGTTGATGCAGATTGATTGGAAATGTCGAATATCGCGTTTTCCAAGCTCTACGAGTGAATTTTCAATAAGAAGGACTATTGCGTCGCCTGGGAACTGCATCTTTGGCTGTTGTCGATGCAGATCGATTGGAAATGTCGAATATCACGTTTTCCAAGCTCTACGAGTGAATTTTCAATGAGAACTATTGCGACGCCTGGGAACTGAATCTTTAGCTGTTGTTGACGCGGATCGATTGGAAACGTCGAATATCGCGTTTTCCAAGCTCTACGAGTGAATTTTCAATAAGGACTATTGCGACGCCTGGGAACTGAATCTTTAGCTGTTGTCGATGCAGATCGATTGGAGATGTCGAATATCGAGGTATCCAAGCTCAACGAGTGAATTTTCAATAAGAAGGACTATTGCGATGCCTGGGAACTAAATCTTTAGCTTTTGTCGATGCAGATCGATTGGAAATGTCGAATATCGCGTTTTCCTTGCTGTACGAGTGAATTTTCAATAAGAAGGACTATTGCGACGCCTGGGAACTGCATCTTTGGCTGTTGTCTATGCAGATCGATTGGAAATGTCGAATATCGCGTTTTCCAAGCTCTACGAGTGAATTCTCAATAAGAACTATTGCGACGCCTGGGAACTGAATCTTTAGCTGTTGTCGATGCAGATCGATTGGAAATGTCGAATATCGCGTTTTCCAAGCTCTACGAGTGAATTTTCAATAAGGACTATTCCGACGCCTGGGAATTGAATCTTTAGCTGTTGTCGATGCAGCTCGATTGGAAATGTCGAATATCGCGTTTTCCAAGCTCTACGAGTGAATTTTCAATAAGGACTATTACGACGCCTGGGAACTGAATCTTTAGCTGTTGTCGATGCAGGTCGATTGGAGATGTCGAATATCCAGGTATCCAAGCTCAACGAGTGAATTTTCAATAAGAAGGACTATTGCGACGCCTGGGAACTGAATCTTTAGCTTTTGTCGATGCAGATCGATTAGAAATGTCGAATATCGCGTTTTCCTTGCTGTACGAGTGAATTTTCAATAAGCACTATTGCGACGCCTGGGGACTGAATCTTTAGCTGTTGTTGATGCAGATCGATTGGATATGTCGAATATCGCATTTTCCATGCTATAGGAGTGTATTTTTGATAATAAAGACAATTGCGATGCCTGGGAACTAAATCTTTAGCTTTTGTCGATGCAGATCGATTGGAAATGTCGAATATCGCGTTTTCCTTGCTGTACGAGTGAATTTTCAATAAGAAGGACTATTGCGACGCCTGGGAACTGCATCATTGGCTGTTGTCTATGCAGATCGATTGGAAATGTCGAATATCGCGTTTTCCAAGCTCTACGAGTGAATTCTCAATAAGAACTATTGCGACGCCTGGGAACTGAATCTTTAGCTGTTGTCGATGCAGATCGATTGGAGATGTCGAATATCGAGGTATCCAAGCTCAACGAGTGAATTTTCAATAAGAAGGACTATTGCGACGCCTGGGAACTGAATCTTTAGCTGTTGTCGATGGAGGTCGATTGGAGATGTCGAATATCGAGGTATCCAAGCTCAACGAGTGAATTTTCAATAAGAAGGACTATTGCGATGCCTGGGAACTGAATCTTTAGCTTTTGTCGATGCAGATCGATTAGAAATGACGAATATCGCGTTTTCCAAGCTCTACGAGTGAATTTTCAATAAGGACTATTGCGACGCCTGGGAACTGAATCTTTAGCTGTTGTTGATGCAGATTGATTGGAAATGTCGAATATCGCGTTTTCCAAGCTCTACGAGTGAATTTTCAATAAGAAGGACTATTGCGTCGCCTGGGAACTGCATCTTTGGCTGTTGTCGATGCAGATCGATTGGAAATGTCGAATATCACGTTTTCCAAGCTCTACGAGTGAATTTTCAATGAGAACTATTGCGACGCCTGGGAACTGAATCTTTAGCTGTTGTTGACGCAGATCGATTGGAAACGTCGAATATCGCGTTTTCCAAGCTCTACGAGTGAATTTTCAATAAGGACTATTGCGACGCCTGGGAACTGAATCTTTAGCTGTTGTTGATGCAGATCGATTGGAAATGTCGAATATCGCATTTTCCATGCTATAGGAGTGTATTTTTGATAATAATGACTATTGCGACGCCTGGGAACTGACTCTTTAGCTGTTGTCGATGGAGGTCGATTGGAGATGTCGAATATCGAGGTATCCAAGTTCAACGAGTGAATTTTCAATAAGAAGGACTATTGCGATGCCTGGGAACTAAATCTTTAGCTTTTGTCGATGCAGATCGATTAGAAATGTCGAATATCGCGTTTTCCTTGCTGTACGAGTGAATTTTCAATAAGCACTATTCCGACGCCTGGGAACTGAATCTTTAGCTGTTGTTGACGCAGATCGATTGGAAACGTCGAATATCGCGTTTTCCAAGCTCTACGGGTGAATTTTCAATAAGCACTATTGCGACGCCTGGGAACTGAATCCTTAGCTGTTGTCGATGCAGCTCGATTGGAAATGTCGAATATCGCGTTTTCCAAGCTCTACGAGTGAATTTTCAATAAGGACTATTCCGACGCCTGGGAATTGAATCTTTAGCTGTTGTCGATGCAGCTCGATTGGAAATGTCGAATATCGCGTTTTCCAAGCTCTACGAGTGAATTTTCAATAAGGACTATTGCGACGCCTGGGAACTGAATCTTTAGCTGTTGTCGATGCAGATCGATTGGAAATGTCGAATATCGCGTTTTCCAAGCGCTACGAGTGAATTTTCAATATGGACTATTCCGACGTCTGGGAATTGAATCTTTAGCTGTTGTCGATGCAGCTCGATTGGAAATGTCGAATATCGCGTTTTCCAAGCTCTATGAGTGAATTTTCAATAAGCACTATTGCGACGCCTGGGAACTGAATCTTTAGCTGTTGTCGATGCAGATCGATTGGAAATGTCGAATAGCGCGTTTTCCAAGCTCTATGAGTGAATTTTCAATAAGAAGGACTATTGCGACGCCTGGGAAATGCATCTTTGGCTGTTGTCGATGCAGCTCGATTGGAAATGTCGAATATCGCGTTTTCCAAGCTCTACGAGTGAATTTTCAATAAGCACTATTGCGACGCCTGGGAACTGAATCTTTAGCTGTTGTCGATGCAGATCGATTGGAAATGTCGAATATCGCGTTTTCCAAGCTCTATGAGTGAATTTTCAATAAGAAGGACTATTGCGACGCCTGGGAACTGAATCTTTAGCTGTTGTTGATGCACATCGATTGGAAATGTCGAATATCGCATTTTCCATGCTATACGAGTGTATTTTTGATAATAAAGACTATTGCGACGCCTGGGAACTGAATCTTTAGCTGTTGTCGATGCAGATCGATTGGAGATGTCGAATATCGAGGTATCCAAGCTCATCCAGTGAATTTTCAATAAGAAGGACTATTGCGATGCCTGGGAACTAAATCTTTAGCTTTTGTCGATGCAGATCGATTAGAAATGTCGAATATCGCGTTTTCCTTGCTGTACGAGTGAATTCTCAATAAGCACTATTCCGACGCCTGGGAACTGAATCTTTAGCTGTTGTCGATGCAGGTCGATTGGAAATGTCGAATATCGCATTTTTCATGCTATAGGAGTGTATTTTTGATAATAAAGACTATTGCGACGCCTGGGAACTGAATCTTTAGCTGTTGTTGATGCAGATCGCTTGGAAATGTCGAATATCGCCTTTTCCATGCTATAGGAGTGTATTTTTGATAATAAAGACTATTGCAACGCCTGGGAACTGAGTCTTTAGCTCTTGTCGATGCAGATCGATTGGAAATGTCGAATATCGCGTTTTCCAAGCTCTACGAGTGAATTTTCAATAAGAAGGACTATTGCGACGCCTGGGAACTGCATTTTTGGCTGTTGTCGATGTAGATCGATTGGAAATGTCGAATATCGCGTTTTCCAAGCTCTACGAGTGAATTTTCAATAAGGACTATTGCGACGCCTGGGAACTGAATCTTTAGCTGTTGTTGATGCAGATCGATTGGATATGTCGAATATCGCATTTTCCATGCTATAGGAGTGTATTTTTGATAATAAAGACTATTGCGACGCCTGGGAACTGAATCTTTAGCTGTTGTTGATGCAGATCGATTGGAAATGTCGAATGTCGCGTTTCCCAAGCTCTACGAGTGAATTTTCAATAAGAAGGACTATTGCGACGCCTGGGAACTGCATTTTTGGCTGTTGTCGATGTAGATCGATTGGAAATGTCGAATATCGCGTTTTCCAAGCTCTACGAGTGAATTCTCAATAAGAACTATTGCGACGCCTGGGAACTGAATCTTTAGCTGTTGTCGATGCAGATCGATTGGAAATGTCGAATATCGCGTTTTCCAAGCTCTACGAGTGAATTTTCAATAAGGACTATTCCGACGCCTGGGAATTGAATCTTTAGCTGTTGTCGATGCAGCTCGATTGGAAATGTCGAATATCGCGTTTTCCAAGCTCTACGAGTGAATTTTCAATAAGGACTATTGCGACGCCTGGGAACTGAATCTTTAGCTGTTGTCGATGCAGGTCGATTGGAGATGTCGAATATCGAGGTATCCAAGCTCAACGAGTGAATTTTCAATAAGAAGGACTATTGCGACGCCTGGGAACTGAATCTTTAGCTGTTGTCGATGGAGGTCGATTGGAGATGTCGAATATCGAGGTATCCAAGCTCAACGAGTGAATTTTCAATAAGAAGGACTATTGCGACGCCTGGGAACTGAATCTTTAGCTTATGTCGATGCAGATCGATTAGAAATGTCGAATATCGCGTTTTCCTTGCTGTACGAGTGAATTTTCAATAAGCACTATTCCGACGCCTGGGAACTGAATCTTTAGCTGTTGTTGACGCAGATCGATTGGAAATGTCGAATATCACGTTTTCCAAGCTCTACGAGTGAATTTTCAATGAGGACTATTGCGACGCCTGGGAACTGAATCTTTAGCTGTTGTTGACGCAGATCGATTGGAAACGTCGAATATCGCGTTTTCCAAGCTCTACGAGTGAATTTTCAATAAGGACTATTGCGACGCCTGGGAACTGAATCTTTAGCTGTTGTTGTTGCAGATCGATTGGAAATGTCGAATATCGCATTTTCCATGCTATAGGAGTGTATTTTTGATAATAATGACTATTGCGACGCCTGGGAACCGAATCTTTAGCTGTTGTCGATGGAGGTCGATTGGAGATGTCGAATATCGAGGTATCCAAGCTCAACGAGTGAATTTTCAATAAGAAGGACTATTGCGATGCCTGGGAACTAAATCTTTAGCTTATGTCGATGCAGATCGATTAGAAATGTCGAATATCGCGTTTTCCTTGCTGTACGAGTGAATTTTCAATAAGCACTATTCCGACGCCTGGGAACTGAATCTTTAGCTGTTGTTGACGCAGATAGATTGGAAACGTCGAATATCGCGTTTTCCAAGCTCTACGGGTGAATTTTCAATAAGCACTATTGCGACGCCTGGGAACTGAATCCTTAGCTGTTGTCGATGCAGCTCGATTGGAAATGTCGAATATCGCGTTTTCCAAGCGCTACGAGTGAATTTTCGATAAGGACTATTCCGACGTCTGGGAATTGAATCTTTAGCTGTTGTCGATGCAGCTCGATTGGAAATGTCGAATATCGCGTTTTCCAAGCTCTACGAGTGAATTTTCAATAAGAAGGACTATTGCGACGCCTGGGAACTGCATTTTTGGCTGTTGTCGATGTAGATCGATTGGAAATGTCGAATATCGCGTTTTCCAAGCGCTACGAGTGAATTTTCAATAAGGACTATTCCGACGTCTGGGAATTGAATCTTTAGCTGTTGTCGATGCAGCTCGATTGGAAATGTCGAATATCGCGTTTTCCAAGCTCTACGAGTGAATTTTCAATAAGAACTATTGCGACGCCTGGGAACTGAATCTTTAGCTGTTGTTGATGCAGATCGATTGGATATGTCGAATATCGCATTTTCCATGCTATAGGAGTGTATTTTTGATAATAAAGACTATTGCGACGCCTGGTAACTGAATCTTTAGCTGTTGTTGATGCAGATCGATTGGAAATGTCGAATGTCGCGTTTCCCAAGCTCTACGAGTGAATTTTCAATAAGAAGGACTATTGCGACGCCTGGGAACTGAATCTTTAGCTGTTGTCGATGGAGGTCGATTGGAGATGTCGAATATCGAGGTATCCAAGCTCAACGAGTGAATTTTCAATAAGAAGGACTATTGCGACGCCTGGGAACTGAATCTTGAGCTGTTGTTGACGCAGATCGATTAGAAATGTCGAATATCGCGTTTTCCTTGCTGTACGAGTGAATTTTCAATAAGCACTATTCCGACGCCTGGGAACTGAATCTTTAGCTGTTGTTGACGCAGATCGATTGGAAATGTCGAATATCGCGTTTTCCTTGCTGTACGAGTGAATTTTCAATAAGCACTATTCCGACGCCTGGGAACTGAATCTTTAGCTGTTGTTGACGCAGATCGATTGGAAACGTCGAATATCGCGTTTTCCAAGCTCTACGGGTGAATTTTCAATAAGCACTATTGCGACGCCTGGGAACTGAATCCTTAGCTGTTGTCGATGCAGCTCGATTGGAAATGTCGAATATCGCGTTTTCCAAGCGCTACGAGTGAATTTTCGATAAGGACTATTCCGACGTCTGGGAATTGAATCTTTAGCTGTTGTCGATGCAGCTCGATTGGAAATGTCGAATATCGCGTTTTCCAAGCTCTACGAGTGAATTTTCAATAAGAAGGACTATTGCGACGCCTGGGAACTGCATTTTTGGCTGTTGTCGATGCACATCGATTGGAAATGTCGAATATCGCATTTTCCATGCTATACGAGTGTATTTTTGATAATAAAGACTATTGCGACGCCTGGGAACTGAATCTTTAGCTGTTGTCGATGCAGATCGATTGGAGATGTCGAATATCGAGGTATCCAAGCTCATCCAGTGAATTTTCAATAAGAAGGACTATTGCGATGCCTGGGAACTAAATCTTTAGCTTTTGTCGATGCAGATCGATTAGAAATGTCGAATATCGCGTTTTCCTTGCTGTACGAGTGAATTCTCAATAAGCACTATTCCGACGCCTGGGAACTGAATCTTTAGCTGTTGTCGATGCAGGTCGATTGGAAATGTCGAATATCGCATTTTTCATGCTATAGGAGTGTATTTTTGATAATAAAGACTATTGCGACGCCTGGGAACTGAATCTTTAGCTGTTGTTGATGCAGATCGCTTGGAAATGTCGAATATCGCCTTTTCCATGCTATAGGAGTGTATTTTTGATAATAAAGACTATTGCAACGCCTGGGAACTGAGTCTTTAGCTCTTGTCGATGCAGATCGATTGGAAATGTCGAATATCGCGTTTTCCAAGCTCTACGAGTGAATTTTCAATAAGAAGGACTATTGCGACGCCTGGGAACTGCATTTTTGGCTGTTGTCGATGTAGATCGATTGGAAATGTCGAATATCGCGTTTTCCAAGCTCTACGAGTGAATTTTCAATAAGGACTATTGCGACGCCTGGGAACTGAATCTTTAGCTGTTGTTGATGCAGATCGATTGGATATGTCGAATATCGCATTTTCCATGCTATAGGAGTGTATTTTTGATAATAAAGACTATTGCGACGCCTGGGAACTGAATCTTTAGCTGTTGTTGATGCAGATCGATTGGAAATGTCGAATGTCGCGTTTCCCAAGCTCTACGAGTGAATTTTCAATAAGAAGGACTATTGCGACGCCTGGGAACTGCATTTTTGGCTGTTGTCGATGTAGATCGATTGGAAATGTCGAATATCGCGTTTTCCAAGCTCTACGAGTGAATTCTCAATAAGAACTATTGCGACGCCAGGGAACTGAATCTTTAGCTGTTGTCGATGCAGATCGATTGGAAATGTCGAATATCGCGTTTTCCAAGCTCTACGAGTGAATTTTCAATAAGGACTATTCCGACGCCTGGGAATTGAATCTTTAGCTGTTGTCGATGCAGCTCGATTGGAAATGTCGAATATCGCGTTTTCCAAGCTCTACGAGTGAATTTTCAATAAGGACTATTGCGACGCCTGGGAACTGAATCTTTAGCTGTTGTCGATGCAGGTCGATTGGAGATGTCGAATATCGAGGTATCCAAGCTCAACGAGTGAATTTTCAATAAGAAGGACTATTGCGACGCCTGGGAACTGAATCTTTAGCTGTTGTCGATGGAGGTCGATTGGAGATGTCGAATATCGAGGTATCCAAGCTCAACGAGTGAATTTTCAATAAGAAGGACTATTGCGACGCCTGGGAACTGAATCTTGAGCTGTTGTTGACGCAGATCGATTAGAAATGTCGAATATCGCGTTTTCCTTGCTGTACGAGTGAATTTTCAATAAGCACTATTCCGACGCCTGGGAACTGAATCTTTAGCTGTTGTTGACGCAGATCGATTGGAAATGTCGAATATCACGTTTTCCAAGCTCTACGAGTGAATTTTCAATGAGGACTATTGCGACGCCTGGGAACTGAATCTTTAGCTGTTGTTGACGCAGATCGATTGGAAACGTCGAATATCGCGTTTTCCAAGCTCTACGAGTGAATTTTCAATAAGGACTATTGCGACGCCTGGGAACTGAATCTTTAGCTGTTGTTGTTGCAGATCGATTGGAAATGTCGAATATCGCATTTTCCATGCTATAGGAGTGTATTTTTGATAATAATGACTATTGCGACGCCTGGGAACCGAATCTTTAGCTGTTGTCGATGGAGGTCGATTGGAGATGTCGAATATCGAGGTATCCAAGCTCAACGAGTGAATTTTCAATAAGAAGGACTATTGCGATGCCTGGGAACTAAATCTTTAGCTTATGTCGATGCAGATCGATTAGAAATGTCGAATATCGCGTTTTCCTTGCTGTACGAGTGAATTTTCAATAAGCACTATTCCGACGCCTGGGAACTGAATCTTTAGCTGTTGTTGACGCAGATCGATTGGAAACGTCGAATATCGCGTTTTCCAAGCTCTACGGGTGAATTTTCAATAAGCACTATTGCGACGCCTGGGAACTGAATCCTTAGCTGTTGTCGATGCAGCTCGATTGGAAATGTCGAATATCGCGTTTTCCAAGCGCTACGAGTGAATTTTCGATAAGGACTATTCCGACGTCTGGGAATTGAATCTTTAGCTGTTGTCGATGCAGCTCGATTGGAAATGTCGAATATCGCGATTTCCAAGCTCTACGAGTGAATTTTCAATAAGAAGGACTATTGCGACGCCTGGGAACTGCATTTTTGGCTGTTGTCGATGCACATCGATTGGAAATGTCGAATATCGCATTTTCCATGCTATACGAGTGTATTTTTGATAATAAAGACTATTGCGACGCCTGGGAACTGAATCTTTAGCTGTTGTCGATGCAGATCGATTGGAGATGTCGAATATCGAGGTATCCAAGCTCATCCAGTGAATTTTCAATAAGAAGGACTATTGCGATGCCTGGGAACTAAATCTTTAGCTTTTGTCGATGCAGATCGATTAGAAATGTCGAATATCGCGTTTTCCTTGCTGTACGAGTGAATTCTCAATAAGCACTATTCCGACGCCTGGGAACTGAATCTTTAGCTGTTGTCGATGCAGGTCGATTGGAAATGTCGAATATCGCATTTTTCATGCTATAGGAGTGTATTTTTGATAATAAAGACTATTGCGACGCCTGGGAACTGAATCTTTAGCTGTTGTTGATGCAGATCGCTTGGAAATGTCGAATATCGCCTTTTCCATGCTATAGGAGTGTATTTTTGATAATAAAGACTATTGCAACGCCTGGGAACTGAGTCTTTAGCTCTTGTCGATGCAGATCGATTGGAAATGTCGAATATCGCGTTTTCCAAGCTCTACGAGTGAATTTTCAATAAGAAGGACTATTGCGACGCCTGGGAACTGCATTTTTGGCTGTTGTCGATGTAGATCGATTGGAAATGTCGAATATCGCGTTTTCCAAGCTCTACGAGTGAATTTTCAATAAGGACTATTGCGACGCCTGGGAACTGAATCTTTAGCTGTTGTTGATGCAGATCGATTGGATATGTCGAATATCGCATTTTCCATGCTATAGGAGTGTATTTTTGATAATAAAGACTATTGCGACGCCTGGGAACTGAATCTTTAGCTGTTGTTGATGCAGATCGATTGGAAATGTCGAATGTCGCGTTTCCCAAGCTCTACGAGTGAATTTTCAATAAGAAGGACTATTGCGACGCCTGGGAACTGCATTTTTGGCTGTTGTCGATGTAGATCGATTGGAAATGTCGAATATCGCGTTTTCCAAGCTCTACGAGTGAATTCTCAATAAGAACTATTGCGACGCCTGGGAACTGAATCTTTAGCTGTTGTCGATGCAGATCGATTGGAAATGTCGAATATCGCGTTTTCCAAGCTCTACGAGTGAATTTTCAATAAGGACTATTCCGACGCCTGGGAATTGAATCTTTAGCTGTTGTCGATGCAGCTCGATTGGAAATGTCGAATATCGCGTTTTCCAAGCTCTACGAGTGAATTTTCAATAAGGACTATTGCGACGCCTGGGAACTGAATCTTTAGCTGTTGTCGATGCAGGTCGATTGGAGATGTCGAATATCGAGGTATCCAAGCTCAACGAGTGAATTTTCAATAAGAAGGACTATTGCGACGCCTGGGAACTGAATCTTTAGCTGTTGTCGATGGAGGTCGATTGGAGATGTCGAATATCGAGGTATCCAAGCTCAACGAGTGAATTTTCAATAAGAAGGACTATTGCGACGCCTGGGAACTGCATCTTTGGCTGTTGTCGATGCAGATCGATTGGAAATGTCGAATATCGCGTTTTCCAAGCTCTACGAGTGTATTTTTGATAATAAGGACTATTGCGACGCCTGGGAATTGAATCTTTAGCTGTTGTCGATGCAGCTCGATTGGAAATGTCGAATATCGCGTTTTCCAAGCTCTACGAGTGAATTTTCAATAAGGACTATTGCGACGCCTGGGAACTGAATCTTTAGCTGTTGTCGATGCAGGTCGATTGGAGATGTCGAATATCGAGGTATCCAAGCTCAACGAGTGAATTTTCAATAAGAAGGACTATTGCGACGCCTGGGAACTGAATCTTTAGCTGTTGTCGATGGAGGTCGATTGGAGATGTCGAATATCGAGGTATCCAAGCTCAACGAGGGAATTTTCAATCAGAAGGACTATTGCGACGCCTGGGAACTGAATCTTTAGCTTATGTCGATGCAGATCGATTAGAAATGTCGAATATCGCGTTTTCCTTGCTGTACGAGTGAATTTTCAATAAGCACTATTCCGACGCCTGGGAACTGAATCTTTAGCTGTTGTTGACGCAGATCGATTGGAAATGTCGAATATCACGTTTTCCAAGCTCTACGAGTGAATTTTCAATGAGGACTATTGCGACGCCTGGGAACTGAATCTTTAGCTGTTGTTGACGCAGATCGATTGGAAACGTCGAATATCGCGTTTTCCAAGCTCTACGAGTGAATTTTCAATAAGGACTATTGCGACGCCTGGGAACTGAATCTTTAGCTGTTGTTGTTGCAGATCGATTGGAAATGTCGAATATCGCATTTTCCATGCTATAGGAGTGTATTTTTGATAATAATGACTATTGCGACGCCTGGGAACCGAATCTTTAGCTGTTGTCGTTGGAGGTCGATTGGAGATGTCGAATATCGAGGTATCCAAGCTCAACGAGTGAATTTTCAATAAGAAGGACTATTGCGATGCCTGGGAACTAAATCTTTAGCTTATGTCGATGCAGATCGATTAGAAATGTCGAATATCGCGTTTTCCTTGCTGTACGAGTGAATTTTCAATAAGCACTATTCCGACGCCTGGGAACTGAATCTTTAGCTGTTGTTGACGCAGATAGATTGGAAACGTCGAATATCGCGTTTTCCAAGCTCTACGGGTGAATTTTCAATAAGCACTATTGCGACGCCTGGGAACTGAATCCTTAGCTGTTGTCGATGCAGCTCGATTGGAAATGTCGAATATCGCGTTTTCCAAGCGCTACGAGTGAATTTTCGATAAGGACTATTCCGACGTCTGGGAATTGAATCTTTAGCTGTTGTCGATGCAGCTCGATTGGAAATGTCGAATATCGCGTTTTCCAAGCTCTACGAGTGAATTTTCAATAAGAAGGACTATTGCGACGCCTGGGAACTGCATTTTTGGCTGTTGTCGATGTAGATCGATTGGAAATGTCGAATATCGCGTTTTCCAAGCGCTACGAGTGAATTTTCAATAAGGACTATTCCGACGTCTGGGAATTGAATCTTTAGCTGTTGTCGATGCAGCTCGATTGGAAATGTCGAATATCGCGTTTTCCAAGCTCTACGAGTGAATTTTCAATAAGAACTATTGCGACGCCTGGGAACTGAATCTTTAGCTGTTGTTGATGCAGATCGATTGGATATGTCGAATATCGCATTTTCCATGCTATAGGAGTGTATTTTTGATAATAAAGACTATTGCGACGCCTGGTAACTGAATCTTTAGCTGTTGTTGATGCAGATCGATTGGAAATGTCGAATGTCGCGTTTCCCAAGCTCTACGAGTGAATTTTCAATAAGAAGGACTATTGCGACGCCTGGGAACTGAATCTTTAGCTGTTGTCGATGGAGGTCGATTGGAGATGTCGAATATCGAGGTATCCAAGCTCAACGAGTGAATTTTCAATAAGAAGGACTATTGCGACGCCTGGGAACTGAATCTTGAGCTGTTGTTGACGCAGATCGATTAGAAATGTCGAATATCGCGTTTTCCTTGCTGTACGAGTGAATTTTCAATAAGCACTATTCCGACGCCTGGGAACTGAATCTTTAGCTGTTGTTGACGCAGATCGATTGGAAATGTCGAATATCACGTTTTCCAAGCTCTACGAGTGAATTTTCAATGAGGACTATTGCGACGCCTGGGAACTGAATCTTTAGCTGTTGTTGACGCAGATCGATTGGAAACGTCGAATATCGCGTTTTCCAAGCTCTACGAGTGAATTTTCAATAAGGACTATTGCGACGCCTGGGAACTGAATCTTTAGCTGTTGTTGTTGCAGATCGATTGGAAATGTCGAATATCGCATTTTCCATGCTATAGGAGTGTATTTTTGATAATAATGACTATTGCGACGCCTGGGAACCGAATCTTTAGCTGTTGTCGATGGAGGTCGATTGGAGATGTCGAATATCGAGGTATCCAAGCTCAACGAGTGAATTTTCAATAAGAAGGACTATTGCGATGCCTGGGAACTAAATCTTTAGCTTATGTCGATGCAGATCGATTAGAAATGTCGAATATCGCGTTTTCCTTGCTGTACGAGTGAATTTTCAATAAGCACTATTCCGACGCCTGGGAACTGAATCTTTAGCTGTTGTTGACGCAGATCGATTGGAAACGTCGAATATCGCGTTTTCCAAGCTCTACGGGTGAATTTTCAATAAGCACTATTGCGACGCCTGGGAACTGAATCCTTAGCTGTTGTCGATGCAGCTCGATTGGAAATGTCGAATATCGCGTTTTCCAAGCGCTACGAGTGAATTTTCGATAAGGACTATTCCGACGTCTGGGAATTGAATCTTTAGCTGTTGTCGATGCAGCTCGATTGGAAATGTCGAATATCGCGTTTTCCAAGCTCTACGAGTGAATTTTCAATAAGAAGGACTATTGCGACGCCTGGGAACTGCATTTTTGGCTGTTGTCGATGTAGATCGATTGGAAATGTCGAATATCGCGTTTTCCAAGCGCTACGAGTGAATTTTCAATAAGGACTATTCCGACGTCTGGGAATTGAATCTTTAGCTGTTGTCGATGCAGCTCGATTGGAAATGTCGAATATCGCGTTTTCCAAGCTCTACGAGTGAATTTTCAATAAGAACTATTGCGACGCCTGGGAACTGAATCTTTAGCTGTTGTTGATGCAGATCGATTGGATATGTCGAATATCGCATTTTCCATGCTATAGGAGTGTATTTTTGATAATAAAGACTATTGCGACGCCTGGGAACTGCATCTTTGGCTGTTGTCTATGCAGATCGATTGGAAATGTCGAATATCGCGTTTTCCAAGCTCTACGAGTGAATTCTCAATAAGAACTATTGCGACGCCTGGGAACTGAATCTTTAGCTGTTGTCGATGCAGATCGATTGGAAATGTCGAATATCGCGTTTTCCAAGCTCTACGAGTGAATTTTCAATAAGGACTATTCCGACGCCTGGGAATTGAATCTTTAGCTGTTGTCGATGCAGCTCGATTGGAAATGTCGAATATCGCGTTTTCCAAGCTCTACGAGTGAATTTTCAATAAGGACTATTGCGACGCCTGGGAACTGAATCTTTAACTGTTGTCGATGCTGGTCGATTGGAGATGTCGAATATCGAGGTATCCAAGCTCAACGAGTGAATTTTCAATAAGAAGGACTATTGCGACGCCTGGGAACTGAATCTTTAGCTGTTGTCGATGGAGGTCGATTGGAGATGTCGAATATCGAGGTATCCAAGCTCAACGAGTGAATTTTCAATAAGAAGGACTATTGCGACGCCTGGGAACTGAATCTTTAGCTGTTGTTGATGCAGATCGATTGGAAATGTCGAATATCGCATTTTCCATGCTATAGGAGTTTTTTTTTGATAATAATGACTATTGCGACGTCTGGGAATTGAATCTTTAGCTGTTGTTGACGCAGATCTATTGGAAACGTCGAATATCGCGTTTTCCAAGCTCTACGAGTGAATTTTCAATAAGGACTATTGCGACGCCTGGGAACTGAATCTTTAGCTTTTGTCGATGCAGATCGATTAGAAATGTCGAATATCGCGTTTTCCTTGCTGTACGAGTGAATTTTCAATAAGCACTATTCCGACGCCTGGGAACTGAATCTTTAGCTGTTGTCGATGCAGGTCGATTGGAAATTTCGAATGTCGCATTTTTCATGCTATAGGAGTGTATTTTTGATTATAAAGACTATTGCGACGCCTGGGAACTGAATCTTTAGCTCTTGTCGATGCAGATCGATTGGAAATGTCGAATATCGCGTTTTCCAAGCTCTACGAGTGAATTTTCAATAAGAAGGACTATTGCGACGCCTGGGAACTGAATCTTTAGCTGTTGTCGATGCAGATCGATTGGAAATGTCGAATATCGCGTTTTCCAAGCTCTACGAGTGAATTTTCAATACGGACTATTCCGACGCCTGGGAATTGAATCTTTAGCTGTTGTCGATGCAGCTCGATTTTAAATGTCGAATATCGCGTTATCCAAGCTCTACGAGTGAATTTTCAGTAAGCACTATTGCGACGCCTGGGAACTGAATCTTTAGCTGTTGTCGATGCAGATCGATTGGAAATGTCGAATATCGCGTTTTCGAAGCTGTACGAGTGAGTTTTCAATAAGAAGGACTATTGCGACGCCTGGGAACTGCATCTTTGGCTGTTGTCGACGCAGATCGATTGGAAATGTCGAATATCGCATTTTCCATGCTATAGGAGTGTATTTTTGATAATAAGGACTATTGCGACGCCTGGCAACTCAATCTTTAGCTGTTGTTGATGCAGATCGATTGGAAATGTCGAATATCGCGTTTTCCAAGCTCTACGAGTGAATTTTCAATAAGAAGGACTATTGCGACGCCTGCGAACTGCATCTTTGGCTGTTGTCTATGCAGATCGATTGGAAATGTCGAATATCGCGTTTTCCAAGCACTACGATTGAATTTTCAATAAGGACTATTGCGACGCCTGGGAACTGAATCTTTAGCTGTTGTCGATGCAGATCGATTGGAAATGTCGAATATCGCGTTTTCCAAGCTCTACGAGTGAATTTTCAATAAGGAGTATTGCGACGCCTGGGTACTGAATCTTTAGCTGTTGTCGATGGAGGTCGATTGGAGATGTCGAATATCGAGGTATCCAAGCTCAACGAGTGAATTTTCAATAAGAAGGACTATTGCGATGCCTGGGAACTGAATCATTAGCTTTTGTCGATACAGATCGATTAGAAATGTCGAATATCGCGTTTTCCTTGCTGTACGAGTGAATTTTCAATAAGCACTATTCCGACGCCTAGGAACTGAATCTTTAGCTGTTGTCGATGCAGGTCGATTGGAAATATCGAATATCGCATTTTCCATGCTATAGGGGTGTATTTTTGATAATAAAGACTATTGCGACGCCTGGGAACTGAATCTTTAGCTGTTGTTGATGCAGATCGCTTGGAAATGTCGAATATCGCATTTTCCATGCTATAGGGGTGTATTTTTGATAATAAAGACTATTGCAACGCCTGGGAACTGAATCTTTAGCTCTTGTCGATGCAGATCGATTGGAAATGTCGAATATCGCGTTTTCCAAGCTCTACGAGTGAATTTTCAATAAGAAGGACTATTGCGACGCCTGGGAACTGCATCTTTGGCTGTTGTCGATGCAGATCGATTGGAAATGTCGAATATCGCGTTTTCCAAGCTCTACGAGTGAATTTTCAATAAGGACTATTGTGACGTGCCGACCTGCTTCTCTCAGATCGGCCCTTATTTTTTCTTTCTTCTCTTATATATATACGCTATGATGTGAACGCTAGACTGCCCTCGCGGCTATGCAACGTCCGGCATACACTGAGCAAGCATTCTAACTGCAAACATTCTAATTCCAAACATTCTAATTCCAAACATTCTAATCCCATACATTCTTCTTGCAATCATTCTGATTGCAAACATTCTAACTCCAAACATTCTAACTTCAAACCTCGTCCTTATTTGCCTAGTTTCTTTACCTCGCTCCTTTTTACTTCAGACAAACCACAACAAGTAAACCCTTTACTTAATTCCACGATATGTTCTAACAATATTAGTCCCCTTTCGCGTCCCGAGAGTATCCCTCACTACACGAGGAAGCATCCCCTTTCGCGTCCCGAGAGTGTCCCTCACTACACGAGGAAGCATTCCCTTTCGCGTCCCGAGAGTATCCCTCACTACACGAGGAAGCATCCCCTTTCGCGTCCCGAGAGTATCCCTCACTACACGAGGAAGCATCCCCTTTCGCGTCCCGAGAGTATCCCTCACTACACGAGGAAGCATCCCTTTTCGCGTCCCGAGAGTATCCCTCACTACACGAGGAAGCATCCCCTTTTGCGTCCCTAAAATTCACCAATACTTACAAGGAAGTTGCCCATAATCGCGCCCTCCCGAGCCCCTCACTACACGAGGATAATGTTCCCAAAACCATTTAACTTACAGTACCATGGATCTGAAACACAAGAATTATACAATTAATGTCTACTAATAATTAAAACCCAGTTTAAGAGTTAATAGATAACCACTGCCAGTTGAGAACCTCTGCCGTTTGAGAACCACTGCCGTTTGAGAACCACTGCCGTTTGAGAACCCCTGCCGTTTGAGAACCCCTGCCGTTTGAGAACCCCTGCCGTTTGAGAACCCCTACCGTTTGAGAACCCCTGCCGTTTGAGAACCACTGCCGTTTGAGAACCCCTGCCGTTTGAGAACCACTGCCGTTTGAGAACCCCTGCCGGTTGAGAACCACTGCCGTTTGAGAACCCCTGCCAATTGAGAACCCCTGCCGATTGAGAACACCTGCCAACGGAGAACCACTGAAGCGTACTATAAATAAGCCAGCACCACCAGAGGAGCAATTCAGTATTCAGTTCCATCAGTGCAGTTCAGTTCAACGTTTCATCAGTGCATCAGTTCAACGATCAGTTCAGTTCAGTGATTTGCTCCGCCTGCTGCTGGAAAACGCCTCCGATTCGATCGGTATTTAATTCATTTAATTCAATAAGAACATAGAATATTTTGCGATCTACTCCTATCTATTCAATAGGAACATAGAATATTTTCGTTGATCTAATTCATTTAATCCGATAAGGACATAGAATAATTCTCGATTTAATTCATTTAATTCAATAAGAACATAGAATATTTTGAGATCTATTCCTATCTATTTAATAGGAACATAGAATATTCTCAATTCAAACAAAACATTACGGAACACAGAATATTTGCTCGATTAAATTCAGATAATTCACTAAAGAACTTAGTAGTCGTTCAGTCGTCCAGCAGCTTCGCGACAGTGAACATCGATACTTCGTTCTACCTCTCGGTAGTCCCGTAAACAACTTTCGGATATTACTTAAGCTACGAATGTCAAACAAGTATTTTACAAATAAGTGAACAACGACCTGTCAATAGTGAATAAACCACTTGTGATCAACATACTGCTCTACAATCTGAATTGAAAACCTTCCTTCGTGTTACTCTACGATTTCTCCGATTGAATAAAGATTCCCTACGAAACGTGGGAAGAAGAATTAGAGGACGAAGAGTTTCAAGGTCCCTGGGACGGTGTCTTACCTATAGATTACCCAGTCACATACCAGCCGTTGCTGAACATATGTTGTTCTAAGATCGCTGCCGAGTCCATTTACGTGAACAATTGGGGTTCCCGTCTCTGCAGCGATTGCTATACTTATCTTGCCCCAGACCGGATACAAGAATACCAGCCGGGAGGCTGGCACGACATGTGCTCGTACGAAACATCGCTACGCATTTCCATCTGCACCAACTGCACCTCAAGAATATCAGTTGTTCAGCCTGCAGCCCAGTGCCCGGAGTGTATCGAGCAGTATTTCGACTTATCTACCGAGGAACTGTGGGACATTCAGGCCGAATTCATCAAGGAAGTCATCACGCGCTGGTGAACCCTTGCATTCAGTCGACAGGACGTAATTCGCCCCATGATATCGTGAGTTTTTAATAATCATTGCCAACATAGCGAGCTCTATCTCGCCTTATACCACATTATATCTCACCCAAATAACAACGCGTATATTGCATCCTAAGAGTGAGACGTTTGTTTCCGGGGCATGGTCTCCTTCCGTAAATTCCCTTTTCATTTCCTTCTTACCTTTCATTCCTCCTTGACGTGGCGAATCATTTACGTTGCCCCTAAGGATTTCCTTCCTCCTTCCTACCTTTCTTTCCTCCTTGGCGTGGCGAATCATTTACGTTGCCCCTAAGGATTTCCTTTCCTTCTTCCTACCTTTCTTTCCTCCTTGGCGTGGCGAATCATTTACGTTGCCCCTAAGGATTTCCTTCCTCCTTCTTACCTTTCATTCCTCCTTGGCGTGGCGAATCATTTACGTTGCCCCTAAGGATTTCCTTCCTCCTCCTTACCTTTCTTTCCTCCTTGGCGTGGCGAATCATTTACGTTGCCCCTAAGGATTTCCTTCCTCCTTCTTACCTTTCATTCCTCCTTGGCGTGGCGAATCATTTACGTTGCCCCTAAGGATTTCCTTTCCTTCTTCCTACCTTTCTTTCCTCCTTGGCGTGGCGAATCATTTACGTTGCCCCTAAGGATTTCCTTTCCTTCTTCCTACCTTTCTTTCCTCCTTGGCGTGGCGAATCATTTACGTTGCCCCTAAGGATTTCCTTCCTCCTTCTTACCTTTCATTCCTCCTTGGCGTGGCGAATCATTTACGTTGCCCCTAAGGATTTCCTTTCCTTCTTCCTACCTTTCTTTCCTCCTTGGCGTGGCGAATCATTTACGTTGCCCCTAAGGATTTCCTTTCCTTCTTCCTACCTTTCATTTCCTCCTTGGTGTGGCGAATCATTTACGTTGCCCCTAAGGATTCCATTTCCTTCTTCTTACCTTTCCATCCTCCTTGACCCCTATCCGACTTCCTACTGTCCGATTCCCTAAGGAGAACAAGTCACTGAATAAATCACTCTGGGACACTTTTCTTGATACAAAGAGGACTTGTTTCTTGTGCAATACAAAATAACCTGTATAAAATAGCGTAAATCCCCCTTCAGTTCTTAGCGCAGCAGCCCTGCGTCTTTGAACGGCGTGTCTCTCCCAGATCGCAATCTGGAACGTGACACTATTGCGACGCCTGGGAACTGAATCTTTAGCTGTTGTCGATGCAGATCGATTGGAAATGTCGAATATCGCGTTTTCCAAGCTCTACGAGTGAATTCTCAATAAGGACTATTGCGACGCCTGGGAACTGAATCTTTAGCTGTTGTCGATGCAGGTCGATTGGAGATGTCGAATATCGAGGTATCCAAGCTCAACGAGTGAATTTTCAATAAGAAGGATTATTGCGATGCCTGGGAACTGAATCTTTAGCTTTTGTCGATTCAGGTCGATTAGAAATGTCGAATATCGCGTTTTCCTTGCTGTACGAGTGAATTTTCAATAAGCACTATTGCGACGCCTGGGAACTGAATCTTTAGCTGTTGTTGATGCAGATCGATTGGAAATGTCGAATATCGCATTTTCCATGCTATAGGAGTGTATTTTTGATAATAAAGACTATTGCAACGCCTGGGAACTTAATATTTAGCTGTTGTCGATGCAGATCGATTGGAAATGTCGAATATCGCGTTTTCCAAGCTCTACGAGTGAATTTTCAATAAGAAGGACTATTGCGACGCCTGCGAACTGCATCCTTAGCTGTTGTCGATGCAGCTCGATTGGAAATGTCGAATATCGCGTTTTTCAAGCTCTACGAGTGAATTTTCAATAAGGACTATTGCGACGCCTGGGAACTGAATCTTTAGCTGTTGTCGATGCAGGTCGATTGGAGATGTCGAATATCGAGGTATCCAAGCTCAACGAGTGAATTTTCAATAAGAAGGACTATTGCGATGCCTGGGAACTGAATCTTAACTTTTGTCGATGGAGGTCGATTGGAGATGTCGAATATCGAGGTATCCAAGCTCAACGAGTGAATTTTCAATAAGAAGGACTATTGCGATGCCTGGGAATTGAATCTTTAGCTTTTGTCGATGCAGATCGATTAGAAATGTCGAATATCGCGTTTTCCTTGCTGTACGAGTGAATTTTCAATAAGCACTATTCCGACGCCTGGGAACTGAATCTTTAGCTGTTGTCGATGCAGGTCGATTGGAAATGTCGAATATCGCATTTTCCATGCTATAGGAGCGTATTTTTGATAATAAAGACTATTGCAACGCCTGGGAACTGAATCTTTAGCTCTTGTCGATGCAGATCGATTGGAAATGTCGAATATCGCGTTTTCCAAGCTTTACGAGTGAATTTTCAATAAGAAGGACTATTGCGACGCCTGGGAACTGCATCTTTGGCTGTTGTCGATGCAGATCGATTGGAAATGTCGAATATCGCGTTTTCCAAGCTCTACGAGTGAATTTTCAATAAGGACTATTGCGACGCCTGGGAACTGAATGTTTAGCTGTTGTTGATGCAGATCGTTTGGATATGTCGAATATCGCATTTTCCATGCTATAGGAGTGTATTTTTGATAATAAAGACTATTGCGACGCCTGGGAATTGAATCTTTAGCTTTGGTGATGCAGATCGATTGGAAATGTCGAATATCGCGTTTTCCAAGCTCTACGAGTGAATTTTCAATAAGAAGGACTATTGCGACGCCTGGGAACTGCATCTTTGGCTGTTGTCTATGCAGATCGATTGGAAATGTCGAATATCGCGTTTTCCAAGCTCTACGAGTGAATTCTCAATAAGGACTATTGCGACGCCTGGGAACTGAATCTTTAGCTGTTGTCGATGCAGCTCGATTGGAAATGTCGAATATCGCGTTTTTCAAGCTCTACGAGTGAATTTTCAATAAGGACTATTGCGACGCCTGCGAACTGCATCTTTAGCTGTTGTCGATGCAGCTCGATTGGAAATGTCGAATATCGCGTTTTTCAAGCTCTACGAGTGAATTTTCAATAAGGACTATTGCGACGCCTGGGAACTGAATCTTTAGCTGTTGTCGATGCAGGTCGATTGGAGATGTCGAATATCGAGGTATCCAAGCTCAACGAGTGAATTTTCAATAAGAAGGACTATTGCGATGCCTGGGAACTGAATCTTAACTTTTGTCGATGGAGGTCGATTGGAGATGTCGAATATCGAGGTATCCAAGCTCAACGAGTGAATTTTCAATAAGAAGGACTATTGCGATGCCTGGGAATTGAATCTTTAGCTTTTGTCGATGCAGATCGATTAGAAATGTCGAATATCGCGTTTTCCTTGCTGTACGAGTGAATTTTCAATAAGCACTATTCCGACGCCTGGGAACTGAATCTTTAGCTGTTGTCGATGCAGGTCGATTGGAAATGTCGAATATCGCATTTTCCATGCTATAGGAGCGTATTTTTGATAATAAAGACTATTGCAACGCCTGGGAACTGAATCTTTAGCTCTTGTCGATGCAGATCGATTGGAAATGTCGAATATCGCGTTTTCCAAGCTTTACGAGTGAATTTTCAATAAGAAGGACTATTGCGACGCCTGGGAACTGCATCTTTGGCTGTTGTCGATGCAGATCGATTGGAAATGTCGAATATCGCGTTTTCCAAGCTCTACGAGTGAATTTTCAATAAGGACTATTGCGACGCCTGGGAACTGAATGTTTAGCTGTTGTTGATGCAGATCGTTTGGATATGTCGAATATCGCATTTTCCATGCTATAGGAGTGTATTTTTGATAATAAAGACTATTGCGACGCCTGGGAATTGAATCTTTAGCTTTGGTGATGCAGATCGATTGGAAATGTCGAATATCGCGTTTTCCAAGCTCTACGAGTGAATTTTCAATAAGAAGGACTATTGCGACGCCTGGGAACTGCATCTTTGGCTGTTGTCTATGCAGATCGATTGGAAATGTCGAATATCGCGTTTTCCAAGCTCTACGAGTGAATTCTCAATAAGGACTATTGCGACGCCTGGGAACTGAATCTTTAGCTGTTGTCGATGCAGATCGATTGGAAATGTCTCGTAAAGCATGGAAAATGCGACATTCGACATTTCCAATCGATCTGCATCGACAACAGCCAAAGATGCAGTTCCCAGGCGTCGCAATAGTCCTTCTTATTGAAAATTCACTCGTAGAACTTGGGATACGCGACATTCGACATTTCCAATCGATCTGCATCGACAACAGCCAAAGATGCAGTTCCCAGGCGTCGCAATAGTCCTTCTTATTGAAAATTCACTCGTAGAACTTGGGATACGCGACATTCGACATTTCCAATCGATCTGCAACGACAACAGCCAAAGATGCAGTTCCCAGGCGTCGCAATAGTCCTTCTTATTGAAAATTCACTCGTTGAGCATGGAAACCTCGATATTCGACATCTCCAATCGACCTGCATCGACTACAGCTAATGATTCAGTTCCCAGGCGTCGCAATAGTCTTTATTATCAAAAATACACTCCTATAGCATGGAAAATGCGATATTCGACATTTCCAATCGATCTGCATCGACCACAGCTAAAGATTCAGTTCCCAGGCGTCGCAATAGTCTTTATTATAAAAAATACACTCCAATAGCATGGAAAATGCGATATTCGACATTTCCAATCGATCTGCATCAACAACAGCTAAAGATTCAATTCCCAGGCGTCGCAATAGTCCTTATTGAAAATTCAGTCGTAGAGCTTGGAAAACGCGATATTCGACGTTTCCAATCGATCTGCGTCAACAACAGCTAAAGATTCAGTTCCCAGGCGTCGAAATAGTGCTTATTGAAAATTCTCTCGTACAGCAAGGAAAACGCGATAATCGACATTTCTAATCGATCTGCATCGACAAAAGCTAAAGATTCAGTTCCCAGGCATCGCAATAGTCCTTCTTATTGAAAATTCACTTGTTGAGCTTGGATACCTCGATATTCGACATTTCCAATCGACCTGCATCGACAACAGCTAAAGATTCAGTTGCCAGGCATCGCAATAGTCCATATTGAAAATTCACTCGTAGAGCTTGGAAAACGCGATATTCGACATTTCCAATCGAGCTGCATCGACAACAGCTAAAGATTCAATTCCCAGGCGTCGGAATAGTCCTTATTGAAAATTCACTCGTAGAGCTTGAAAAACGCGATATTCGACATTTCCAATCGATCTGCATCAACAACAGCTAATGATTCAGTTCCCAGGCGTCGCAATAGTCTTTATTATCAAAAATACACTCCTATAGCATGGAAAATGCGATATTCGACATTTCCAATCGATCTGCATCAACAACAGCTAAAGATTCAGTTCCCAGGCGTCGCAATAGTCCTTATTGAAAATTCACTCGTAGAGCTTGGTAAACGCGATATTCGATATTTCCAATCGATCTGCATCGACAACAGCCAAAGATGCAGTTCCCAGGCGTCGCAATAGTCTTCTTATTGAAAATTCACTCGTAGAACTTGGAAAACGCGATATTCGACATTTCCAATCGATCTGCATCGACAAAAGCTAAAGATTCAGTTCCCTGGCATCGCAATAGTCCTTATTGAAAATTCACTCGTAGAGCTTGGAAAACGCGATATTCGACATTTCCAATCGAGCTGCATCGACAACAGCTAAAGATTCAGTTCCCAGGCGTCGCTATAGTCCTTATTGAAAATTCACTCGTAGAGCTTTGAAAACGCGATATTCGACATTTCCAATCGATCTGCATAGACAACAGCCAAAGATGCAGTTCCCAGGCGTCGAGTCTTTCTTATCAAAAATACACTCCTATAGCATGGAAAATGCGATATTCGACATTTCCAATCGATCTGCATCAACAACAGCTAAAGATTCAGTTCCCAGGCGTCGAAATAGTTCTTATTGAAAATTCACTCGTAAAGCTAGGAAAACGCAATATTCGACATTTCCAATCGATCTGCATCGACAACAGCCAAAGATGCAGTTCCCAGGCGTCGCAATAGTCTTTATTATCAAAAATACACTCGTATAGCATGGAAAATGCGACATTCGACATTTCCAATCGATCTGCATCGACAACAGCTTAAGATTCAATTCCCAGGCGTCGCAATAGTCCTTCTTATTGAAAATTCACTCGTTGAGCTTGGAAACCTCGATATTCGACATCTCCAATCGACCTGCATCGACAACAGCTAAAGATTCAATTCCCAGGCGTCGCAATAGTCCTTATTGAAAATTCACTCGTAGAGCTTGGAAAACGCGATATTCGACGTTTCCAATCGATCTGCGTCAACAACAGCTAAAGATTCAGTTCCCAGGCGTCGCAATAGTCCTTATTGAAAATTCACTCGTAGAGCTTGGAAAACGCGATATTCGACATTTCCAATCGATCTGCATCGACAACAGCCAAAGATGCAGTTCCCAGGCGTCGCAATAGTCCTTCTTATTGAAAATTCACTCGTAGAACTTGGGAAACGCGATATTCGACATTTCCAATCGACCTGCATCGACAACAGCTACAGATTCAGTTCCCAGGCGTCGCAATCGTCCTTATTATCAAAAATACACTCGTAAAGCATGGAAAATGCGACATTCGACATTTCCAATCGATCTGCATCGACAACAGCCAAAGATGCAGTTCCCAGGCGTCGCAATAGTCCTTCTTATTGAAAATTCACTCGTAGAACTTGGGATACGCGACATTCGACATTTCCAATCGATCTGCATCGACAACAGCCAAAGATGCAGTTCCCAGGCGTCGCAATAGTCCTTCTTATTGAAAATTCACTCGTTGAGCTTGGAAACCTCGATATTCGACATCTCCAATCGACCTGCATCGACTACAGCTAATGATTCAGTTCCCAGGCGTCGCAATAGTCTTTATTATCAAAAATACACTCCTATAGCATGGAAAATGCGATATTCGACATTTCCAATCGATCTGCATCAACAACAGCTAAAGATTCAATTCCCAGGCGTCGCAATAGTCCTTATTGAAAATTCACTCGTAGAGCTTGGAAAACGAGATATTCGACGTTTCCAATCGATCTGCGTCAACAACAGCTAAAGATTCAGTTCCCAGGCGTCGCAATAGTCCTTATTGAAAATTCACTCGTATAGCATGGAAAATGCGACATTCGACATTTCCAATCGATCTGCATCGACAACAGCTAAAGATTCAATTCCCAGGCGTCGCAATAGTCCTTCTTATTGAAAATTCACTCGTTGAGCTTGGATACCTCGATATTCGACATCTCCAATCGACCTGCATCGACCACAGCTAAAGATTCAGTTCCCAGGCGTCGCAATAGTCTTTATTATAAAAAATACACTCCAATAGCATGGAAAATGCGATATTCGACATTTCCAATCGATCTGCATCAACAACAGCTAAAGATTCAATTCCCAGGCGTCGCAATAGTCCTTATTGAAAATTCAGTCGTAGAGCTTGGAAAACGCGATATTCGACGTTTCCAATCGATCTGCGTCAACAACAGCTAAAGATTCAGTTGCCAGGCATCGCAATAGTCCTTATTGAAAATTCACTCGTAGAGCTTGGAAAACGCGATATTCGACATTTCCAATCGAGCTGCATCGACAACAGCTAAAGATTCAATTCCCAGGCGTCGGAATAGTCCTTATTGAAAATTCACTCGTAGAGCTTGAAAAACGCGATATTCGACATTTCCAATCGATCTGCATCAACAACAGCTAATGATTCAGTTCCCAGGCGTCGCAATAGTCTTTATTATCAAAAGTACACTCCTATAGCATGGAAAATGCGATATTCGACATTTCCAATCTATCTGCATCAACAACAGCTAAAGATTCAGTTCCCAGGCGTCGCAATAGTCCTTATTGAAAATTCACTCGTAGAGCTTGGTAAACGCGATATTCGATATTTCCAATCGATCTGCATCGACAACAGCCAAAGATGCAGTTCCCAGGCGTCGCAATAGTCTTCTTATTGAAAATTCACTCGTAGAACTTGGAAAACGCGATATTCGACATTTCCAATCGATCTGCATCGACAACAGCTACAGATTCAGTTCCCTGGCGTAGCAATCGTCCTTATTATCAAAAATACACTCGTATAGCATGGAAAATGCGACATTCGACATTTCCAATCGATCTGCATCGACAACAGCTAAAGATTCAATTCCCAGGCGTCGCAATAGTCCTTATTGAAAATTCAGTCGTAGAGCTTGGAAAACGCGATATTCGACGTTTCCAATCGATCTGCGTCAACAACAGCTAAAGATTCAGTTCCCAGGCGTCGCAATAGTCCTTATTGAAAATTCACTCGTAGAGCTTGGAAAACGCGATATTCGACATTTCCAATCGATCTGCATCGTCAACAGCAACAGATTCAGTTCCCAGGCGTAGCAATCGTCCTTATTATCAAAAATACACTCGTATAGCATGGAAAATGCGACATTCGACATTTCCAATCGATCTGCATCAACAACAGCTAAAGATTCAATTCCCCGGCGTCGCAATAGTCCTTCTTATTGAAAATTCACTCGTTGAGCTTGGATACCTCGATATTCGACATCTCCAATCGACCTCCATCGACAACAGCTAAAGATTCAGTTCCCAGGCGTCGCAATACTCCTTATTGAAAATTCACTCGTAGAGCTTGGAAAACGCGATATTCGACATTTCCAATCGAGCTGCATCGACAACAGCTAAAGATTCAGTTCCCAGGCGTCGCAATAGTCTTTATTATCAAAAATACACTCCTATAGCATGGAAAATGCGATATTCGACATTTCCAATCGATCTGCATCAACAACAGCTAAAGATTCAGTTCCCAGGCGTCGCAATAGTCCTTATTGAAAATTCACTCGTAGAGCTTGGTAAACGCGATATTCGATATTTCCAATCGATCTGCATCGACAACAGCCAAAGATGCAGTTCCCAGGCGTCGCAATAGTCTTCTTATTGAAAATTCACTCGTAGAACTTGGAAAACGCGATATTCGACATTTCCAATCGATCTGCATCGACAAAAGCTAAAGATTCAGTTCCCTGGCATCGCAATAGTCCTTATTGAAAATTCACTCGTAGAGCTTGGAAAACGCGATATTCGACGTTTCCAATCGATCTGCGTCAACAACAGCTAAAGATTCAGTTGCCAGGCATCGCAATAGTCCTTATTGAAAATTCACTCGTAGAGCTTGGAAAACGCGATATTCGACATTTCCAATCGAGCTGCATCGACAACAGCTAAAGATTCAGTTCCCAGGCGTCGCAATAGTCTTTATTATCAAAAATACACTCCTATAGCATGGAAAATGCGATATTCGACATTTCCAATCGATCTGCATCAACAACAGCTAAAGATTCAGTTCCCAGGCGTCGCTATAGTCCTTATTGAAAATTCACTCGTAGAGCTTTGAAAACGCGATATTCGACATTTCCAATCGATCTGCATAGACAACAGCCAAAGATGCAGTTCCCAGGCGTCGAGTCTTTCTTATCAAAAATACACTCCTATAGCATGGAAAATGCGATATTCGACATTTCCAATCGATCTGCATCAACAACAGCTAAAGATTCAGTTCCCAGGCGTCGAAATAGTTCTTATTGAAAATTCACTCGTAAAGCTAGGAAAACGCAATATTCGACATTTCCAATCGATCTGCATCGACAACAGCCAAAGATGCAGTTCCCAGGCGTCGCAATAGTCTTTATTATCAAAAATACACTCGTATAGCATGGAAAATGCGACATTCGACATTTCCAATCGATCTGCATCGACAACAGCTTAAGATTCAATTCCCAGGCGTCGCAATAGTCCTTCTTATTGAAAATTCACTCGTTGAGCTTGGAAACCTCGATATTCGACATCTCCAATCGACCTGCATCGACAACAGCTAAAGATTCAATTCCCAGGCGTCGCAATAGTCCTTATTGAAAATTCACTCGTAGAGCTTGGAAAACGCGATATTCGACATTTCCAATCGACCTGCATCGACAACAGCTACAGATTCAGTTCCCAGGCGTCGCAATAGTCCTTATTGAAAATTCACTCGTAGAGCTTGGAAAACGCGATATTCGACGTTTCCAATCGATCTGCGTCAACAACAGCTAAAGATTCAGTTCCCAGGCGTCGCAATAGTCCTTATTGAAAATTCACTCGTAGAGCTTGGAAAACGCGATATTCGACATTTCCAATGGATCTGCATCGACAACAGCCAAAGATGCAGTTCCCAGGCGTCGCAATAGTCCTTCTTATTGAAAATTCACTCGTAGAACTTGGGAAACGCGATATTCGACATTTCCAATCGACCTGCATCGACAACAGCTACAGATTCAGTTCCCAGGCGTCGCAATCGTCCTTATTATCAAAAATACACTCGTAAAGCATGGAAAATGCGACATTCGACATTTCCAATCGATCTGCATCGACAACAGCCAAAGATGCAGTTCCCAGGCGTCGCAATAGTCCTTCTTATTGAAAATTCACTCGTAGAACTTGGGATACGCGACATTCGACATTTCCAATCGATCTGCATCGACAACAGCCAAAGATGCAGTTCCCAGGCGTCGCAATAGTCCTTCTTATTGAAAATTCACTCGTTGAGCTTGGAAACCTCGATATTCGACATCTCCAATCGACCTGCATCGACTACAGCTAATGATTCAGTTCCCAGGCGTCGCAATAGTCTTTATTATCAAAAATACACTCCTATAGCATGGAAAATGCGATGTTCGACATTTCCAATCGATCTGCATCAACAACAGCTAAAGATTCAATTCCCAGGCGTCGCAATAGTCCTTATTGAAAATTCACTCGTAGAGCTTGGAAAACGAGATATTCGACGTTTCCAATCGATCTGCGTCAACAACAGCTAAAGATTCAGTTCCCAGGCGTCGCAATAGTCCTTATTGAAAATTCACTCGTATAGCATGGAAAATGCGACATTCGACATTTCCAATCGATCTGCATCGACAACAGCTAAAGATTCAATTCCCAGGCGTCGCAATAGTCCTTCTTATTGAAAATTCACTCGTTGAGCTTGGATACCTCGATATTCGACATCTCCAATCGACCTGCATCGACCACAGCTAAAGATTCAGTTCCCAGGCGTCGCAATAGTCTTTATTATAAAAAATACACTCCAATAGCATGGAAAATGCGATATTCGACATTTCCAATCGATCTGCATCAACAACAGCTAAAGATTCAATTCCCAGGCGTCGCAATAGTCCTTATTGAAAATTCAGTCGTAGAGCTTGGAAAACGCGATATTCGACGTTTCCAATCGATCTGCGTCAACAACAGCTAAAGATTCAGTTGCCAGGCGTCGCAATAGTCTTTATTATCAAAAATACACTCCTATAGCATGGAAAATGCGATATTCGACATTTCCAATCGATCTGCATCAACAACAGCTAAAGATTCAGTTCCCAGGCGTCGCAATAGTCCTTATTGAAAATTCACTCGTAGAGCTTGGAAAACGCGATATTCGACATTTCCAATCGATCTGCATCGTCAACAGCAACAGATTCAGTTCCCAGGCGTAGCAATCGTCCTTATTATCAAAAATACACTCGTATAGCATGGAAAATGCGACATTCGACATTTCCAATCGATCTGCATCAACAACAGCTAAAGATTCAGTTCCCAGGCGTCGCAATAGTCCTTATTGAAAATTCACTCGTAGAGCTTGGTAAACGCGATATTCGATATTTCCAATCGATCTGCATCGACAACAGCCAAAGATGCAGTTCCCAGGCGTCGCAATAGTCTTCTTATTGAAAATTCACTCGTAGAACTTGGAAAACGCGATATTCGACATTTCCAATCGATCTGCATCGACAACAGCTACAGATTCAGTTCCCTGGCGTAGCAATCGTCCTTATTATCAAAAATACACTCGTATAGCATGGAAAATGCGACATTCGACATTTCCAATCGATCTGCATCGACAACAGCTAAAGATTCAATTCCCAGGCGTCGCAATAGTCCTTCTTATTGAAAATTCACTTGTTGAGCTTGGATACCTCGATATCCGACATCTCCAATCGACCTCCATCGACAACAGTTAAAGATTCAGTTCCCAGGCGTCGCATTACTCCTTATTGAAAATTCACTCGTAGAGCTTGGAAAACGCGATATTCGACATTTCCAATCGAGCTGCATCGACAACAGCTAAAGATTCAGTTCCCAGGCGTCGCAGTAGTCCTTATTGAAAATTCACTCGTAGAGCTTGGAAAACGCGATATTCGACATTTCCAATCGATCTGCATCGACAACAGCCAAAGATGCAGTTCCCAGGCGTCGCAATAGTCCTTCTTATTGAAAATTCACTCGTTGAGCTTGGAAACCTCGATATTCGACATTTCCAATCGATCTGCATCGACAACAGCTACAGATTCAGTTCCCAGGCGTAGCAATCGTCCTTATTATCAAAAATACACTCGTATAGCATGTAAAATGCGACATTCGACATTTCCAATCGATCTGCATCGACAACAGCTAAAGATTCAATTCCCAGGCGTCGCAATAGTCCTTATTGAAAATTCACTCGTAGAGCTTGGTAAACGCGATATTCGATATTTCCAATCGATCTGCATCGACAACAGCCAAAGATGCAGTTCCCAGGCGTCGCAATAGTCTTCTTACTGAAAATTCACTCGTAGAACTTGGAAAACGCGACATTCGACATTTCCAATCGATCTGCATCGACAACAGCTACAGATTCAGTTCCCATGCGTAGCAATCGTCCTTATTATCAAAAATACACTCGTATAGCATGGAAAATGAGACATTCGACATTTCCAATCGATCTGCATCGACAACAGCTAAAGATTCAATTCCCAGGCGTCGCAATAGTCCTTCTTATTGAAAATTCACTCGTTGAGCTTGGATACCTCGATATTCGACATCTCCAATCGACCTGCACCGACCACAGCTAAAGATTCAGTTCCCAGGCGTCGCAATAGTCTTTATTATAAAAATTACACTCCTATAGCATGGAAAATGCGATATTCGACATTTCCAATCGATCTGCATCAACAACAGCTAAAGATTCAATTCCCAGGCGTCGCAATAGTCCTTATTGAAAATTCAGTCGTAGAGCTTGGAAAACGCGATATTCGACGTTTCCAATCGATCTGCGTCAACAACAGCTAAAGATTCAGTTCCCAGGCGTCGCAATAGTCCTTATTGAAAATTCACTCGTAGAGCTTGGAAAACGCGATATTCGACATTTCCAATCGATCTGCATCGTCAACAGCAACAGATTCAGTTCCCAGGCGTAGCAATCGTCCTTATTATCAAAAATACACTCGTATAGCATGGAAAATGCGACATTCGACATTTCCAATCGATCTGCATCAACAACAGCTAAAGATTCAATTCCCCGGCGTCGCAATAGTCCTTCTTATTGAAAATTCACTCGTTGAGCTTGGATACCTCGATATTCGACATCTCCAATCGACCTCCATCGACAACAGCTAAAGATTCAGTTCCCAGGCGTCGCAATACTCCTTATTGAAAATTCACTCGTAGAGCTTGGAAAACGCGATATTCGACATTTCCAATCGAGCTGCATCGACAACAGCTAAAGATTCAGTTCCCAGGCGTCGCAATAGTCTTTATTATCAAAAATACACTCCTATAGCATGGAAAATGCGATATTCGACATTTCCAATCGATCTGCATCAA
Source organism: Nomada flava (assembly GCA_951802745.1). Taxonomy (NCBI): domain Eukaryota; kingdom Metazoa; phylum Arthropoda; class Insecta; order Hymenoptera; family Apidae; genus Nomada; species Nomada flava. Next base: position 1,011,741 of record OX637907.1, read on the forward strand.
CAACAGCTAAAGATTCAGTTCCCAGGCGTCGCAATAGTCCTTATTGAAAATTCACTCGTAAAGCTTTGAAAACGCGATATTCGACATTTCCAATCGATCTGCATAGTGTGACGTGCCGTCATTTTTTGCCGCATGTCGGCTCACTTTTTTCTTCCTTTATTAACTATATCCACTGCCTGTGAACAAATGAACTCTCTTATAACTCCAACCCATCACTAGTCAAACGAGGTACTTACCTTATGTTGCGCTTCTCATCATCGATTACCTGTGAACAAACGAACTCTCTTATTACTCCAACCCATCACTAGTCAAACGAGGTACTTACCTTATGTTGCGCTTCTCATCATCGATTACCTGTGAACAAACGAACTCTCTTATTACTCCAACCCATCACTAGTCAAACGAGGTACTTACCTTATGTTGCGCTTCTCATCATCGACTGCCTGTGAACAAATAACTCTCTTATTACTCCAACCCATCACTAGTCAAACGAGATACTTACCTTACATTACATTTCTCATCATCGACTGCTTTCGAACAAACTCCTCTCATAAGATACTCACCTTATATTTCTCTTCTCATCACCGACTACCTGCAAACAAATAAAATCTCTCATTATTCCAACTCATCACTACACAAAACATCATTACCTTAAACGAAGAACAACGACACTCGAGAGAAGCCCTCACTCCACGAGGAAGAAACCCCTTTTGCGTCCCAAGAGAAGCCCTCACTCCACGAGGAAGAAACCCCTTTCGCGTCCCAAGAGAAGCCCTCACTCCACGAGGAAGAAACCCCTTTTGCGTCCCAAGAGAAGCCCTCACTCCACGAGGAAGAAAACCCCTTTCGAATCCTCTCGAGTATATCGCTACAATATGATCAAATCAAATAACACACCCGAACCTACAATACAAAAGACTCATAATTAACCAATACAATTTATTAAAATATTCTATTACAAAATGATATCATCAAACAACCTATCCGAATTCACCATATAGCGATATTGTAATTAACTAATATAATTTATTTTAACCAATCTCGGTACAATGGAGAACCCCTGCCGGTTGAGGATCACTGGCATTCCAGAGCAATCGACTCCAGCAGCAGTCAACATACCACGCATACCACGCATACCAGACATACCACGCATACCAGACATTCCTCGCATACCAGAGATTCCAGGGATGGGTATAAATAAGCCGGCACCACCTGAATAATCATTCAGTACAGTCGTTCAGTCGTTCAGTTCAGTCTTCGAGTGGCAGCAAGCGCCTACACATCAGTGAATCAATCTACAAGTGACAGTGAACGTTTATATACCGGTCTTGATTTTAGAATCATACAGTGAATTATTTCGATAAATACCTTAAGGAACTTAGAATAATTCCACGATTTATTTCGATAAATACCTTAAGGAACTTAGAATAATTCCACGATTTATTTCGATAAATACCTTAAGGAACATAGAATAATTCCACGATTTATTTCGATAAATACCTTAAGGAACATAGAATTATTTCACGATTATTTCAATAAATACCTCAACGAACTTCGAAGTATTCTTGACTTATTCTAATAAATACAATAAGCCAGTGAACCTCAAGAAACTTTCGCGCAGCACCACAGCATTATTTATCGAATGCAGCTCCCTTACGATATTTGGGAAGAAGCCGAAGAAGCCCAACGCATTTCCATTTGTGCACACTGCAACACCGAAATCTCCTCCATCCGCCCAGCATCTCAGTGCGCACAGTGCACAGAACAGTACTTCGAAATAACAGCGGAAGAGCTGTGGCAAGTACAATCGGGATAAGTACTCAAGGTGCTCACCCGTTGGTAGCAATTATAAGTGTCTACCCGAGGATCGCAAACCCGACATTGCAGCTCGGTGAGTCGTTTTATTATTTCGTTCTCTACGAGATTTCGTTCGCATTTCTCAATATTGTTTGGAATCCGAGGAATTGGTATTGCTGCAGATCAATCCTTCCGCAGTAATAGTACGGCACTCCTAACTTCCTTTTCCCTTCCTTTTCCTTTACTTACCTTTCCTCTCGGCGTGCGCGAATCTTGTATTCGACCCCGAGATTCTTCCTTTTCCTTTACTTACCTTTCCTCTCGGCGTGCGCGAATCTTGCATTCGACCCCGAGGTATTTCCTTTCCTTCCTCTACTTACCTTTCCGCTCGGCGTGCGCGAATCTTGCATTCGACCCCGAGGTATTCCTTTTCCTTTACTTACCTTTCCTCTCGACGTGCGCGAATCTTGCATTCGACCCCGAGATTCTTTCTTTCTCTACTTACCTTTCCTCTCGGCGTGCGCGAATCTTGCATTCGACCCCGAGGTATTTCCTTTCCTTTCTCTACTTACCTTTCCTCTCGGCGTGCGCGAATCTTGCATTCGACCCCGAGATTCTTCCTTTTCTCTACTTACCTTTCCTCTCGGCGTGCGCGAATCTTGCATTCGACCCCGAGATTCTTCCTTTTCTCTACTTACCTTTCCTCTCGGCGTGCGCGAATCTTGAATTCGACCCCGAGAACCTACGTTCACCTTCCCCATTCAATTTCCGTTCCTCATCCTGCGTGCGTACAGTATGTCTCTTCCGGAAGTAACCTGGAACGTGACATATTAAACTGGTGACAGCGGTGGGATATTCGAAAATTCAATCCCACAATTGCCTTTAAAACGATAAACGAAGATTGAAGCGGTGGGATATTCGAAAATCAACCCCACAATCGCTCTCTAAAAACGCCAATTGAAGCTTGAAACGCTTTAATATCAAATTTTTGATACGTGTTCTGAAATTTAATCACCTACGAATAGATAACCCGCCATATCACAGGCCCTCGCGCATATAAAATAAATATATATATATACATTTGTTCATCTCGCTCAACCATATACATAAAATACCATGTCGCTGTACGGCGACGCCGACGGATCCAACCCCCTCGCTATCCCCGTCGAGAATGCTAACAGAGCCATCGACGCGTCGACCGCCGCGTTGCATGATAAATTGAATCTCCTGCGCGAAAAACAAGCTCAAATCGAAGAGAATTACGAATTATTCATGAACAAGCAAATGCGACCTGTTAGTCCAGCCGACGATTTGATGCAGGAAGAACAAACACACCAAACCGCCTCCGGGTTGGAAAACCTCGCAAAACAAATAGCCTGTCTGCAGGACGCAGTGGATGCGCTAACAAGAAAACAGCGCATTAAAACACATTTTGAAACCCCTGCCTCCGGTTACCGCGAAGGAAACCCGCGTAACGACGCGTTTATCGAACCGACAATGTACGGAAAACTTCAGGTCACTCTGAAGGATGCCGTCGAGACGGTACCGCGCATCGATGGACATAACATGTCGATCCTGCAATTTGCGAGAGCGTGCAGACGAGCTCGAGAAATGATCCCTCCCGCGTCCGAACCTCAGTTAGCGCGCTTATTAAGGAACCGATTACAAAACCACGCGTACTTGGTCGTGGAGGACTACTACTTTGATACGGTTAACGCATTCATCGGCAGACTAAATACGGTGTTCGCCCCCGCTAAAACTTCCGATCACTACCGCGGCGAACTAGCTAACATCATAATTGGAAGAAATGAACACATATTGGATTATATTTCAAGAGTAAAAGACTTGAAATTCGCCATCACCGACGAAGACGCTGATTATTATCGAAACTCAAGGACGGCGTTATACGATGGCGATCAGCTAGCGTTAAGATCATTTTTAGACGGACTTCCCCTTTCAATGCGCACTCAGATGGACCCCACGACATTGACGTCCTTGGATGAAGCATCCGACAGAGCGGTCCGAGTAGCGAAATTGATCGAGCGCGATCGCCGCTGGTTTATGGGAGAAAGGACTCACCGCACTCTATGCCAACTATGCAATCGGGAAGGACACGACGCGCGATCGTGCAGGACCTACCCGACTAATAATCATCCGCCCCTTGCGCGGGTCCCGGAACGATATAACGAAAGAGGTTTCGACCGTCTACACCCAACGACGGATCATAATACGCCACGTCGACCTGAGACGCGAACCTGCAACTACTGCGGGAGAATAGGGCACTTGGCCGCGGAATGCCGTAAGAAAATGCGCGATCAAAACATGTCGGGAAACGACCAGCCCCCACGAGATTACAGGGAAGCGCCTCGTGGAATGGGCAGGACAAATGCACACCCGATAAATACATTCCGGCCTACGAACCAACTCCGCCCAGAATCGCCAAGGTGCACCTCTCCCCCTACAACAATGTTCCGTCCATCAACGTCCGCAGCCCGCAATTAAACTTTCCCACGGACTTGATGATCGACACGGGAGCAGAGGTAAACCTAATAAAACAATCGTGCATCACAACGCCCTGCGAGATCGACAGGGACAACGTAATCTATTTAATCGGAATCACCGAAAACATGGTGCCCACCCTAGGCACCCTTACAGCAAATTTATTCAACTACCCCGTACAATTTCACGTCGTTGAAGACACTATACCCCTACGCTATCAAGGGTTATTGGGTTCGGGATTCCTAACCGAAAGCGGAGTAACGGTGGATTTAAAAAACAGATGGCTAGCGTTTAATGGCATTTTCGTCCCTTTCAACAAAATCGAGGAAGTAACAGTACCCCCGAGAACCAGCGTGGTCGCACAAGCGACAGTTACTAACCCTGAAATCGAGGAAGGATATATTCCACGCATAGACATAGGAGAAGGGCTATACGCAGGACAAGCCCTAGTGCGAAACCAGGATGGCAAGGCAAACATACGAATCATTAACACCAATGAGCAACCGGCGAGTATCCAGATACCCCCAGTCCAGCTGGAAAAATTTGAAGAAGCTCCCACAACGTACCCCCATGTGAAGCATACCGAGGAAACCGTGACTTCGAAGCAAACCGAAGACACGATGAACCCCAATTCTCAAACGGGCAACCGGCCCACCCCCCTTAGCGAAACCCTCATAGAAGGAAGAACCCAGCGAAACGGACAAAGGTCCACACCCCTCGGATGCCTAATTGCGGATCAGAAGGTAGCACACCAAATTAACCCCACAGAAGGATTACAAGGGTCCACACCCGCCGAAGCCCCTTACAGGGACGAGCTCACCCAACAAACACGAGATGCAGAGATCCCCGACCTCATATCCCCGAAGGACCTCAATCGGGAAGAAGAAGATCACGTCCGACAACTCGTCAGTAAATACGAAGACGTATTCCACTTGCCCAGCGAACCCCTAGGCCATACGCACGCCATTAGCCACTCCATAGAAACCACAGACTCGATTCCCGTGTTTACTAAACAATACCGCTTCCCTCCTATTCACAAGGAAGAAATCCGTACACAAATGGAGGAACTGCTGAAGAAGGAAATTATCAAACCATCCGTCTCCCCGTACAGTTCGCCTCTCTGGATAGTTCCAAAAAAGCCAGGAGCCGACGGGAAACGAAAATGGAGAATGGTAATTGACTATCGCCAGCTTAATCAAAAAACAGTTCCAGACGCGTACCCGCTCCCAAATATCATAGATATACTTGATCAGCTCGGCAGCGCCAAGTATTTTTCAGTGTTCGATCTTGTTTCTGGTTTTCACCAAATCCCTATGAAACCAGAACACGCGCAGAAAACTGCGTTCTCGGCCCCACACGGGCATTACGAATTCTCAAGAATGCCCTTCGGATTACGCAACGCACCCGCGACGTTCCAGCGACTTATGGATCACGTCCTTTCAGGGCTGCAAGGGTCCGAAATGTTCGTCTACTTAGATGATATTGTTATCTATTGCAGTTCAATTAGTGAACACGAAATCAAATTTCGAAGGCTCGCCAATAGGCTGCGCGAAGCTAACCTAAAATTACAACCCTGTAAATGCCAATTTTTACGAAAGGAAGTGGCGTATCTGGGCCACGTCCTCACGCAGGACGGCGTAAGACCCGATCCTCAGAAGATAATCTCCGTCACGAATTATCCTGCACCCCGCACAACAAAAGGTATTAAACAATTCCTAGGATTGACCGGGTATTATAGGCGATTTATCCCAGACTTCTCGAAGGAAGCGCGACCCCTCACGACACTCCTTAAAAAGGGGACAACCTTCGTTTGGGATGTGCAGCAACAAAAATCCTTCGAGTATCTCAAGGACAAGTTGGTCAGTGAACCTATATTGCAATTTCCCGACTTCGAAAAGGAATTCCACCTCACGACGGACGCGTCCGATTATGCTGTGGGAGGCGTAATTTCTCAAACTTACGCGGATAAGGAACTCCCCCTTGCATATGCATCCAGACTGCTGTGCCAAGCTGAAGTGAATTACTCCACCATCGAGAAGGAACTCCTTGCAATAGTACACTGCACCAGCCATTTCCGACCATACCTATACGGAAAGAAATTCATCCTATACACGGATCACCAGCCGTTGGTCTGGCTCCATAGAGTCAAGGACCCAACGTCCCGACTCGTTCGATGGCGGCTAAAACTAGCCGAATTCGATTATGAAATACAATACCAACCGGGGAAATCTAATAAGGTAGCCGACGCGCTCTCCCGTAATCCCTCCGAAAAAACGACAGCAGTTACCTGTCCTATCCGGCCACGATCGAGTTCCGACTCAGACACAGAACTATTCCTCGGACCTGAAAACAGAAAACGGCCCAGATATCATGGACCCGTTCATTTGCATTGGGAAACAGGGCGAGAAAGCTCTACAGACTCGGACGAACCTATTTTTAGTCACCCCAACCCTCCGAGAAGACCACAACACAAAGATATCTCGGACATGGAACCGACGCCACCGCTACAATCAGTCCGCAATACGCCATCCACCAGCAGAGCTGAACCAGAATTTCAGCCTATCAGCCGAACCGAAATGCATCCAGAAGAAGGAACTGATACGCTTCCTAATCTCCCCGTCAGTATAGACGACGACTCTACAGGAGAATCGGACGATGGCCTCACGGATAGCGACCAACCGGAAACCACTCCGCAAAACCAGAACCACAGCGGCACCATTCGCGTCAGTCCGGACCCCTTGGTCGTCCAACACGGGCCCGTAATAATCTTTTTGGACGCAGATGGCAACCCCTGTGACAATGGAGGAGAGAATCTTAGAAAGTACGCAGATCTCCCTATTAGAAGAGACCTCAAGCTCGGGCGAGCACGCGTACTGAAACACAGAGGAAAAACGGTCATTGGTCTAGTCGTCAAGGAGAAAGCCAACTTCCCAGTGGATCCAGGAATCTTCCATAGTGCTACCGATTCATTGAAGGACGTGGTACGAGAATTGCGATTGTCAGCAGCAAGCATCGCAAAAACTCCGCAAATTGGAACCCTCACCTGGGAAGAAATAATATACGAAATACGCTCTAAACTAATAGAGGAAAACTTACAACTAACCATTTGCACGCAAACGGTGCAAATACCCGACGCAATTCTAAGGTTACCCATTATTCAAGACAACCACTCTTCAGCCGTAGAAGGACACAGAGGAGTAACAAAAACGATAAAAAGAATCCGCCAAAATTATTACTGGCAAGGATTGAAGCAACAAGTGAGGATATACATAAAAAGTTGCATGCTGTGCCAGAAAAAGAAATTAGTACGGGTCAAAACTCGACAACCAATGATTTTAACCGACACCCCTGGGGCAGCATTCGACAAGATCGGTATGGACATAGTAGGTCCTCTCCCTATATCACCATCCGGGAATACATACATATTAACGATGCAAGATCTGCTCACGAAATACTTTGTATGCGCACCACTGAAGGGCACCACCTCCCTGGAAGTTGCCGACGCCTTCATAAGGAATTTAATATGCCGATTCGGCGCACCAAAAGCCGTTCTCACCGACCAAGGATCGAACTTCATCAGCGCGTTCATGAAAACCATTGCCCGTAAATTCAGGATCGCACAATGTAAGACCACCGCGTTCCATCCCCAATCAAATGGATCCTTAGAAAGATCTCATATAGTGTTAGTAGAATTTTTGAAAATGTACGTGAGTCAAAACGACGATTGGGATAGCTGGACCGATCTCGCGGCATTCTCCTACAATACGAGTTTCCATGAAGGTACGGGCTATACTCCACATGAATTAGTCTTCGGAAAAATAGCACGGGTCCCCGCCCAACAGCGGCCGGTCGAACCCCCAGACGACGAAACCTACGGGGGTTACCTCTCGCGATTAACGGAGTGCATTAATGAATTACAAAATCTCGCCGCGGATAGATTAAAACGCGCTAAAGAAAGGTACAAAATGTATTACGATCGTCGTATAAACGAGGAAACCTTCCAAGCCAGAGACGAGGTGTTTGTAATAAAAAATAGCCGCAAGGGTAAATTCGCGGATCATTACACTGGCCCGCACAAGGTCATTGAAGTACTTCCTTTGCATAACCTAAAGATTTCGTGGAATAACGGCTACAAGGTTATTCATGCGAACAAAGCGCGGAAAATCACCCACTAAAAATCGACACTCCCCCTTTTCCCCCTTTTTTACATACCGATAGTATCACTAAATTTACCCACGACAATTCTTGAAACCCAATTTAATTCTACGTGTCGATATCCTCTTGGATATCGCTCCCCCTTTTCCCCCTTTTTTACATACCGATAGTTTCACTAAATTTACCCACGACAATTCATGAAACACCAATTTAATTCTACGTGTCGATATCCTCTTGGACATCGCTCCCCCTTTTTCTCCCCCCCTTTTAATTTTCATTTCTTTCAGACGGTATTTCTAATTTTCTCCAAAATAATTCTCAGGATCAAATCTGAATTAACACCGCACGTCGATATCCCCTTGGATATCACCCCTCCCCCTTATCGCTCTTCATCACAGTCTCGCACTTGCGAAAATTTAACATAAACTATCAACACGCGTCGATATCCCTTCGGATATCGCTCCTCCCCTTATACCTATACACTATATACTCTAAAAAATTACACTTACATAAAAAATTGATATCTTATTTAACTTACATTAAAATTAATACCTTTTATTAGACGTAATTTAACAAAAAAAAGAGAGAGAAAACAAACGAAAATAATAAGATACATATGTAGGCGTATATGTATGTATCAGACATGTAAATATAACTTAGGATTACGAAGTGAAACGAATGTATATACATATATAGTTGTATTAAACCTTAGCCAACCCGCCACACTAATAATATTTCGATAAAAGTCACAATTGGTTGAGAACCACTGCAGAAATACGCGACATTCCTGACATACCAACATTCTTAGCATTCCTAGCATACTAACATTCTTCGCATTCCAACTCTCCTATAAGTGCGAGTCGGCGCCACGTGTTCCACCATTCGAGTACAACCATGCCCGGAAACAACCGCAACCGAAAACGGTGCAAGGCTGCCGGCACTTATTGCCGCGCAGCCAGGAAGAAAATTCCACGGTTGACACGCCGTAAGGCGCTCCCTAAAATTCTAGTGGACGAAATTTTGCCGGCCACAAGAAGAGTTTCGTTTGTACGGTCCCCGGCCAACGCGGAAGCCCCGGTAAAGGAATCGCCCACGAGAACCGCCCCCGTACCGACCACGGAACAGGCGAAAACCGAGACTCGCGTGGAAGTTGTAAGTGACACTTGCACAATTATAACTTACCACGAAGGCGACGCAGCCACCGCCGTCGACGAGCATTCTAAACGAACCTTGGGACATCTAGAGGTGAGTATGCCACCTGTTCATTACCCGCAGGAACCGGCGGCAATGGTTCAAATTGCCTTACAGGCGACGATTCCTCCACCCCCGCCAGTCATTGAAGTGTTGGACACCTCCACCGCCTTCCGAGTGGAGCACGGCGCTTTAGAGGAATCGGTATTATTTGAAGTGTGCGACATACACTTCACCCCCGCGCATACCCCAAATGCTCCTCCAGTCGAACAGGAATCGGCGCAGCCTGAGTGGCTCGACATCCTGCTCGACTTTAACGATTTACTTTAATTATTTAACCTTTTTAATTAATCCTACGTTTAATTCATATTATATTAATCTTCCTTATATCTACCCTACTTAATTATTAACACTATTACTTATTCCTAAATTTAATTTTTGCTAAGCCTAAGTTAACCTACTATAACAAAAAATTGAAAAACACAAAAAGAAAACAAATCATTTAAAATTAGAGCTGTGATGTAATCGCTGGACTGCCCCTGCGGCAATGCGGCGTCCACCATTTACTGAGCCCACGAATATATCCATTTTATTTTATTTTTATCATGCAATACTTACCTTGTTATTAATCATTCTAACATGTTAAACTTTTATTCTTTTCAAAACAATTACTAAGTTCATTTCGTTCAACTAATGAAAATAATTATAGTTTAACCAATATATCTCCTACTAACAACGAGAGAAAACAAAGACGGTTCGTTCCGAAATACTCCACCCTCAATTTTAATCCGTCTAATTAAGGAGAAATAACTTTATTTTACACTGATTTGTTTTACTCTGATACAATAATAAAAAAAAAAATATAATTTTAGTTATCAGGCAAGGTTATAATTATTTTATGAAATCACAACGCAAAAGCAATAAACGAAAACAAGCTTTTATTTTATTTAAACATACATAAATTTCACTTCACATAAGGGAAAACAATTTCATTGCATATCGTTTACCTGCTACGAATACAGGATTAAGGGAAAAGGTTATTTTTCGTTCAAGCCACGTCTCCCGCTAAAGAAATGCAGGCATTTCTTAAAATAAGGGGGGAGGTGTGACGTGCCGTCATTTTTTGCCGCATGTCGGCTCACTTTTTTCTTCCTTTATTAACTATATCCACTGCCTGTGAACAAATGAACTCTCTTATTACTCCAACCCATCACTAGTCAAACGAGGTACTTACCTTATGTTGCGCTTCTCATCATCGATTACCTGTGAACAAACGAACTCTCTTATTACTCCAACCCATCACTAGTCAAACGAGGTACTTACCTTATGTTGCGCTTCTCATCATCGATTACCTGTGAACAAACGAACTCTCTTATTACTCCAACCCATCACTAGTCAAACGAGGTACTTACCTTATGTTGCGCTTCTCATCATCGACTGCCTGTGAACAAATAACTCTCTTATTACTCCAACCCATCACTAGTCAAACGAGATACTTACCTTACATTACATTTCTCATCATCGACTGCTTTCGAACAAACTCCTCTCATAAGATACTCACCTTATATTTCTCTTCTCATCACCGACTACATGCAAACAAATAAAATCTCTCATTATTCCAACTCATCACTACACAAAACATCATTACCTTAAACGAAGAACAACGACACTCGAGAGAAGCCCTCACTCCACAAGGAAGAAACCCCTTTTGCGTCCCAAGAGAAGCCCTCACTCCACGAGGAAGAAACCCCTTTCGCGTCCCAAGAGAAGCCCTCACTCCACGAGGAAGAAACCCCTTTTGCGTCCCAAGAGAAGCCCTCACTCCACGAGGAAGAAAACCCCTTTCGAATCCTCTCGAGTATATCGCTACAATATGATCAAATCAAATAACACACCCGAACCTACAATACAAAAGACTCATAATTAACCAATACAATTTATTAAAATATTCTATTACAAAATGATATCATCAAACAACCTATCCGAATTCACCATATAGCGATATTGTAATTAACTAATATAATTTATTTTAACCAATCTCGGTACAATGGAGAACCCCTGCCGGTTGAGGATCACTGGCATTCCAGAGCAATCGACTCCAGCAGCAGTCAACATACCACGCATACCACGCATACCAGACATACCACGCATACCAGACATTCCTCGCATACCAGAGATTCCAGGGATGGGTATAAATAAGCCGGCACCACCTGAATAATCATTCAGTACAGTCGTTCAGTCGTTCAGTTCAGTCTTCGAGTGGCAGCAAGCGCCTACACATCAGTGAATCAATCTACAAGTGACAGTGAACGTTTATATACCGGTCTTGATTTTAGAATCATACAGTGAATTATTTCGATAAATACCTTAAGGAACTTAGAATAATTCCACGATTTATTTCGATAAATACCTTAAGGAACTTAGAATAATTCCACGATTTATTTCGATAAATACCTTAAGGAACATAGAATTATTTCACGATTTATTTCAATAAATACCTTAAGGAACTTAGAATAATTCCACGATTTATTTCGATAAATACCTTAAGGAACATAGAATAATTCCACGATTTATTTCGATAAATACCTTAAGGAACATAGAATTATTTCACGATTATTTCAATAAATACCTCAACGAACTTCGAAGTATTCTTGACTTATTCTAATAAATACAATAAGCCAGTGAACCTCAAGAAACTTTCGCGCAGCACCACAGCATTATTTATCGAATGCAGCTCCCTTACGATATTTGGGAAGAAGCCGAAGAAGCCCAACGCATTTCCATTTGTGCACACTGCATCACCGAAATCTCCTCCATCCGCCCAGCATCTCAGTGCGCACAGTGCACAGAACAGTACTTCGAAATAACAGCGGAAGAGCTGTGGCAAGTACAATCGGGATAAGTACTCAAGGTGCTCACCCGATGGTAGCAATTATAAGTGTCTACCCGAGGATCGCAAACCCGACATTGCAGCTCGGTGAGTCGTTTTATAACTTCGTTCTCTACGAGATTTCGTTCGCATTTCTCAATATTGTTTGGAATTCGAGGAATTGGTATTGCTGCAGATCAATCCTTCCGCAGTAATAGTACGGCACTCCTAACTTCCTTTTCCCTTCCTTTTCCTTTACTTACCTTTCCTCTCGGCGTGCGCGAATCTTGTATTCGACCCCGAGATTCTTCCTTTTCCTTTACTTACCTTTCCTCTCGGCGTGCGCGAATTTTGTATTCGACCCCGAGATTCTTCCTTTTCCTTTACTTACCTTTCCTCTCGGCGTGCGCGAATCTTGTATTCGACCCCGAGATTCTTCCTTTTCCTTTACTTACCTTTCCTCTCGGCGTGCGCGAATCTTGCATTCGACCCCGAGGTATTTCCTTTCCTTTCTCTACTTACCTTTCCTCTCGGCGTGCGCGAATCTTGCATTCGAACCCGAGGTATTCCTTTTCCTTTACTTACCTTTCCTCTCGGCGTGCGCGAATCTTGCATTCGACCCCGAGATTCTTCCTTTCTCTACTTACCTTTCCTCTCGGCGTGCGCGAATCTTGCATTCGACCCCGAGGTATTTCCTTTCCTTTCTCTACTTACCTTTCCTCTCGGCGTGCGCGAATCTTGCATTCGACCCCGAGATTCTTCCTTTCTCTACTTACCTTTCCTCTCGGCGTGCGCGAATCTTGCATTCGACCCCGAGATTCTTCCTTTTCTCTACTTACCTTTCCTCTCGGCGTGCGCGAATCTTGCATTCGACCCCGAGATTCTTCCTTTTCTCTACTTACCTTTCCTCTCGGCGTGCGCGAATCTTGAATTCGACCCCGAGAACCTACGTTCACCTTCCCCATTCAATTTCCGTTCCTCATCCTGCGTGCGTACAGTATGTCTCTTCCGGAAGTAACCTGGAACGTGACAATAGACAACAGCCAAAGATGCACTTCCCAGGCGTCGCAATAGTCTTTCTTATCAAAAATACACTCCTATAGCATGGAAAATGCGATATTCGACATTTCCAATCGATCTGCATCAACAACAGCTAAAGATTCAGTTCCCAGGCGTCGCAATAGTCCTTATTGAAAATTCACTCGTAGAACTTGGAAAACGCGATATTCGACATTTCCAATCGATCTGCATCAACAACAGCTAAAGATTCAGTTCCCAGGCGTCGAAATAGTTCTTATTGAAAATTCACTCGTAGAGCTAGGAAAACGCAATATTCGACATTTCCAATCGATCTGCATCGACAACAGCCAAAGATGCAGTTCCTAGGCGTCGCAATAGTCTTTATTATCAAAAATACACTCGTATAGCATGGAAAATGCGACATTCGACATTTCCAATCGATCTGCATCGACAACAGCTAAAGATTCAATTCCCAGGCGTCGCAATAGTCCTTCTTATTGAAAATTCACTCGTTGAGCTTGGAAACCTCGATATTCGACATCTCCAATCGACCTGCATCGACAACAGCTAAAGATTCAATTCCCAGGCGTCGCAATAGTCCTTATTGAAAATTCACTCGTAGAGCTTGGTAAACGCGATATTCGATATTTCCAATCGATCTGCATCGACAAAAGCCAAAGAGGCAGTTCCCAGGCGTCGCAATAGTCCTTCTTATTGAAAATTCACTCGTAGAACTTGGGAAACGCGATATTCGACATTTCCAATCGACCTGCATCGACAACAGCTACAGATTCAGTTCCCAGGCGTCGCAATCGTCCTTATTATCAAAAATACACTCGTAAAGCATGGAAAATGCGACATTCGACATTTCCAATCGATCTGCATCGACAACAGCCAAAGATGCAGTTCCCAGGCGTCGCAATAGTCCTTCTTATTGAAAAATCACTCGTAGAACTTGGGATACGCGACATTCGACATTTCCAATCGATCTGCATCGAGAACAGCTAAGGATTCAATTCCCAGGCGTTGCAATAGTCCTCCTTATTGAAAATTCACTCGTAGAACTTGGAAAACGCGATATTCGACATTTCCAATCTATCTGCATCGACAACAGCTACAGATTCAGTTCCCAGGCGTCGCAATCGTCCTTATTATCAAAAATACACTCGTAAAGCATGGAAAATGCGACATTCGACATTTCCAATCGATCTGCATCGACAACAGCTAAAGATTCAATTCCCAGGCGTCGCAATAGTCCTTCTTATTGAAAATTCACTCGTTGAGCTTGGAAACCTCGATATTCGACATCTCCAATCGACCTGCATCGACAACAGCTAAATATTCAGTTCCCAGGCGTCGCAATAGTGCTTATTGAAAATTCACTCGTACAGCAAGGAAAACGCGATATTCGACATTTCCAATCGAGCTGCATCGACAACAGCTAAAGATTCAATTCCCAGGCGTCGGAATAGTCCTTATTGAAAATTCACTCGTAGAGCTTGGAAAACGCGATATTCGACATTTCCAATCAATCTGCATAGACAACAGCCAAAGATGCAGTTCCCAGGCGTCGCAATAGTCTTTCTTATTGAAGATTCACTCGTAGAGCTTGGAAAACGCGATATTCGACATTTCCAATCGATCTGCATCAACAACAGCTAAAGATTCAATTCCCAGGCGTCGCAATAGTGCTTATTGAAAATTCACTCGTACAGCAAGGAAAACGCGATATTCGACATTTCCAATCGAGCTGCATCGACAACAGCTAAAGATTCAATTCCCAGGCGTCGGAATAGTCCTTATTGAAAATTCACTCGTAGAGCTTGGTAAACGCGATATTCGATATTTCCAATCGATCTGCATCGACAACAGCCAAAGAGGCAGTTCCCAGGCGTCGCAATAGTCTTCTTATTGAAAATTCACTCGTAGAACTTGGAAAACGCGATATTCGACATTTCCAATCGATCTGCATCGACAACAGCAACAGATTCAGTTCCCAGGCATCGCAATAGTCCTTATTGAAAATTCACTCGTAGAGCTTGGAAAACGCGATATTCGACATTTCCAATCGAGCTGCATCGACAACAGCTAAAGATTCAATTCCCAGGCGTCGGAATAGTCCTTATTGAAAATTCACTCGTAGAGCTTGGAAAACGCGATATTCGACATTTCCAATCGATCTGCATCAACAACAGCTAAAGATTCAGTTCCCAGGCGTCGCAATAGTCTTTATTATCAAAAATACACTCCTATAGCATGGAAAATGCGATATTCGACATTTCCAATCGATCTGCATCAACAACAGCTAAAGATTCAGTTCCCAGGCGTCGCAATAGTCCTTATTGAAAATTCACTCGTAGAGCTTGGTAAACGCGATATTCGATATTTCCAATCGATCTGCATCGACAACAGCCAAAGATGCAGTTCCCAGGCGTCGCAATAGTCTTCTTATTGAAAATTCACTCGTAGAACTTGGAAAACGCGATATTCGACATTTCCAATCGATCTGCATCGACAACAGCTACAGATTCAGTTCCCAGGCGTAGCAATCGTCCTTATTATCAAAAATACACTCGTATAGCATGGAAAATGCGACATTCGACATTTCCAATCGATCTGCATCGACAACAGCTAAAGATTCAGTTCCCAGGCGTCGCAATACTCCTTATTGACAATTCACTCGTAGAGCTTGGAAAACGCGATATTCGACATTTCCAATCGAGCTGCATCGACAACAGCTAAAGATTCAGTTCCCAGGCGTCGCAATACTCCTTATTGAAAATTCACTCGTAGAGCTTGGAAAACGCGATATTCGACATTTCCAATCGAGCTGCATCGACAACAGCTAAAGATTCAGTTCCCAGGCGTCGCAATAGTCCTTATTGAAAATTCACTCGTAGAGCTTGGAAAACGCGATATTCGACATTTCCAATCGATCTGCATCGACAACAGCCAAAGATGCAGTTCCCAGGCGTCGCAATAGTCCTTCTTATTGAAAATTCACTCGTTGAGCTTGGAAAAATCTCGATATTCGACATTTCCAATCGATCTGCATCGACAACAGCTACAGATTCAGTTCCCAGGCGTAGCAATCGTCCTTATTATCAAAAATACACTCGTATAGCATGGAAAATGCGACATTCGACATTTCCAATCGATCTGCATCGACAACAGCCAAAGATGCAGTTCCCAGGCGTCGCAATAGTCCTTCTTATTGAAAATTCACTCGTTGAGCTTGGAAACCTCGATATTCAACATCTCCAATCGACCTGCATCGACTACAGCTAAAGATTCAGTTCCCAGGCGTCGCAATAGTCTTTATTATCAAAAATACACTCCTATAGCATGGAAAATGCGATATTCGACATTTCCAATCGATCTGCATCAACAACAGCTAAAGATTCAATTCCCAGGCGTCGCAATAGTCCTTATTGAAAATTCACTCGTAGAGCTTGGAAAACGAGATATTCGACGTTTCCAATCGATCTGAGTCAACAACAGCTAAAGATTCAGTTCCCAGGCGTCGCAATAGTCCTTATTGAAAATTCACTCGTAGAGCTTGGAAAACGCGATATTCGACATTTCCAATCGAGCTGCATCGACAACAGCTAAAGATTCAGTTCCCAGGCGTCGCAATACTCCTTATTGAAAATTCACTCGTAGAGCTTGGAAAACGCGATATTCGACATTTCCAATCGAGCTGCATCGACAACAGCTAAAGATTCAGTTCCCAGGCGTCGCAATAGTCCTTATTGAAAATTCACTCGTAGAGCTTGGAAAACGCGATATTCGACATTTCCAATCGATCTGCATCGACAACAGCCAAAGATGCAGTTCCCAGGCGTCGCAATAGTCCTTCTTATTGAAAATTCACTCGTTGAGCTTGGAAACCTCGATATTCGACATTTCCAATCGATCTGCATCGACAACAGCTACAGATTCAGTTCCCAGGCGTAGCAATCGTCCTTATTATCAAAAATACACTCGTATAGCATGGAAAATGCGACATTCGACATTTCCAATCGATCTGCATCGACAACAGCTAAAGATTCAATTCCCAGGCGTCGCAATAGTCCTTCTTATTGAAAATTCACTCGTTGAGCTTGGATACCTCGATATTCGACATCTCCAATCGACCTCCATCGACAACAGCTAAAGATTCAGTTCCCAGGCGTCGCAATAGTCCTTATTGAAAATTCACTCGTAGAGCTTGGAAAACGCGATATTCGACATTTCCAATCGATCTGCATCGACAACAGCCAAAGATGCAGTTCCCAGGCGTCGCAATAGTCCTTCTTATTGAAAAATCACTCGTAGAACTTGGGATACGCGACATTCGACATTTCCAATCGATCTGCATCGAGAACAGCTAAGGATTCAATTCCCAGGCGTTGCAATAGTCCTCCTTATTGAAAATTCACTCGTAGAACTTGGAAAACGCGATATTCGACATTTCCAATCTATCTGCATCGACAACAGCTACAGATTCAGTTCCCAGGCGTCGCAATCGTCCTTATTATCAAAAATACACTCGTAAAGCATGGAAAATGCGACATTCGACATTTCCAATCGATCTGCATCGACAACAGCTAAAGATTCAATTCCCAGGCGTCGCAATAGTCCTTCTTATTGAAAATTCACTCGTTGAGCTTGGAAACCTCGATATTCGACATCTCCAATCGACCTGCATCGACAACAGCTAAATATTCAGTTCCCAGGCGTCGCAATAGTGCTTATTGAAAATTCACTCGTAGAGCTTGGTAAACGCGATATTCGATATTTCCAATCGATCTGCATCGACAACAGCCAAAGATGCAGTTCCCAGGCGTCGCAATAGTCCTTCTTATTGAAAAATCACTCGTAGAACTTGGGATACGCGACATTCGACATTTCCAATCGATCTGCATCGAGAACAGCTAAGGATTCAATTCCCAGGCGTTGCAATAGTCCTCCTTATTGAAAATTCACTCGTAGAACTTGGAAAACGCGATATTCGACATTTCCAATCTATCTGCATCGACAACAGCTACAGATTCAGTTCCCAGGCGTCGCAATCGTCCTTATTATCAAAAATACACTCGTAAAGCATGGAAAATGCGACATTCGACATTTCCAATCGATCTGCATCGACAACAGCTAAAGATTCAATTCCCAGGCGTCGCAATAGTCCTTCTTATTGAAAATTCACTCGTTGAGCTTGGAAACCTCGATATTCGACATCTCCAATCGACCTGCATCGACAACAGCTAAATATTCAGTTCCCAGGCGTCGCAATAGTGCTTATTGAAAATTCACTCGTACAGCAAGGAAAACGCGATATTCGACATTTCCAATCGAGCTGCATCGACAACAGCTAAAGATTCAATTCCCAGGCGTCGGAATAGTCCTTATTGAAAATTCACTCGTAGAGCTTGGAAAACGCGATATTCGACATTTCCAATCAATCTGCATAGACAACAGCCAAAGATGCAGTTCCCAGGCGTCGCAATAGTCTTTCTTATTGAAGATTCACTCGTAGAGCTTGGAAAACGCGATATTCGACATTTCCAATCGATCTGCATCAACAACAGCTAAAGATTCAGTTCCCAGGCGTCACAATAGTCCTTATTATCAAAAATACACTCCTATAGCATGGAAAATGCGATATTCGACATTTCCAATCGATCTGCATCAACAACAGCTAAAGATTCAGTTCCCAGGCGTCGCAATAGTCCTTATTGAAAATTCACTCGTAGAGCTTGGTAAACGCGATATTCGATATTTCCAATCGATCTGCATCGACAACAGCCAAAGAGGCAGTTCCCAGGCGTCGCAATAGTCTTCTTATTGAAAATTCACTCGTAGAACTTGGAAAACGCGATATTCGACATTTCCAATCGATCTGCATCGACAACAGCAACAGATTCAGTTCCCAGGCATCGCAATAGTCCTTATTGAAAATTCACTCGTAGAGCTTGGAAAACGCGATATTCGACATTTCCAATCGAGCTGCATCGACAACAGCTAAAGATTCAATTCCCAGGCGTCGGAATAGTCCTTATTGAAAATTCACTCGTAGAGCTTGGAAAACGCGATATTCGACATTTCCAATCGATCTGCATCAACAACAGCTAAAGATTCAGTTCCCAGGCGTCGCAATAGTCTTTATTATCAAAAATACACTCCTATAGCATGGAAAATGCGATATTCGACATTTCCAATCGATCTGCATCAACAACAGCTAAAGATTCAGTTCCCAGGCGTCGCAATAGTCCTTATTGAAAATTCACTCGTAGAGCTTGGTAAACGCGATATTCGATATTTCCAATCGATCTGCATCGACAACAGCCAAAGATGCAGTTCCCAGGCGTCGCAATAGTCTTCTTATTGAAAATTCACTCGTAGAACTTGGAAAACGCGATATTCGACATTTCCAATCGATCTGCATCGACAACAGCTACAGATTCAGTTCCCAGGCGTAGCAATCGTCCTTATTATCAAAAATACACTCGTATAGCATGGAAAATGCGACATTCGACATTTCCAATCGATCTGCATCGACAACAGCTAAAGATTCAGTTCCCAGGCGTCGCAATACTCCTTATTGAAAATTCACTCGTAGAGCTTGGAAAACGCGATATTCGACATTTCCAATCGAGCTGCATCGACAACAGCTAAAGATTCAGTTCCCAGGCGTCGCAATACTCCTTATTGAAAATTCACTCGTAGAGCTTGGAAAACGCGATATTCGACATTTCCAATCGAGCTGCATCGACAACAGCTAAAGATTCAGTTCCCAGGCGTCGCAATAGTCCTTATTGAAAATTCACTCGTAGAGCTTGGAAAACGCGATATTCGACATTTCCAATCGATCTGCATCGACAACAGCCAAAGATGCAGTTCCCAGGCGTCGCAATAGTCCTTCTTATTGAAAATTCACTCGTTGAGCTTGGAAAAATCTCGATATTCGACATTTCCAATCGATCTGCATCGACAACAGCTACAGATTCAGTTCCCAGGCGTAGCAATCGTCCTTATTATCAAAAATACACTCGTATAGCATGGAAAATGCGACATTCGACATTTCCAATCGATCTGCATCGACAACAGCCAAAGATGCAGTTCCCAGGCGTCGCAATAGTCCTTCTTATTGAAAATTCACTCGTTGAGCTTGGAAACCACGATATTCAACATCTCCAATCGACCTGCATCGACTACAGCTAAAGATTCAGTTCCCAGGCGTCGCAATAGTCTTTATTATCAAAAATACACTCCTATAGCATGGAAAATGCGATATTCGACATTTCCAATCGATCTGCATCAACAACAGCTAAAGATTCAATTCCCAGGCGTCGCAATAGTCCTTATTGAAAATTCACTCGTAGAGCTTGGAAAACGAGATATTCGACGTTTCCAATCGATCTGAGTCAACAACAGCTAAAGATTCAGTTCCCAGGCGTCGCAATAGTCCTTATTGAAAATTCACTCGTAGAGCTTGGAAAACGCGATATTCGACATTTCCAATCGAGCTGCATCGACAACAGCTAAAGATTCAGTTCCCAGGCGTCGCAATACTCCTTATTGAAAATTCACTCGTAGAGCTTGGAAAACGCGATATTCGACATTTCCAATCGAGCTGCATCGACAACAGCTAAAGATTCAGTTCCCAGGCGTCGCAATAGTCCTTATTGAAAATTCACTCGTAGAGCTTGGAAAACGCGATATTCGACATTTCCAATCGATCTGCATCGACAACAGCCAAAGATGCAGTTCCCAGGCGTCGCAATAGTCCTTCTTATTGAAAATTCACTCGTTGAGCTTGGAAACCTCGATATTCGACATTTCCAATCGATCTGCATCGACAACAGCTACAGATTCAGTTCCCAGGCGTAGCAATCGTCCTTATTATCAAAAATACACTCGTATAGCATGGAAAATGCGACATTCGACATTTCCAATCGATCTGCATCGACAACAGCTAAAGATTCAATTCCCAGGCGTCGCAATAGTCCTTCTTATTGAAAATTCACTCGTTGAGCTTGGATACCTCGATATTCGACATCTCCAATCGACCTCCATCGACAACAGCTAAAGATTCAGTTCCCAGGCGTCGCAATAGTCCTTATTGAAAATTCACTCGTAGAGCTTGGAAAACGCGATATTCGACATTTCCAATCGATCTGCATCGACAACAGCCAAAGATGCAGTTCCCAGGCGTCGCAATAGTCCTTCTTATTGAAAATTCACTCGTTGAGCTTGGAAACCTCGATATTCGACATCTCCAATCGACCTGCATCGACTACAGCTAAAGATTCAGTTCCCAGGCGTCGCAATAGTCTTTATAATCAAAAATACACTCCTATAGCATGGAAAATGCGATATTCGACATTTCCAATCGATCTGCATCAACAACAGCTAAAGATTCAATTCCCAGGCGTCGCAATAGTCCTTATTGAAAATTCACTCGTAGAGCTTGGAAAACGAGATATTCGACATCTCCAATCGACCTCCATCGACAACAGCTAAAGATTCAGTTCCCAGGCGTCGCAATAGTCCTTATTGAAAATTCACTCGTAGAGCTTGGAAAACGCGATATTCGACATTTCCAATCGATCTGCATCGACAACTGCCAAAGATGCAGTTCCCAGGCGTCGCAATAGTCCTTCTTATTGAAAATTCACTCGTTGAGCTTGGAAACCTCGATATTCGACATCTCCAATCGACCTGCATCGACTACAGCTAAAGATTCAGTTCCCAGGCGTCGCAATAGTCTTTATTATCAAAAATACACTCCTATAGCATGGAAAATGCGATATTCGACATTTCCAATCGATCTGCATCAACAACAGCTAAAGATTCAATTCCCAGGCGTCGCAATAGTCCTTATTGAAAATTCACTCGTAGAGCTTGGAAAACGAGATATTCGACGTTTCCAATCGATCTGAGTCAACAACAGCTAAAGATTCAGTTCCCAGGCGTCGCAATAGTCCTTATTGAAAATTCACTCGTAGAGCTTGGTAAACGCGATATTCGATATTTCCAATCGATCTGCATCGACAACAGCCAAAGATGCAGTTCCCAGGCGTCGCAATAGTCTTCTTATTGAAAATTCACTCGTAGAACTTGGAAAACGCGATATTCGACATTTCCAATCGATCTGCACCGACAACAGCTACAGATTCAGTTCCCAGGCGTAGCAATCGTCCTTATTATCAAAAATACACTCGTATAGCATGGAAAATGCGACATTCGACATTTCCAAACGATCTGCATCGACAACAGCTAATGATTCAATTCCCAGGCGTCGCAATAGTCCTTCTTATTGAAAATTCACTCGTTGAGCTTGGATACCTCGATATTCGACATCTCCAATCGACCTGCAACGACCACAGCTAAAGATTCAGTTCCCAGGCGTCGCAATAGTCCTTATTGAAAATTCACTCGTAGAGCTTGGTAAACGCGATATTCGATATTTCCAATCGATCTGCATCGACAACAGCCAAAGAGGCAGTTCCCAGGCGTCGCAATACTCTTCTTATTGAAAATTCACTCGTAGAACTTGGAAAACGCGATATTCGACATTTCCAATCGATCTGCATCGACAACAGCTACAGATTCAGTTCCCAGGCGTAGCAATCGTCCTTATTATCAAAAATACACTCGTATAGCATGGAAAATGCGACATTCGACATTTCCAATCGATCTGCATCGACAACAGCTAAAGATGCAGTTCCCAGGCGTCGCAATAGTCTTTCTTATTGAAGATTCACTCGTAGAGCTTGGGAAACGCGATATTCGACATTTCCAATCGATCTGCATCAACAACAGCTAAAGATTCAGTTCCCAGGCGTCGCAATAGTCTTTATTATCAAAAATACACTCCTATAGCATGGAAAATGCGATATTCGACATTTCCAATCGATCTGCATCAACAACAGCTAAAGATTCAATTCCCAGGCGTCGCAATAGTCCTTATTGAAAATTCACTCGTAGAGCTTGGAAAACGCGATATTCGACATTTCCAATCGAGCTGCATCGACAACAGCTAAAGATTCAATTCCCAGGCGTCGGAATAGTCCTTATTGAAAATTCACTCGTAGAGTTTGGAAAACGCGATATTCGACATTTCCAATCTATCTGCATAGACAACAGCCAAAGATGCAGTTCCCAGGCGTCGCAATAGTCTTTCTTATTGAAGATTCACTCGTAGAGCTTGGGAAACGCGATATTCGACATTTCCAATCGATCTGCATCAACAACAGCTAAAGATTCAGTTCCCAGGCGTCGCAATAGTCTTTATTATCAAAAATACACTCCTATAGCATGGAAAATGCGATATTCGACATTTCCAATCGAACTGCATCAACAACAGCTAAAGATTCAGTTCCCAGGCGTCGCAATAGTCCTTATTGAAAATTCACTCGTAGAGCTTGGTAAACGCGATATTCGATATTTCCAATCGATCTGCATCGACAACAGCCAAAGAGGCAGTTCCCAGGCGTCGCAATACTCTTCTTATTGAAAATTCACTCGTAGAGCTTGGAAAACGCGATATTCGACATTTCCAATCGATCTGCATCGACAAAAGCTAAAGATTCAGTTCCCAGGCATCGCAATAGTCCTTCTTATTGAAAATTCACTCGTTGAGCTTGGATACCTCGAGATTCGACATCTTCTATCGACCTGCATCGACAACAGCCAAAGATGCAGTTCCCAGGCGTCGCAATAGTCTTTCTTATTGAAGATTCACTCGTAGAGCTTGGGAAACGCGATATTCGACATTTCCAATCGATCTGCATCAACAACAGCTAAAGATTCAGTTCCCAGGCGTCGCAATAGTCTTTATTATCAAAAATACACTCCTATAGCATGGAAAATGCGATATTCGACATTTCCAATCGATCTGCATCAACAACAGCTAAAGATTCAATTCCCAGGCGTCGCAATAGTCCTTATTGAAAATTCACTCGTAGAGCTTGGAAAACGAGATATTCGACGTTTCCAATCGATCTGAGTCAACAACAGCTAAAGATTCAGTTCCCAGGCGTCGCAATAGTCCTTATTGAAAATTCACTCGTAGAGCTTGGTAAACGCGATATTCGACATTTCCAATCGATCTGCATCGACAACAGCCAAAGATGCACTTCCCAGGCGTCGCAATAGTCCTTCTTATTGAAAATTCACTCGTTGAGCTTGGAAACCTCGATATTCGACATCTCCAATCGACCTGCATCGACTACAGCTAAAGATTCAGTTCCCAGGCGTCGCAATAGTCTTTATTATCAAAAATACACTCCTATAGCATGGAAAATGCGATATTCGACATTTCCAATCGATCTGCATCAACAACAGCTAAAGATTCAATTCCCAGGCGTCGCAATAGTCCTTATTGAAAATTCACTCGTAGAGCTTGGAAAACGAGATATTCGACATCTCCAATCGACCTCCATCGACAACAGCTAAAGATTCAGTTCCCAGGCGTCGCAATAGTCCTTATTGAAAATTCACTCGTAGAGCTTGGAAAACGCGATATTCGACATTTCCAATCGATCTGCATCGACAACAGCCAAAGATGCAGTTCCCAGGCGTCGCAATAGTCCTTCTTATTGAAAATTCACTCGTTGAGCTTGGAAACCTCGATATTCGACATCTCCAATCGACCTGCATCGACTACAGCTAAAGATTCAGTTCCCAGGCGTCGCAATAGTCTTTATTATCAAAAATACACTCCTATAGCATGGAAAATGCGATATTCGACATTTCCAATCGATCTGCATCAACAACAGCTAAAGATTCAATTCCCAGGCGTCGCAATAGTCCTTATTGAAAATTCACTCGTAGAGCTTGGAAAACGAGATATTCGACGTTTCCAATCGATCTGAGTCAACAACAGCTAAAGATTCAGTTCCCAGGCGTCGCAATAGTCCTTATTGAAAATTCACTCGTAGAGCTTGGTAAACGCGATATTCGATATTTCCAATCGATCTGCATCGACAACAGCCAAAGATGCAGTTCCCAGGCGTCGCAATAGTCTTCTTATTGAAAATTCACTCGTAGAACTTGGAAAACGCGATATTCGACATTTCCAATCGATCTGCACCGACAACAGCTACAGATTCAGTTCCCAGGCGTAGCAATCGTCCTTATTATCAAAAATACACTCGTATAGCATGGAAAATGCGACATTCGACATTTCCAAACGATCTGCATCGACAACAGCTAATGATTCAATTCCCAGGCGTCGCAATAGTCCTTCTTATTGAAAATTCACTCGTTGAGCTTGGATACCTCGATATTCGACATCTCCAATCGACCTGCAACGACCACAGCTAAAGATTCAGTTCCCAGGCGTCGCAATAGTCCTTATTGAAAATTCACTCGTAGAGCTTGGTAAACGCGATATTCGATATTTCCAATCGATCTGCATCGACAACAGCCAAAGAGGCAGTTCCCAGGCGTCGCAATACTCTTCTTATTGAAAATTCACTCGTAGAACTTGGAAAACGCGATATTCGACATTTCCAATCGATCTGCATCGACAACAGCTACAGATTCAGTTCCCAGGCGTAGCAATCGTCCTTATTATCAAAAATACACTCGTATAGCATGGAAAATGCGACATTCGACATTTCCAATCGATCTGCATCGACAACAGCTAAAGATGCAGTTCCCAGGCGTCGCAATAGTCTTTCTTATTGAAGATTCACTCGTAGAGCTTGGGAAACGCGATATTCGACATTTCCAATCGATCTGCATCAACAACAGCTAAAGATTCAGTTCCCAGGCGTCGCAATAGTCTTTATTATCAAAAATACACTCCTATAGCATGGAAAATGCGATATTCGACATTTCCAATCGATCTGCATCAACAACAGCTAAAGATTCAATTCCCAGGCGTCGCAATAGTCCTTATTGAAAATTCACTCGTAGAGCTTGGAAAACGCGATATTCGACATTTCCAATCGAGCTGCATCGACAACAGCTAAAGATTCAATTCCCAGGCGTCGGAATAGTCCTTATTGAAAATTCACTCGTAGAGTTTGGAAAACGCGATATTCGACATTTCCAATCTATCTGCATAGACAACAGCCAAAGATGCAGTTCCCAGGCGTCGCAATAGTCTTTCTTATTGAAGATTCACTCGTAGAGCTTGGGAAACGCGATATTCGACATTTCCAATCGATCTGCATCAACAACAGCTAAAGATTCAGTTCCCAGGCGTCGCAATAGTCTTTATTATCAAAAATACACTCCTATAGCATGGAAAATGCGATATTCGACATTTCCAATCGAACTGCATCAACAACAGCTAAAGATTCAGTTCCCAGGCGTCGCAATAGTCCTTATTGAAAATTCACTCGTAGAGCTTGGTAAACGCGATATTCGATATTTCCAATCGATCTGCATCGACAACAGCCAAAGAGGCAGTTCCCAGGCGTCGCAATACTCTTCTTATTGAAAATTCACTCGTAGAGCTTGGAAAACGCGATATTCGACATTTCCAATCGATCTGCATCGACAAAAGCTAAAGATTCAGTTCCCAGGCATCGCAATAGTCCTTCTTATTGAAAATTCACTCGTTGAGCTTGGATACCTCGAGATTCGACATCTTCTATCGACCTGCATCGACAACAGCCAAAGATGCAGTTCCCAGGCGTCGCAATAGTCTTTCTTATTGAAGATTCACTCGTAGAGCTTGGGAAACGCGATATTCGACATTTCCAATCGATCTGCATCAACAACAGCTAAAGATTCAGTTCCCAGGCGTCGCAATAGTCTTTATTATCAAAAATACACTCCTATAGCATGGAAAATGCGATATTCGACATTTCCAATCGATCTGCATCAACAACAGCTAAAGATTCAATTCCCAGGCGTCGCAATAGTCCTTATTGAAAATTCACTCGTAGAGCTTGGAAAACGAGATATTCGACGTTTCCAATCGATCTGAGTCAACAACAGCTAAAGATTCAGTTCCCAGGCGTCGCAATAGTCCTTATTGAAAATTCACTCGTAGAGCTTGGTAAACGCGATATTCGACATTTCCAATCGATCTGCATCGACAACAGCCAAAGATGCACTTCCCAGGCGTCGCAATAGTCCTTCTTATTGAAAATTCACTCGTTGAGCTTGGAAACCTCGATATTCGACATCTCCAATCGACCTGCATCGACTACAGCTAAAGATTCAGTTCCCAGGCGTCGCAATAGTCTTTATTATCAAAAATACACTCCTATAGCATGGAAAATGCGATATTCGACATTTCCAATCGATCTGCATCAACAACAGCTAAAGATTCAATTCCCAGGCGTCGCAATAGTCCTTATTGAAAATTCACTCGTAGAGCTTGGAAAACGAGATATTCGACGTTTCCAATCGATCTGAGTCAACAACAGCTAAAGATTCAGTTCCCAGGCGTCGCAATAGTCCTTATTGAAAATTCACTCGTAGAGCTTGTAAAACGCGATATTCGACATTTCCAATCGAGCTGCATCGACAACAGCTAAAGATTCAGTTCCCAGGCGTCGCAATACTCCTTATTGAAAATTCACTCGTAGAGCTTGGAAAACGCGATATTCGACATTTCCAATCGAGCTGCATCGACAACAGCTAAAGATTCAGTTCCCAGGCGTCGCAATAGTCCTTATTGAAAATTCACTCGTAGAGCTTGGAAAACGCGATATTCGACATTTCCAATCGATCTGCATCGACAACAGCCAAAGATGCAGTTCCCAGGCGTCGCAATAGTCCTTCTTATTGAAAATTCACTCGTTGAGCTTGGAAACCTCGATATTCGACATTTCCAATCGATCTGCATCGACAACAGCTACAGATTCAGTTCCCAGGCGTAGCAATCGTCCTTATTATCAAAAATACACTCGTATAGCATGGAAAATGCGACATTCGACATTTCCAATCGATCTGCATCGACAACAGCTAAAGATTCAATTCCCAGGCGTCGCAATAGTCCTTCTTATTGAAAATTCACTCGTTGAGCTTGGATACCTCGATATTCGACATCTCCAATCGACCTCCATCGACAACAGCTAAAGATTCAGTTCCCAGGCGTCGCAATAGTCCTTATTGAAAATTCACTCGTAGAGCTTGGAAAACGCGATATTCGACATTTCCAATCGATCTGCATCGACAACAGCCAAAGATGCAGTTCCCAGGCGTCGCAATAGTCCTTCTTATTGAAAATTCACTCGTTGAGCTTGGAAACCTCGATATTCGACATCTCCAATCGACCTGCATCGACTACAGCTAAAGATTCAGTTCCCAGGCGTCGCAATAGTCTTTATAATCAAAAATACACTCCTATAGCATGGAAAATGCGATATTCGACATTTCCAATCGATCTGCATCAACAACAGCTAAAGATTCAATTCCCAGGCGTCGCAATAGTCCTTATTGAAAATTCACTCGTAGAGCTTGGAAAACGAGATATTCGACATCTCCAATCGACCTGCATCGACAACAGCTAAAGATTCAGTTCCCAGGCATCGCAATAGTCCTTATTGAAAATTCACTCGTAGAGCTTGGAAAACGCGATATTCGACATTTCCAATCGAGCTGCATCGACAACAGCTAAAGATTCAATTCCCAGGCGTCGGAATAGTCCTTATTGAAAATTCACTCGTAGAGCTTGGAAAACGCGATATTCGACATTTCCAATCGATCTGCATCAACAACAGCTAAAGATTCAGTTCCCAGGCGTCGCAATAGTCTTTATTATCAAAAATACACTCCTATAGCCTGGAAAATGCGATATTCGACATTTCCAATCGATCTGCATCAACAACAGCTAAAGATTCAGTTCCCAGGCGTCGCAATAGTCCTTATTGAAAATTCACTCGTAGAGCTTGGTAAACGCGATATTCGATATTTCCAATCGATCTGCATCGACAACAGCCAAAGATGCAGTTCCCAGGCGTCGCAATAGTCTTCTTATTGAAAATTCACTCGTAGAACTTGGAAAACGCGATATTCGACATTTCCAATCGATCTGCATCGACAACAGCTACAGATTCAGTTCCCAGGCGTAGCAATCGTCCTTATTATCAAAAATACACTCGTATAGCATGGAAAATGCGACATTCGACATTTCCAATCGATCTGCATCGACAACAGCTAAAGATTCAGTTCCCAGGCGTCGCAATACTCCTTATTGAAAATTCACTCGTAGAGCTTGGAAAACGCGATATTCGACATTTCCAATCGAGCTGCATCGACAACAGCTAAAGATTCAGTTCCCAGGCGTCGCAATAGTCCTTATTGAAAATTCACTCGTAGAGCTTGGAAAACGCGATATTCGACATTTCCAATCGATCTGCATCGACAACAGCCAAAGATGCAGTTCCCAGGCGTCGCAATAGTCCTTCTTATTGAAAATTCACTCGTTGAGCTTGGAAACCTCGATATTCGACATTTCCAATCGATCTGCATCGACAACAGCTACAGATTCAGTTCCCAGGCGTAGCAATCGTCCTTATTATCAAAAATACACTCGTATAGCATGGAAAATGCGACATTCGACATTTCCAATCGATCTGCATCGACAACAGCTAAAGATTCAATTCCCAGGCGTTGCAATAGTCCTTATTGAAAATTCACTCGTAGAGCTTGGAAAACTAGATATTCGACGTTTCCAATCGATCTGAGTCAACAACAGCTAAAGATTCAGTTCCCAGGCGTCGCAATAGTCCTTATTGAAAATTCACTCGTAGAGCTTGGTAAACGCGATATTCGATATTTCCAATCGATCTGCATCGACAACAGCCAAAGATGCAGTTCCCAGGCGTCGCAATAGTCTTCTTATTGAAAATTCACTCGTAGAACTTGGAAAACGCGATATTCGACATTTCCAATCGATCTGCACCGACAACAGCTACAGATTCAGTTCCCAGGCGTAGCAATCGTCCTTATTATCAAAAATACACTCGTATAGCATGGAAAATGCGACATTCGACATTTCCAATCGATCTGCATCGACAACAGCTAAAGATTCAATTCCCAGGCGTCGCAATAGTCCTTCTTATTGAAAATTCACTCGTTGAGCTTGGATACCTCGATATTCGACATCTCCAATCGACCTGCAACGACCACAGCTAAAGATTCAGTTCCCAGGCGTCGCAATAGTCTTTATTATAAAAAATACACTCCTATAGCATGGAAAATGCGATATTCGACATTTCCAATCGATCTGCATCAACAACAGCTAAAGATTCAATTCCCAGGCGTCGCAATAGTCCTTATTGAAAATTCAGTCGTAGAGCTTGGAAAAAGCGATATTCGACATTTCCAATCGATCTGCATCGACAACAGCTACAGATTCAGTTCCCAGGCGTAGCAATCGTCCTTATTATCAAAAATACACTCGTATAGCATGGAAAATGCGACATTCGACATTTCCAATCGATCTGCATCGACAACAGCTAAAGATTCAGTTCCCAGGCGTCGCAATACTCCTTATTGAAAATTCACTCGTAGTGCTTGGAAAACGCGATATTCGACATTTCCAATCGAGCTGCATCGACAACAGCTAAAGATTCAGTTCCCAGGCGTCGCAATAGTCCTTATTGAAAATTCACTCGTAGAGCTTGGAAAACGCGATATTCGACATTTCCAATCGATCTGCATCGACAACAGCCAAAGATGCAGTTCCCAGGCGTCGCAATAGTCCTTCTTATTGAAAATTCACTCGTTGAGCTTGGAAACCTCGATATTCGACATTTCCAATCGATCTGCATCGACAACAGCTACAGATTCAGTTCCCAGGCGTAGCAATCGTCCTTATTATCGAAAATACACTCGTATAGCATGGAAAATGCGACATTCGACATTTCCAATCGATCTGCATCGACAACAGCTAAAGATTCAATTCCCAGGCGTCGCAATAGTCCTTCTTATTGAAAATTCACTCGTTGAGCTTGGATACCTCGATATTCGACATCTCCAATCGACCTCCATCGACAACAGCTAAAGATTCAGTTCCCAGGCGTCGCAATAGTCCTTATTGAAAATTCACTCGTAGAGCTTGGAAAACGCGATATTCGACATTTCCAATCGATCTGCATCGACAACAGCCAAAGATGCAGTTCCCAGGCGTCGCAATAGTCCTTCTTATTGAAAATTCACTCGTTGAGCTTGGAAACCTCGATATTCGACATCTCCAATCGACCTGCATCGACTACAGCTAAAGATTCAGTTCCCAGGCGTCGCAATAGTCTTTATTATCAAAAATACACTCCTATAGCATGGAAAATGCGATATTCGACATTTCCAATCGATCTGCATCAACAACAGCTAAAGATTCAATTCCCAGGCGTCGCAATAGTCCTTATTGAAAATTCACTCGTAGAGCTTGGAAAACGAGATATTCGACGTTTCCAATCGATCTGAGTCAACAACAGCTAAAGATTCAGTTCCCAGGCGTCGCAATAGTCCTTATTGAAAATTCACTCGTAGAGCTTGGTAAACGCGATATTCGATATTTCCAATCGATCTGCATCGACAACAGCCAAAGAGGCAGTTCCCAGGCGTCGCAATACTCTTCTTATTGAAAATTCACTCGTAGAGCTTGGAAAACGCGATATTCGACATTTCCAATCGATCTGCATCGACAAAAGCTAAAGATTCAGTTCCCAGGCATCGCAATAGTCCTTCTTATTGAAAATTCACTCGTTGAGCTTGGATACCTCGAGATTCGACATCTTCTATCGACCTGCATCGACAACAGCCAAAGATGCAGTTCCCAGGCGTCGCAATAGTCTTTCTTATTGAAGATTCACTCGTAGAGCTTGGGAAACGCGATATTCGACATTTCCAATCGATCTGCATCAACAACAGCTAAAGATTCAGTTCCCAGGCGTCGCAATAGTCTTTATTATCAAAAATACACTCCTATAGCATGGAAAATGCGATATTCGACATTTCCAATCGATCTGCATCAACAACAGCTAAAGATTCAATTCCCAGGCGTCGCAATAGTCCTTATTGAAAATTCACTCGTAGAGCTTGGAAAACGAGATATTCGACGTTTCCAATCGATCTGAGTCAACAACAGCTAAAGATTCAGTTCCCAGGCGTCGCAATAGTCCTTATTGAAAATTCACTCGTAGAGCTTGGTAAACGCGATATTCGACATTTCCAATCGATCTGCATCGACAACAGCCAAAGATGCACTTCCCAGGCGTCGCAATAGTCCTTCTTATTGAAAATTCACTCGTTGAGCTTGGAAACCTCGATATTCGACATCTCCAATCGACCTGCATCGACTACAGCTAAAGATTCAGTTCCCAGGCGTCGCAATAGTCTTTATTATCAAAAATACACTCCTATAGCATGGAAAATGCGATATTCGACATTTCCAATCGATCTGCATCAACAACAGCTAAAGATTCAATTCCCAGGCGTCGCAATAGTCCTTATTGAAAATTCACTCGTAGAGCTTGGAAAACGAGATATTCGACATCTCCAATCGACCTCCATCGACAACAGCTAAAGATTCAGTTCCCAGGCGTCGCAATAGTCCTTATTGAAAATTCACTCGTAGAGCTTGGAAAACGCGATATTCGACATTTCCAATCGATCTGCATCGACAACAGCCAAAGATGCAGTTCCCAGGCGTCGCAATAGTCCTTCTTATTGAAAATTCACTCGTTGAGCTTGGAAACCTCGATATTCGACATCTCCAATCGACCTGCATCGACTACAGCTAAAGATTCAGTTCCCAGGCGTCGCAATAGTCTTTATTATCAAAAATACACTCCTATAGCATGGAAAATGCGATATTCGACATTTCCAATCGATCTGCATCAACAACAGCTAAAGATTCAATTCCCAGGCGTCGCAATAGTCCTTATTGAAAATTCACTCGTAGAGCTTGGAAAACGAGATATTCGACGTTTCCAATCGATCTGAGTCAACAACAGCTAAAGATTCAGTTCCCAGGCGTCGCAATAGTCCTTATTGAAAATTCACTCGTAGAGCTTGGTAAACGCGATATTCGATATTTCCAATCGATCTGCATCGACAACAGCCAAAGATGCAGTTCCCAGGCGTCGCAATAGTCTTCTTATTGAAAATTCACTCGTAGAACTTGGAAAACGCGATATTCGACATTTCCAATCGATCTGCACCGACAACAGCTACAGATTCAGTTCCCAGGCGTAGCAATCGTCCTTATTATCAAAAATACACTCGTATAGCATGGAAAATGCGACATTCGACATTTCCAAACGATCTGCATCGACAACAGCTAATGATTCAATTCCCAGGCGTCGCAATAGTCCTTCTTATTGAAAATTCACTCGTTGAGCTTGGATACCTCGATATTCGACATCTCCAATCGACCTGCAACGACCACAGCTAAAGATTCAGTTCCCAGGCGTCGCAATAGTCCTTATTGAAAATTCACTCGTAGAGCTTGGTAAACGCGATATTCGATATTTCCAATCGATCTGCATCGACAACAGCCAAAGAGGCAGTTCCCAGGCGTCGCAATACTCTTCTTATTGAAAATTCACTCGTAGAACTTGGAAAACGCGATATTCGACATTTCCAATCGATCTGCATCGACAACAGCTACAGATTCAGTTCCCAGGCGTAGCAATCGTCCTTATTATCAAAAATACACTCGTATAGCATGGAAAATGCGACATTCGACATTTCCAATCGATCTGCATCGACAACAGCTAAAGATGCAGTTCCCAGGCGTCGCAATAGTCTTTCTTATTGAAGATTCACTCGTAGAGCTTGGGAAACGCGATATTCGACATTTCCAATCGATCTGCATCAACAACAGCTAAAGATTCAGTTCCCAGGCGTCGCAATAGTCTTTATTATCAAAAATACACTCCTATAGCATGGAAAATGCGATATTCGACATTTCCAATCGATCTGCATCAACAACAGCTAAAGATTCAATTCCCAGGCGTCGCAATAGTCCTTATTGAAAATTCACTCGTAGAGCTTGGAAAACGCGATATTCGACATTTCCAATCGAGCTGCATCGACAACAGCTAAAGATTCAATTCCCAGGCGTCGGAATAGTCCTTATTGAAAATTCACTCGTAGAGTTTGGAAAACGCGATATTCGACATTTCCAATCTATCTGCATAGACAACAGCCAAAGATGCAGTTCCCAGGCGTCGCAATAGTCTTTCTTATTGAAGATTCACTCGTAGAGCTTGGGAAACGCG
This sequence comes from Nomada flava, assembly GCA_951802745.1. Taxonomy (NCBI): domain Eukaryota; kingdom Metazoa; phylum Arthropoda; class Insecta; order Hymenoptera; family Apidae; genus Nomada; species Nomada flava. The sequence goes on from OX637907.1 coordinate 1,046,454, forward strand.
ATATTCGACATTTCCAATCGATCTGCATCAACAACAGCTAAAGATTCAGTTCCCAGGCGTCGCAATAGTCTTTATTATCAAAAATACACTCCTATAGCATGGAAAATGCGATATTCGACATTTCCAATCGAACTGCATCAACAACAGCTAAAGATTCAGTTCCCAGGCGTCGCAATAGTCCTTATTGAAAATTCACTCGTAGAGCTTGGTAAACGCGATATTCGATATTTCCAATCGATCTGCATCGACAACAGCCAAAGAGGCAGTTCCCAGGCGTCGCAATACTCTTCTTATTGAAAATTCACTCGTAGAGCTTGGAAAACGCGATATTCGACATTTCCAATCGATCTGCATCGACAAAAGCTAAAGATTCAGTTCCCAGGCATCGCAATAGTCCTTCTTATTGAAAATTCACTCGTTGAGCTTGGATACCTCGAGATTCGACATCTTCTATCGACCTGCATCGACAACAGCCAAAGATGCAGTTCCCAGGCGTCGCAATAGTCTTTCTTATTGAAGATTCACTCGTAGAGCTTGGGAAACGCGATATTCGACATTTCCAATCGATCTGCATCAACAACAGCTAAAGATTCAGTTCCCAGGCGTCGCAATAGTCTTTATTATCAAAAATACACTCCTATAGCATGGAAAATGCGATATTCGACATTTCCAATCGATCTGCATCAACAACAGCTAAAGATTCAATTCCCAGGCGTCGCAATAGTCCTTATTGAAAATTCACTCGTAGAGCTTGGAAAACGAGATATTCGACGTTTCCAATCGATCTGAGTCAACAACAGCTAAAGATTCAGTTCCCAGGCGTCGCAATAGTCCTTATTGAAAATTCACTCGTAGAGCTTGGTAAACGCGATATTCGACATTTCCAATCGATCTGCATCGACAACAGCCAAAGATGCACTTCCCAGGCGTCGCAATAGTCCTTCTTATTGAAAATTCACTCGTTGAGCTTGGAAACCTCGATATTCGACATCTCCAATCGACCTGCATCGACTACAGCTAAAGATTCAGTTCCCAGGCGTCGCAATAGTCTTTATTATCAAAAATACACTCCTATAGCATGGAAAATGCGATATTCGACATTTCCAATCGATCTGCATCAACAACAGCTAAAGATTCAATTCCCAGGCGTCGCAATAGTCCTTATTGAAAATTCACTCGTAGAGCTTGGAAAACGAGATATTCGACGTTTCCAATCGATCTGAGTCAACAACAGCTAAAGATTCAGTTCCCAGGCGTCGCAATAGTCCTTATTGAAAATTCACTCGTAGAGCTTGTAAAACGCGATATTCGACATTTCCAATCGAGCTGCATCGACAACAGCTAAAGATTCAGTTCCCAGGCGTCGCAATACTCCTTATTGAAAATTCACTCGTAGAGCTTGGAAAACGCGATATTCGACATTTCCAATCGAGCTGCATCGACAACAGCTAAAGATTCAGTTCCCAGGCGTCGCAATAGTCCTTATTGAAAATTCACTCGTAGAGCTTGGAAAACGCGATATTCGACATTTCCAATCGATCTGCATCGACAACAGCCAAAGATGCAGTTCCCAGGCGTCGCAATAGTCCTTCTTATTGAAAATTCACTCGTTGAGCTTGGAAACCTCGATATTCGACATTTCCAATCGATCTGCATCGACAACAGCTACAGATTCAGTTCCCAGGCGTAGCAATCGTCCTTATTATCAAAAATACACTCGTATAGCATGGAAAATGCGACATTCGACATTTCCAATCGATCTGCATCGACAACAGCTAAAGATTCAATTCCCAGGCGTCGCAATAGTCCTTCTTATTGAAAATTCACTCGTTGAGCTTGGATACCTCGATATTCGACATCTCCAATCGACCTCCATCGACAACAGCTAAAGATTCAGTTCCCAGGCGTCGCAATAGTCCTTATTGAAAATACACTCGTATAGCATGGAAAATGCGACATTCGACATTTCCAATCGATCTGCATCGACAACAGCTAAAGATTCAATTCCCAGGCGTCGCAATAGTCCTTCTTATTGAAAATTCACTCGTTGAGCTTGGAAACCTCGATATTCGACATCTCCAATCGACCTGCATCGACTACAGCTAAAGATTCAGTTCCCAGGCGTCGCAATAGTCTTTATAATCAAAAATACACTCCTATAGCATGGAAAATGCGATATTCGACATTTCCAATCGATCTGCATCAACAACAGCTAAAGATTCAATTCCCAGGCGTCGCAATAGTCCTTATTGAAAATTCACTCGTAGAGCTTGGAAAACGAGATATTCGACATCTCCAATCGACCTGCATCGACAACAGCTAAAGATTCAGTTCCCAGGCATCGCAATAGTCCTTATTGAAAATTCACTCGTAGAGCTTGGAAAACGCGATATTCGACATTTCCAATCGAGCTGCATCGACAACAGCTAAAGATTCAATTCCCAGGCGTCGGAATAGTCCTTATTGAAAATTCACTCGTAGAGCTTGGAAAACGCGATATTCGACATTTCCAATCGATCTGCATCAACAACAGCTAAAGATTCAGTTCCCAGGCGTCGCAATAGTCTTTATTATCAAAAATACACTCCTATAGCCTGGAAAATGCGATATTCGACATTTCCAATCGATCTGCATCAACAACAGCTAAAGATTCAGTTCCCAGGCGTCGCAATAGTCCTTATTGAAAATTCACTCGTAGAGCTTGGTAAACGCGATATTCGATATTTCCAATCGATCTGCATCGACAACAGCCAAAGATGCAGTTCCCAGGCGTCGCAATAGTCTTCTTATTGAAAATTCACTCGTAGAACTTGGAAAACGCGATATTCGACATTTCCAATCGATCTGCATCGACAACAGCTACAGATTCAGTTCCCAGGCGTAGCAATCGTCCTTATTATCAAAAATACACTCGTATAGCATGGAAAATGCGACATTCGACATTTCCAATCGATCTGCATCGACAACAGCTAAAGATTCAGTTCCCAGGCGTCGCAATACTCCTTATTGAAAATTCACTCGTAGAGCTTGGAAAACGCGATATTCGACATTTCCAATCGAGCTGCATCGACAACAGCTAAAGATTCAGTTCCCAGGCGTCGCAATAGTCCTTATTGAAAATTCACTCGTAGAGCTTGGAAAACGCGATATTCGACATTTCCAATCGATCTGCATCGACAACAGCCAAAGATGCAGTTCCCAGGCGTCGCAATAGTCCTTCTTATTGAAAATTCACTCGTTGAGCTTGGAAACCTCGATATTCGACATTTCCAATCGATCTGCATCGACAACAGCTACAGATTCAGTTCCCAGGCGTAGCAATCGTCCTTATTATCAAAAATACACTCGTATAGCATGGAAAATGCGACATTCGACATTTCCAATCGATCTGCATCGACAACAGCTAAAGATTCAATTCCCAGGCGTTGCAATAGTCCTTATTGAAAATTCACTCGTAGAGCTTGGAAAACTAGATATTCGACGTTTCCAATCGATCTGAGTCAACAACAGCTAAAGATTCAGTTCCCAGGCGTCGCAATAGTCCTTATTGAAAATTCACTCGTAGAGCTTGGTAAACGCGATATTCGATATTTCCAATCGATCTGCATCGACAACAGCCAAAGATGCAGTTCCCAGGCGTCGCAATAGTCTTCTTATTGAAAATTCACTCGTAGAACTTGGAAAACGCGATATTCGACATTTCCAATCGATCTGCACCGACAACAGCTACAGATTCAGTTCCCAGGCGTAGCAATCGTCCTTATTATCAAAAATACACTCGTATAGCATGGAAAATGCGACATTCGACATTTCCAATCGATCTGCATCGACAACAGCTAAAGATTCAATTCCCAGGCGTCGCAATAGTCCTTCTTATTGAAAATTCACTCGTTGAGCTTGGATACCTCGATATTCGACATCTCCAATCGACCTGCAACGACCACAGCTAAAGATTCAGTTCCCAGGCGTCGCAATAGTCTTTATTATAAAAAATACACTCCTATAGCATGGAAAATGCGATATTCGACATTTCCAATCGATCTGCATCAACAACAGCTAAAGATTCAATTCCCAGGCGTCGCAATAGTCCTTATTGAAAATTCAGTCGTAGAGCTTGGAAAAAGCGATATTCGACATTTCCAATCGATCTGCATCGACAACAGCTACAGATTCAGTTCCCAGGCGTAGCAATCGTCCTTATTATCAAAAATACACTCGTATAGCATGGAAAATGCGACATTCGACATTTCCAATCGATCTGCATCGACAACAGCTAAAGATTCAGTTCCCAGGCGTCGCAATACTCCTTATTGAAAATTCACTCGTAGAGCTTGGAAAACGCGATATTCGACATTTCCAATCGAGCTGCATCGACAACAGCTAAAGATTCAGTTCCCAGGCGTCGCAATAGTCCTTATTGAAAATTCACTCGTAGAGCTTGGAAAACGCGATATTCGACATTTCCAATCGATCTGCATCGACAACAGCCAAAGATGCAGTTCCCAGGCGTCGCAATAGTCCTTCTTATTGAAAATTCACTCGTTGAGCTTGGAAACCTCGATATTCGACATTTCCAATCGATCTGCATCGACAACAGCTACAGATTCAGTTCCCAGGCGTAGCAATCGTCCTTATTATCAAAAATACACTCGTATAGCATGGAAAATGCGACATTCGACATTTCCAATCGATCTGCATCGACAACAGCTAAAGATTCAATTCCCAGGCGTTGCAATAGTCCTTATTGAAAATTCACTCGTAGAGCTTGGAAAACTAGATATTCGACGTTTCCAATCGATCTGAGTCAACAACAGCTAAAGATTCAGTTCCCAGGCGTCGCAATAGTCCTTATTGAAAATTCACTCGTAGAGCTTGGTAAACGCGATATTCGATATTTCCAATCGATCTGCATCGACAACAGCCAAAGATGCAGTTCCCAGGCGTCGCAATAGTCTTCTTATTGAAAATTCACTCGTAGAACTTGGAAAACGCGATATTCGACATTTCCAATCGATCTGCACCGACAACAGCTACAGATTCAGTTCCCAGGCGTAGCAATCGTCCTTATTATCAAAAATACACTCGTATAGCATGGAAAATGCGACATTCGACATTTCCAATCGATCTGCATCGACAACAGCTAAAGATTCAATTCCCAGGCGTCGCAATAGTCCTTCTTATTGAAAATTCACTCGTTGAGCTTGGATACCTCGATATTCGACATCTCCAATCGACCTGCAACGACCACAGCTAAAGATTCAGTTCCCAGGCGTCGCAATAGTCTTTATTATAAAAAATACACTCCTATAGCATGGAAAATGCGATATTCGACATTTCCAATCGATCTGCATCAACAACAGCTAAAGATTCAATTCCCAGGCGTCGCAATAGTCCTTATTGAAAATTCAGTCGTAGAGCTTGGAAAAAGCGATATTCGACATTTCCAATCGATCTGCATCGACAACAGCTACAGATTCAGTTCCCAGGCGTAGCAATCGTCCTTATTATCAAAAATACACTCGTATAGCATGGAAAATGCGACATTCGACATTTCCAATCGATCTGCATCGACAACAGCTAAAGATTCAGTTCCCAGGCGTCGCAATACTCCTTATTGAAAATTCACTCGTAGTGCTTGGAAAACGCGATATTCGACATTTCCAATCGAGCTGCATCGACAACAGCTAAAGATTCAGTTCCCAGGCGTCGCAATAGTCCTTATTGAAAATTCACTCGTAGAGCTTGGAAAACGCGATATTCGACATTTCCAATCGATCTGCATCGACAACAGCCAAAGATGCAGTTCCCAGGCGTCGCAATAGTCCTTCTTATTGAAAATTCACTCGTTGAGCTTGGAAACCTCGATATTCGACATTTCCAATCGATCTGCATCGACAACAGCTACAGATTCAGTTCCCAGGCGTAGCAATCGTCCTTATTATCGAAAATACACTCGTATAGCATGGAAAATGCGACATTCGACATTTCCAATCGATGTGCATCGACAACAGCTAAAGATTCAATTCCCAGGCGTCGCAATAGTCCTTCTTATTGAAAATTCACTCGTTGAGCTTGGATACCTCGATATTCGACATCTCCAATCGACCTCCATCGACAACAGCTAAAGATTCAGTTCCCAGGCGTCGCAATAGTCCTTATTGAAAATTCACTCGTAGAGCTTGGAAAACGCGATATTCGACATTTCCAATCGATCTGCATCGACAACAGCCAAAGATGCAGTTCCCAGGCGTCGCAATAGTCCTTCTTATTGAAAATTCACTCGTTGAGCTTGGAAACCTCGATATTCGACATCTCCAATCGACCTGCATCGACTACAGCTAAAGATTCAGTTCCCAGGCGTCGCAATAGTCTTTATTATCAAAAATACACTCCTATAGCATGGAAAATGCGATATTCGACATTTCCAATCGATCTGCATCAACAACAGCTAAAGATTCAATTCCCAGGCGTCGCAATAGTCCTTATTGAAAATTCACTCGTAGAGCTTGGAAAACGAGATATTCGACGTTTCCAATCGATCTGAGTCAACAACAGCTAAAGATTCAGTTCCCAGGCGTCGCAATAGTCCTTATTGAAAATTCACTCGTAGAGCTTGGTAAACGCGATATTCGATATTTCCAATCGATCTGCATCGACAACAGCCAAAGATGCAGTTCCCAGGCGTCGCAATAGTCTTCTTATTGAAAATTCACTCGTAGAACTTGGAAAACGCGATATTCGACATTTCCAATCGATCTGCATCGACAACAGCTACAGATTCAGTTCCCAGGCGTAGCAATCGTCCTTATTATCAAAAATACACTCGTATAGCATGGAAAATGCGACATTCGACATTTCCAATCGATCTGCATCGACAACAGCTAAAGATGCAGTTCCCAGGCGTCGCAATAGTCTTTCTTATTGAAGATTCACTCGTAGAGCTTGGGAAACGCGATATTCGACATTTCCAATCGATCTGCATCAACAACAGCTAAAGATTCAGTTCCCAGGCGTCGCAATAGTCTTTATTATCAAAAATACACTCCTATAGCATGGAAAATGCGATATTCGACATTTCCAATCGATCTGCATCAACAACAGCTAAAGATTCAATTCCCAGGCGTCGCAATAGTCCTTATTGAAAATTCACTCGTAGAGCTTGGAAAACGCGATATTCGACATTTCCAATCGAGCTGCATCGACAACAGCTAAAGATTCAATTCCCAGGCGTCGGAATAGTCCTTATTGAAAATTCACTCGTAGAGTTTGGAAAACGCGATATTCGACATTTCCAATCTATCTGCATAGACAACAGCCTAAGATGCAGTTCCCAGGCGTCGCAATAGTCTTTCTTATTGAAGATTCACTCGTAGAGCTTGGGAAACGCGATATTCGACATTTCCAATCGATCTGCATCAACAACAGCTAAAGATTAAGTTCCCAGGCGTCGCAATAGTCTTTATTATCAAAAATACACTCCTATAGCATGGAAAATGCGATATTCGACATTTCCAATCGATCTGCATCAACAACAGCTAAAGATTCAGTTCCCAGGCGTCGCAATAGTCCTTATTGAAAATTCACTCGTAGAGCTTGGTAAACGCGATATTCGATATTTCCAATCGATCTGCATCGACAACAGCCAAAGAGGCAGTTCCCAGGCGTCGCAATACTCTTCTTATTGAAAATTCACTCGTATAGCTTGGAAAACGCGATATTCGACATTTCCAATCGATCTGCATCGACAAAAGCTAAAGATTCAGTTCCCAGGCATCGCAATAGTCCTTCTTATTGAAAATTCACTCGTTGAGCTTGGGTACCTCGAGATTCGACATTTTCAATCGACCTGCATCGACAACAGCCAAAGATGCAGTTCCCAGGCGTCGCAATAGTCTTTCTTATTGAAGATTCACTCGTAGAGCTTGGGAAACGCGATATTCGACATTTCCAATCGATCTGCATCAACAACAGCTAAAGATTCAGTTCCCAGGCGTCGCAATAGTCTTTATTATCAAAAATACACTCCTATAGCATGGAAAATGCGATATTCGACATTTCCAATCGATCTGCATCAACAACAGCTAAAGATTCAATTCCCAGGCGTCGCAATAGTCCTTATTGAAAATTCACTCGTAGAGCTTGGAAAACGCGATATTCGACATTTCCAATCGAGCTGCATCGACAACAGCTACAGATTCAGTTCCCAGGCGTAGCAATTGTCCTTATTATCAAAAATACACTCGTATAGCATGGAAAATGCGACATTCGACATTTCCAATCGATCTGCATCGACAACAGCTGAAGATTCAATTCCCAGGCGTCGCAATAGTCCTTCTTATTGAAAATTCACTCGTTGAGCTTGGATACCTCGATATTCGACATCTCCAATCGACCTCCATCGACAACAGCTAAAGATTCAGTTCCCAGGCGTCGCAATAGTCCTTATTGAAAATTCACTCGTAGAGCTTGGAAAACGCGATATTCGACATTTCCAATCGATCTGCATCGACAACAGCCAAAGATGCAGTTCCCAGGCGTCGCAATAGTCCTTCTTATTGAAAATTCACTCGTTGAGCTTGGAAACCTCGATATTCGACATCTCCAATCGACCTGCATCGACTACAGCTAAAGATTCAGTTCCCAGGCGTCGCAATAGTCTTTATTATCAAAAATACACTCCTATAGCATGGAAAATGCGATATTCGACATTTCCAATCGATCTGCATCAACAACAGCTAAAGATTCAATTCCCAGGCGTCGCAATAGTCCTTATTGAAAATTCACTCGTAGAGCTTGGAAAACGAGATATTCGACGTTTCCAATCGATCTGAGTCAACAACAGCTAAAGATTCAGTTCCCAGGCGTCGCAATAGTCCTTATTGAAAATTCACTCGTAGAGCTTGGTAAACGCGATATTCGATATTTCCAATCGATCTGCATCGACAACAGCCAAAGATGCAGTTCCCAGGCGTCGCAATAGTCTTCTTATTGAAAATTCACTCGTAGAACTTGGAAAACGCGATATTCGACATTTCCAATCGATCTGCATCGACAACAGCTACAGATTCAGTTCCCAGGCGTAGCAATCGTCCTTATTATCAAAAATACACTCGTATAGCATGGAAAATGCGACATTCGACATTTCCAATCGATCTGCATCGACAACAGCTAAAGATGCAGTTCCCAGGCGTCGCAATAGTCTTTCTTATTGAAGATTCACTCGTAGAGCTTGGGAAACGCGATATTCGACATTTCCAATCGATCTGCATCAACAACAGCTAAAGATTCAGTTCCCAGGCGTCGCAATAGTCTTTATTATCAAAAATACACTCCTATAGCATGGAAAATGCGATATTCGACATTTCCAATCGATCTGCATCAACAACAGCTAAAGATTCAATTCCCAGGCGTCGCAATAGTCCTTATTGAAAATTCACTCGTAGAGCTTGGAAAACGCGATATTCGACATTTCCAATCGAGCTGCATCGACAACAGCTAAAGATTCAATTCCCAGGCGTCGGAATAGTCCTTATTGAAAATTCACTCGTAGAGTTTGGAAAACGCGATATTCGACATTTCCAATCTATCTGCATAGACAACAGCCAAAGATGCAGTTCCCAGGCGTCGCAATAGTCTTTCTTATTGAAGATTCACTCGTAGAGCTTGGGAAACGCGATATTCGACATTTCCAATCGATCTGCATCAACAACAGCTAAAGATTAAGTTCCCAGGCGTCGCAATAGTCTTTATTATCAAAAATACACTCCTATAGCATGGAAAATGCGATATTCGACATTTCCAATCGATCTGCATCAACAACAGCTAAAGATTCAGTTCCCAGGCGTCGCAATAGTCCTTATTGAAAATTCACTCGTAGAGCTTGGTAAACGCGATATTCGATATTTCCAATCGATCTGCATCGACAACAGCCAAAGAGGCAGTTCCCAGGCGTCGCAATACTCTTCTTATTGAAAATTCACTCGTATAGCTTGGAAAACGCGATATTCGACATTTCCAATCGATCTGCATCGACAAAAGCTAAAGATTCAGTTCCCAGGCATCGCAATAGTCCTTCTTATTGAAAATTCACTCGTTGAGCTTGGATACCTCGAGATTCGACATCTTCAATCGACCTGCATCGACAACAGCCAAAGATGCAGTTCCCAGGCGTCGCAATAGTCTTTCTTATTGAAGATTCACTCGTAGAGCTTGGGAAACGCGATATTCGACATTTCCAATCGATCTGCATCAACAACAGCTAAAGATTCAGTTCCCAGGCGTCGCAATAGTCTTTATTATCAAAAATACACTCCTATAGCATGGAAAATGCGATATTCGACATTTCCAATCGATCTGCATCAACAACAGCTAAAGATTCAATTCCCAGGCGTCGCAATAGTCCTTATTGAAAATTCACTCGTAGAGCTTGGAAAACGCGATATTCGACATTTCCAATCGAGCTGCATCGACAACAGCTACAGATTCAGTTCCCAGGCGTAGCAATTGTCCTTATTATCAAAAATACACTCGTATAGCATGGAAAATGCGACATTCGACATTTCCAATCGATCTGCATCGACAACAGCTGAAGATTCAATTCCCAGGCGTCGCAATAGTCCTTCTTATTGAAAATTCACTCGTTGAGCTTGGAAACCTCGATATTCGACATCTCCAATCGACCTGCATCGACAACAGCTAAAGATTCAATTCCCAGGCGTCGCAATAGTCCTTATTGAAAATTCACTCGTAGAGCTTGGTAAACGCGATATTCGATATTTCCAATCGATCTGCATCGACAACAGCCAAAGATGCAGTTCCCAGGCGTCGCAATAGTCTTCTTATTGAAAATTCACTCGTAGAACTTGGAAAACGCGATATTCGACATTTCCAATCGATCTGCACCGACAACAGCTACAGATTCAGTTCCCAGGCGTAGCAATCGTCCTTATTATCAAAAATACACTCGTATAGCATGGAAAATGCGACATTCGACATTTCCAATCGATCTGCATCGACAACAGCTAAAGATTCAATTCCCAGGCGTCGCAATAGTCCTTCTTATTGAAAATTCACTCGTTGAGCTTGGATACCTCGATATTCGACATCTCCAATCGACCTGCAACGACCACAGCTAAAGATTCAGTTCCCAGGCGTCGCAATAGTCTTTATTATAAAAAATACACTCCTATAGCATGGAAAATGCGATATTCGACATTTCCAATCGATCTGCATCAACAACAGCTAAAGATTCAATTCCCAGGCGTCGCAATAGTCCTTATTGAAAATTCAGTCGTAGAGCTTGGAAAAAGCGATATTCGACATTTCCAATCGATCTGCATCGACAACAGCTACAGATTCAGTTCCCAGGCGTAGCAATCGTCCTTATTATCAAAAATACACTCGTATAGCATGGAAAATGCGACATTCGACATTTCCAATCGATCTGCATCGACAACAGCTAAAGATTCAGTTCCCAGGCGTCGCAATACTCCTTATTGAAAATTCACTCGTAGAGCTTGGAAAACGCGATATTCGACATTTCCAATCGAGCTGCATCGACAACAGCTAAAGATTCAGTTCCCAGGCGTCGCAATAGTCCTTATTGAAAATTCACTCGTAGAGCTTGGAAAACGCGATATTCGACATTTCCAATCGATCTGCATCGACAACAGCCAAAGATGCAGTTCCCAGGCGTCGCAATAGTCCTTCTTATTGAAAATTCACTCGTTGAGCTTGGAAACCTCGATATTCGACATTTCCAATCGATCTGCATCGACAACAGCTACAGATTCAGTTCCCAGGCGTAGCAATCGTCCTTATTATCGAAAATACACTCGTATAGCATGGAAAATGCGACATTCGACATTTCCAATCGATCTGCATCGACAACAGCTAAAGATTCAATTCCCAGGCGTCGCAATAGTCCTTCTTATTGAAAATTCACTCGTTGAGCTTGGATACCTCGATATTCGACATCTCCAATCGACCTCCATCGACAACAGCTAAAGATTCAGTTCCCAGGCGTCGCAATAGTCCTTATTGAAAATTCACTCGTAGAGCTTGGAAAACGCGATATTCGACATTTCCAATCGATCTGCATCGACAACAGCCAAAGATGCAGTTCCCAGGCGTCGCAATAGTCCTTCTTATTGAAAATTCACTCGTTGAGCTTGGAAACCTCGATATTCGACATCTCCAATCGACCTGCATCGACTACAGCTAAAGATTCAGTTCCCAGGCGTCGCAATAGTCTTTATTATCAAAAATACACTCCTATAGCATGGAAAATGCGATATTCGACATTTCCAATCGATCTGCATCAACAACAGCTAAAGATTCAATTCCCAGGCGTCGCAATAGTCCTTATTGAAAATTCACTCGTAGAGCTTGGAAAACGAGATATTCGACGTTTCCAATCGATCTGAGTCAACAACAGCTAAAGATTCAGTTCCCAGGCGTCGCAATAGTCCTTATTGAAAATTCACTCGTAGAGCTTGGTAAACGCGATATTCGATATTTCCAATCGATCTGCATCGACAACAGCCAAAGATGCAGTTCCCAGGCGTCGCAATAGTCTTCTTATTGAAAATTCACTCGTAGAACTTGGAAAACGCGATATTCGACATTTCCAATCGATCTGCATCGACAACAGCTACAGATTCAGTTCCCAGGCGTAGCAATCGTCCTTATTATCAAAAATACACTCGTATAGCATGGAAAATGCGACATTCGACATTTCCAATCGATCTGCATCGACAACAGCTAAAGATGCAGTTCCCAGGCGTCGCAATAGTCTTTCTTATTGAAGATTCACTCGTAGAGCTTGGGAAACGCGATATTCGACATTTCCAATCGATCTGCATCAACAACAGCTAAAGATTCAGTTCCCAGGCGTCGCAATAGTCTTTATTATCAAAAATACACTCCTATAGCATGGAAAATGCGATATTCGACATTTCCAATCGATCTGCATCAACAACAGCTAAAGATTCAATTCCCAGGCGTCGCAATAGTCCTTATTGAAAATTCACTCGTAGAGCTTGGAAAACGCGATATTCGACATTTCCAATCGAGCTGCATCGACAACAGCTAAAGATTCAATTCCCAGGCGTCGGAATAGTCCTTATTGAAAATTCACTCGTAGAGTTTGGAAAACGCGATATTCGACATTTCCAATCTATCTGCATAGACAACAGCCAAAGATGCAGTTCCCAGGCGTCGCAATAGTCTTTCTTATTGAAGATTCACTCGTAGAGCTTGGGAAACGCGATATTCGACATTTCCAATCGATCTGCATCAACAACAGCTAAAGATTCAGTTCCCAGGCGTCGCAATAGTCTTTATTATCAAAAATACACTCCTATAGCATGGAAAATGCGATATTCGACATTTCCAATCGATCTGCATCAACAACAGCTAAAGATTCAGTTCCCAGGCGTCGCAATAGTCCTTATTGAAAATTCACTCGTAGAGCTTGGTAAACGCGATATTCGATATTTCCAATCGATCTGCATCGACAACAGCCAAAGATGCAGTTCCCAGGCGTCGCAATAGTCTTTCTTATTGAAGATTCACTCGTAGAGCTTGGGAAACGCGATATTCGACATTTCCAATCGATCTGCATCAACAACAGCTAAAGATTCAGTTCCCAGGCGTCGCAATAGTCTTTATTATCAAAAATACACTCCTATAGCATGGAAAATGCGATATTCGACATTTCCAATCGATCTGCATCAACAACAGCTAAAGATTCAATTCCCAGGCGTCGCAATAGTCCTTATTGAAAATTCACTCGTAGAGCTTGGAAAACGCGATATTCGACATTTCCAATCGAGCTGCATCGACAACAGCTACAGATTCAGTTCCCAGGCGTAGCAATTGTCCTTATTATCAAAAATACACTCGTATAGCATGGAAAATGCGACATTCGACATTTCCAATCGATCTGCATCGACAACAGCTGAAGATTCAATTCCCAGGCGTCGCAATAGTCCTTCTTATTGAAAATTCACTCGTTGAGCTTGGAAACCTCGATATTCGACATCTCCAATCGACCTGCATCGACAACAGCTAAAGATTCAATTCCCAGGCGTCGCAATAGTCCTTATTGAAAATTCACTCGTAGAGCTTGGAAAACGCGATATTCGACGTTTCCAATCGATCTGCGTCAACAACAGCTAAAGATTCAGTTCCCAGGCGTCGCAATAGTCCTTATTGAAAATTCACTCGTAGAGCTTGGAAAACGCGATATTCGACATTTCCAATCGATCTGCATCGACAACAGCCAAAGATGCAGTTCCCAGGCGTCGCAATAGTCCTTCTTATTGAAAATTCACTCGTAGAACTTGGGATACGCGACATTCGACATTTCCAATCGATCTGCATCGACAACAGCTAAGGATTCAATTCCCAGGCGTTGCAATAGTCCTTCTTATTGAAAATTCACTCGTAGAACTTGGAAAACGCGATATTCGACATTTCCAATCGATCTGCATCGACAACAGCTACAGATTCAGTTCCCAGGCGTCGCAATAGTGCTATATTGAAAATTCACTCGTACAGCAAGGAAAACGCGATAATCGACATTTCTAATCGATCTGCATCAACAACAGCTAAAGATTCAGTTCCCAGGCGTCGCAATAGTCCTTATTGAAAATTCACTCGTAGAGCTTGGTAAACGCGATATTCGATATTTCCAATCGATCTGCATCGACAACAGCCAAAGATGCAGTTCCCAGGCGTCGCAATAGTCTTTCTTATTGAAGATTCACTCGTAGAGCTTGGGAAACGCGATATTCGACATTTCCAATCGATCTGCATCAACAACAGCTAAAGATTCAGTTCCCAGGCGTCGCAATAGTCTTTATTATCAAAAATACACTCCTATAGCATGGAAAATGCGATATTCGACATTTCCAATCGATCTGCATCAACAACAGCTAAAGATTCAATTCCCAGGCGTCGCAATAGTCCTTATTGAAAATTCACTCGTAGAGCTTGGAAAACGCGATATTCGACATTTCCAATCGAGCTGCATCGACAACAGCTACAGATTCAGTTCCCAGGCGTAGCAATTGTCCTTATTATCAAAAATACACTCGTATAGCATGGAAAATGCGACATTCGACATTTCCAATCGATCTGCATCGACAACAGCTGAAGATTCAATTCCCAGGCGTCGCAATAGTCCTTCTTATTGAAAATTCACTCGTTGAGCTTGGAAACCTCGATATTCGACATCTCCAATCGACCTGCATCGACAACAGCTAAAGATTCAATTCCCAGGCGTCGCAATAGTCCTTATTGAAAATTCACTCGTAGAGCTTGGAAAACGCGATATTCGACGTTTCCAATCGATCTGCGTCAACAACAGCTAAAGATTCAGTTCCCAGGCGTCGCAATAGTCCTTATTGAAAATTCACTCGTAGAGCTTGGAAAACGCGATATTCGACATTTCCAATCGATCTGCATCGACAACAGCCAAAGATGCAGTTCCCAGGCGTCGCAATAGTCCTTCTTATTGAAAATTCACTCGTAGAACTTGGGATACGCGACATTCGACATTTCCAATCGATCTGCATCGACAAGAGCTAAGGATTCAATTCCCAGGCGTTGCAATAGTCCTTCTTATTGAAAATTCACTCGTAGAACTTGGAAAACGCGATATTCGACATTTCCAATCGATCTGCATCGACAACAGCTACAGATTCAGTTCCCAGGCGTCGCAATAGTGCTATATTGAAAATTCACTCGTACAGCAAGGAAAACGCGATAATCGACATTTCTAATCGATCTGCATCAACAACAGCTAAAGATTCAATTCCCAGGCGTCGCAATAGTCCTTATTGAAAATTCACTCGTAGAGCTTGGAAAACGAGATATTCGACATCTCCAATCGACCTGCATCGACAACAGCTAAAGATTCAGTTCCCAGGCATCGCAATAGTCCTTATTGAAAATTCACTCGTAGAGCTTGGAAAACGCGATATTCGACATTTCCAATCGAGCTGCATCGACAACAGCTAAAGATTCAATTCCCAGGCGTCGGAATAGTCCTTATTGAAAATTCACTCGTAGAGCTTGGAAAACGCGATATTCGACATTTCCAATCGATCTGCATCAACAACAGCTAAAGATTCAGTTCCCAGGCGTCGCAATAGTCTTTATTATCAAAAATACACTCCTATAGCCTGGAAAATGCGATATTCGACATTTCCAATCGATCTGCATCAACAACAGCTAAAGATTCAGTTCCCAGGCGTCGCAATAGTCCTTATTGAAAATTCACTCGTAGAGCTTGGTAAACGCGATATTCGATATTTCCAATCGATCTGCATCGACAACAGCCAAAGATGCAGTTCCCAGGCGTCGCAATAGTCTTCTTATTGAAAATTCACTCGTAGAACTTGGAAAACGCGATATTCGACATTTCCAATCGATCTGCATCGACAACAGCTACAGATTCAGTTCCCAGGCGTAGCAATCGTCCTTATTATCAAAAATACACTCGTATAGCATGGAAAATGCGACATTCGACATTTCCAATCGATCTGCATCGACAACAGCTAAAGATTCAGTTCCCAGGCGTCGCAATACTCCTTATTGAAAATTCACTCGTAGAGCTTGGAAAACGCGATATTCGACATTTCCAATCGAGCTGCATCGACAACAGCTAAAGATTCAGTTCCCAGGCGTCGCAATAGTCCTTATTGAAAATTCACTCGTAGAGCTTGGAAAACGCGATATTCGACATTTCCAATCGATCTGCATCGACAACAGCCAAAGATGCAGTTCCCAGGCGTCGCAATAGTCCTTCTTATTGAAAATTCACTCGTTGAGCTTGGAAACCTCGATATTCGACATTTCCAATCGATCTGCATCGACAACAGCTACAGATTCAGTTCCCAGGCGTAGCAATCGTCCTTATTATCAAAAATACACTCGTATAGCATGGAAAATGCGACATTCGACATTTCCAATCGATCTGCATCGACAACAGCTAAAGATTCAATTCCCAGGCGTTGCAATAGTCCTTATTGAAAATTCACTCGTAGAGCTTGGAAAACTAGATATTCGACGTTTCCAATCGATCTGAGTCAACAACAGCTAAAGATTCAGTTCCCAGGCGTCGCAATAGTCCTTATTGAAAATTCACTCGTAGAGCTTGGTAAACGCGATATTCGATATTTCCAATCGATCTGCATCGACAACAGCCAAAGATGCAGTTCCCAGGCGTCGCAATAGTCTTCTTATTGAAAATTCACTCGTAGAACTTGGAAAACGCGATATTCGACATTTCCAATCGATCTGCACCGACAACAGCTACAGATTCAGTTCCCAGGCGTAGCAATCGTCCTTATTATCAAAAATACACTCGTATAGCATGGAAAATGCGACATTCGACATTTCCAATCGATCTGCATCGACAACAGCTAAAGATGCAGTTCCCAGGCGTCGCAATAGTCTTTCTTATTGAAGATTCACTCGTAGAGCTTGGGAAACGCGATATTCGACATTTCCAATCGATCTGCATCAACAACAGCTAAAGATTCAGTTCCCAGGCGTCGCAATAGTCTTTATTATCAAAAATACACTCCTATAGCATGGAAAATGCGATATTCGACATTTCCAATCGATCTGCATCAACAACAGCTAAAGATTCAATTCCCAGGCGTCGCAATAGTCCTTATTGAAAATTCACTCGTAGAGCTTGGAAAACGCGATATTCGACATTTCCAATCGAGCTGCATCGACAACAGCTAAAGATTCAATTCCCAGGCGTCGGAATAGTCCTTATTGAAAATTCACTCGTAGAGTTTGGAAAACGCGATATTCGACATTTCCAATCTATCTGCATAGACAACAGCCAAAGATGCAGTTCCCAGGCGTCGCAATAGTCTTTCTTATTGAAGATTCACTCGTAGAGCTTGGAAAACGCGATATTCGACATTTCCAATCGATCTGCATCAACAACAGCTAAAGATTCAGTTCCCAGGCGTCGCAATAGTCTTTATTATCAAAAATACACTCCTATAGCATGGAAAATGCGATATTCGACATTTCCAATCGATCTGCATCAACAACAGCTAAAGATTCAGTTCCCAGGCGTCGAAATAGTTCTTATTGAAAATTCACTCGTAAAGCTAGGAAAACGCAATATTCGACATTTCCAATCGATCTGCATCGACAACAGCCAAAGATGCAGTTCCCAGGCGTCGCAATAGTCTTTATTATCAAAAATACACTCGTATAGCATGGAAAATGCGACATTCGACATTTCCAATCGATCTGCATCGACAACAGCTAAAGATTCAATTCCCAGGCGTCGCAATAGTCCTTCTTATTGAAAATTCACTCGTTGAGCTTGGAAACCTCGATATTCGACATCTCCAATCGACCTGCATCGACAACAGCTAAAGATTCAATTCCCAGGCGTCGCAATAGTCCTTATTGAAAATTCACTCGTAGAGCTTGGAAAACGCGATATTCGACGTTTCCAATCGATCTGCGTCAACAACAGCCAAAGATTCAGATCCCAGGCGTCGCAATAGTCCTTATTGAAAATTCACTCGTAGAGCTTGGAAAACGCGATATTCGACATTTCCATTCGATCTGCATCGACAACAGCCAAAGATGCAGTTCCCAGGCGTTGCAATAGTCCTTCTTATTGAAAATTCACTCGTAGAACTTGGGAAACGCGATATTCGACATTTCCAATCGACCTGCATCGACAACAGCTACAGATTCAGTTCCCAGGCGTCGCAATCGTCCTTATTATCAAAAATACACTCGTAGAGCTTGGAAAACGCGATATTCGACATTTCCAATCGGGCTGCATCGACAACAGCTAAAGATTCAGTTCCCAGGCGTCGCAATAGTCCTTATTGAAAATTCACTCGTAGAGCTTGGAAAACGCGATATTCGACATTTCCAATCGATCTGCATCAACAACAGCTAAAGATTCAGTTCCCAGGCGTCGCAATAGTCCTTCTTATTGAAAATTCACTCGTTGAGCTTGGATACCTCGATATTCGACTTCTCCAATCGACCTGCATCGACAACAGCTAAAGATTCAGTTCCCAGGCGTCGCAATAGTCTTTATTATCAAAAATACACTCCTATAGCATGGAAAACGCGATATTCGACATTTCCAATCGGGCTGCATCGACAACAGCTAAAGATTCAATTCCCAGGCGTCGGAATAGTCCTTATTAAAAATTCACTCGTAGAGCTTGGAAAACGCGATATTCGACATTTCCAATCGATCTGCATCGACAACAGCCAAAGATGCATTTCCCAGGCGTCGCAATAGTCCTTCTTATTGAAAATTCACTCGTAGAGCTTGGAAAACGCGATATTCGACATTTCCAATCGATCTGCATCGACAACAGCTAAAGATTCAGTTCCCAGGCGTCGCAATAGTCCTTATTGAAAATTCACTCGTAGAGCTTGGAAAACGCGATATTCGACATTTCCAATCGATCTGCATCGACAACAGCCAAAGATGCAGTTCCCAGGCGTGGCAATAGTGCTTCTTATTGAAAATTCACTCGTAGAGCTTGGAAAACGCGATATTCGACATTTCCAATCGGGCTGCATCGACAACAGCTAAAGATTCAGTTCCCAGGCGTCGCAATAGTCCTTATTGAAAATTCACTCGTAGAGCTTGGAAAACGCGATATTCGACATTTCCAATCGATCTGCATCAACAACAGCTAAAGATTGAGTTCCCAGGCGTCGCAATAGTCCTTATTATCAAAAATACACTCCTATAGCATGGAAAATGCGATATTCGACATTTCCAATCGATCTGCATCAACAACAGCTAAAGACTCAGTTCCCAGGCGTCGCAATAGTCCTTATTGAAAATTCACTCGTAGAGCTTGGAAAACGCGATATTCGACATTTCCAATCGATCTGCATCGACAACAGCCAAAGATGCAGTTCCCAGGCGTGGCAATAGTGCTTCTTATTGAAAATTCACTCGTAGAGCTTGGAAAACGCGATATTCGACATTTCCAATCGGGCTGCATCGACAACAGCTAAAGATTCAGTTCCCAGGCGTCGCAATAGTCCTTATTGAAAATTCACTCGTAGAGCTTGGAAAACGCGATATTCGACATTTCCAATCGATCTGCATCAACAACAGCTAAAGATTCAGTTCCCAGGCGTCGCAATAGTCCTTCTTATTGAAAATTCACTCGTTGAGCTTGGATACCTCGATATTCGACTTCTCCAATCGACCTGCATCGACAACAGCTAAAGATTCAGTTCCCAGGCGTCGCAATAGTCCTTATTGAAAATTCACTCGTAGAGCTTGGAAAACGCGATATTCGACATTTCCAATCGGGCTGCATCGACAACAGCTAAAGATTCAATTCCCAGGCGTCGGAATAGTCCTTATTAAAAATTCACTCGTAGAGCTTGGAAAACGCGATATTCGACATTTCCAATCGATCTGCATCGACAACAGCTAAAGATTCAGTTCCCAGGCGACGCAACAGTCCTTATTGAAAATTCACTCGTAGAGCTTGGAAAACGCGATATTCGACATTTCCAATCGATCTGCATCAACAACAGCTAAAGATTCAGTTCCCAGGCGTCGCAATAGTCTTTATTATCAAAAATACACTCCTATAGCATGGAAAATGCGATATTCGACATATCCAAACGATCTGCATCAACAACAGCTAAAGATTCAGTTCCCAGGCGTCGCAATAGTCCTTATTGAAAATTCACTCGTAGAGCTTGGAAAACGCGATATTCGACATTTCCAATCGATCTGCATCGACAACAGCCAAAGATGCAGTTCCCAGGCGTGGCAATAGTGCTTCTTATTGAAAATTCACTCGTAGAGCTTGGAAAACGCGATATTCGACATTTCCAATCGGGCTGCATCGACAACAGCTAAAGATTCAGTTCCCAGGCGTCGCAATAGTCCTTATTGAAAATTCACTCGTAGAGCTTGGAAAACGCGATATTCGACATTTCCAATCGATCTGCATCAACAACAGCTAAAGATTCAGTTCCCAGGCGTCGCAATAGTCCTTCTTATTGAAAATTCACTCGTTGAGCTTGGATACCTCGATATTCGACTTCTCCAATCGACCTGCATCGACAACAGCTAAAGATTCAGTTCCCAGGCGTCGCAATAGTCCTTATTGAAAATTCACTCGTAGAGCTTGGAAAACGCGATATTCGACATTTCCAATCGGGCTGCATCGACAACAGCTAAAGATTCAATTCCCAGGCGTCGGAATAGTCCTTATTAAAAATTCACTCGTAGAGCTTGGAAAACGCGATATTCGACATTTCCAATCCAGCTGCATCGACAACAGCTAAAGATTCAATTCCCAGGCGTCGCAATAGTCCTTATTATCAAAAATACACTCCTATAGCATGGAAAATGCGACATTCGACATTTCCAATCGATCTGCATCGACAACAGCTAAAGATTCAATTCCCAGGCGTTGCAATAGTCCTTATTGAAAATTCACTCGTAGAGCTTGGAAAACTAGATATTCGACGTTTCCAATCGATCTGAGTCAACAACAGCTAAAGATTCAGTTCCCAGGCGTCGCAATAGTCCTTATTGAAAATTCACTCGTAGAGCTTGGTAAACGCGATATTCGATATTTCCAATCGATCTGCATCGACAACAGCCAAAGATGCAGTTCCCAGGCGTCGCAATAGTCTTCTTATTGAAAATTCACTCGTAGAACTTGGAAAACGCGATATTCGACATTTCCAATCGATCTGCACCGACAACAGCTACAGATTCAGTTCCCAGGCGTAGCAATCGTCCTTATTATCAAAAATACACTCGTATAGCATGGAAAATGCGACATTCGACATTTCCAATCGATCTGCATCGACAACAGCTAAAGATGCAGTTCCCAGGCGTCGCAATAGTCTTTCTTATTGAAGATTCACTCGTAGAGCTTGGGAAACGCGATATTCGACATTTCCAATCGATCTGCATCAACAACAGCTAAAGATTCAGTTCCCAGGCGTCGCAATAGTCTTTATTATCAAAAATACACTCCTATAGCATGGAAAATGCGATATTCGACATTTCCAATCGATCTGCATCAACAACAGCTAAAGATTCAATTCCCAGGCGTCGCAATAGTCCTTATTGAAAATTCACTCGTAGAGCTTGGAAAACGCGATATTCGACATTTCCAATCGAGCTGCATCGACAACAGCTAAAGATTCAATTCCCAGGCGTCGGAATAGTCCTTATTGAAAATTCACTCGTAGAGTTTGGAAAACGCGATATTCGACATTTCCAATCTATCTGCATAGACAACAGCCAAAGATGCAGTTCCCAGGCGTCGCAATAGTCTTTCTTATTGAAGATTCACTCGTAGAGCTTGGAAAACGCGATATTCGACATTTCCAATCGATCTGCATCAACAACAGCTAAAGATTCAGTTCCCAGGCGTCGCAATAGTCTTTATTATCAAAAATACACTCCTATAGCATGGAAAATGCGATATTCGACATTTCCAATCGATCTGCATCAACAACAGCTAAAGATTCAGTTCCCAGGCGTCGAAATAGTTCTTATTGAAAATTCACTCGTAAAGCTAGGAAAACGCAATATTCGACATTTCCAATCGATCTGCATCGACAACAGCCAAAGATGCAGTTCCCAGGCGTCGCAATAGTCTTTATTATCAAAAATACACTCGTATAGCATGGAAAATGCGACATTCGACATTTCCAATCGATCTGCATCGACAACAGCTAAAGATTCAATTCCCAGGCGTCGCAATAGTCCTTCTTATTGAAAATTCACTCGTTGAGCTTGGAAACCTCGATATTCGACTTCTCCAATCGACCTGCATCGACAACAGCTAAAGATTCAGTTCCCAGGCGTCGCAATAGTCCTTATTAAAAATTCACTCGTAGAGCTTGGAAAACGCGATATTCGACATTTCCAATCGGGCTGCATCGACAACAGCTAAAGATTCAATTCCCAGGCGTCGGAATAGTCCTTATTAAAAATTCACTCGTAGAGCTTGGAAAACGCGATATTCGACATTTCCAATCGATCTGCATCGACAACAGCCAAAGATGCATTTCCCAGGCGTCGCAATAGTCCTTCTTATTGAAAATTCACTCGTAGAGCTTGGAAAACGCGATATTCGACATTTCCAATCGATCTGCATCGACAACAGCTAAAGATTCAGTTCCCAGGCGTCGCAATAGTCCTTATTGAAAATTCACTCGTAGAGCTTGGAAAACGCGATATTCGACATTTCCAATCGATCTGCATCGACAACAGCCAAAGATGCAGTTCCCAGGCGTGGCAATAGTGCTTCTTATTGAAAATTCACTCGTAGAGCTTGGAAAACGCGATATTCGACATTTCCAATCGGGCTGCATCGACAACAGCTAAAGATTCAGTTCCCAGGCGTCGCAATAGTCCTTATTGAAAATTCACTCGTAGAGCTTGGAAAACGCGATATTCGACATTTCCAATCGATCTGCATCAACAACAGCTAAAGATTGAGTTCCCAGGCGTCGCAATAGTCCTTATTATCAAAAATACACTCCTATAGCATGGAAAATGCGATATTCGACATTTCCAATCGATCTGCATCAACAACAGCTAAAGACTCAGTTCCCAGGCGTCGCAATAGTCCTTATTGAAAATTCACTCGTAGAGCTTGGAAAACGCGATATTCGACATTTCCAATCGATCTGCATCGACAACAGCCAAAGATGCAGTTCCCAGGCGTGGCAATAGTGCTTCTTATTGAAAATTCACTCGTAGAGCTTGGAAAACGCGATATTCGACATTTCCAATCGGGCTGCATCGACAACAGCTAAAGATTCAGTTCCCAGGCGTCGCAATAGTCCTTATTGAAAATTCACTCGTAGAGCTTGGAAAACGCGATATTCGACATTTCCAATCGATCTGCATCAACAACAGCTAAAGATTCAGTTCCCAGGCGTCGCAATAGTCCTTCTTATTGAAAATTCACTCGTTGAGCTTGGATACCTCGATATTCGACTTCTCCAATCGACCTGCATCGACAACAGCTAAAGATTCAGTTCCCAGGCGTCGCAATAGTCCTTATTGAAAATTCACTCGTAGAGCTTGGAAAACGCGATATTCGACATTTCCAATCGGGCTGCATCGACAACAGCTAAAGATTCAATTCCCAGGCGTCGGAATAGTCCTTATTAAAAATTCACTCGTAGAGCTTGGAAAACGCGATATTCGACATTTCCAATCGATCTGCATCGACAACAGCTAAAGATTCAGTTCCCAGGCGACGCAACAGTCCTTATTGAAAATTCACTCGTAGAGCTTGGAAAACGCGATATTCGACATTTCCAATCGATCTGCATCAACAACAGCTAAAGATTCAGTTCCCAGGCGTCGCAATAGTCTTTATTATCAAAAATACACTCCTATAGCATGGAAAATGCGATATTCGACATATCCAAACGATCTGCATCAACAACAGCTAAAGATTCAGTTCCCAGGCGTCGCAATAGTCCTTATTGAAAATTCACTCGTAGAGCTTGGAAAACGCGATATTCGACATTTCCAATCGATCTGCATCGACAACAGCCAAAGATGCAGTTCCCAGGCGTGGCAATAGTGCTTCTTATTGAAAATTCACTCGTAGAGCTTGGAAAACGCGATATTCGACATTTCCAATCGGGCTGCATCGACAACAGCTAAAGATTCAGTTCCCAGGCGTCGCAATAGTCCTTATTGAAAATTCACTCGTAGAGCTTGGAAAACGCGATATTCGACATTTCCAATCGATCTGCATCAACAACAGCTAAAGATTGAGTTCCCAGGCGTCGCAATAGTCCTTATTATCAAAAATACACTCCTATAGCATGGAAAATGCGATATTCGACATTTCCAATCGATCTGCATCAACAACAGCTAAAGACTCAGTTCCCAGGCGTCGCAATAGTCCTTATTGAAAATTCACTCGTAGAGCTTGGAAAACGCGATATTCGACATTTCCAATCGATCTGCATCGACAACAGCCAAAGATGCAGTTCCCAGGCGTGGCAATAGTGCTTCTTATTGAAAATTCACTCGTAGAGCTTGGAAAACGCGATATTCGACATTTCCAATCGGGCTGCATCGACAACAGCTAAAGATTCAGTTCCCAGGCGTCGCAATAGTCCTTATTGAAAATTCACTCGTAGAGCTTGGAAAACGCGATATTCGACATTTCCAATCGATCTGCATCAACAACAGCTAAAGATTCAGTTCCCAGGCGTCGCAATAGTCCTTCTTATTGAAAATTCACTCGTTGAGCTTGGATACCTCGATATTCGACTTCTCCAATCGACCTGCATCGACAACAGCTAAAGATTCAGTTCCCAGGCGTCGCAATAGTCCTTATTGAAAATTCACTCGTAGAGCTTGGAAAACGCGATATTCGACATTTCCAATCGGGCTGCATCGACAACGGCTAAAGATTCAATTCCCAGGCGTCGGAATAGTCCTTATTAAAAATTCACTCGTAGAGCTTGGAAAACGCGATATTCGACATTTCCAATCGATCTGCATCGACAACAGCTAAAGATTCAGTTCCCAGGCGACGCAACAGTCCTTATTGAAAATTCACTCGTAGAGCTTGGAAAACGCGATATTCGACATTTCCAATCGATCTGCATCAACAACAGCTAAAGATTCAGTTCCCAGGCGTCGCAATAGTCTTTATTATCAAAAATACACTCCTATAGCATGGAAAATGCGATATTCGACATATCCAAACGATCTGCATCAACAACAGCTAAAGATTCAGTTCCCAGGCGTCGCAATAGTCCTTATTGAAAATTCACTCGTAGAGCTTGGAAAACGCGATATTCGACATTTCCAATCGATCTGCATCGACAACAGCCAAAGATGCAGTTCCCAGGCGTGGCAATAGTGCTTCTTATTGAAAATTCACTCGTAGAGCTTGGAAAACGCGATATTCGACATTTCCAATCGGGCTGCATCGACAACAGCTAAAGATTCAGTTCCCAGGCGTCGCAATAGTCCTTATTGAAAATTCACTCGTAGAGCTTGGAAAACGCGATATTCGACATTTCCAATCGATCTGCATCAACAACAGCTAAAGATTCAGTTCCCAGGCGTCGGAATAGTCCTTATTAAAAATTCACTCGTAGAGCTTGGAAAACGCGATATTCGACATTTCCAATCGATCTGCATCGACAACAGCTAAAGATTCAGTTCCCAGGCGTTGCAATAGTCTTTATTATCAAAAATACACTCCTATAGCATGGAAAATGCGATATTCGACATTTCCAATCGATCTACATCGACAACAGCTAAAGATTCAGTTCCCAGGCGTCGCAATAGTCCTTATTGAAAATTCACTCGTAGAGCTTGGAAAACGCGATATTCGACATTTCCAATCGGGCTGCATCGACAACAGCTAAAGATTCAGTTCCCAGGCGTCGCAATAGTCCTTATTGAAAATTCACTCGTAGAGCTTGGAAAACGCGATATTCGACATTTCCAATCGATCTGCATCAACAACAGCTAAAGATTCAGTTCCCAGGCGTCGCAATAGTCCTTCTTATTGAAAATTCACTCGTTGAGCTTGGATACCTCGATATTCGACTTCTCCAATCGACCTGCATCGACAACAGCTAAAGATTCAGTTCCCAGGCGTCGCAATAGTCCTTATTGAAAATTCACTCGTAGAGCTTGGAAAACGCGATATTCGACATTTCCAATCGGGCTGCATCGACAACAGCTAAAGATTCAATTCCCAGGCGTCGGAATAGTCCTTATTAAAAATTCACTCGTAGAGCTTGGAAAACGCGATATTCGACATTTCCAATCCAGCTGCATCGACAACAGCTAAAGATTCAATTCCCAGGCGTCGCAATAGTCCTTATTATCAAAAATACACTCCTATAGCATGGAAAATGCGATATTCGACATTTCCAATCGATCTGCATCAACAACAGCTAAAGACTCAGTTCCCAGGCGTCGCAATAGTCCTTATTGAAAATTCACTCGTAGAGCTTGGAAAACGCGATATTCGACATTTCCAATCGATCTGCATCGACAACAGCCAAAGATGCATTTCCCAGGCGTCGCAATAGTCCTTCTTATTGAAAATTCACTCGTAGAGCTTGGAAAACGCGATATTCGACATTTCCAATCGATCTGCATCGACAACAGCTAAAGATTCAGTTCCCAGGCGTCGCAATAGTCCTTATTGAAAATTCACTCGTAGAGCTTGGAAAACGCGATATTCGACATTTCCAATCGATCTGCATCGACAACAGCCAAAGATGCAGTTCCCAGGCGTGGCAATAGTGCTTCTTATTGAAAATTCACTCGTAGAGCTTGGAAAACGCGATATTCGACATTTCCAATCGGGCTGCATCGACAACAGCTAAAGATTCAGTTCCCAGGCGTCGCAATAGTCCTTATTGAAAATTCACTCGTAGAGCTTGGAAAACGCGATATTCGACATTTCCAATCGATCTGCATCGACAACAGCCAAAGATGCATTTCCCAGGCGTCGCAATAGTCCTTCTTATTGAAAATTCACTCGTAGAGCTTGGAAAACGCGATATTCGACATTTCCAATCGATCTGCATCGACAACAGCTAAAGATTCAGTTCCCAGGCGTCGCAATAGTCCTTATTGAAAATTCACTCGTAGAGCTTGGAAAACGCGATATTCGACATTTCCAATCGATCTGCATCAACAACAGCTAAAGATTGAGTTCCCAGGCGTCGCAATAGTCCTTATTATCAAAAATACACTCCTATAGCATGGAAAATGCGATATTCGACATTTCCAATCGATCTGCATCAACAACAGCTAAAGACTCAGTTCCCAGGCGTCGCAATAGTCCTTATTGAAAATTCACTCGTAGAGCTTGGAAAACGCGATATTCGACATTTCCAATCGATCTGCATCGACAACAGCCAAAGATGCAGTTCCCAGGCGTGGCAATAGTGCTTCTTATTGAAAATTCACTCGTAGAGCTTGGAAAACGCGATATTCGACATTTCCAATCGGGCTGCATCGACAACAGCTAAAGATTCAGATCCCAGGCGTCGCAATAGTCCTTCTTATTGAAAATTCACTCGTTGAGCTTGGATACCTCGATATTCGACTTCTCCAATCGACCTGCATCGACAACAGCTAAAGATTCAGTTCCCAGGCGTCGCAATAGTCCTTATTGAAAATTCACTCGTAGAGCTTGGAAAACGCGATATTCGACATTTCCAATCGGGCTGCATCGACAACAGCTAAAGATTCAATTCCCAGGCGTCGGAATAGTCCTTATTAAAAATTCACTCGTAGAGCTTGGAAAACGCGATATTCGACATTTCCAATCCAGCTGCATCGACAACAGCTAAAGATTCAATTCCCAGGCGTCGCAATAGTCCTTATTATCAAAAATACACTCCTATAGCATGGATAATGCGATATTCGACATTTCCAATCGATCTGCATCAACAACAGCTAAAGACTCAGTTCCCAGGCGTCGCAATAGTCCTTATTGAAAATTCACTCGTAGAGCTTGGAAAACGCGATATTCGACATTTCCAATCGATCTGCATCGACAACAGCCAAAGATGCATTTCCCAGGCGTCGCAATAGTCCTTCTTATTGAAAATTCACTCGTAGAGCTTGGAAAACGCGATATTCGACATTTCCAATCGATCTGCATCGACAACAGCTAAAGATTCAGTTCCCAGGCGTCGCAATAGTCCTTATTGAAAATTCACTCGTAGAGCTTGGAAAACGCGATATTCGACATTTCCAATCGATCTGCATCGACAACAGCCAAAGATGCAGTTCCCAGGCGTGGCAATAGTGCTTCTTATTGAAAATTCACTCGTAGAGCTTGGAAAACGCGATATTCGACATTTCCAATCGGGCTGCATCGACAACAGCTAAAGATTCAGTTCCCAGGCGTCGCAATAGTCCTTATTGAAAATTCACTCGTAGAGCTTGGAAAACGCGATATTCGACATTTCCAATCGATCTGCATCAACAACAGCTAAAGATTGAGTTCCCAGGCGTCGCAATAGTCCTTATTATCAAAAATACACTCCTATAGCATGGAAAATGCGATATTCGACATTTCCAATCGATCTGCATCAACAACAGCTAAAGACTCAGTTCCCAGGCGTCGCAATAGTCCTTATTGAAAATTCACTCGTAGAGCTTGGAAAACGCGATATTCGACATTTCCAATCGATCTGCATCGACAACAGCCAAAGATGCATTTCCCAGGCGTCGCAATAGTCCTTCTTATTGAAAATTCACTCGTAGAGCTTGGAAAACGCGATATTCGACATTTCCAATCGATCTGCATCGACAACAGCTAAAGATTCAGTTCCCAGGCGTCGCAATAGTCCTTATTGAAAATTCACTCGTAGAGCTTGGAAAACGCGATATTCGACATTTCCAATCGATCTGCATCGACAACAGCCAAAGATGCAGTTCCCAGGCGTGGCAATAGTGCTTCTTATTGAAAATTCACTCGTAGAGCTTGGAAAACGCGATATTCGACATTTCCAATCGGGCTGCATCGACAACAGCTAAAGATTCAGTTCCCAGGCGTCGCAATAGTCCTTATTGAAAATTCACTCGTAGAGCTTGGAAAACGCGATATTCGACATTTCCAATCGATCTGCATCGACAACAGCCAAAGATGCATTTCCCAGGCGTCGCAATAGTCCTTCTTATTGAAAATTCACTCGTAGAGCTTGGAAAACGCGATATTCGACATTTCCATTCGATCTGCATCGACAACAGCTAAAGATTCAGTTCCCAGGCGTCGCAATAGTCCTTATTGAAAATTCACTCGTAGAGCTTGGAAAACGCGATATTCGACATTTCCAATCGATCTGCATCAACAACAGCTAAAGATTGAGTTCCCAGGCGTCGCAATAGTCCTTATTATCAAAAATACACTCCTATAGCATGGAAAATGCGATATTCGACATTTCCAATCGATCTGCATCAACAACAGCTAAAGACTCAGTTCCCAGGCGTCGCAATAGTCCTTATTGAAAATTCACTCGTAGAGCTTGGAAAACGCGATATTCGACATTTCCAATCGATCTGCATCGACAACAGCCAAAGATGCAGTTCCCAGGCGTGGCAATAGTGCTTCTTATTGAAAATTCACTCGTAGAGCTTGGAAAACGCGATATTCGACATTTCCAATCGGGCTGCATCGACAACAGCTAAAGATTCAGATCCCAGGCGTCGCAATAGTCCTTCTTATTGAAAATTCACTCGTTGAGCTTGGATACCTCGATATTCGACTTCTCCAATCGACCTGCATCGACAACAGCTAAAGATTCAGTTCCCAGGCGTCGCAATAGTCCTTATTGAAAATTCACTCGTAGAGCTTGGAAAACGCGATATTCGACATTTCCAATCGGGCTGCATCGACAACAGCTAAAGATTCAATTCCCAGGCGTCGGAATAGTCCTTATTAAAAATTTACTCGTAGAGCTTGGAAAACGCGATATTCGACATTTCCAATCCAGCTGCATCGACAACAGCTAAAGATTCAATTCCCAGGCGTCGCAATAGTCCTTATTATCAAAAATACACTCCTATAGCATGGATAATGCGATATTCGACATTTCCAATCGATCTGCATCAACAACAGCTAAAGACTCAGTTCCCAGGCGTCGCAATAGTCCTTATTGAAAATTCACTCGTAGAGCTTGGAAAACGCGATATTCGACATTTCCAATCGATCTGCATCGACAACAGCCAAAGATGCATTTCCCAGGCGTCGCAATAGTCCTTCTTATTGAAAATTCACTCGTAGAGCTTGGAAAACGCGATATTCGACATTTCCAATCGATCTGCATCGACAACAGCTAAAGATTCAGTTCCCAGGCGTCGCAATAGTCCTTATTGAAAATTCACTCGTAGAGCTTGGAAAACGCGATATTCGACATTTCCAATCGATCTGCATCGACAACAGCCAAAGATGTAGTTCCCAGGCGTGGCAATAGTGCTTCTTATTGAAAATTCACTCGTAGAGCTTGGAAAACGCGATATTCGACATTTCCAATCGGGCTGCATCGACAACAGCTAAAGATTCAGTTCCCAGGCGTCGCAATAGTCCTTATTGAAAATTCACTCGTAGAGCTTGGAAAACGCGATATTCGACATTTCCAATCGATCTGCATCAACAACAGCTAAAGATTGAGTTCCCAGGCGTCGCAATAGTCCTTATTATCAAAAATACACTCCTATAGCATGGAAAATGCGATATTCGACATTTCCAATCGATCTGCATCAACAACAGCTAAAGACTCAGTTCCCAGGCGTCGCAATAGTCCTTATTGAAAATTCACTCGTAGAGCTTGGAAAACGCGATATTCGACATTTCCAATCGATCTGCATCGACAACAGCCAAAGATGCAGTTCCCAGGCGTGGCAATAGTGCTTCTTATTGAAAATTCACTCGTAGAGCTTGGAAAACGCGATATTCGACATTTCCAATCGGGCTGCATCGACAACAGCTAAAGATTCAGTTCCCAGGCGTCGCAATAGTCCTTATTGAAAATTCACTCGTAGAGCTTGGAAAACGCGATATTCGACATTTCCAATCGATCTGCATCAACAACAGCTAAAGATTCAGTTCCCAGGCGTCGCAATAGTCCTTATTATCAAAAATACACTCCTATAGCATGGAAAATGCGATATTCGACATTTCCAATCGATCTGCATCAACAACAGCTAAAGACTCAGTTCCCAGGCGTCGCAATAGTCCTTATTGAAAATTCACTCGTAGAGCTTGGAAAACGCGATATTCGACATTTCCAATCGATCTGCATCGACAACAGCCAAAGATGCAGTTCCCAGGCGTGGCAATAGTGCTTCTTATTGAAAATTCACTCGTAGAGCTTGGAAAACGCGATATTCGACATTTCCAATCGATCTGCATCAACAACAGCTAAAGACTCAGTTCCCAGGCG
This sequence comes from Nomada flava, assembly GCA_951802745.1. Taxonomy (NCBI): domain Eukaryota; kingdom Metazoa; phylum Arthropoda; class Insecta; order Hymenoptera; family Apidae; genus Nomada; species Nomada flava. Next base: position 1,078,440 of record OX637907.1, read on the forward strand.
TCGCAATAGTGCTTATTGAAAATTCACTCGTACAGCAAGGAAAACGCGATATTCGACATTTCTAATCGATCTGCATCGACAAAAGCTAAAGATTCAGTTCCCAGGCATCGCAATAGTCCTTCTTATCAAAAATACACTCCTATAGCATGGAAAATGCGATATTCGACATTTCCAATCGATCTACATCGACAACAGCTAAAGATTCAGTTCCCGGGCGTCGCAATAGTCCTTATTGAAAATTCACTCGTAGAGCTTGGAAATCGCGATATTCGACATTTCCAATCGGGCTGCATCGACAACAGCTAAAGATTCAGTTCCCAGGCGTCGCAATAGTCCTTATTGAAAATTCACTCGTAGAGCTTGGAAAACGCGATATTCGACATTTCCAATCGATCTGCATCAACAACAGCTAAAGATTCAGTTCCCAGGCGTCGCAATAGTCCTTCTTATTGAAAATTCACTCGCTGAGCTTGGATACCTCGATATTCGACTTCTCCAATCGACCTGCATCGACAACAGCTAAAGATTCAGTTCCCAGGCGTCGCAATAGTCCTTATTGAAAATTCACTCGTAGAGCTTGGAAAACGCGATATTCGACATTTCCAATCGGGCTGCATCGACAACAGCTAAAGATTCAATTCCCAGGCGTCGGAATAGTCCTTATTAAAAATTCACTCGTAGAGCTTGGAAAACGCGATATTCGACATTTCCAATCGATCTGCATCGACAACAGCTAAAGATTCAGTTCCCAGGCGTTGCAATAGTCTTTATTATCAAAAATACACTCCTATAGCATGGAAAATGCGATATTCGACATTTCCAATCGATCTACATCGACAACAGCTAAAGATTCAGTTCCCAGGCGTCGCAATAGTCCTTATTGAAAATTCACTCGTAGAGCTTGGAAAACGCGATATTCGACATTTCCAATCGGGCTGCATCGACAACAGCTAAAGATTCAGTTCCCAGGCGTCGCAATAGTCCTTATTGAAAATTCACTCGTAGAGCTTGGAAAACGCGATATTCGACATTTCCAATCGATCTGCATCAACAACAGCTAAAGATTGAGTTCCCAGGCGTCGCAATAGTCCTTATTATCAAAAATACACTCCTATAGCATGGAAAATGCGATATTCGACATTTCCAATCGATCTGCATCAACAACAGCTAAAGACTCAGTTCCCAGGCGTCGCAATAGTCCTTATTGAAAATTCACTCGTAGAGCTTGGAAAACGCGATATTCGACATTTCCAATCGATCTGCATCGACAACAGCCAAAGATGCAGTTCCCAGGCGTCGCAATAGTCCTTCTTATTGGAAATTCACTCGTAGAACTTTGAAAACGCGATATTCGACATTTCCAATCGATCTGCATCGACAACAGCTAAAGATTCAGTTCCCAGGCGACGCAACAGTCCTTATTGAAAATTCACTCGTAGAGCTTGGAAAACGCGATATTCGACATTTCCAATCGATCTGCATCAACAACAGCTAAAGACTCAGTTCCCAGGCGTCGCAATAGTCCTTATTGAAAATTCACTCGTAGAGCTTGGAAAACGCGATATTCGACATTTCCAATCGATCTGCATCGACAACAGCCAAAGATGCATTTCCCAGGCGTCGCAATAGTCCTTCTTATTGAAAATTCACTCGTAGAGCTTGGAAAACGCGATATTCGACATTTCCAATCGATCTGCATCGACAACAGCTAAAGATTCAGTTCCCAGGCGTCGCAATAGTCCTTATTGAAAATTCACTCGTAGAGCTTGGAAAACGCGATATTCGACATTTCCAATCGATCTGCATCGACAACAGCCAAAGATGCAGTTCCCAGGCGTGGCAATAGTGCTTCTTATTGAAAATTCACTCGTAGAGCTTGGAAAACGCGATATTCGACATTTCCAATCGGGCTGCATCGACAACAGCTAAAGATTCAGTTCCCAGGCGTCGCAATAGTCCTTATTGAAAATTCACTCGTAGAGCTTGGAAAACGCGATATTCGACATTTCCAATCGATCTGCATCAACAACAGCTAAAGATTGAGTTCCCAGGCGTCGCAATAGTCCTTATTATCAAAAATACACTCCTATAGCATGGAAAATGCGATATTCGACATTTCCAATCGATCTGCATCAACAACAGCTAAAGACTCAGTTCCCAGGCGTCGCAATAGTCCTTATTGAAAATTCACTCGTAGAGCTTGGAAAACGCGATATTCGACATTTCCAATCGATCTGCATCGACAACAGCCAAAGATGCAGTTCCCAGGCGTCGCAATAGTCCTTCTTATTGGAAATTCACTCGTAGAACTTTGAAAACGCGATATTCGACATTTCCAATCGATCTGCATCGACAACAGCTAAAGATTCAGTTCCCAGGCGACGCAACAGTCCTTATTGAAAATTCACTCGTAGAGCTTGGAAAACGCGATATTCGACATTTCCAATCGATCTGCATCAACAACAGCTAAAGATTCAGTTCCCAGGCGTCGCAATAGTCTTTATTATCAAAAATACACTCCTATAGCATGGAAAATGCGATATTCGACATATCCAAACGATCTGCATCAACAACAGCTAAAGATTCAGTTCCCAGGCGTCGCAATAGTCCTTATTGAAAATTCACTCGTAGAGCTTGGAAAACGCGATATTCGACATTTCCAATCGATCTGCATCGACAACAGCCAAAGATGCAGTTCCCAGGCGTGGCAATAGTGCTTCTTATTGAAAATTCACTCGTAGAGCTTGGAAAACGCGATATTCGACATTTCCAATCGGGCTGCATCGACAACAGCTAAAGATTCAGTTCCCAGGCGTCGCAATAGTCCTTATTGAAAATTCACTCGTAGAGCTTGGAAAACGCGATATTCGACATTTCCAATCGATCTGCATCAACAACAGCTAAAGATTCAGTTCCCAGGCGTCGCAATAGTCCTTCTTATTGAAAATTCACTCGTTGAGCTTGGATACCTCGATATTCGACTTCTCCAATCGACCTGCATCGACAACAGCTAAAGATTCAGTTCCCAGGCGTCGCAATAGTCCTTATTGAAAATTCACTCGTAGAGCTTGGAAAACGCGATATTCGACATTTCTCAATCGGGCTGCATCGACAACAGCTAAAGATTCAATTCCCAGGCGTCGGAATAGTCCTTATTAAAAATTCACTCGTAGAGCTTGGAAAACGCGATATTCGACATTTCCAATCGATCTGCATCGACAACAGCTAAAGATTCAGTTCCCAGGCGTTGCAATAGTCTTTATTATCAAAAATACACTCCTATAGCATGGAAAATGCGATATTCGACATTTCCAATCGATCTACATCGACAACAGCTAAAGATTCAGTTCCCAGGCGTCGCAATAATCCTTATTGAAAATTCACTCGTAGAGCTTGGAAAACGCGATATTCGACATTTCCAATCGGGCTGCATCGACAACAGCTAAAGATTCAGTTCCCAGGCGTCGCAATAGTCCTTATTGAAAATTCACTCGTAGAGCTTGGAAAACGCGATATTCGACATTTCCAATCGATCTGCATCAACAACAGCTAAAGATTCAGTTCCCAGGCGTCGCAATAGTCCTTCTTATTGAAAATTCACTCGTTGAGCTTGGATACCTCGATATTCGACTTCTCCAATCGACCTGCATCGACAACAGCTAAAGATTCAGTTCCCAGGCGTCGCAATAGTCCTTATTGAAAATTCACTCGTAGAGCTTGGAAAACGCGATATTCGACATTTCCAATCGGGCTGCATCGACAACAGCTAAAGATTCAATTCCCAGGCGTCGGAATAGTCCTTATTAAAAATTCACTCGTAGAGCTTGGAAAACGCGATATTCGACATTTCCAATCCAGCTGCATCGACAACAGCTAAAGATTCAATTCCCAGGCGTCGCAATAGTCCTTATTATCAAAAATACACTCCTATAGCATGGAAAATGCGATATTCGACATTTCCAATCGATCTGCATCAACAACAGCTAAAGACTCAGTTCCCAGGCGTCGCAATAGTCCTTATTGAAAATTCACTCGTAGAGCTTGGAAAACGCGATATTCGACATTTCCAATCGATCTGCATCAACAACAGCTAAAGATTGAGTTCCCAGGCGTCGCAATAGTCCTTATTATCAAAAATACACTCCTATAGCATGGAAAATGCGATATTCGACATTTCCAATCGATCTGCATCAACAACAGCTAAAGACTCAGTTCCCAGGCGTCGCAATAGTCCTTATTGAAAATTCACTCGTAGAGCTTGGAAAACGCGATATTCGACATTTCCAATCGATCTGCATCGACAACAGCCAAAGATGCAGTTCCCAGGCGTGGCAATAGTGCTTCTTATTGAAAATTCACTCGTAGAGCTTGGAAAACGCGATATTCGACATTTCCAATCGGGCTGCATCGACAACAGCTAAAGATTCAGATCCCAGGCGTCGCAATAGTCCTTCTTATTGAAAATTCACTCGTTGAGCTTGGATACCTCGATATTCGACTTCTCCAATCGACCTGCATCGACAACAGCTAAAGATTCAGTTCCCAGGCGTCGCAATAGTCCTTATTGAAAATTCACTCGTAGAGCTTGGAAAACGCGATATTCGACATTTCCAATCGGGCTGCATCGACAACAGCTAAAGATTCAATTCCCAGGCGTCGGAATAGTCCTTATTAAAAATTTACTCGTAGAGCTTGGAAAACGCGATATTCGACATTTCCAATCCAGCTGCATCGACAACAGCTAAAGATTCAATTCCCAGGCGTCGCAATACTCCTTATTATCAAAAATACACTCCTATAGCATGGATAATGCGATATTCGACATTTCCAATCGATCTGCATCAACAACAGCTAAAGACTCAGTTCCCAGGCGTCGCAATAGTCCTTATTGAAAATTCACTCGTAGAGCTTGGAAAACGCGATATTCGACATTTCCAATCGATCTGCATCGACAACAGCCAAAGATGCATTTCCCAGGCGTCGCAATAGTCCTTCTTATTGAAAATTCACTCGTAGAGCTTGGAAAACGCGATATTCGACATTTCCAATCGATCTGCATCGACAACAGCTAAAGATTCAGTTCCCAGGCGTCGCAATAGTCCTTATTGAAAATTCACTCGTAGAGCTTGGAAAACGCGATATTCGACATTTCCAATCGATCTGCATCGACAACAGCCAAAGATGCAGTTCCCAGGCGTGGCAATAGTGCTTCTTATTGAAAATTCACTCGTAGAGCTTGGAAAACGCGATATTCGACATTTCCAATCGGGCTGCATCGACAACAGCTAAAGATTCAGTTCCCAGGCGTCGCAATAGTCCTTATTGAAAATTCACTCGTAGAGCTTGGAAAACGCGATATTCGACATTTCCAATCGATCTGCATCAACAACAGCTAAAGATTCAGTTCCCAGGCGTCGCAATAGTCCTTATTATCAAAAATACACTCCTATAGCATGGAAAATGCGATATTCGACATTTCCAATCGATCTGCATCAACAACAGCTAAAGACTCAGTTCCCAGGCGTCGCAATAGTCCTTATTGAAAATTCACTCGTAGAGCTTGGAAAACGCGATATTCGACATTTCCAATCGATCTGCATCGACAACAGCCAAAGATGCAGTTCCCAGGCGTGGCAATAGTGCTTCTTATTGAAAATTCACTCGTAGAGCTTGGAAAACGCGATATTCGACATTTCCAATCGATCTGCATCAACAACAGCTAAAGACTCAGTTCCCAGGCGTCGCAATAGTGCTTATTGAAAATTCACTCGTACAGCAAGGAAAACGCGATATTCGACATTTCTAATCGATCTGCATCGACAAAAGCTAAAGATTCAGTTCCCAGGCATCGCAATAGTCCTTCTTATCAAAAATACACTCCTATAGCATGGAAAATGCGATATTCGACATTTCCAATCGATCTACATCGACAACAGCTAAAGATTCAGTTCCCGGGCGTCGCAATAGTCCTTATTGAAAATTCACTCGTAGAGCTTGGAAATCGCGATATTCGACATTTCCAATCGGGCTGCATCGACAACAGCTAAAGATTCAGTTCCCAGGCGTCGCAATAGTCCTTATTGAAAATTCACTCGTAGAGCTTGGAAAACGCGATATTCGACATTTCCAATCGATCTGCATCAACAACAGCTAAAGATTCAGTTCCCAGGCGTCGCAATAGTCCTTCTTATTGAAAATTCACTCGCTGAGCTTGGATACCTCGATATTCGACTTCTCCAATCGACCTGCATCGACAACAGCTAAAGATTCAGTTCCCAGGCGTCGCAATAGTCCTTATTGAAAATTCACTCGTAGAGCTTGGAAAACGCGATATTCGACATTTCCAATCGGGCTGCATCGACAACAGCTAAAGATTCAATTCCCAGGCGTCGGAATAGTCCTTATTAAAAATTCACTCGTAGAGCTTGGAAAACGCGATATTCGACATTTCCAATCGATCTGCATCGACAACAGCTAAAGATTCAGTTCCCAGGCGTTGCAATAGTCTTTATTATCAAAAATACACTCCTATAGCATGGAAAATGCGATATTCGACATTTCCAATCGATCTACATCGACAACAGCTAAAGATTCAGTTCCCAGGCGTCGCAATAGTCCTTATTGAAAATTCACTCGTAGAGCTTGGAAAACGCGATATTCGACATTTCCAATCGGGCTGCATCGACAACAGCTAAAGATTCAGTTCCCAGGCGTCGCAATAGTCCTTATTGAAAATTCACTCGTAGAGCTTGGAAAACGCGATATTCGACATTTCCAATCGATCTGCATCAACAACAGCTAAAGATTGAGTTCCCAGGCGTCGCAATAGTCCTTATTATCAAAAATACACTCCTATAGCATGGAAAATGCGATATTCGACATTTCCAATCGATCTGCATCAACAACAGCTAAAGACTCAGTTCCCAGGCGTCGCAATAGTCCTTATTGAAAATTCACTCGTAGAGCTTGGAAAACGCGATATTCGACATTTCCAATCGATCTGCATCGACAACAGCCAAAGATGCAGTTCCCAGGCGTCGCAATAGTCCTTCTTATTGGAAATTCACTCGTAGAACTTTGAAAACGCGATATTCGACATTTCCAATCGATCTGCATCGACAACAGCTAAAGATTCAGTTCCCAGGCGACGCAACAGTCCTTATTGAAAATTCACTCGTAGAGCTTGGAAAACGCGATATTCGACATTTCCAATCGATCTGCATCAACAACAGCTAAAGACTCAGTTCCCAGGCGTCGCAATAGTCCTTATTGAAAATTCACTCGTAGAGCTTGGAAAACGCGATATTCGACATTTCCAATCGATCTGCATCGACAACAGCCAAAGATGCATTTCCCAGGCGTCGCAATAGTCCTTCTTATTGAAAATTCACTCGTAGAGCTTGGAAAACGCGATATTCGACATTTCCAATCGATCTGCATCGACAACAGCTAAAGATTCAGTTCCCAGGCGTCGCAATAGTCCTTATTGAAAATTCACTCGTAGAGCTTGGAAAACGCGATATTCGACATTTCCAATCGATCTGCATCGACAACAGCCAAAGATGCAGTTCCCAGGCGTGGCAATAGTGCTTCTTATTGAAAATTCACTCGTAGAGCTTGGAAAACGCGATATTCGACATTTCCAATCGGGCTGCATCGACAACAGCTAAAGATTCAGTTCCCAGGCGTCGCAATAGTCCTTATTGAAAATTCACTCGTAGAGCTTGGAAAACGCGATATTCGACATTTCCAATCGATCTGCATCAACAACAGCTAAAGATTGAGTTCCCAGGCGTCGCAATAGTCCTTATTATCAAAAATACACTCCTATAGCATGGAAAATGCGATATTCGACATTTCCAATCGATCTGCATCAACAACAGCTAAAGACTCAGTTCCCAGGCGTCGCAATAGTCCTTATTGAAAATTCACTCGTAGAGCTTGGAAAACGCGATATTCGACATTTCCAATCGATCTGCATCGACAACAGCCAAAGATGCAGTTCCCAGGCGTCGCAATAGTCCTTCTTATTGGAAATTCACTCGTAGAACTTTGAAAACGCGATATTCGACATTTCCAATCGATCTGCATCGACAACAGCTAAAGATTCAGTTCCCAGGCGACGCAACAGTCCTTATTGAAAATTCACTCGTAGAGCTTGGAAAACGCGATATTCGACATTTCCAATCGATCTGCATCAACAACAGCTAAAGATTCAGTTCCCAGGCGTCGCAATAGTCTTTATTATCAAAAATACACTCCTATAGCATGGAAAATGCGATATTCGACATATCCAAACGATCTGCATCAACAACAGCTAAAGATTCAGTTCCCAGGCGTCGCAATAGTCCTTATTGAAAATTCACTCGTAGAGCTTGGAAAACGCGATATTCGACATTTCCAATCGATCTGCATCGACAACAGCCAAAGATGCAGTTCCCAGGCGTGGCAATAGTGCTTCTTATTGAAAATTCACTCGTAGAGCTTGGAAAACGCGATATTCGACATTTCCAATCGGGCTGCATCGACAACAGCTAAAGATTCAGTTCCCAGGCGTCGCAATAGTCCTTATTGAAAATTCACTCGTAGAGCTTGGAAAACGCGATATTCGACATTTCCAATCGATCTGCATCAACAACAGCTAAAGATTCAGTTCCCAGGCGTCGCAATAGTCCTTCTTATTGAAAATTCACTCGTTGAGCTTGGATACCTCGATATTCGACTTCTCCAATCGACCTGCATCGACAACAGCTAAAGATTCAGTTCCCAGGCGTCGCAATAGTCCTTATTGAAAATTCACTCGTAGAGCTTGGAAAACGCGATATTCGACATTTCTCAATCGGGCTGCATCGACAACAGCTAAAGATTCAATTCCCAGGCGTCGGAATAGTCCTTATTAAAAATTCACTCGTAGAGCTTGGAAAACGCGATATTCGACATTTCCAATCGATCTGCATCGACAACAGCTAAAGATTCAGTTCCCAGGCGTTGCAATAGTCTTTATTATCAAAAATACACTCCTATAGCATGGAAAATGCGATATTCGACATTTCCAATCGATCTACATCGACAACAGCTAAAGATTCAGTTCCCAGGCGTCGCAATAATCCTTATTGAAAATTCACTCGTAGAGCTTGGAAAACGCGATATTCGACATTTCCAATCGGGCTGCATCGACAACAGCTAAAGATTCAGTTCCCAGGCGTCGCAATAGTCCTTATTGAAAATTCACTCGTAGAGCTTGGAAAACGCGATATTCGACATTTCCAATCGATCTGCATCAACAACAGCTAAAGATTCAGTTCCCAGGCGTCGCAATAGTCCTTCTTATTGAAAATTCACTCGTTGAGCTTGGATACCTCGATATTCGACTTCTCCAATCGACCTGCATCGACAACAGCTAAAGATTCAGTTCCCAGGCGTCGCAATAGTCCTTATTGAAAATTCACTCGTAGAGCTTGGAAAACGCGATATTCGACATTTCCAATCGGGCTGCATCGACAACAGCTAAAGATTCAATTCCCAGGCGTCGGAATAGTCCTTATTAAAAATTCACTCGTAGAGCTTGGAAAACGCGATATTCGACATTTCCAATCCAGCTGCATCGACAACAGCTAAAGATTCAATTCCCAGGCGTCGCAATAGTCCTTATTATCAAAAATACACTCCTATAGCATGGAAAATGCGATATTCGACATTTCCAATCGATCTGCATCAACAACAGCTAAAGACTCAGTTCCCAGGCGTCGCAATAGTCCTTATTGAAAATTCACTCGTAGAGCTTGGAAAACGCGATATTCGACATTTCCAATCGATCTGCATCGACAACAGCTAAAGATTCAGTTCCCAGGCGTCGCAATAGTCCTTATTGAAAATTCACTCGTAGAGCTTGGAAAACGCGATATTCGACATTTCCAATCGATCTGCATCAACAACAGCTAAAGATTGAGTTCCCAGGCGTCGCAATAGTCCTTATTATCAAAAATACACTCCTATAGCATGGAAAATGCGATATTCGACATTTCCAATCGATCTGCATCGACAACAGTCAAAGATGCAGTTCCCAGGCGTGGCAATAGTGCTTCTTATTGAAAATTCACTCGTAGAGCTTGGAAAACGCGATATTCGACATTTCCAATCGGGCTGCATCGACAACAGCTAAAGATTCAGTTCCCAGGCGTCGCAATAGTCCTTATTGAAAATTCACTCGTAGAGCTTGGAAAACGCGATATTCGACATTTCCAATCGATCTGCATCAACAACAGCTAAAGATTGAGTTCCCAGGCGTCGCAATAGTCCTTATTATCAAAAATACACTCCTATAGCATGGAAAATGCGATATTCGACATTTCCAATCGATCTGCATCAACAACAGCTAAAGACTCAGTTCCCAGGCGTCGCAATAGTCCTTATTGAAAATTCACTCGTAGAGCTTGGAAAACGCGATATTCGACATTTCCAATCGATCTGCATCGACAACAGCCAAAGATGCAGTTCCCAGGCGTCGCAATAGTCCTTCTTATTGGAAATTCACTCGTAGAACTTTGAAAACGCGATATTCGACATTTCCAATCGATCTGCATCGACAACAGCTAAAGATTCAGTTCCCAGGCGACGCAACAGTCCTTATTGAAAATTCACTCGTAGAGCTTGGAAAACGCGATATTCGACATTTCCAATCGATCTGCATCAACAACAGCTAAAGATTCAGTTCCCAGGCGTCGCAATAGTCTTTATTATCAAAAATACACTCCTATAGCATGGAAAATGCGATATTCGACATATCCAAACGATCTGCATCAACAACAGCTAAAGATTCAGTTCCCAGGCGTCGCAATAGTCCTTATTGAAAATTCACTCGTAGAGCTTGGAAAACGCGATATTCGACATTTCCAATCGATCTGCATCGACAACAGCCAAAGATGCAGTTCCCAGGCGTGGCAATAGTGCTTCTTATTGAAAATTCACTCGTAGAGCTTGGAAAACGCGATATTCGACATTTCCAATCGGGCTGCATCGACAACAGCTAAAGATTCAGTTCCCAGGCGTCGCAATAGTCCTTATTGAAAATTCACTCGTAGAGCTTGGAAAACGCGATATTCGACATTTCCAATCGATCTGCATCAACAACAGCTAAAGATTCAGTTCCCAGGCGTCGCAATAGTCCTTCTTATTGAAAATTCACTCGTTGAGCTTGGATACCTCGATATTCGACTTCTCCAATCGACCTGCATCGACAACAGCTAAAGATTCAGTTCCCAGGCGTCGCAATAGTCCTTATTGAAAATTCACTCGTAGAGCTTGGAAAACGCGATATTCGACATTTCTCAATCGGGCTGCATCGACAACAGCTAAAGATTCAATTCCCAGGCGTCGGAATAGTCCTTATTAAAAATTCACTCGTAGAGCTTGGAAAACGCGATATTCGACATTTCCAATCGATCTGCATCGACAACAGCTAAAGATTCAGTTCCCAGGCGTTGCAATAGTCTTTATTATCAAAAATACACTCCTATAGCATGGAAAATGCGATATTCGACATTTCCAATCGATCTACATCGACAACAGCTAAAGATTCAGTTCCCAGGCGTCGCAATAATCCTTATTGAAAATTCACTCGTAGAGCTTGGAAAACGCGATATTCGACATTTCCAATCGGGCTGCATCGACAACAGCTAAAGATTCAGTTCCCAGGCGTCGCAATAGTCCTTATTGAAAATTCACTCGTAGAGCTTGGAAAACGCGATATTCGACATTTCCAATCGATCTGCATCAACAACAGCTAAAGATTCAGTTCCCAGGCGTCGCAATAGTCCTTCTTATTGAAAATTCACTCGTTGAGCTTGGATACCTCGATATTCGACTTCTCCAATCGACCTGCATCGACAACAGCTAAAGATTCAGTTCCCAGGCGTCGCAATAGTCCTTATTGAAAATTCACTCGTAGAGCTTGGAAAACGCGATATTCGACATTTCCAATCGGGCTGCATCGACAACAGCTAAAGATTCAATTCCCAGGCGTCGGAATAGTCCTTATTAAAAATTCACTCGTAGAGCTTGGAAAACGCGATATTCGACATTTCCAATCCAGCTGCATCGACAACAGCTAAAGATTCAATTCCCAGGCGTCGCAATAGTCCTTATTATCAAAAATACACTCCTATAGCATGGAAAATGCGATATTCGACATTTCCAATCGATCTGCATCAACAACAGCTAAAGACTCAGTTCCCAGGCGTCGCAATAGTCCTTATTGAAAATTCACTCGTAGAGCTTGGAAAACGCGATATTCGACATTTCCAATCGATCTGCATCGACAACAGCCAAAGATGCATTTCCCAGGCGTCGCAATAGTCCTTCTTATTGAAAATTCACTCGTAGAGCTTGGAAAACGCGATATTCGACATTTCCAATCGATCTGCATCGACAACAGCTAAAGATTCAGTTCCCAGGCGTCGCAATAGTCCTTATTGAAAATTCACTCGTAGAGCTTGGAAAACGCGATATTCGACATTTCCAATCGATCTGCATCGACAACAGCCAAAGATGCAGTTCCCAGGCGTGGCAATAGTGCTTCTTATTGAAAATTCACTCGTAGAGCTTGGAAAACGCGATATTCGACATTTCCAATCGGGCTGCATCGACAACAGCTAAAGATTCAGTTCCCAGGCGTCGCAATAGTCCTTATTGAAAATTCACTCGTAGAGCTTGGAAAACGCGATATTCGACATTTCCAATCGATCTGCATCAACAACAGCTAAAGATTGAGTTCCCAGGCGTCGCAATAGTCCTTATTATCAAAAATACACTCCTATAGCATGGAAAATGCGATATTCGACATTTCCAATCGATCTGCATCAACAACAGCTAAAGACTCAGTTCCCAGGCGTCGCAATAGTCCTTATTGAAAATTCACTCGTAGAGCTTGGAAAACGCGATATTCGACATTTCCAATCGATCTGCATCGACAACAGCCAAAGATGCAGTTCCCAGGCGTGGCAATAGTGCTTCTTATTGAAAATTCACTCGTAGAGCTTGGAAAACGCGATATTCGACATTTCCAATCGGGCTGCATCGACAACAGCTAAAGATTCAGTTCCCAGGCGTCGCAATAGTCCTTCTTATTGAAAATTCACTCGTTGAGCTTGGATACCTCGATATTCGACTTCTCCAATCGACCTGCATCGACAACAGCTAAAGATTCAGTTCCCAGGCGTCGCAATAGTCCTTATTGAAAATTCACTCGTAGAGCTTGGAAAACGCGATATTCGACATTTCCAATCGGGCTGCATCGACAACAGCTAAAGATTCAATTCCCAGGCGTCGGAATAGTCCTTATTAAAAATTCACTCGTAGAGCTTGGAAAACGCGATATTCGACATTTCCAATCCAGCTGCATCGACAACAGCTAAAGATTCAATTCCCAGGCGTCGCAATAGTCCTTATTATCAAAAATACACTCCTATAGCATGGAAAATGCGATATTCGACATTTCCAATCGATCTGCATCAACAACAGCTAAAGACTCAGTTCCCAGGCGTCGCAATAGTCCTTATTGAAAATTCACTCGTAGAGCTTGGAAAACGCGATATTCGACATTTCCAATCGATCTGCATCGACAACAGCCAAAGATGCATTTCCCAGGCGTCGCAATAGTCCTTCTTATTGAAAATTCACTCGTAGAGCTTGGAAAACGCGATATTCGACATTTCCAATCGATCTGCATCGACAACAGCTAAAGATTCAGTTCCCAGGCGTCGCAATAGTCCTTATTGAAAATTCACTCGTAGAGCTTGGAAAACGCGATATTCGACATTTCCAATCGATCTGCATCGACAACAGCCAAAGATGCAGTTCCCAGGCGTGGCAATAGTGCTTCTTATTGAAAATTCACTCGTAGAGCTTGGAAAACGCGATATTCGACATTTCCAATCGGGCTGCATCGACAACAGCTAAAGATTCAGTTCCCAGGCGTCGCAATAGTCCTTATTGAAAATTCACTCGTAGAGCTTGGAAAACGCGATATTCGACATTTCCAATCGATCTGCATCAACAACAGCTAAAGATTGAGTTCCCAGGCGTCGCAATAGTCCTTATTATCAAAAATACACTCCTATAGCATGGAAAATGCGATATTCGACATTTCCAATCGATCTGCATCAACAACAGCTAAAGACTCAGTTCCCAGGCGTCGCAATAGTCCTTATTGAAAATTCACTCGTAGAGCTTGGAAAACGCGATATTCGACATTTCCAATCGATCTGCATCGACAACAGCCAAAGATGCATTTCCCAGGCGTCGCAATAGTCCTTCTTATTGAAAATTCACTCGTAGAGCTTGGAAAACGCGATATTCGACATTTCCAATCGATCTGCATCGACAACAGCTAAAGATTCAGTTCCCAGGCGTCGCAATAGTCCTTATTGAAAATTCACTCGTAGAGCTTGGAAAACGCGATATTCGACATTTCCAATCGGGCTGCATCGACAACAGCTAAAGATTCAATTCCCAGGCGTCGGAATAGTCCTTATTAAAAATTCACTCGTAGAGCTTGGAAAACGCGATATTCGACATTTCCAATCCAGCTGCATCGACAACAGCTAAAGATTCAGTTCCCAGGCGTCGCAATAGTCCTTCTTATTGAAAATTCACTCGTTGAGCTTGGATACCTCGATATTCGACTTCTCCAATCGACCTGCATCGACAACAGCTAAAGACTCAGTTCCCAGGCGTCGCAATAGTCCTTATTGAAAATTCACTCGTAGAGCTTGGAAAACGCGATATTCGACATTTCCAATCGGGCTGCATCGACAACAGCCAAAGATGCAGTTCCCAGGCGTGGCAATAGTGCTTCTTATTGAAAATTCACTCGTAGAGCTTGGAAAACGCGATATTCGACATTTCCAATCGGGCTGCATCGACAACAGCTAAAGATTCAGTTCCCAGGCGTCGCAATAGTCCTTCTTATTGAAAATTCACTCGTTGAGCTTGGATACCTCGATATTCGACTTCTCCAATCGACCTGCATCGACAACAGCTAAAGATTCAGTTCCCAGGCGTGGCAATAGTGCTTCTTATTGAAAATTCACTCGTAGAGCTTGGAAAACGCGATATTCGACATTTCCAATCGATCTGCATCAACAACAGCTAAAGATTGAGTTCCCAGGCGTCGCAATAGTCCTTATTATCAAAAATACACTCCTATAGCATGGAAAATGCGATATTCGACATTTCCAATCGATCTGCATCAACAACAGCTAAAGACTCAGTTCCCAGGCGTCGCAATAGTCCTTATTGAAAATTCACTCGTAGAGCTTGGAAAACGCGATATTCGACATTTCCAATCGATCTGCATCGACAACAGCCAAAGATGCAGTTCCCAGGCGTGGCAATAGTGCTTCTTATTGAAAATTCACTCGTAGAGCTTGGAAAACGCGATATTCGACATTTCCAATCGGGCTGCATCGACAACAGCTAAAGATTCAGTTCCCAGGCGTCGCAATAGTCCTTCTTATTGAAAATTCACTCGTTGAGCTTGGATACCTCGATATTCGACTTCTCCAATCGACCTGCATCGACAACAGCTAAAGATTCAGTTCCCAGGCGTCGCAATAGTCCTTATTGAAAATTCACTCGTAGAGCTTGGAAAACGCGATATTCGACATTTCCAATCGGGCTGCATCGACAACAGCTAAAGATTCAATTCCCAGGCGTCGGAATAGTCCTTATTATAAATTCACTCGTAGAGCTTGGAAAACGCGATATTCGACATTTCCAATCCAGCTGCATCGACAACAGCTAAAGATTCAATTCCCAGGCGTCGCAATAGTCCTTATTATCAAAAATACACTCCTATAGCATGGAAAATGCGATATTCGACATTTCCAATCGATCTGCATCAACAACAGCTAAAGACTCAGTTCCCAGGCGTCGCAATAGTCCTTATTGAAAATTCACTCGTAGAGCTTGGAAAACGCGATATTCGACATTTCCAATCGATCTGCATCGACAACAGCCAAAGATGCATTTCCCAGGCGTCGCAATAGTCCTTCTTATTGAAAATTCACTCGTAGAGCTTGGAAAACGCGATATTCGACATTTCCAATCGATCTGCATCGACAACAGCTAAAGATTCAGTTCCCAGGCGTCGCAATAGTCCTTATTGAAAATTCACTCGTAGAGCTTGGAAAACGCGATATTCGACATTTCCAATCGGGCTGCATCGACAACAGCTAAAGATTCAATTCCCAGGCGTCGGAATAGTCCTTATTAAAAATTCACTCGTAGAGCTTGGAAAACGCGATATTCGACATTTCCAATCCAGCTGCATCGACAACAGCTAAAGATTCAATTCCCAGGCGTCGCAATAGTCCTTATTATCAAAAATACACTCCTATAGCATGGAAAATGCGATATTCGACATTTCCAATCGATCTGCATCAACAACAGCTAAAGACTCAGTTCCCAGGCGTCGCAATAGTCCTTATTGAAAATTCACTCGTAGAGCTTGGAAAACGCGATATTCGACATTTCCAATCGATCTGCATCGACAACAGCCAAAGATGCATTTCCCAGGCGTCGCAATAGTCCTTCTTATTGAAAATTCACTCGTAGAGCTTGGAAAACGCGATATTCGACATTTCCAATCGATCTGCATCGACAACAGCTAAAGATTCAGTTCCCAGGCGTCGCAATAGTCCTTATTGAAAATTCACTCGTAGAGCTTGGAAAACGCGATATTCGACATTTCCAATCGATCTGCATCGACAACAGCCAAAGATGCAGTTCCCAGGCGTGGCAATAGTGCTTCTTATTGAAAATTCACTCGTAGAGCTTGGAAAACGCGATATTCGACATTTCCAATCGGGCTGCATCGACAACAGCTAAAGATTCAGTTCCCAGGCGTCGCAATAGTCCTTATTGAAAATTCACTCGTAGAGCTTGGAAAACGCGATATTCGACATTTCCAATCGATCTGCATCAACAACAGCTAAAGATTGAGTTCCCAGGCGTCGCAATAGTCCTTATTATCAAAAATACACTCCTATAGCATGGAAAATGCGATATTCGACATTTCCAATCGATCTGCATCAACAACAGCTAAAGACTCAGTTCCCAGGCGTCGCAATAGTCCTTATTGAAAATTCACTCGTAGAGCTTGGAAAACGCGATATTCGACATTTCCAATCGATCTGCATCGACAACAGCCAAAGATGCAGTTCCCAGGCGTGGCAATAGTGCTTCTTATTGAAAATTCACTCGTAGAGCTTGGAAAACGCGATATTCGACATTTCCAATCGGGCTGCATCGACAACAGCTAAAGATTCAGTTCCCAGACGTCGCAATAGTCCTTATTGAAAATTCACTCGTAGAGCTTGGAAAACGCGATATTCGACATTTCCAATCGATCTGCATCAACAACAGCTAAAGATTCAGTTCCCAGGCGTCGCAATAGTCCGTCTTATTGAAAATTCACTCGTTGAGCTTGGATACCTCGATATTCGACTTCTCCAATCGACCTGCATCGACAACAGCTAAAGATTCAGTTCCCAGGCGTCGCAATAGTCCTTATTGAAAATTCACTCGTAGAGCTTGGAAAACGCGATATTCGACATTTCCAATCGGGCTGCATCGACAACAGCTAAAGATTCAGTTCCCAGGCGTCGCAATAGTCCTTCTTATTGAAAATTCACTCGTTGAGCTTGGATACCTCGATATTCGACTTCTCCAATCGACCTGCATCGACAACAGCTAAAGATTCAGTTCCCAGGCGTCGCAATAGTCCTTATTGAAAATTCACTCGTAGAGCTTGGAAAACGCGATATTCGACATTTCCAATCCAGCTGCATCGACAACAGCTAAAGATTCAATTCCCAGGCGTCGCAATAGTCCTTATTATCAAAAATACACTCCTATAGCATGGAAAATGCGATATTCGACATTTCCAATCGATCTGCATCAACAACAGCTAAAGACTCAGTTCCCAGGCGTCGCAATAGTCCTTATTGAAAATTCACTCGTAGAGCTTGGAAAACGCGATATTCGACATTTCCAATCGATCTGCATCGACAACAGCCAAAGATGCATTTCCCAGGCGTCGCAATAGTCCTTCTTATTGAAAATTCACTCGTAGAGCTTGGAAAACGCGATATTCGACATTTCCAATCGATCTGCATCGACAACAGCTAAAGATTCAGTTCCCAGGCGTCGCAATAGTCCTTATTGAAAATTCACTCGTAGAGCTTGGAAAACGCGATATTCGACATTTCCAATCGATCTGCATCGACAACAGCCAAAGATGCAGTTCCCAGGCGTGGCAATAGTGCTTCTTATTGAAAATTCACTCGTAGAGCTTGGAAAACGCGATATTCGACATTTCCAATCGGGCTGCATCGACAACAGCTAAAGATTCAGTTCCCAGGCGTCGCAATAGTCCTTATTGAAAATTCACTCGTAGAGCTTGGAAAACGCGATATTCGACATTTCCAATCGATCTGCATCAACAACAGCTAAAGATTGAGTTCCCAGGCGTCGCAATAGTCCTTATTATCAAAAATACACTCCTATAGCATGGAAAATGCGATATTCGACATTTCCAATCGATCTGCATCAACAACAGCTAAAGACTCAGTTCCCAGGCGTCGCAATAGTCCTTATTGAAAATTCACTCGTAGAGCTTGGAAAACGCGATATTCGACATTTCCAATCGATCTGCATCGACAACAGCCAAAGATGCAGTTCCCAGGCGTGGCAATAGTGCTTCTTATTGAAAATTCACTCGTAGAGCTTGGAAAACGCGATATTCGACGTTTCCAATCGGGCTGCATCGACAACAGCTAAAGATTCAGTTCCCAGGCGTCGCAATAGTCCTTATTGAAAATTCACTCGTAGAGCTTGGAAAACGCGATATTCGACATTTCCAATCGATCTGCATCGACAACAGCCAAAGATGCATTTCCCAGGCGTCGCAATAGTCCTTCTTATTGAAAATTCACTCGTAGAGCTTGGAAAACGCGATATTCGACATTTCCAATCGATCTGCATCGACAACAGCTAAAGATTCAGTTCCCAGGCGTCGCAATAGTCCTTATTGAAAATTCACTCGTAGAGCTTGGAAAACGCGATATTCGACATTTCCAATCGATCTGCATCGACAACAGCCAAAGATGCAGTTCCCAGGCGTGGCAATAGTGCTTCTTATTGAAAATTCACTCGTAGAGCTTGGAAAACGCGATATTCGACATTTCCAATCGGGCTGCATCGACAACAGCTAAAGATTCAGTTCCCAGGCGTCGCAATAGTCCTTCTTATTGAAAATTCACTCGTTGAGCTTGGATACCTCGATATTCGACTTCTCCAATCGACCTGCATCGACAACAGCTAAAGATTCAGTTCCCAGGCGTCGCAATAGTCCTTATTGAAAATTCACTCGTAGAGCTTGGAAAACGCGATATTCGACATTTCCAATCGGGCTGCATCGACAACAGCTAAAGATTCAATTCCCAGGCGTCGGAATAGTCCTTATTATAAATTCACTCGTAGAGCTTGGAAAACGCGATATTCGACATTTCCAATCCAGCTGCATCGACAACAGCTAAAGATTCAATTCCCAGGCGTCGCAATAGTCCTTATTATCAAAAATACACTCCTATAGCATGGAAAATGCGATATTCGACATTTCCAATCGATCTGCATCAACAACAGCTAAAGACTCAGTTCCCAGGCGTCGCAATAGTCCTTATTGAAAATTCACTCGTAGAGCTTGGAAAACGCGATATTCGACATTTCCAATCGATCTGCATCGACAACAGCCAAAGATGCATTTCCCAGGCGTCGCAATAGTCCTTCTTATTGAAAATTCACTCGTAGAGCTTGGAAAACGCGATATTCGACATTTCCAATCGATCTGCATCGACAACAGCTAAAGATTCAGTTCCCAGGCGTCGCAATAGTCCTTATTGAAAATTCACTCGTAGAGCTTGGAAAACGCGATATTCGACATTTCCAATCGGGCTGCATCGACAACAGCTAAAGATTCAATTCCCAGGCGTCGGAATAGTCCTTATTAAAAATTCACTCGTAGAGCTTGGAAAACGCGATATTCGACATTTCCAATCCAGCTGCATCGACAACAGCTAAAGATTCAATTCCCAGGCGTCGCAATAGTCCTTATTATCAAAAATACACTCCTATAGCATGGAAAATGCGATATTCGACATTTCCAATCGATCTGCATCAACAACAGCTAAAGACTCAGTTCCCAGGCGTCGCAATAGTCCTTATTGAAAATTCACTCGTAGAGCTTGGAAAACGCGATATTCGACATTTCCAATCGATCTGCATCGACAACAGCCAAAGATGCATTTCCCAGGCGTCGCAATAGTCCTTCTTATTGAAAATTCACTCGTAGAGCTTGGAAAACGCGATATTCGACATTTCCAATCGATCTGCATCGACAACAGCTAAAGATTCAGTTCCCAGGCGTCGCAATAGTCCTTATTGAAAATTCACTCGTAGAGCTTGGAAAACGCGATATTCGACATTTCCAATCGATCTGCATCGACAACAGCCAAAGATGCAGTTCCCAGGCGTGGCAATAGTGCTTCTTATTGAAAATTCACTCGTAGAGCTTGGAAAACGCGATATTCGACATTTCCAATCGGGCTGCATCGACAACAGCTAAAGATTCAGTTCCCAGGCGTCGCAATAGTCCTTATTGAAAATTCACTCGTAGAGCTTGGAAAACGCGATATTCGACATTTCCAATCGATCTGCATCAACAACAGCTAAAGATTGAGTTCCCAGGCGTCGCAATAGTCCTTATTATCAAAAATACACTCCTATAGCATGGAAAATGCGATATTCGACATTTCCAATCGATCTGCATCAACAACAGCTAAAGACTCAGTTCCCAGGCGTCGCAATAGTCCTTATTGAAAATTCACTCGTAGAGCTTGGAAAACGCGATATTCGACATTTCCAATCGATCTGCATCGACAACAGCCAAAGATGCAGTTCCCAGGCGTGGCAATAGTGCTTCTTATTGAAAATTCACTCGTAGAGCTTGGAAAACGCGATATTCGACATTTCCAATCGGGCTGCATCGACAACAGCTAAAGATTCAGTTCCCAGGCGTCGCAATAGTCCTTATTGAAAATTCACTCGTAGAGCTTGGAAAACGCGATATTCGACATTTCCAATCGATCTGCATCAACAACAGCTAAAGATTCAGTTCCCAGGCGTCGCAATAGTCCGTCTTATTGAAAATTCACTCGTTGAGCTTGGATACCTCGATATTCGACTTCTCCAATCGACCTGCATCGACAACAGCTAAAGATTCAGTTCCCAGGCGTCGCAATAGTCCTTATTGAAAATTCACTCGTAGAGCTTGGAAAACGCGATATTCGACATTTCCAATCGGGCTGCATCGACAACAGCTAAAGATTCAGTTCCCAGGCGTCGCAATAGTCCTTCTTATTGAAAATTCACTCGTTGAGCTTGGATACCTCGATATTCGACTTCTCCAATCGACCTGCATCGACAACAGCTAAAGATTCAGTTCCCAGGCGTCGCAATAGTCCTTATTGAAAATTCACTCGTAGAGCTTGGAAAACGCGATATTCGACATTTCCAATCCAGCTGCATCGACAACAGCTAAAGATTCAATTCCCAGGCGTCGCAATAGTCCTTATTATCAAAAATACACTCCTATAGCATGGAAAATGCGATATTCGACATTTCCAATCGATCTGCATCAACAACAGCTAAAGACTCAGTTCCCAGGCGTCGCAATAGTCCTTATTGAAAATTCACTCGTAGAGCTTGGAAAACGCGATATTCGACATTTCCAATCGATCTGCATCGACAACAGCCAAAGATGCATTTCCCAGGCGTCGCAATAGTCCTTCTTATTGAAAATTCACTCGTAGAGCTTGGAAAACGCGATATTCGACATTTCCAATCGATCTGCATCGACAACAGCTAAAGATTCAGTTCCCAGGCGTCGCAATAGTCCTTATTGAAAATTCACTCGTAGAGCTTGGAAAACGCGATATTCGACATTTCCAATCGATCTGCATCGACAACAGCCAAAGATGCAGTTCCCAGGCGTGGCAATAGTGCTTCTTATTGAAAATTCACTCGTAGAGCTTGGAAAACGCGATATTCGACATTTCCAATCGGGCTGCATCGACAACAGCTAAAGATTCAGTTCCCAGGCGTCGCAATAGTCCTTATTGAAAATTCACTCGTAGAGCTTGGAAAACGCGATATTCGACATTTCCAATCGATCTGCATCAACAACAGCTAAAGATTGAGTTCCCAGGCGTCGCAATAGTCCTTATTATCAAAAATACACTCCTATAGCATGGAAAATGCGATATTCGACATTTCCAATCGATCTGCATCAACAACAGCTAAAGACTCAGTTCCCAGGCGTCGCAATAGTCCTTATTGAAAATTCACTCGTAGAGCTTGGAAAACGCGATATTCGACATTTCCAATCGATCTGCATCGACAACAGCCAAAGATGCAGTTCCCAGGCGTGGCAATAGTGCTTCTTATTGAAAATTCACTCGTAGAGCTTGGAAAACGCGATATTCGACGTTTCCAATCGGGCTGCATCGACAACAGCTAAAGATTCAGTTCCCAGGCGTCGCAATAGTCCTTATTGAAAATTCACTCGTAGAGCTTGGAAAACGCGATATTCGACATTTCCAATCGATCTGCATCAACAACAGCTAAAGATTCAGTTCCCAGGCGTCGCAATAGTCCTTCTTATTGAAAATTCACTCGTTGAGCTTGGATACCTCGATATTCGACTTCTCCAATCGACCTGCATCGACAACAGCTAAAGACTCAGTTCCCAGGCGTCGCAATAGTCCTTATTGAAAATTCACTCGTAGAGCTTGGAAAACGCGATATTCGACATTTCCAATCGATCTGCATCGACAACAGCCAAAGATGCAGTTCCCAGGCGTGGCAATAGTGCTTCTTATTGAAAATTCACTCGTAGAGCTTGGAAAACGCGATATTCGACATTTCCAATCGGGCTGCATCGACAACAGCTAAAGATTCAGTTCCCAGGCGTCGCAATAGTCCTTCTTATTGAAAATTCACTCGTTGAGCTTGGATACCTCGATATTCGACTTCTCCAATCGACCTGCATCGACAACAGCTAAAGATTCAGTTCCCAGGCGTCGCAATAGTCCTTATTGAAAATTCACTCGTAGAGCTTGGAAAACGCGATATTCGACATTTCCAATCGGGCTGCATCGACAACAGCTAAAGATTCAATTCCCAGGCGTCGGAATAGTCCTTATTATAAATTCACTCGTAGAGCTTGGAAAACGCGATATTCGACATTTCCAATCCAGCTGCATCGACAACAGCTAAAGATTCAATTCCCAGGCGTCGCAATAGTCCTTATTATCAAAAATACACTCCTATAGCATGGAAAATGCGATATTCGACATTTCCAATCGATCTGCATCAACAACAGCTAAAGACTCAGTTCCCAGGCGTCGCAATAGTCCTTATTGAAAATTCACTCGTAGAGCTTGGAAAACGCGATATTCGACATTTCCAATCGATCTGCATCGACAACAGCCAAAGATGCATTTCCCAGGCGTCGCAATAGTCCTTCTTATTGAAAATTCACTCGTAGAGCTTGGAAAACGCGATATTCGACATTTCCAATCGATCTGCATCGACAACAGCTAAAGATTCAGTTCCCAGGCGTCGCAATAGTCCTTATTGAAAATTCACTCGTAGAGCTTGGAAAACGCGATATTCGACATTTCCAATCGGGCTGCATCGACAACAGCTAAAGATTCAATTCCCAGGCGTCGGAATAGTCCTTATTAAAAATTCACTCGTAGAGCTTGGAAAACGCGATATTCGACATTTCCAATCCAGCTGCATCGACAACAGCTAAAGATTCAATTCCCAGGCGTCGCAATAGTCCTTATTATCAAAAATACACTCCTATAGCATGGAAAATGCGATATTCGACATTTCCAATCGATCTGCATCAACAACAGCTAAAGACTCAGTTCCCAGGCGTCGCAATAGTCCTTATTGAAAATTCACTCGTAGAGCTTGGAAAACGCGATATTCGACATTTCCAATCGATCTGCATCGACAACAGCCAAAGATGCATTTCCCAGGCGTCGCAATAGTCCTTCTTATTGAAAATTCACTCGTAGAGCTTGGAAAACGCGATATTCGACATTTCCAATCGATCTGCATCGACAACAGCTAAAGATTCAGTTCCCAGGCGTCGCAATAGTCCTTATTGAAAATTCACTCGTAGAGCTTGGAAAACGCGATATTCGACATTTCCAATCGATCTGCATCGACAACAGCCAAAGATGCAGTTCCCAGGCGTGGCAATAGTGCTTCTTATTGAAAATTCACTCGTAGAGCTTGGAAAACGCGATATTCGACATTTCCAATCGGGCTGCATCGACAACAGCTAAAGATTCAGTTCCCAGGCGTCGCAATAGTCCTTATTGAAAATTCACTCGTAGAGCTTGGAAAACGCGATATTCGACATTTCCAATCGATCTGCATCAACAACAGCTAAAGATTGAGTTCCCAGGCGTCGCAATAGTCCTTATTATCAAAAATACACTCCTATAGCATGGAAAATGCGATATTCGACATTTCCAATCGATCTGCATCAACAACAGCTAAAGACTCAGTTCCCAGGCGTCGCAATAGTCCTTATTGAAAATTCACTCGTAGAGCTTGGAAAACGCGATATTCGACATTTCCAATCGATCTGCATCGACAACAGCCAAAGATGCAGTTCCCAGGCGTGGCAATAGTGCTTCTTATTGAAAATTCACTCGTAGAGCTTGGAAAACGCGATATTCGACATTTCCAATCGGGCTGCATCGACAACAGCTAAAGATTCAGTTCCCAGGCGTCGCAATAGTCCTTATTGAAAATTCACTCGTAGAGCTTGGAAAACGCGATATTCGACATTTCCAATCGGGCTGCATCGACAACAGCTAAAGATTCAGTTCCCAGGCGTCGCAATAGTCCTTCTTATTGAAAATTCACTCGTTGAGCTTGGATACCTCGATATTCGACTTCTCCAATCGACCTGCATCGACAACAGCTAAAGATTCAGTTCCCAGGCGTCGCAATAGTCCGTCTTATTGAAAATTCACTCGTTGAGCTTGGATACCTCGATATTCGACTTCTCCAATCGACCTGCATCGACAACAGCTAAAGATTCAGTTCCCAGGCGTCGCAATAGTCCTTATTGAAAATTCACTCGTAGAGCTTGGAAAACGCGATATTCGACATTTCCAATCGGGCTGCATCGACAACAGCTAAAGATTCAGTTCCCAGGCGTCGCAATAGTCCTTCTTATTGAAAATTCACTCGTTGAGCTTGGATACCTCGATATTCGACTTCTCCAATCGACCTGCATCGACAACAGCTAAAGATTCAGTTCCCAGGCGTCGCAATAGTCCTTATTGAAAATTCACTCGTAGAGCTTGGAAAACGCGATATTCGACATTTCCAATCGGGCTGCATCGACAACAGCTAAAGATTCAATTCCCAGGCGTCGGAATAGTCCTTATTAAAAATTCACTCGTAGAGCTTGGAAAACGCGATATTCGACATTTCCAATCCAGCTGCATCGACAACAGCTAAAGATTCAATTCCCAGGCGTCGCAATAGTCCTTATTATCAAAAATACACTCCTATAGCATGGAAAATGCGATATTCGACATTTCCAATCGATCTGCATCAACAACAGCTAAAGACTCAGTTCCCAGGCGTCGCAATAGTCCTTATTGAAAATTCACTCGTAGAGCTTGGAAAACGCGATATTCGACATTTCCAATCGATCTGCATCGACAACAGCCAAAGATGCATTTCCCAGGCGTCGCAATAGTCCTTCTTATTGAAAATTCACTCGTAGAGCTTGGAAAACGCGATATTCGACATTTCCAATCGATCTGCATCGACAACAGCTAAAGATTCAGTTCCCAGGCGTCGCAATAGTCCTTATTGAAAATTCACTCGTAGAGCTTGGAAAACGCGATATTCGACATTTCCAATCGATCTGCATCGACAACAGCCAAAGATGCAGTTCCCAGGCGTGGCAATAGTGCTTCTTATTGAAAATTCACTCGTAGAGCTTGGAAAACGCGATATTCGACATTTCCAATCGGGCTGCATCGACAACAGCTAAAGATTCAGTTCCCAGGCGTCGCAATAGTCCTTATTGAAAATTCACTCGTAGAGCTTGGAAAACGCGATATTCGACATTTCCAATCGATCTGCATCGACAACAGCCAAAGATGCATTTCCCAGGCGTCGCAATAGTCCTTCTTATTGAAAATTCACTCGTAGAGCTTGGAAAACGCGATATTCGACATTTCCAATCGATCTGCATCGACAACAGCTAAAGATTCAGTTCCCAGGCGTCGCAATAGTCCTTATTGAAAATTCACTCGTAGAGCTTGGAAAACGCGATATTCGACATTTCCAATCGATCTGCATCGACAACAGCCAAAGATGCAGTTCCCAGGCGTGGCAATAGTGCTTCTTATTGAAAATTCACTCGTAGAGCTTGGAAAACGCGATATTCGACATTTCCAATCGGGCTGCATCGACAACAGCTAAAGATTCAGTTCCCAGGCGTCGCAATAGTCCTTATTGAAAATTCACTCGTAGAGCTTGGAAAACGCGATATTCGACATTTCCAATCGATCTGCATCAACAACAGCTAAAGATTGACTTCCCAGGCGTCGCAATAGTCCTTATTATCAAAAATACACTCCTATAGCATGGAAAATGCGATATTCGACATTTCCAATCGATCTGCATCAACAACAGCTAAAGACTCAGTTCCCAGGCGTCGCAATAGTCCTTATTGAAAATTCACTCGTAGAGCTTGGAAAACGCGATATTCGACATTTCCAATCGATCTGCATCGACAACAGCCAAAGATGCAGTTCCCAGGCGTGGCAATAGTGCTTCTTATTGAAAATTCACTCGTAGAGCTTGGAAAACGCGATATTCGACATTTCCAATCGGGCTGCATCGACAACAGCTAAAGATTCAGTTCCCAGGCGTCGCAATAGTCCTTATTGAAAATTCACTCGTAGAGCTTGGAAAACGCGATATTCGACATTTCCAATCGATCTGCATCAACAACAGCTAAAGATTCAGTTCCCAGGCGTCGCAATAGTCCGTCTTATTGAAAATTCACTCGTTGAGCTTGGATACCTCGATATTCGACTTCTCCAATCGACCTGCATCGACAACAGCTAAAGATTCAGTTCCCAGGCGTCGCAATAGTCCTTATTGAAAATTCACTCGTAGAGCTTGGAAAACGCGATATTCGACATTTCCAATCGGGCTGCATCGACAACAGCTAAAGATTCAGTTCCCAGGCGTCGCAATAGTCCTTCTTATTGAAAATTCACTCGTTGAGCTTGGATACCTCGATATTCGACTTCTCCAATCGACCTGCATCGACAACAGCTAAAGATTCAGTTCCCAGGCGTCGCAATAGTCCTTATTGAAAATTCACTCGTAGAGCTTGGAAAACGCGATATTCGACATTTCCAATCGGGCTGCATCGACAACAGCTAAAGATTCAATTCCCAGGCGTCGGAATAGTCCTTATTAAAAATTCACTCGTAGAGCTTGGAAAACGCGATATTCGACATTTCCAATCCAGCTGCATCGACAACAGCTAAAGATTCAATTCCCAGGCGTCGCAATAGTCCTTATTATCAAAAATACACTCCTATAGCATGGAAAATGCGATATTCGACATTTCCAATCGATCTGCATCAACAACAGCTAAAGACTCAGTTCCCAGGCGTCGCAATAGTCCTTATTGAAAATTCACTCGTAGAGCTTGGAAAACGCGATATTCGACATTTCCAATCGATCTGCATCGACAACAGCCAAAGATGCATTTCCCAGGCGTCGCAATAGTCCTTCTTATTGAAAATTCACTCGTAGAGCTTGGAAAACGCGATATTCGACATTTCCAATCGATCTGCATCGACAACAGCTAAAGATTCAGTTCCCAGGCGTCGCAATAGTCCTTATTGAAAATTCACTCGTAGAGCTTGGAAAACGCGATATTCGACATTTCCAATCGATCTGCATCGACAACAGCCAAAGATGCAGTTCCCAGGCGTGGCAATAGTGCTTCTTATTGAAAATTCACTCGTAGAGCTTGGAAAACGCGATATTCGACATTTCCAATCGGGCTGCATCGACAACAGCTAAAGATTCAGTTCCCAGGCGTCGCAATAGTCCTTATTGAAAATTCACTCGTAGAGCTTGGAAAACGCAATATTCGACATTTCCAATCGATCTGCATCAACAACAGCTAAAGATTGAGTTCCCAGGCGTCGCAATAGTCCTTATTATCAAAAATACACTCCTATAGCATGGAAAATGCGATATTCGACATTTCCAATCGATCTGCATCAACAACAGCTAAAGACTCAGTTCCCAGGCGTCGCAATAGTCCTTATTGAAAATTCACTCGTAGAGCTTGGAAAACGCGATATTCGACATTTCCAATCGATCTGCATCGACAACAGCCAAAGATGCAGTTCCCAGGCGTGGCAATAGTGCTTCTTATTGAAAATTCACTCGTAGAGCTTGGAAAACGCGATATTCGACATTTCCAATCGGGCTGCATCGACAACAGCTAAAGATTCAGTTCCCAGGCGTCGCAATAGTCCTTATTGAAAATTCACTCGTAGAGCTTGGAAAACGCGATATTCGACATTTCCAATCGATCTGCATCAACAACAGCTAAAGATTCAGTTCCCAGGCGTCGCAATAGTCCTTCTTATTGAAAATTCACTCGTTGAGCTTGGATACCTCGATATTCGACTTCTCCAATCGACCTGCATCGACAACAGCTAAAGATTCAGTTCCCAGGCGTCGCAATAGTCCTTATTGAAAATTCACTCGTAGAGCTTGGAAAACGCGATATTCGACATTTCCAATCGGGCTGCATCGACAACAGCTAAAGATTCAATTCCCAGGCGTCGGAATAGTCCTTATTAAAAATTCACTCGTAGAGCTTGGAAAACGCGATATTCGACATTTCCAATCGATCTGCATCGACAACAGCTAAAGATTCAGTTCCCAAGCGTTGCAATAGTCTTTATTATCAAAAATACACTCCTATAGCATGGAAAATGCGATATTCGACATTTCCAATCGATCTGCATCAACAACAGCTAAAGATTCAGTTCCCAGGCGTCGCAATAGTGCTTATTGAAAATTCACTCGTACAGCAAGGAAAACGCGATATTCGACATTTCTAATCGATCTGCATCGACAAAAGCTAAAGATTCAGTTCCCAGGCATCGCAATAGTCCTTCTTATCAAAAATACACTCCTATAGCATGGAAAATGCGATATTCGACATTTCCAATCGATCTACATCGACAACAGCTAAAGATTCAGTTCCCGGGCGTCGCAATAGTCCTTATTGAAAATTCACTCGTAGAGCTTGGAAATCGCGATATTCGACATTTCCAATCGGGCTGCATCGACAACAGCTAAAGATTCAGTTCCCAGGCGTCGCAATAGTCCTTATTGAAAATTCACTCGTAGAGCTTGGAAAACGCGATATTCGACATTTCCAATCGATCTGCATCAACAACAGCTAAAGATTCAGTTCCCAGGCGTCGCAATAGTCCTTCTTATTGAAAATTCACTCGTAGAGCTTGGAAAACGCGATATTCGACATTTCCAATCGGGCTGCATCGACAACAGCTAAAGATTCAGTTCCCAGGCGTCGCAATAGTCCTTATTGAAAATTCACTCGTAGAGCTTGGAAAACGCGATATTCGACATTTCCAATCGATCTGCATCAACAACAGCTAAAGATTCAGTTCCCAGGCGTCGCAATAGTCCTTCTTATTGAAAATTCACTCGTTGAGCTTGGATACCTCGATATTCGACTTCTCCAATCGACCTGCATCGACAACAGCTAAAGATTCAGTTCCCAGGCGTCGCAATAGTCCTTATTGAAAATTCACTCGTAGGGCTTGGAAAACGCGATATTCGACATTTCCAATCGGGCTGCATCGACAACAGCTAAAGATTCAATTCCCAGGCGTCGGAATAGTCCTTATTAAAAATTCACTCGTAGAGCTTGGAAAACGCGATATTCGACATTTCCAATCCAGCTGCATCGACAACAGCTAAAGATTCAATTCCCAGGCGTCGCAATAGTCCTTATTATCAAAAATACACTCCTATAGCATGGAAAATGCGATATTCGACATTTCCAATCGATCTGCATCAACAACAGCTAAAGACTCAGTTCCCAGGCGTCGCAATAGTCCTTATTGAAAATTCACTCGTAGAGCTTGGAAAACGCGATATTCGACATTTCCAATCGATCTGCATCGACAACAGCCAAAGATGCATTTCCCAGGCGTCGCAATAGTCCTTCTTATTGAAAATTCACTCGTAGAGCTTGGAAAACGCGATATTCGACATTTCCAATCGATCTGCATCGACAACAGCTAAAGATTCAGTTCCCAGGCGTCGCAATAGTCCTTATTGAAAATTCACTCGTAGAGCTTGGAAAACGCGATATTCGACATTTCCAATCGATCTGCATCAACAACAGCTAAACATTGAGTTCCCAGGCGTCGCAATAGTCCTTATTATCAAAAATACACTCCTATAGCATGGAAAATGCGATATTCGACATTTCCAATCGATCTACATCGACAACAGCTAAAGATTCAGTTCCCGGGCGTCGCAATAGTCCTTATTGAAAATTCACTCGTAGAGCTTGGAAAACGCGATATTCGACATTTCCAATCGGGCTGCATCGACAACAGCTAAAGATTCAGTTCCCAGGCGTCGCAATAGTCCTTATTGAAAATTCACTCGTAGAGCTTGGAAAACGCGATATTCGACATTTCCAATCGATCTGCATCAACAACAGCTAAAGATTGAGTTCCCAGGCGTCGCAATAGTCCTTATTATCAAAAATACACTCCTATAGCATGGAAAATGCGATATTCGACATTTCCAATCGATCTGCATCAACAACAGCTAAAGACTCAGTTCCCAGGCGTCGCAATAGTCCTTATTGAAAATTCACTCGTAGAGCTTGGAAAACGCGATATTCGACATTTCCAATCGATCTGCATCGACAACAGCCAAAGATGCAGTTCCCAGGCGTGGCAATAGTGCTTCTTATTGAAAATTCACTCGTAGAGCTTGGAAAACGCGATATTCGACATTTCCAATCGGGCTGCATCGACAACAGCTAAAGATTCAGTTCCCAGGCGTCGCAATAGTCCTTATTGAAAATTCACTCGTAGAGCTTGGAAAACGCGATATTCGACATTTCCAATCGATCTGCATCAACAACAGCTAAAGATTCAGTTCCCAGGCGTCGCAATAGTCCTTCTTATTGAAAATTCACTCGTTGAGCTTGGATACCTCGATATTCGACTTCTCCAATCGACCTGCATCGACAACAGCTAAAGATTCAGTTCCCAGGCGTCGCAATAGTCCTTATTGAAAATTCACTCGTAGAGCTTGGAAAACGCGATATTCGACATTTCCAATCGGGCTGCATCGACAAGAGCTAAAGATTCAATTCCCAGGCGTCGGAATAGTCCTTATTAAAAATTCACTCGTAGAGCTTGGAAAACGCGATATTCGACATTTCCAATCGATCTGCATCGACAACAGCTAAAGATTCAGTTCCCAGGCGTTGCAATAGTCTTTATTATCAAAAATACACTCCTATAGCATGGAAAATGCGATATTCGACATTTCCAATCGATCTGCATCAACAACAGCTAAAGATTCAGTTCCCAGGCGTCGCAATAGTGCTTATTGAAAATTCACTCGTACAGCAAGGAAAACGCGATATTCGACATTTCTAATCGATCTGCATCGACAAAAGCTAAAGATTCAGTTCCCAGGCATCGCAATAGTCCTTCTTATCAAAAATACACTCCTATAGCATGGAAAATGCGATATTCGACATTTCCAATCGATCTACATCGACAACAGCTAAAGATTCAGTTCCCGGGCGTCGCAATAGTCCTTATTGAAAATTCAATCGTAGAGCTTGGAAAACGCGATATTCGACATTTCCAATCGGGCTGCATCGACAACAGCTAAAGATTCAGTTCCCAGGCGTCGCAATAGTCCTTATTGAAAATTCACTCGTAGAGCTTGGAAAACGCGATATTCGACATTTCCAATCGATCTGCATCAACAACAGCTAAAGATTGAGTTCCCAGGCGTCGCAATAGTCCTTATTATCAAAAATACACTCCTATAGCATGGAAAATGTGATATTCGACATTTCCAATCGATCTGCATCAACAACAGCTAAAGACTCAGTTCCCAGGCGTCGCAATAGTCCTTATTGAAAAATCACTCGTAGAGCTTGGAAAACGCGATATTCGACATTTCCAATCGATCTGCATCGACAACAGCCAAAGATGCAGTTCCCAGGCGTCGCAATAGTCCTTCTTATTGAAAATTCACTCGTAGAACTTGGAAAACGCGATATTCGACATTTCCAATCGATCTGCATCGACAACTGCTAAAGATTCAGTTCCCAGGCGACGCAATAGTCCTTATTGAAAATTCACTCGTAGAGCTTGGAAAACGCGATATTCGACATTTCCAATCGATCTGCATCAACAACAGCTAAAGATTCAGTTCCCAGGCGTCGCAATAGTCTTTATTATCAAAAATACACTCCTATAGCATGGAAAATGCGATATTCGACATATCCAAACGATCTGCATCAACAACAGCTAAAGATTCAGTTCCCAGGCGTCGCAATAGTCCTTATTGAAAATTCACTCGTAGAGCTTGGAAAACGCGATATTCGACATTTCCAATCGATCTGCATCGACAACAGCCAAAGATGCAGTTCCCAGGCGTGGCAATAGTGCTTCTTATTGAAAATTCACTTGTAGAGCTTGGAAAACGCGATATTCGACATTTCCAATCGGGCTGCATCGACAACAGCTAAAGATTCAGTTCCCAGGCGTCGCAATAGTCCTTATTGAAAATTCACTCGTAGAGCTTGGAAAACGCGATATTCGACATTTCCAATCGATCTGCATCAACAACAGCTAAAGATTCAGTTCCCAGGCGTCGCAATAGTCCTTCTTATTGAAAATTCACTCGTTCAGCTTGGATACCTCGATATTCGACTTCTCCAATCGACCTGCATCGACAACAGCTAAAGATTCAGTTCCCAGGCGTCGCAATAGTCCTTATTGAAAATTCACTCGTAGAGCTTGGAAAACGCGATATTCGACATTTCCAATCGGGCTGCATCGACAACAGCTAAAGATTCAATTCCCAGGCGTCGGAATAGTCCTTATTAAAAATTCACTCGTAGAGCTTGGAAAACGCGATATTCGACATTTCCAATCGATCTGCATCGACAACAGCTAAAGATTCAGTTCCCAGGCGTTGCAATAGTCTTTATTATCAAAAATACACTCCTATAGCATGGAATATGCGATATTCGACATTTCCAATCGATCTGCATCAACAACAGCTAAAGATTCAGTTCCCAGGCGTCGCAATAGTGCTTATTGAAAATTCACTCGTACAGCAAGGAAAACGCGATATTCGACATTTCTAATCGATCTGCATCGACAAAAGCTAAAGATTCAGTTCCCAGGCATCGCAATAGTCCTTCTTATTGAAAATTCACTCGTTGAGCTTGGATACCTCGATATTCGACATCTCCAAACGACCTGCATCGACAACAGCTAAAGATTCAGTTCCCAGGCGTCGCAATAGTCCTTATTGAAAATTCACTCGAAGAGCTTGGAAAACGCGATATTCGACATTTCCAATCGAGCTGCATCGACAACAGCTAAAGATTCAGTTCCCAGGCGTCGCAATAGTCCTTATTGAAAATTCACTCGTAGAGCTTGGAAAACGCGATATTCGACATTTCCAATCGATCTGCATCAACAACAGCTAAAGATTCAGTTCCCAGGCGTCGCAATAGTCCTTCTTATTGAAAATTCACTCGTTGAGCTTGGATACCTCGATATTCGACATCTCCAATCGACCTGCATCGACAACAGCTAAAGATTCAGTTCCCAGGCGTCGCAATAGTCCTTATTGAAAATTCACTCGTAGAGCTTGGAAAACGCGACATTCGACATTTCCAATCGAGCTGCATCGACAACAGCTAAAGATTCAATTCCCAGGCGTCGGAATAGTCCTTATTGAAAATTCACCCGTAGAGCTTGGAAAACGCGATATTCGACATCTCCAATCGACCTGCATCGACAACAGCTAAAGATTCAGTTCCCAGGCGTCGCAATAGTCCTTATTGAGAATTCACTCGTAGAGCTTGGAAAACGCGATATTCGACATTTACAATCGATCTGCATAGACAACAGCCAAAGATGCAGTTCCCAGGCGTCGCAATAGTCCTTCTTATTGAAAATTCACTCGTAGAGCTTGGAAAACGCGATATTCGACATTTCCAATCGATCTGCATCAACAACAGCTAAAGATTCAATTCCCAGGCGTCGCAATAGTCATTATTATCAAAAATACACTCCTATAGCATGGAAAATGCGATATTCGACATTTCCAATCGACCTGCATCGACAACAGCTAAAGATTCAGTTCCCAGGCGTCGGAATAGTCCTTATTGAAAATTCACTCGCAGCGCTTGGAAAACGCGATATTCGACATTTCCAATCGATCTGCATCGACAACAGCCAAAGATGCAGTTCCCAGGCGTCGCAATAGTCCTTCTTATTGAAAATTCACTCGTAGAACTTGGAAAACGCGATATTCGACATTTCCAATCGATCTGCATCGACAACTGCTAAAGATTCAGTTCCCAGGCGACGCAATAGTCCTTATTGAAAATTCACTCGTAGAGCTTGGAAAACGCGATATTCGACATTTCCAATCGATCTGCATCAACAACAGCTAAAGATTCAGTTCCCAGGCGTCGCAATAGTCTTTATTATCAAAAATACACTCCTATAGCATGGAAAATTGCGATATTCGACATATCCAAACGATCTGCATCAACAACAGCTAAAGATTCAGTTCCCAGGCGTCGCAATAGTCCTTATTGAAAATTCACTCGTACAGCTTGGAAAACGCGATATTCGACATTTCCAATCGATCTGCATCGACAACAGCCAAAGATGCAGTTCCCAGGCGTGGCAATAGTGCTTCTTATTGAAAATTCACTTGTAGAGCTTGGAAAACGCGATATTCGACATTTCCAATCGGGCTGCATCGACAACAGCTAAAGATTCAGTTCCCAGGCGTCGCAATAGTCCTTATTGAAAATTCACTCGTAGAGCTTGGAAAACGCGATATTCGACATTTCCAATCGATCTGCATCAACAACAGCTAAAGATTCAGTTCCCAGGCGTCGCAATAGTCCTTCTTATTGAAAATTCACTCGTTCAGCTTGGATACCTCGATATTCGACTTCTCCAATCGACCTGCATCGACAACAGCTAAAGATTCAATTCCCAGGCGTCGGAATAGTCCTTATTAAAAATTCACTCGTAGAGCTTGGAAAACGCGATATTCGACATTTCCAATCGATCTGCATCGACAACAGCTAAAGATTCAGTTCCCAGGCGTTGCAATAGTCTTTATTATCAAAAATACACTCCTATAGCATGGAAAATGCGATATTCGACATTTCCAATCGATCTGCATCAACAACAGCTAAAGATTCAGTTCCCAGGCGTCGCAATAGTGCTTATTGAAAATTCACTCGTACAGCAAGGAAAACGCGATATTCGACATTTCTAATCGATCTGCATCGACAAAAGCTAAAGATTCAGTTCCCAGGCATCGCAATAGTCCTTCTTATTGAAAATTCACTCGTTGAGCTTGGATACCTCGATATTCGACATCTCCAAACGACCTGCATCGACAACAGCTAAAGATTCAGTTCCCAGGCGTCGCAATAGTCCTTATTGAAAATTCACTCGAAGAGCTTGGAAAACGCGATATTCGACATTTCCAATCGAGCTGCATCGACAACAGCTAAAGATTCAGTTCCCAGGCGTCGCAATAGTCCTTATTGAAAATTCACTCGTAGAGCTTGGAAAACGCGATATTCGACATTTCCAATCGATCTGCATCAACAACAGCTAAAGATTCAGTTCCCAGGCGTCGCAATAGTCCTTCTTATTGAAAATTCACTCGTTGAGCTTGGATACCTCGATATTCGACATCTCCAATCGACCTGCATCGACAACAGCTAAAGATTCAGTTCCCAGGCGTCGCAATAGTCCTTATTGAAAATTCACTCGTAGAGCTTGGAAAACGCGACATTCGACATTTCCAATCGAGCTGCATCGACAACAGCTAAAGATTCAATTCCCAGGCGTCGGAATAGTCCTTATTGAAAATTCACCCGTAGAGCTTGGAAAACGCGATATTCGACATCTCCAATCGACCTGCATCGACAACAGCTAAAGATTCAGTTCCCAGGCGTCGCAATAGTCCTTATTGAGATTTCACTCGTAGAGCTTGGAAAACGCGATATTCGACATTTACAATCGATCTGCATAGACGACAGCCAAAGATGCAGTTCCCAGGCGTCGCAATAGTCCTTCTTATTGAAAATTCACTCGTAGAGCTTGGAAAACGCGATATTCGACATTTCCAATCGATCTGCATCAACAACAGCTAAAGATTCAATTCCCAGGCGTCGCAATAGTCATTATTATCAAAAATACACTCCTATAGCATGGAAAATGCGATATTCGACATTTCCAATCGACCTGCATCGACAACAGCTAAAGATTCAGTTCCCAGGCGTCGGAATAGTCCTTATTGAAAATTCACTCGTAGCGCTTGGAAAACGCGATATTCGACATTTCCAATCGATCTGCATCGACAACAGCTAAAGATTCAGTTCCCAGGCGTCGCAATAGTCCTTATTGAAAATTCACTCGTACAGCTTGGAAAACGCGATATTCGACATTACCAATCGATCTGCATCGACAACAGCCAAAGATGCAGTTCCCAGGCGTCGCAATAGTCCTTCTTATTGAAAATTCACTCGTAGAGCTTGGAAAACGCGATATTCGACATTTCCAATCGATCTGCATCGACAACAGCTAAAGATTCAGTTCCCAGGCGTCGCAATAGTGCTTATTGAAAATTCACTCGTAGAGCTTGGAAAACGCGATATTCGACATTTCCAATCGAGCTGCATCGACAACAGCTAAAGATTCAATTCCCAGACGTCGGAATAGTCCTTATTGAAAATTCACTCGTAGCGCTTGGAAAACGCGATATTCGACATTTCCAATCGATCTGCATCGACAACAGCTAAAGATTCAGTTCCCAGGCGTCGCAATAGTCCTTATTGAAAATTCACTCGTAGAGCTTTGAAAACGGGATATTCGACATTTCCAATCGAGCTGCATCGACAACAGCTAAAGATTCAATTCCCAGGCGTCGGAATAGTCCTTATTGAAAATTCACTCGTAGAGCTTGGAAAACGCGATATTCGACATTTCCAATCGATCTGCATCGACAACAGCTAAATATTCAGTTCCCAGGCGTTGCAATAGTCTTTATTATCAAAAATACACTCCTATAGCATGGAAAATGCGATATTCGACATTTCCAATCGATCTGCATCGACAACAGCTAAATATTCAGTTCCCAGGCGTTGCAATAGTCTTTATTATCAAAAATACACTCCTATAGCATGGAAAATGCGATATTCGACATTTCCAATCGATCTGCATCAACAACAGCTAAAGATTCAGTTCCCAGGCGTCGCAATAGTCCTTATTGAGAATTCACTCGTAGAGCTTGGAAAACGCGATATTCGACATTTCCAATCGATCTGCATCGACAACAGCTAAAGATTCAGTTCCCAGGCGTCGCAATAGTCCTTATTGAGAATTCACTCGTAGAGCTTGGAAAACGCGATATTCGACATTTCCAATCGATCTGCATAGACAACAGCCAAAGATGCAGTTCCCAGGCGTCGCAATAGTCCTTCTTATTGAAAATTCACTCGTAGAGCTTGGAAAACGCGATATTCGACATTTCCAATCGATCTGCATCACCAAAGCTAAAGATTCAGTTCCCAGGCGTCGCAATAGTCTTTATTATCAAAAATACACTCCTATAGCATGGAAAATGCGATATTCGACATTTCCAATCGATCTGCATCAACAACAGCTAAAGATTCAGTTCCCAGGCGTCGCAATAGTCCTTATTGAGAATTCACTCGTAGAGCTTGGAAAACGCGATATTCGACATTTCCAATCGATCTGCATCGACAACAGCTAAAGATTCAGTTCCCAGGCGTCGCAATAGTCCTTATTGAGAATTCACTCGTAGAGCTTGGAAAACGCGATATTCGACATTTCCAATCGATCTGCATCGACAACAGCTAAAGATTCAGTTCCCAGGCGTCGCAATAGTCCTTATTGAGAATTCACTCGTAGAGCTTGGAAAACGCGATATTCGACATTTCCAATCGATCTGCATAGACAACAGCCAAAGATGCAGTTCCCAGGCGTCGCAATAGTCCTTCTTATTGAAAATTCACTCGTAGAGCTTGGAAAACGCGATATTCGACATTTCCAATCGATCTGCATCACCAAAGCTAAAGATTCAGTTCCCAGGCGTCGCAATAGTCTTTATTATCAAAAATACACTCCTATAGCATGGAAAATGCGATATTCGACATTTCCAATCGATCTGCATCAACAACAGCTAAAGATTCAGTTCCCAGGCGTCGCAATAGTGCTTATTGAAAATTCACTCGTAGAGCTTGGAAAACGCGATATTCGACATTTCCAATCGAGCTGCATCGACAACAGCTAAAGATTTAATTCCCAGACGTCGGAATAGTCCTTATTGAAAATTCACTCGTAGCGCTTGGAAAACGCGATATTCGACATTTCCAATCGATCTGCATCGACAACAGCTAAAGATTCAGTTCCCAGGCGTCGCAATAGTCCTTATTGAAAATTCACTCGTAGAGCTTTGAAAACGGGATATTCGACATTTCCAATCGAGCTGCATCGACAACAGCTAAAGATTCAATTCCCAGGCGTCGGAATAGTCCTTATTGAAAATTCACTCGTAGAGCTTGGAAAACGCGATATTCGACATTTCCAATCGATCTGCATCGACAACAGCTAAATATTCAGTTCCCAGGCGTTGCAATAGTCTTTATTATCAAAAATACACTCCTATAGCATGGAAAATGCGATATTCGACATTTCCAATCGATCTGCATCGACAACAGCTAAATATTCAGTTCCCAGGCGTCGCAATAGTCCTTATTGAGAATTCACTCGTAGAGCTTGGAAAACGCGATATTCGACATTTCCAATCGATCTGCATCGACAACAGCTAAAGATTCAGTTCCCAGGCGTCGCAATAGTCCTTATTGAGAATTCACTCGTAGAGCTTGGAAAACGCGATATTCGACATTTCCAATCGATCTGCATCGACAACAGCCAAAGATGCAGTTCCCAGGCGTGGCAATAGTGCTTCTTATTGAAAATTCACTTGTAGAGCTTGGAAAACGCGATATTCGACATTTCCAATCGGGCTGCATCGACAACAGCTAAAGATTCAGTTCCCAGGCGTCGCAATAGTCCTTATTGAAAATTCACTCGTAGAGCTTGGAAAACGCGATATTCGACATTTCCAATCGATCTGCATCAACAACAGCTAAAGATTCAGTTCCCAGGCGTCGCAATAGTCCTTCTTATTGAAAATTCACTCGTTGAGCTTGGATACCTCGATATTCGACATCTCCAATCGACCTGCATCGACAACAGCTAAAGATTCAGTTCCCAGGCGTCGCAATAGTCC
This sequence comes from Nomada flava, assembly GCA_951802745.1. Lineage (NCBI taxonomy): Eukaryota > Metazoa > Arthropoda > Insecta > Hymenoptera > Apidae > Nomada > Nomada flava. The sequence continues at coordinate 1,118,325 of OX637907.1, forward strand.
TTATTGAAAATTCACTCGTAGAGCTTGGAAAACGCGACATTCGACATTTCCAATCGAGCTGCATCGACAACAGCTAAAGATTCAATTCCCAGGCGTCGGAATAGTCCTTATTGAAAATTCACCCGTAGAGCTTGGAAAACGCGATATTCGACATCTCCAATCGACCTGCATCGACAACAGCTAAAGATTCAGTTCCCAGGCGTCGCAATAGTCCTTATTGAGAATTCACTCGTAGAGCTTGGAAAACGCGATATTCGACATTTACAATCGATCTGCATAGACAACAGCCAAAGATGCAGTTCCCAGGCGTCGCAATAGTCCTTCTTATTGAAAATTCACTCGTAGAGCTTGGAAAACGCGATATTCGACATTTCCAATCGATCTGCATCAACAACAGCTAAAGATTCAATTCCCAGGCGTCGCAATAGTCATTATTATCAAAAATACACTCCTATAGCATGGAAAATGCGATATTCGACATTTCCAATCGACCTGCATCGACAACAGCTAAAGATTCAGTTCCCAGGCGTCGGAATAGTCCTTATTGAAAATTCACTCGTAGCGCTTGGAAAACGCGATATTCGACATTTCCAATCGATCTGCATCGACAACAGCTAAAGATTCAGTTCCCAGGCGTCGCAATAGTCCTTATTGAAAATTCACTCGTACAGCTTGGAAAACGCGATATTCGACATTACCAATCGATCTGCATCGACAACAGCCAAAGATGCAGTTCCCAGGCGTCGCAATAGTGCTTATTGAAAATTCACTCGTACAGCAAGGAAAACGCGATATTCGACATTTCTAATCGATCTGCATCGACAAAAGCTAAAGATTCAGTTCCCAGGCATCGCAATAGTCCTTCTTATTGAAAATTCACTCGTTGAGCTTGGATACCTCGATATTCGACATCTCCAAACGACCTGCATCGACAACAGCTAAAGATTCAGTTCCCAGGCGTCGCAATAGTCCTTATTGAAAATTCACTCGAAGAGCTTGGAAAACGCGATATTCGACATTTCCAATCGAGCTGCATCGACAACAGCTAAAGATTCAGTTCCCAGGCGTCGCAATAGTCCTTATTGAAAATTCACTCGTAGAGCTTGGAAAACGCGATATTCGACATTTCCAATCGATCTGCATCAACAACAGCTAAAGATTCAGTTCCCAGGCGTCGCAATAGTCCTTCTTATTGAAAATTCACTCGTTGAGCTTGGATACCTCGATATTCGACATCTCCAATCGACCTGCATCGACAACAGCTAAAGATTCAGTTCCCAGGCGTCGCAATAGTCCTTATTGAAAATTCACTCGTAGAGCTTGGAAAACGCGACATTCGACATTTCCAATCGAGCTGCATCGACAACAGCTAAAGATTCAATTCCCAGGCGTCGGAATAGTCCTTATTGAAAATTCACCCGTAGAGCTTGGAAAACGCGATATTCGACATCTCCAATCGACCTGCATCGACAACAGCTAAAGATTCAGTTCCCAGGCGTCGCAATAGTCCTTATTGAGAATTCACTCGTAGAGCTTGGAAAACGCGATATTCGACATTTACAATCGATCTGCATAGACAACAGCCAAAGATGCAGTTCCCAGGCGTCGCAATAGTCCTTCTTATTGAAAATTCACTCGTAGAGCTTGGAAAACGCGATATTCGACATTTCCAATCGATCTGCATCAACAACAGCTAAAGATTCAATTCCCAGGCGTCGCAATAGTCATTATTATCAAAAATACACTCCTATAGCATGGAAAATGCGATATTCGACATTTCCAATCGACCTGCATCGACAACAGCTAAAGATTCAGTTCCCAGGCGTCGGAATAGTCCTTATTGAAAATTCACTCGTAGCGCTTGGAAAACGCGATATTCGACATTTCCAATCGATCTGCATCGACAACAGCTAAAGATTCAGTTCCCAGGCGTCGCAATAGTCCTTATTGAAAATTCACTCGTAGAGCTTTGAAAACGGGATATTCGACATTTCCAATCGAGCTGCATCGACAACAGCTAAAGATTCAATTCCCAGGCGTCGGAATAGTCCTTATTGAAAATTCACTCGTAGAGCTTGGAAAACGCGATATTCGACATTTCCAATCGATCTGCATCGACAACAGCTAAATATTCAGTTCCCAGGCGTTGCAATAGTCTTTATTATCAAAAATACACTCCTATAGCATGGAAAATGCGATATTCGACATTTCCAATCGATCTGCATCGACAACAGCTAAATATTCAGTTCCCAGGCGTTGCAATAGTCTTTATTATCAAAAATACACTCCTATAGCATGGAAAATGCGATATTCGACATTTCCAATCGATCTGCATCAACAACAGCTAAAGATTCAGTTCCCAGGCGTCGCAATAGTCCTTATTGAGAATTCACTCGTAGAGCTTGGAAAACGCGATATTCGACATTTCCAATCGATCTGCATCGACAACAGCTAAAGATTCAGTTCCCAGGCGTCGCAATAGTCCTTATTGAGAATTCACTCGTAGAGCTTGGAAAACGCGATATTCGACATTTCCAATCGATCTGCATAGACAACAGCCAAAGATGCAGTTCCCAGGCGTCGCAATAGTCCTTCTTATTGAAAATTCACTCGTAGAGCTTGGAAAACGCGATATTCGACATTTCCAATCGATCTGCATCACCAAAGCTAAAGATTCAGTTCCCAGGCGTCGCAATAGTCTTTATTATCAAAAATACACTCCTATAGCATGGAAAATGCGATATTCGACATATCCAAACGATCTGCATCAACAACAGCTAAACATTCAGTTCCCAGGCGTCGCAATAGTCCTTATTGAAAATTCACTCGTAGAGCTTGGAAACCGCGATATTCGACATTTCCAATCGATCTGCATCGACAACAGCCAAAGATGCAGTTCCCAGGCGTCGCAATAGTCCTTCTTATTGAAAATTCACTCGTAAAGCTTGGAAAACGCGATATTCGACATTTCCAATCGATCTGCATCGACAAGAGCTAAAGATTCAGTTCCCAGGCGTTGCAATAGTCTTTATTATCAAAAATACGCTCCTATAGCATGGAAAATGTGATATTCAATATTTCCAAGCGATCTGCATCAACAACAGCTAAAGATTCAGTTCCCAGGCGTCGCAATAGTCTTTATTATCAAAAATATACTCCTATAGCATGGAAAATGCGATATTCGACATTTCCAATCGACCTGCATCGACAACAGCTAAAGATTCAGTTCCCAGGCGTCGGAATAGTGCTTATTGAAAATTCACTCGTACAGCAAGGAAAACGCGATATTCGACATTTCTAATCGATCTGCATCGACAAAAGCTAAAGATTCAATTCCCAGGCATCGCAATAGTCCTTCTTATTGAAAATTCACTCGTTGAGCTTGGATACCTCGATATTCGACATCTCCAATCGACCTCCATCGACAAAAGTTAAGATTCAGTTCCCAGGCATCGCAATAGTCCTTCTTATTGAAAATTCACTCGTTGAGCTTGGATACCTCGATATTCGACATCTCCAATCGACCTGCATCGACAACAGCTAAAGATTCAGTTCCCAGGCGTCGCAATAGTCCTTATTGAAAATTCACTCGTAGAGCTTGGAAAACGCGATATTCGACATTTCCAATCGATCTGCATCAACAACAGCTAAACATTCAGTTCCCAGGCGTCGCAATAGTCTTTATTATCAAAAATACACTCCTATAGCATGGAAAATGCGATATTCGACATATCCAAACGATCTGCATCAACAACAGCTAATGATTCAGTTCCCAGGCGTCGCAATAGTCCTTATTGAAAATTCACTCGTAGAGCTTGGAAAACGCGATATTCGACATTTCCAATCGATCTGCATCGACAACAGCCAAAGATGCAGTTCCCAGGCGTCGCAATAGTCCTTCTTATTGAAAATTCACTCGTAGAGCTTGGAAAACGCGATATTCGACATTTCCAATCGATCTGCATCGACAACAGCTAAAGATTCAGTTCCCAGGCGTCGCAATAGTCCTTATTATCAAAAATACACTCCTATAGCATGGAAAATGCGATATTCGACATTTCCAATCGATCTGCATCAACAACAGCTAAAGATTCAGTTCCCAGGCGACGCAATTGTCCTTATTGAAAATTCACTCGTAGAGCTTGGAAAACGCGATATTCGACATTACCAATCGATCTGCATCGACAACAGCCAAAGATGCAGTTCCCAGGCGTCGCAATAGTCCTTCTTATTGAAAATTCACTCGTAGAGCTTGGAAAACGCGATATTCGACATTTCCAATCGATCTGCATCGACAACAGCTAAAGATTCAGTTCCCAGGCGTCGCAATAGTGCTTATTGAAAATTCACTCGTAGAGCTTGGAAAACGCGATATTCGACATTTCCAATCGAGCTGCATCGACAACAGCTAAAGATTCAATTCCCAGACGTCGGAATAGTCCTTATTGAAAATTCACTCGTAGCGCTTGGAAAACGCGATATTCGACATTTCCAATCGATCTGCATCGACAACAGCTAAAGATTCAGTTCCCAGGCGTCGCAATAGTCCTTATTGAAAATTCACTCGTAGAGCTTTGAAAACGGGATATTCGACATTTCCAATCGAGCTGCATCGACAACAGCTAAAGATTCAATTCCCAGGCGTCGGAATAGTCCTTATTGAAAATTCACTCGTAGAGCTTGGAAAACGCGATATTCGACATTTCCAATCGATCTGCATCGACAACAGCTAAATATTCAGTTCCCAGGCGTTGCAATAGTCTTTACTATCAAAAATACACTCCTATAGCATGGAAAATGCGATATTCGACATTTCCAATCGATCTGCATCGACAACAGCTAAATATTCAGTTCCCAGGCGTTGCAATAGTCTTTATTATCAAAAATACACTCCTATAGCATGGAAAATGCGATATTCGACATTTCCAATCGATCTGCATCAACAACAGCTAAAGATTCAGTTCCCAGGCGTCGCAATAGTCCTTATTGAGAATTCACTCGTAGAGCTTGGAAAACGCGATATTCGGAAATGTCGAATATCGCGTTTTCCAAGCTCTACGTGTGAATTTTCAATAAGGAGTATTGCGACGTCTGGGAACTGAATCTTTAGCTGTTGTCGATGGAGGTCGATTGGAGATGTCGAATATCGAGGTATCCAAGCTCAACGAGTGAATTTTCAATAAGAAGGACTATTGCGACGCCTGGGAATTGAATCTTTAGCTGTTGTCGATGCAGATCGATTGGAAATGTCGAATGTCGCATTTTCCATGCTATACGAGTGTATTTTTGATAATAAGGACGATTGCTACGCCTGGGAACTGAATCTGTAGCTGTTGTCGATGCAGATCGATTGGAAATGTCGAATATCGCATTTTCCATGCTATAGGAGTGTATTTTTGATAATAAAGACTATTGCGACGCCTGGGAACTGAATCTTTAGCTGTTGTTGATGCAGATCGATTGGAAATGTCGAATATCGCGTTTTCCAAGCTCTATGAGGGAATCTTCAATAAGAAAGACTATTGCGACGCCTGGGAACTGAATCTTTAGCTTTTGTCGATGCAGATCGATTAGAAATGTCGATTATCGCGTTTTCCTTGCTGTACGAGTGAATTTTCAATAAGCACTATTGCGACGCCTGGGAACTGAATCTTTAGCTGTTGTCGATGCAGGTCGATTGGAGATGTCGAATATCGAGGTTTCCAAGCTCAACGAGTGAATTTTCAATAAGAAGGACTATTGCGACGCCTGGGAACTGAATCTTTAGCTGTTGTTGATGCAGATCGATTGGAAATGTCGAATATCGCATTTTCGATGCTATAGGAGTGTATTTTTGATAATAAAGACTATTGCGACGCCTGGGAACTGAATCTTTAGCTGTTGTCGATGCAGCTCGATTGGAAATGTCGAATATCGCGTTTTCCAAGCTCTACGAGTGAATTTTCAATAAGGAGTATTGCGACGCCTGGGAACTGAATCTTTAGCTGTTGTCGATGGAGGTCGATTGGAGATGTCGAATATCGAGGTATCCAAGCTCAACGAGTGAATTTTCAATAACAAGGACTATTGCGACGCCTGGGAATTGAATCTTTAGCTGTTGTCGATGCAGATCGATTGGAAATGTCGAATGTCGCATTTTCCATGCTATACGAGTGTATTTTTGATAATAAGGACGATTGCTACGCCTGGGAACTGAATCTGTAGCTGTTGTCGATGCAGATCGATTGGAAATGTCGAATATCGAGGTTTCCAAGCTCAACGAGTGAATTTTCAATAAGAAGGACTATTGCGACGCCTGGGAACTGCATCTTTGGCTGTTGTCGATGCAGATCGATTGGAAATGTCGAATATCGCGTTTTCCAAGCTCTACGAGTGAATTTTCAATAAGGACTATTGCGACGCCTGGGAACTGAATCTTTAGCTGTTGTCGATGCAGCTCGATTGGAAATGTCGAATATCGCGTTTTCCAAGCTCTACGAGTGAATTTTCAATAAGGACTATTGCGACGCCTGGGAACTGAATCTTTAGCTGTTGTTGACGCAGATCGATTGGAAACGTCGAATATCGCGTTTTCCAAGCTCTACGAGTGAATTTTCAATAAGGACTATTGCGACGCCTGGGAATTGAATCTTTAGCTGTTGTCGATGCAGGTCGATTGGAGATATCGAATATCGAGGTTTCCAAGCTCAACGAGTGAATTTTCAATAAGAAGGACTATTGCGACGCCTGGGAATTGAATCTTTAGCTGTTGTCGATGCAGATCGATTGGAAATGTCGAATGTCGCATTTTCCATGCTTTACGAGTGTATTTTTGATAATAAGGACGATTGCGACGCCTGGGAACTGAATCTGTAGCTGTTGTCGATGCAGATCGATTGGAAATGTCGAATATCGCGTTTTCCAAGTTCTACGAGTGAATTTTCAATAAGAAGGACTATTGCAACGCCTGGGAATTGAATCCTTAGCTGTTGTCGATGCAGATCGATTGGAAATGTCGAATGTCGCGTATCCCAAGTTCTACGAGTGAATTTTCAATAAGAAGGACTATTGCGACGCCTGGGAACTGCATCTTTGGCTGTTGTCGATGCAGATCGATTGGAAATGTCGAATGTCGCATTTTCCATGCTTTACGAGTGTATTTTTGATAATAAGGACGATTGCGACGCCTGGGAACTGAATCTGTAGCTGTTGTCGATGCAGGTCGATTGGAAATGTCGAATATCGCGTTTCCCAAGTTCTACGAGTGAATTTTCAATAAGAAGGACTATTGCGACGCCTGGGAACTGCATCTTTGGCTGTTGTCGATGCAGATCGATTGGAAATGTCGAATGTCGCGTATCCAAGGTTCTACGAGTGAATTTTCAATAAGAAGGACTATTGCGACGCCTGGGAACTGCATCTTTGGCTGTTGTCGATGCAGATCGATTGGAAATGTCGAATGTCACATTTTCCATGCTTTACGAGTGTATTTTTGATAATAAGGACGATTGCGACGCCTGGGAACTGAATCTGTAGCTGTTGTCGATGCAGGTCGATTGGAAATGTCGAATATCGCGTTTCCCAAGTTCTACGATTGAATTTTCAATAAGGACTATTGCGACGCCTGGGAATTGAATCTTTAGCTGTTGTCGATGCAGGTCGATTGGAGATATCGAATATCGAGGTTTCCAAGCTCAACGAGTGAATTTTCAATAAGAAGGACTATTGCGACGCCTGGGAATTGAATCTTTAGCTGTTGTTGATGCAGATCGATTGGAAATGTCGAATAACGCATTTTCCATGCTATAGGAGTGTATTTTTGATAATAAAGACTATTGCGAAGCCTGGGAACTGAATCTTTAGCTGTAGTCGATGCAGGTCGATTGGAGATGTCGAATATCGAGGTTTCCAAGCTCAACGAGTGAATTTTCAATAAGAAGGACTATTGCGACGCCTGGGAACTGCATCTTTGGCTGTTGTCGATGCAGATCGATTGGAAATGTCGAATGTCGCGTATCCAAAGTTCTACGAGTGAATTTTCAATAAGAAGGACTATTGCGACGCCTGGGAACTGCATCTTTGGCTGTTGTCGATGCAGATCGATTGGAAATGTCGAATGTCACATTTTCCATGCTTTACGAGTGTATTTTTGATAATAAGGACGATTGCGACGCCTGGGAACTGAACCTGTAGCTGTTGTCGATGCAGGTCGATTGGAAATGTCGAATATCGCGTTTCCCAAGTTCTACGATTGAATTTTCAATAAGAAGGACTATTGCGACGCCTGGGAACTGCATCTTTGGCTGTTGTCGATGCAGATCGATTGGAAATGTCGAATATCGCGTTTTCCAAGCTCTACGAGTGAATTTTCAATAAGGACTATTGCGACGCCTGGGAACTGAATCTTTAGCTGTTGTTGACGCAGATCGATTGGAAACGTCGAATATCGCGTTTTCCAAGCTCTACGAGTGAATTTTCAATAAGGACTATTGCGACGCCTGGGAATTGAATCTTTAGCTGTTGTCGATGCAGGTCGTTTGGAGATGTCGAATATCGAGGTTTCCAAGCTCAACGAGTGAATTTTCAATAAGAAGGACTATTGCGACGCCTGGGAATTGAATCTTATGCTGTTGTCGATGCAGATCGATTGGAAATGTCGAATGTCGCATTTTCCATGCTATACGAGTGTATTTTTGATAATAAAGACTATTGCGACGCCTGGGAACTGCATCTTTGGCTGTTGTCGATGCAGATCGATTGGAAATGTCGAATATTGCGTTTTCCTAGCTTTACGAGTGAATTTTCAATAAGAACTATTTCGACGCCTGGGAACTGAATCTTTAGCTGTTGTTGATGCAGATCGATTGGAAATGTCGAATATCGCATTTTCCATGCTATAGGAGTGTATTTTTGATAAGAAAGACTATTGCGACGCCTGGGAACTGCATCTTTGGCTGTTGTCTATGCAGATCGATTGGAAATGTCGAATATCGCGTTTTCAAAGCTCTACGAGTGAATTTTCAATAAGGACTATTGCGACGCCTGGGAACTGAATCTTTGGCTGTTGTTGATGCAGATCGATTGGAAATGTCGAATATCGCATTTTCCATGCTATAGGAGTGTATTTTTGATAATAAAGACTATTGCGACGCCTGGGAACTGAATCTTTAGCTGTTGTCGATGCAGATCGATTGGAAATGTCGAATGTCGCATTTTCCATGCTTTACGAGTGTATTTTTGATAATAAGGACGATTGCGACGTCTGGGAACTGAATCTGTAGCTGTTGTCGATGCAGATCGATTGGAAATGTCGAATATCGCGTTTTCCAAGTTCTACGAGTGAATTTTCAATAAGAAGGACTATTCCAACGCCTGGGAATTGAATCCTTAGCTGTTGTCGATGCAGATCGATTGGAAATGTCGAATGTCGCATTTTCCATGCTTTACGAGTGTATTTTTGATAATAAGGACGATTGCGACGCCTGGGAACTGAATCTGTAGCTGTTGTCGATGCAGGTCGATTGGAAACGTCGAATATCGCGTTTTCCAAGCTCTACGTGTGAATTTTCAATAAGCACTATTGCGACGCCTGGGAACTGAATCTTTAGCTGTTGTCGATGCAGGTCGATTGGAGATGTCGAATATCGAGGTTTCCAAGCTCAACGAGTGAATTTTCAATAAGAAGGACTATTGCGACGCCTGGGAATTGAATCTTTAGCTGTTGTCGATGCAGATCGATTGTAAATGTCGAATGTCGCATTTTCCATGCTTTACGAGTGTATTTTTGATAAGAAGGACTATTCCAACGCCTGGGAATTGAATCCTTAGCTGTTGTCGATGCAGATCGATTGGAAATGTCGAATGTCGCGTATCCCAAGTTCTACGAGTGAATTTTCAATAAGAAGAACTATAGCGACGCCTGGGAACTGCATCTTTGGCTGTTGTCGATGCAGATCGATTGGAAATGTCGAATGTCGCATTTTCCATGCTTTACGAGTGTATTTTTGATAATAAGGACGATTGCGACGCCTGGGAACTGAATCTGTAGCTGTTGTCGATGCAGGTCGATTGGAAACGTCGAATATCGCGTTTTCCAAGCTCTACGAGTGAATTTTCAATAAGGACTATTGCGACGCCTGGGAATTGAATCTTTAGCTGTTGTCGATGCAGGTCGATTGGAAATGTCGAATATCGCGTTTCCCAAGTTCTACGAGTGAATTTTCAATAAGAAGGACTATTGCGACGCCTGGGAACTGCATCTTTGGCTGTTGTCGATGCAGATCGATTGGAAACGTCGAATATCGCGTTTTCCAAGCTCTACGAGTGAATTTTCAATAAGGACTATTGCGACGCCTGGGAACTGAATCTTTAGCTGTTGTTGACGCAGATCGATTGGAAACGTCGAATATCGCGTTTTCCAAGCTCTACGAGTGAATTTTCAATAAGGACTATTGCGACGCCTGGGAATTGAATCTTTAGCTGTTGTCGATGCAGGTCGATTGGAAATGTCGAATATCGCGTTTCCCAAGTTCTACGAGTGAATTTTCAATAAGAAGGACTATTGCGACGCCTGGGAACTGCATCTTTGGCTGTTGTCGATGCAGATCGATTGGAAATGTCGAATATCGCGTTTTCCAAGCTCTACGAGTGAATTTTCAATAAGGACTATTGCGACGCCTGGGAACTGAATCTTTAGCTGTTGTTGACGCAGATCGATTGGAAACGTCGAATATCGCGTTTTCCAAGCTCTACGAGTGAATTTTCAATAAGGACTATTGCGACGCCTGGGAATTGAATCTTTAGCTGTTGTCGATGCAGGTCGATTGGAGATGTCGAATATCGAGGTTTCCAAGCTCAACGAGTGAATTTTCAATAAGAAGGACTATTGCGACGCCTGGGAATTGAATCTTTAGCTGTTGTCGATGCAGATCGATTGGAAATGTCGAATATTGCGTTTTCCTAGCTCTACGAGTGAATTTTCAATAAGAACTATTTCGACGCCTGGGAACTGAATCTTTAGCTGTTGTTGATGCAGATCGATTGGAAATGTCGAATATCGCATTTTCCATGCTATAGGAGTGTATTTTTGATAAGAAAGACTATTGCGACGCCTGGGAACTGCATCTTTGGCTGTTGTCTATGCAGATCGATTGGAAATGTCGAATATCGCGTTTTCCAAGCTCTACGAGTGAATTTTCAATAAGGAGTATTGCGACGCCTGGGAACTGAATCTTTAGCTGTTGTCGATGGAGATCGATTGGAAATGTCGAATGTCGCATTTTCCATGCTATACGAGTGTATTTTTGATAATAAGGGCGATTGCTACGCCTGGGAACTGAATCTGTAGCTGTTGTCGATGCAGATCGATTGGAAATGTCGAATATCGCGTTTTCCATGTTCTACGAGTGAATTTTCAATAAGAAGACTATTGCGACGCCTGGGAACTGCCTCTTTGGCTGTTGTCGATGCAGATCGTTTGGAAATATCGAATATCGCGTTTACCAAGCTCTACGAGTGAATTTCCAATAAGGACTATTGCGACGCCTGGGAACTGAATCTTTAGCTGTTGTTGATGCAGATCGATTGGAAATGTCGAATATCGCGTTTTCCAAGCTCTACGAGTGAATCTTCAAAAAGAAAGACTATTGCGACGCCTAGGAACTGCATCTTTGGCTGTTGTCTATGCAGATAGATTGGAAATGTCGAATATCGCATTTTCCAAGCTCTACGAGTGAATTTTCAATAAGGACTATTCCGACGCCTGGGAATTGAATCTTTAGCTGTTGTCGATGCAGCTCGATTGGAAATGTCGAATATCGCGTTTTCCAAGCTCTACGAGTGAATTTTCAATAAGAAGACTATTGTGACGCCTGGGAACTGCCTCTTTGGCTGTTGTCGATGCAGATCGTTTGGAAATATCGAATATCGCGTTTACCAAGCTCTACGAGTGAATTTTCAATAAGGACTATTGCGACGCCTGGGAACTGAATCTTTAGCTGTTGTTGATGCAGATCGATTGGAAATGTCGAATATCGCGTTTTCCAAGCTCTACGAGTGAATCTTCAAAAAGAAAGACTATTGCGACGCCTAGGAACTGCATCTTTGGCTGTTGTCTATGCAGATAGATTGGAAATGTCGAATATCGCATTTTCCAAGCTCTACGAGTGAATTTTCAATAAGGACTATTGCGACGCCTGGGAACTGAATCTTTAGCTGTTGTTGATGCAGATCGATTGGAAATGTCGAATATCGCATTTTCCATGCTATAGGAGTGTATTTTTGATAAGAAAGACTATTGCGACGCCTGGGAACTGCATCTTTGGCTGTTGTCTATGCAGATCGATTGGAAATGTCGAATATCGCGTTTTCAATGCTCTACGAGTGAATTTCCAATGACTATTGCGACGCCTGGGAACTGAATCTTTAGCTGTTGTTGATGCAGATCGATTGGAAATGTCGAATATCGCATTTTCCATGCTATAGGAGTGTATTTTTGATAATAAAGACTATTGCGACGCCTGGGAACTGAATCTTTAGCTGTTGTCGATGCAGCTCGATTGGAAATGTCGAATATCGCGTTTTCCAAGCTCTACGAGTGAATTTTCAATAAGGACTATTGCGATGCCTGGGAACTGAATCTTTAGCTTTTGTCGATGCAGATCGATTAGAAATGTCGATTATCGCGTTTTCCTTGCTGTACGAGTGAATTTTCAATAAGCACTATTGCGACGCCTGGGAACTGAATCGTTAGCTGTTGTCGATGCAGGTCGATTGGAGATGTCGAATATCGAGGTTTCCAAGCTCAACGAGTGAATTTTCAATAAGAAGGACTATTGCGACGCCTGGGAATTGAATCTTTAGCTGTTGTCGATGCAGATCGATTGGAAATGTCGAATGTCGCATTTTCCATGCTTTACGAGTGTATTTTTGATAATAAGGACGATTGCGACGCCTGGGAACTGAATCTGTAGCTGTTGTCGATGCAGATCGATTGGAAATGTCGAATATCGCGTTTTCCAAGTTCTACGAGTGAATTTTCAATAAGAAGGACTATTGCAACGCCTGGGAATTGAATCCTTAGCTGTTGTCGATGCAGATCGATTGGAAATGTCGAATGTCGCGTATCCCAAGTTCTACGAGTGAATTTTCAATAAGAAGGACTATTGCGACGCCTGGGAACTGCATCTTTGGCTGTTGTCGATGCAGTTCGATTGGAAATGTCGAATGTCGCATTTTCCATGCTTTACGAGTGTATTTTTGATAATAAGGACGATTGCGACGCCTGGGAACTGAATCTGTAGCTGTTGTCGATGCAGGTCGATTGGAAATGTCGAATATCGCGTTTCCCAAGTTCTACGAGTGAATTTTCAATAAGAAGGATTATTGCGACGCCTGGGAACTGCATCTTTGGCTGTTGTCGATGCAGATCGATTGGAAATGTCGAATATCGCGTTTTCCAAGCTCTACGAGTGAATTTTCAATAAGGACTATTGCGACGCCTGGGAACTGAATCTTTAGCTGTTGTTGACGCAGATCGATTGGAAACGTCGTATATCGCGTTTTCCAAGCTCTACGAGTGAATATTCAATAAGGACTATTGCGACGCCTGGGAATTGAATCTTTAGCTGTTGTCGATGCAGGTCGATTGGAGATGTCGAATATCGAGGTTTCCAAGCTCAACGAGTGAATTTTCAATAAGAAGGACTATTGCGACGCCTGGGAATTGAATCTTTAGCTGTTGTCGATGCAGATCGATTGGAAATGTCGAATGTCGCATTTTCCATGCTATACGAGTGTATTTTTCATAATAAAGACTATTGCGACGCCTGGGAACTGCATCTTTGGCTGTTGTCGATGCAGATCGATTGGAAATGTCGAATATTGCGTTTTCCTAGCTTTACGAGTGAATTTTCAATAAGAACTATTTCGACGCCTGGGAACTGCATCTTTAGCTGTTGTTGATGCAGATCGATTGGAAATGTCGAATATCGCATTTTCCATGCTATAGGAGTGTATTTTTGATAATAAAGACTATTGCGACGCCTGGGAACAATATCGTCGCAATAGTCCTTCTTATTGAAAATTCACACGTTGAGCTTGGAAACCTCGATATTCGACATCTCCAATCGACCTGCATCGACAACAGCTAAAGATTCAGTTCCCAGGCATCGCAATAGTCCTTATTGAAAATTCACTCGTAGAGCTTGGAAAACGCGATATTCGACATTTCCAATCGATCTGCATAGACAACAGCCAAAGATGCAGTTCCCAGGCGTCGCAACAGTCCTTCTTATTGAAAATTCACTCGTTGAGCTTGGAAACCTCGATATTCGACATCTCCAATCGACCTGCATCGACAACAGCTAAAGATTCAATTCCCAGGCGTCGCAATAGTCCTTCTTATTGAAAATTCACTCGTTGAGCTTGGATACCTCGATATTCGACATCTCCAATCGACCTCCATCGACAACACCTAAAGATTCAGTTCCCAGGCGTCGCAATACTCCTTATTGAAAATTCACTCGTAGAGCTTGGAAAACGCGATATTCGACATTTCCAATCGAGCTGCATCGACAGCAGCTAAAGATTCAGTTCCCAGGCGTCGCAATAGTCTTTATTATCAAAAATACACTCCTATAGCATGGAAAATGCGATATTCGACATTTCCAATCGATCTGCATCAACAACAACTAAAGATTCAGTTCCCAGGCGTCGCAATAGTCCTTCTTATTGAAAATTCACTCGTTGAGCTTGGAAACCTCGATATTCGACATCTCCAATCGACCTGCATCGACAACAGCTAAAGATTCAGTTCCCAGGCGTCGCAATAGTGCTTATTGAAAATTCACTCGTACAGCAAGGAAAACGCGATAATCGACATTTCTAATCGATCTGCATCGACAAAAGCTAAAGATTCAGTTCCCAGGCATCGCAATAGTCCTTATTGAAAATTCACTCGTAGAACTTGGAAAACGCGATATTCGACATTTCCAATCGATCTGCATCGACAACAGCTACAGATTCAGTTCCCAGGCGTAGCAATCGTCCTTATTATCAAAAATACACTCGTATAGCATGGAAAATGCGACATTCGACATTTCCAATCGATCTGCATCGACAACAGCTAAAGATTCAATTCCCAGGCGTCGCAATAGTCCTTCTTATTGAAAATTCACTCGTTGAGCTTGGATACCTCGATATTCGACATCTCCAATCGACCTCCATCGACAACAGCTAAAGATTCAGTTCTCAGGTGTCGCAATACTCCTTATTGAAAATTCACTCGTAGAGCTTGGAAAACGCGATATTCGACGTTTCCAATCGATCTGCGTCAACAACAGCAAAAGATTCAGTTCCCAGGCGTCGCAATAGTCCTTATTGAAAATTCACTCGTAGAGCTTGGAAAACGCGATATTCGACATTTCCAATCGATCTGCATCGACAACAGCCAAAGAGGCAGTTCCCAGGCGTCGCAATAGTCTTCTTATTAAAAATTCACTCGTAGAACTTGGAAAACGCGATATTCGACATTTCCAATCGATCTGCATCGACAACAGCCAAAGATGCTGTTCCCAGGCGTCGCAATAGTCCTTCTTATTGAAAATTCACTCGTAGAACTTGGGAAACGCGATATTCGACATTTCCAATCGACCTGCATCGACAACAGCTACAGATTCAGTTCCCAGGCGTCGCAATCGTCCTTATTATCAAAAATACACTCGTAAAGCATGGAAAATGCGACATTCGACATTTCCAATCGATCTGCATCGACAACAGCTACAGATTCAGTTCCCAGGCGTCGCAATCGTCCTTATTATCAAAAATGCACTCGTAAAGCATGGAAAATGCGACATTCGACATTTCCAATCGATCTGCATCGACAACAGCTAAAGACTCAATTCCCAGGCGTCGCAATAGTCCTTCTTATTGAAAATTCACTCGTTGAGCTTGGATACCTCGATATTCGACATCTCCAATCGACCTCCATCGACAACAGCTAAAGATTCAGTTCTCAGGTGTCGCAATACTCCTTATTGAAAATTCACTCGTAGAGCTTGGAAAACGCGATATTCGACGTTTCAAATCGATCTGCGTCAACAACAGCAAAAGATTCAGTTCCCAGGCGTCGCAATAGTCCTTATTGAAAATTCACTCGTAGAGCTTGGAAAACGCGATATTCGACATTTCCAATCGATCTGCATCGACAACAGCCAAAGATGCAGTTCCCAGGCGTCGCAATAGTCTTTCTTATTGAAGATTCACTCGTAGAGCTTGGAAAACGCGATATTCGACATTTCCAATCGATCTGCATCAACAACAGCTAAAGATTCAGTTCCCAGGCGTCGCAATAGTCTTTATTATCAAAAATACACTCCTATAGCATGGAAAATGCGATATTCGACATTTCCAATCGATCTGCATCAACAACAGCTAAAGATTCAGTTCCCAGGCGTCGCAATAGTCCTTATTGAAAATTCACTCGTAGAGCTTGGTAAACGCGATATCCGATATTTCCAATCGATCTGCATCGACAACAGCCAAAGAGGCAGTTCCCAGGCGTCGCAATAGTCTTCTTATTAAAAATTCACTCGTAGAACTTGGAAAACGCGATATTCGACATTTCCAATCGATCTGCATCGACAACAGCCAAAGATGCTGTTCCCAGGCGTCGCAATAGTCCTTCTTATTGAAAATTCACTCGTAGAACTTGGGAAACGCGATATTCGACATTTCCAATCGACCTGCATCGACAACAGCTACAGATTCAGTTCCCAGGCGTCGCAATCGTCCTTATTATCAAAAATACACTCGTAAAGCATGGAAAATGCGACATTCGACATTTCCAATCGATCTGCATCGACAACAGCTACAGATTCAGTTCCCAGGCGTCGCAATCGTCCTTATTATCAAAAATGCACTCGTAAAGCATGGAAAATGCGACATTCGACATTTCCAATCGATCTGCATCGACAACAGCTAAAGATTCAATTCCCAGGCGTCGCAATAGTCCTTCTTATTGAAAATTCACTCGTTGAGCTTGGAAACCTCGATATTCGACATCTCCAATCGACCTGCATCGACAACAGCTAAAGATTCAGTTCCCAGGCGTCGCAATAGTGCTTATTGAAAATTCACTCGTACAGCAAGGAAAACGCGATAATCGACATTTCTAATCGATCTGCATCGACAAAAGCTAAAGATTCAGTTCCCAGGCATCGCAATAGTCCTTATTGAAAATTCACTCGTAGAGCTTGGAAAACGCGATATTCGACATTTCCAATCAATCTGCATAGACAACAGCCAAAGATGCAGTTCCCAGGCGTCGCAATAGTCTTTATTATCAAAAATACACTCCTATAGCATGGAAAATGCGATATTCGACATTTCCAATCGATCTGCATCAACAACAGCTAAAGATTCAGTTCCCAGGCGTCGCAATAGTCCTTATTGAAAATTCACTCGTAGAGCTTGGTAAACGCGATATCCGATATTTCCAATCGATCTGCATCGACAACAGCCAAAGAGGCAGTTCCCAGGCGTCGCAATAGTCTTCTTATTAAAAATTCACTCGTAGAACTTGGAAAACGCGATATTCGACATTTCCAATCGATCTGCATCGACAACAGCAACAGATTCAGTTCCCAGGCGTCGCAATAGTCCTTATTGAAAATTCACTCGTAGAGCTTGGAAAACGCGATATTCGACGGTTCCAATCGATCTGCGTCAACAACAGCTAAAGATTCAGTTCCCAGGCGTCGCAATAGTCCTTCTTATTGAAAATTCACTCGTTGAGCTTGGAAACCTCGATATTCGACATTTCCAATCGATCTGCATCGACAACAGCCAAAGATGCAGTTCCCAGGCGTCGCAATAGTCCTTCTTATTGAAAATTCACTCGTAGAACTTGGGAAACGCGATATTCGACATTTCCAATCGACCTGCATCGACAACAGCTACAGATTCAGTTCCCAGGCGTAGCAATCGTCCTTATTATCAAAAATACTCTCGTATAGCATGGAAAATGCGACATTCGACATTTCCAATCGATCTGCATCGACAACAGCTAAAGATTCAATTCCCAGGCGTCGCAATAGTCCTTCTTATTGAAAATTCACTCGTTGAGCTTGGATACCTCGATATTCGACATCTCCAATCGACCTCCATCGACAACAGCTAAAGATTCAGTTCCCAGGCGTCGCAATACTCCTTATTGAAAATTCACTCGTAGAGCTTGGAAACCGCGATATTCGACATTTCCAATCGAGCTGCATCGACAACAGCTAAAGATTCAGTTCCCAGGCGTCGCAATAGTCTTTATTATCAAAAATACACTCCTATAGCATGGAAAATGCGATATTCGACATTTCCAATCGATCTGCATCAACAACAGCTAAAGATTCAGTTCCCAGGCGTCGCAATAGTCCTTATTGAAAATTCACTCGTAGAGCTTGGTAAACGCGATATCCGATATTTCCAATCGATCTGCATCGACAACAGCCAAAGAGGCAGTTCCCAGGCGTCGCAATAGTCTTCTTATTAAAAATTCACTCGTAGAACTTGGAAAACGCGATATTCGACATTTCCAATCGATCTGCATCGACAACAGCAACAGATTCAGTTCCCAGGCGTAGCAATCGTCCTTATTATCAAAAATACACTCGTATAGCATGGAAAATGCGACATTCGACATTTCCAATCGATCTGCATCGACAACAGCTAAAGATTCAGTTCCCAGGCGTCGCAATAGTCTTTATTATCAAAAATACACTCCTATAGCATGGAAAATGCGATATTCGACATTTCCAATCGATCTGCATCAACAACAGCTAAAGATTCAGTTCCCAGGCGTCGCAATAGTCCTTCTTATTGAAAATTCACTCGTTGAGCTTGGAAACCTCGATATTCGACATCTCCAATCGACCTGCATCGACAACAGCTAAAGATTCAATTCCCAGGCGTCGCAATAGTCCTTATTGAAAATTCACTCGTAGAGCTTGGAAAACGCGATATTCGACGTTTCCAATCGATCTGCGTCAACAACAGCAAAACATTCAGTTCCCAGGCGTCGCAATAGTCCTTATTGAAAATTCACTCGTAGAGCTTGGAAAACGCGATATTCGACATTTCCAATCGATCTGCATCGACAACAGCCAAAGATGCAGTTCCCAGGCGTCGCAATAGTCCTTCTTATTGAAAATTCACTCGTAGAACTTGGGAAACGCGATATTCGACATTTCCAATCGACCTGCATCGACAACAGCTACAGATTCAGTTCCCAGGCGTCGCAATCGTCCTTATTATCAAAAATACACTCGTAAAGCATGGAAAATGCGACATTCGACATTTCCAATCGATCTGCATCGACAACAGCTACAGATTCAGTTCCCAGGCGTCGCAATCGTCCTTATTATCAAAAATGCACTCGTAAAGCATGGAAAATGCGACATTCGACATTTCCAATCGATCTGCATCGACAACAGCTAAAGATTCAATTCCCAGGCGTCGCAATAGTCCTTCTTATTGAAAATTCACTCGTTGAGCTTGGAAACCTCGATATTCGACATCTCCAATCGACCTGCATCGACAACAGCTAAAGATTCAGTTCCCAGGCGTCGCAATAGTGCTTATTGAAAATTCACTCGTACAGCAAGGAAAACGCGATAATCGACATTTCTAATCGATCTGCATCGACAAAAGCTAAAGATTCAGTTCCCAGGCATCGCAATAGTCCTTATTGAAAATTCACTCGTAGAGCTTGGAAAACGCGATATTCGACATTTCCAATCAATCTGCATAGACAACAGCCAAAGATGCAGTTCCCAGGCGTCGCAATAGTCTTTCTTATTGAAGATTCACTCGTAGAGCTTGGAAAACGCGATATTCGACATTTCCAATCGATCTGCATCAACAACAGCTAAAGATTCAGTTCCCAGGCGTCGCAATAGTCTTTATTATCAAAAATACACTCCTATAGCATGGAAAATGCGATATTCGACATTTCCAATCGATCTGCATCAACAACAGCTACAGATTCAGTTCCCAGGCGTCGCAATAGTCCTTATTGAAAATTCACTCGTAGAGCTTGGTAAACGCGATATCCGATATTTCCAATCGATCTGCATCGACAACAGCCAAAGAGGCAGTTCCCAGGCGTCGCAATAGTCTTCTTATTAAAAATTCACTCGTAGAACTTGGAAAACGCGATATTCGACATTTCCAATCGATCTGCATCGACAACAGCAACAGATTCAGTTCCCAGGCGTCGCAATAGTCCTTATTGAAAATTCACTCGTAGAGCTTGGAAAACGCGATATTCGACGTTTCCAATCGATCTGCGTCAACAACAGCTAAAGATTCAGTTCCCAGGCGTCGCAATAGTCCTTCTTATTGAAAATTCACTCGTTGAGCTTGGAAACCTCGATATTCGACATTTCCAATCGATCTGCATCGACAACAGCCAAAGATGCAGTTCCCAGGCGTCGCAATAGTCCTTCTTATTGAAAATTCACTCGCAGAACTTGGGAAACGCGATATTCGACATTTCCAATCGACCTGCATCGACAACAGCTACAGATTCAGTTCCCAGGCGTAGCAATCGTCCTTATTATCAAAAATACTCTCGTATAGCATGGAAAATGCGACATTCGACATTTCCAATCGATCTGCATCGACAACAGCTAAAGATTCAATTCCCAGGCGTCGCAATAGTCCTTCTTATTGAAAATTCACTCGTTGAGCTTGGATACCTCGATATTCGACATCTCCAATCGACCTCCATCGACAACAGCTAAAGATTCAGTTCCCAGGCGTCGCAATACTCCTTATTGAAAATTCACTCGTAGAGCTTGGAAACCGCGATATTCGACATTTCCAATCGAGCTGCATCGACAACAGCTAAAGATTCAGTTCCCAGGCGTCGCAATAGTCTTTATTATCAAAAATACACTCCTATAGCATGGAAAATGCGATATTCGACATTTCCAATCGATCTGCATCAACAACAGCTAAAGATTCAGTTCCCAGGCGTCGCAATAGTCCTTATTGAAAATTCACTCGTAGAGCTTGGTAAACGCGATATTCGATATTTCCAATCGATCTGCATCGACAACAGCCAAAGAGGCAGTTCCCAGGCGTCGCAATAGTCTTCTTATTGAAAATTCACTCGTAGAACTTGGAAAACGCGATATTCGACATTTCCAATCGATCTGCATCGACAACAGCTACAGATTCAGTTCCCAGGCGTAGCAATCGTCCTTATTATCAAAAATACACTCGTATAGCATGGAAAATGCGACATTCGACATTTCCAATCGATCTGCATCGACAACAGCTAAAGATTCAATTCCCAGGCGTCGCAATAGTCCTTCTTATTGAAAATTCACTCGTTGAGCTTGGATACCTCGATATTCGACATCTCCAATCGACCTCCATCGACAACAGCTAAAGATTCAGTTCCCAGGCGTCGCAATACTCCTTATTGAAAATTCACTCGTAGAGCTTGGAAAACGCGATATTCGACATTTCCAATCGATCTGCATAGACAACAGCCAAAGATGCAGTTCCCAGGCGTCGCAATAGTCTTTCTTATCAAAAATACACTCCTATAGCATGGAAAATGCGATATTCGACATTTCCAATCGATCTGCATCAACAACAGCTAAAGATTCAGTTCCCAGGCGTCGAAATAGTTCTTATTGAAAATTCACTCGTAGAGCTAGGAAAACGCAATATTCGACATTTCCAATCGATCTGCATCGACAACAGCTAAAGATTCAATTCCCAGGCGTCGCAATAGTCCTTCTTATTGAAAATTCACTCGTTGAGCTTGGAAACCTCGATATTCGACATCTCCAATCGACCTGCATCGACAACAGCTAAAGATTCAATTCCCAGGCGTCGCAATAGTCCTTATTGAAAATACACTCGTAGAGCATGGAAAACGCGATATTCGACGTTTCCAATCGATCTGCGTCAACAACAGCAAAAGATTCAGTTCCCAGGCGTCGCAATAGTCCTTATTGAAAATTCACTCGTAGAGCTTGGAAAACGCGATATTCGACATTTCCAATCGATCTGCATCGACAACAGCCAAAGATGCAGTTCCCAGGCGTCGCAATAGTCCTTCTTATTGAAAATTCACTCGTAGAACTTGGGAAACGCGATATTCGACATTTCCAATCGACCTGCATCGACAACAGCTACAGATTCAGTTCCCAGGCGTCGCAATCGTCCTTATTATCAAAAATACACTCGTAAAGCATGGAAAATGCGACATTCGACATTTCCAATCGATCTGCATCGACAACAGCCAAAGATGCAGTTCCCAGGCGTCGCAATAGTCCTTCTTATTGAAAATTCACTCGTAGAACTTGGGATACGCGACATTCGACATTTCCAATCGATCTGCATCGACAACAGCTAAGGATTCAATTCCCAGGCGTTGCAATAGTCCTTCTTATTGAAAATTCACTCGTAGAGCTTGGAAAACGCGATATTCGACATTTCCAATCAATCTGCATAGACAACAGCCAAAGATGCAGTTCCCAGGCGTCGCAATAGTCTTTCTTATTGAAGATTCACTCGTAGAGCTTGGAAAACGCGATATTCGACATTTCCAATCGATCTGCATCAACAACAGTTAAAGATTCAGTTCCCAGGCGTCGCAATAGTCTTTATTATCAAAAATACACTCCTATAGCATGGAAAATGCGATATTCGACATTTCCAATCGATCTGCATCAACAACAGCTAAAGATTCAGTTCCCAGGCGTCGCAATAGTCCTTATTGAAAATTCACTCGTAGAGCTTGGTAAACGCGATATTCGATATTTCCAATCGATCTGCATCGACAACAGCCATAGAGGCAGTTCCCAGGCGTCGCAATAGTCTTCTTATTGAAAATTCACTCGTAGAACTTGGAAAACGCGATATTCGACATTTCCAATCGATCTGCATCGACAACAGCAACAGATTCAGTTCCCAGGCGTAGCAATCGTCCTTATTATCAAAAATACACTCGTATAGCATGGAAAATGCGACATTCGACATTTCCAATCGATCTGCATCGACAACAGCTAAAGATTCAATTCCCCGGCGTCGCAATAGTCCTTCTTATTGAAAATTCACTCGTTGAGCTTGGATACCTCGATATTCGACATCTCCAATCGACCTCCATCGACAACAGCTAAAGATTCAGTTCCCAGGCGTCGCAATACTCCTTATTGAAAATTCACTCGTAGAGCTTGGAAAACGCGATATTCGACATTTCCAATCGAGCTGCATCGACAACAGCCAAAGATGCAGTTCCCAGGCGTCGCAATAGTCTTTCTTATCAAAAATACACTCCTATAGCATGGAAAATGCGATATTCGACATTTCCAATCGATCTGCATCAACAACAGCTAAAGATTCAGTTCCCAGGCGTCGCAATAGTCCTTATTGAAAATTCACTCGTAGAACTTGGAAAACGCGATATTCGACATTTCCAATCGATCTGCATCAACAACAGCTAAAGATTCAGTTCCCAGGCGTCGAAGTAGTTCTTATTGAAAATTCACTCGTAGAGCTAGGAAAACGCAATATTCGACATTTCCAATCGATCTGCATCGACAACAGCCAAAGATGCAGTTCCCAGGCGTCGCAATAATCTTTATTATCAAAAATACACTCGTATAGCATGGAAAATGCGACATTCGACATTTCCAATCGATCTGCATCGACAACAGCTAAAGATTCAATTCCCAGGCGTCGCAATAGTCCTTCTTATTGAAAATTCACTCGTTGAGCTTGGAAACCTCGATATTCGATATCTCCAATCGACCTGCATCGACAACAGCTAAAGATTCAATTCCCAGGCGTCGCAATAGTCCTTATTGAAAATTCACTCGTAGAGCTTGGAAAACGCGATATTCGACATTTCCAATCTATCTGCATAGACAACAGCCAAAGATGCAGTTCCCAGGCGTCGCAATAGTCTTTCTTATTGAAGATTCCCTCGTAGAGCTTGGAAAACGCGATATTCGACATTTCCAACCGATCTGCATCAACAACAGCTAAAGATTCAGTTCCCAGGCGTCGCAATAGTCTTTATTATCAAAAATACACTCCTATAGCATGGAAAATGCGATATTCGACATTTCCAATCGACCTCCATCGACAACAGCTAAAGATTCAGTTCCCAGGCGTCGCAATACTCCTTATAGAAAATTCACTCGTAGAGCTTGGAAAACGCGATATTCGACATTTCCAATCGATCTGCATAGACAACAGCCAAAGATGCAGTTCCCAGGCGTCGCAATAGTCTTTCTTATCAAAAATACACTCCTATAGCATGGAAAATGCGATATTCGACATTTCCAATCGATCTGCATCAACAACAGCTAAAGATTCAGTTCCCAGGCGTCGAAATAGTTCTTATTGAAAATTCACTCGTAGAGCTAGGAAAACGCAATATTCGACATTTCCAATCGATCTGCATCGACAACAGCCAAAGATGCAGTTCCCAGGCGTCGCAATAGTCTTTATTATCAAAAATACACTCCTATAGCATGGAAAATGCGACATTCGACATTTCCAATCGATCTGCATCGACAACAGCTAAAGATTCAATTCCCAGGCGTCGCAATAGTCCTTCTTATTGAAAATTCACTCGTTGAGCTTGGAAACCTCGATATTCGACATCTCCAATCGACCTGCATCGACAACAGCTAAAGATTCAGTTCCCAGGCGTCGCAATAGTGCTTATTGAAAATTCACTCGTACAGCAAGGAAAACGCGATAATCGACATTTCTAATCGATCTGCATCGACAAAAGCTAAAGATTCAGTTCCCAGGCATCGCAATAGTCCTTATTGAAAATTCACTCGTAGAGCTTGGAAAACGCGATATTCGACATTTCCAATCGATCTGCATCGACAAAAGCTAAAGATTCATTTCCCAGGCATCGCAATAGTCCTTCTTATTGAAAATTCACTCCTATAGCATGGAAAATGCGATATTCGACATTTCCAATCGATCTGCATCAACAACAGCTAATGATTCAGTTCCCAGGCGTCGCAATAGTCCTTATTGAAAATTCACTCGTAGAACTTGGAAAACGCGATATTCGACATTTCCAATCGATCTGCATCAACAACAGCTAAAGATTCAGTTCCCAGGCGTCGAAGTAGTTCTTATTGAAAATTCACTCGTAGAGCTAGGAAAACGTAATATTCGACATTTCCAATCAATCTGCATCGACAACAGCCAAAGATGCAGTTCCCAGGCGTCGCAATAGTCTTTATTATCAAAAATACACTCGTATAGCATGGAAAATGCGACATTCGACATTTCCAATCGATCTGCATCGACAACAGCTAAAGATTCAATTCCCAGGCGTCGCAATAGTCCTTCTTATTGAAAATTCACTCGTTGAGCTTGGAAACCTCGATATTCGATATCTCCAATCGACCTGCATCGACAACAGCTAAAGATTCAATTCCCAGGCGTCGCAATAGTCCTTATTGAAAATTCACTCGTAGAGCTTGGAAAACGCGATATTCGACGTTTCCAATCGATCTGCGTCAACAACAGCTAAAGATTCAGTTCCCAGGCGTCGCAATAGTCCTTCTTATTGAAAATTCACTCGTTGAGCTTGGAAACCTCGATATTCGACATTTCCAATCGATCTGCATCGACAACAGCCAAAGATGCAGTTCCCAGGCGTCGCAATAGTCCTTCTTATTGAAAATTCACTCGTAGAACTTGGGAAACGCGATATTCGACATTTCCAATCGACCTGCATCGACAACAGCTACAGATTCAGTTCCCAGGCGTAGCAATCGTCCTTATTATCAAAAATACTCTCGTATAGCATGGAAAATGCGACATTCGACATTTCCAATCGATCTGCATCGACAACAGCTAAAGATTCAATTCCCAGGCGTCGCAATAGTCCTTCTTATTGAAAATTCACTCGTTGAGCTTGGATACCTCGATATTCGACATCTCCAATCGACCTCCATCGACAACAGCTAAAGATTCAGTTCCCAGGCGTCGCAATACTCCTTATTGAAAATTCACTCGTAGAGCTTGGAAACCGCGATATTCGACATTTCCAATCGAGCTGCATCGACAACAGCTAAAGATTCAGTTCCCAGGCGTCGCAATAGTCTTTATTATCAAAAATACACTCCTATAGCATGGAAAATGCGATATTCGACATTTCCAATCGATCTGCATCAACAACAGCTAAAGATTCAGTTCCCAGGCGTCGCAATAGTCCTTATTGAAAATTCACTCGTAGAGCTTGGTAAACGCGATATTCGATATTTCCAATCGATCTGCATCGACAACAGCCAAAGAGGCAGTTCCCAGGCGTCGCAATAGTCTTCTTATTGAAAATTCACTCGTAGAACTTGGAAAACGCGATATTCGACATTTCCAATCGATCTGCATCGACAACAGCTACAGATTCAGTTCCCAGGCGTAGCAATCGTCCTTATTATCAAAAATACACTCGTATAGCATGGAAAATGCGACATTCGACATTTCCAATCGATCTGCATCGACAACAGCTAAAGATTCAATTCCCAGGCGTCGCAATAGTCCTTCTTATTGAAAATTCACTCGTTGAGCTTGGATACCTCGATATTCGACATCTCCAATCGACCTCCATCGACAACAGCTAAAGATTCAGTTCCCAGGCGTCGCAATACTCCTTATTGAAAATTCACTCGTAGAGCTTGGAAAACGCGATATTCGACATTTCCAATCGATCTGCATAGACAACAGCCAAAGATGCAGTTCCCAGGCGTCGCAATAGTCTTTCTTATCAAAAATACACTCCTATAGCATGGAAAATGCGATATTCGACATTTCCAATCGATCTGCATCAACAACAGCTAAAGATTCAGTTCCCAGGCGTCGAAATAGTTCTTATTGAAAATTCACTCGTAGAGCTAGGAAAACGCAATATTCGACATTTCCAATCGATCTGCATCGACAACAGCTAAAGATTCAATTCCCAGGCGTCGCAATAGTCCTTCTTATTGAAAATTCACTCGTTGAGCTTGGAAACCTCGATATTCGACATCTCCAATCGACCTGCATCGACAACAGCTAAAGATTCAATTCCCAGGCGTCGCAATAGTCCTTATTGAAAATACACTCGTAGAGCATGGAAAACGCGATATTCGACGTTTCCAATCGATCTGCGTCAACAACAGCAAAAGATTCAGTTCCCAGGCGTCGCAATAGTCCTTATTGAAAATTCACTCGTAGAGCTTGGAAAACGCGATATTCGACATTTCCAATCGATCTGCATCGACAACAGCCAAAGATGCAGTTCCCAGGCGTCGCAATAGTCCTTCTTATTGAAAATTCACTCGTAGAACTTGGGAAACGCGATATTCGACATTTCCAATCGACCTGCATCGACAACAGCTACAGATTCAGTTCCCAGGCGTCGCAATCGTCCTTATTATCAAAAATACACTCGTAAAGCATGGAAAATGCGACATTCGACATTTCCAATCGATCTGCATCGACAACAGCCAAAGATGCAGTTCCCAGGCGTCGCAATAGTCCTTCTTATTGAAAATTCACTCGTAGAACTTGGGATACGCGACATTCGACATTTCCAATCGATCTGCATCGACAACAGCTAAGGATTCAATTCCCAGGCGTTGCAATAGTCCTTCTTATTGAAAATTCACTCGTAGAGCTTGGAAAACGCGATATTCGACATTTCCAATCAATCTGCATAGACAACAGCCAAAGATGCAGTTCCCAGGCGTCGCAATAGTCTTTCTTATTGAACATTCACTCGTAGAGCTTGGAAAACGCGATATTCGACATTTCCAATCGATCTGCATCAACAACAGTTAAAGATTCAGTTCCCAGGCGTCGCAATAGTCTTTATTATCAAAAATACACTCCTATAGCATGGAAAATGCGATATTCGACATTTCCAATCGATCTGCATCAACAACAGCTAAAGATTCAGTTCCCAGGCGTCGCAATAGTCCTTATTGAAAATTCACTCGTAGAGCTTGGTAAACGCGATATTCGATATTTCCAATCGATCTGCATCGACAACAGCCATAGAGGCAGTTCCCAGGCGTCGCAATAGTCTTCTTATTGAAAATTCACTCGTAGAACTTGGAAAACGCGATATTCGACATTTCCAATCGATCTGCATCGACAACAGCAACAGATTCAGTTCCCAGGCGTAGCAATCGTCCTTATTATCAAAAATACACTCGT
Source organism: Nomada flava (assembly GCA_951802745.1). Taxonomy (NCBI): domain Eukaryota; kingdom Metazoa; phylum Arthropoda; class Insecta; order Hymenoptera; family Apidae; genus Nomada; species Nomada flava. The sequence goes on from OX637907.1 coordinate 1,146,549, forward strand.
ATAGCATGGAAAATGCGACATTCGACATTTCCAATCGATCTGCATCGACAACAGCTAAAGATTCAATTCCCCGGCGTCGCAATAGTCCTTCTTATTGAAAATTCACTCGTTGAGCTTGGATACCTCGATATTCGACATCTCCAATCGACCTCCATCGACAACAGCTAAAGATTCAGTTCCCAGGCGTCGCAATACTCCTTATTGAAAATTCACTCGTAGAGCTTGGAAAACGCGATATTCGACATTTCCAATCGAGCTGCATCGACAACAGCCAAAGATGCAGTTCCCAGGCGTCGCAATAGTCTTTCTTATCAAAAATACACTCCTATAGCATGGAAAATGCGATATTCGACATTTCCAATCGATCTGCATCAACAACAGCTAAAGATTCAGTTCCCAGGCGTCGCAATAGTCCTTATTGAAAATTCACTCGTAGAACTTGGAAAACGCGATATTCGACATTTCCAATCGATCTGCATCAACAACAGCTAAAGATTCAGTTCCCAGGCGTCGAAGTAGTTCTTATTGAAAATTCACTCGTAGAGCTAGGAAAACGCAATATTCGACATTTCCAATCGATCTGCATCGACAACAGCCAAAGATGCAGTTCCCAGGCGTCGCAATAATCTTTATTATCAAAAATACACTCGTATAGCATGGAAAATGCGACATTCGACATTTCCAATCGATCTGCATCGACAACAGCTAAAGATTCAATTCCCAGGCGTCGCAATAGTCCTTCTTATTGAAAATTCACTCGTTGAGCTTGGAAACCTCGATATTCGATATCTCCAATCGACCTGCATCGACAACAGCTAAAGATTCAATTCCCAGGCGTCGCAATAGTCCTTATTGAAAATTCACTCGTAGAGCTTGGAAAACGCGATATTCGACATTTCCAATCTATCTGCATAGACAACAGCCAAAGATGCAGTTCCCAGGCGTCGCAATAGTCTTTCTTATTGAAGATTCCCTCGTAGAGCTTGGAAAACGCGATATTCGACATTTCCAACCGATCTGCATCAACAACAGCTAAAGATTCAGTTCCCAGGCGTCGCAATAGTCTTTATTATCAAAAATACACTCCTATAGCATGGAAAATGCGATATTCGACATTTCCAATCGACCTCCATCGACAACAGCTAAAGATTCAGTTCCCAGGCGTCGCAATACTCCTTATAGAAAATTCACTCGTAGAGCTTGGAAAACGCGATATTCGACATTTCCAATCGATCTGCATAGACAACAGCCAAAGATGCAGTTCCCAGGCGTCGCAATAGTCTTTCTTATCAAAAATACACTCCTATAGCATGGAAAATGCGATATTCGACATTTCCAATCGATCTGCATCAACAACAGCTAAAGATTCAGTTCCCAGGCGTCGAAATAGTTCTTATTGAAAATTCACTCGTAGAGCTAGGAAAACGCAATATTCGACATTTCCAATCGATCTGCATCGACAACAGCCAAAGATGCAGTTCCCAGGCGTCGCAATAGTCTTTATTATCAAAAATACACTCCTATAGCATGGAAAATGCGACATTCGACATTTCCAATCGATCTGCATCGACAACAGCTAAAGATTCAATTCCCAGGCGTCGCAATAGTCCTTCTTATTGAAAATTCACTCGTTGAGCTTGGAAACCTCGATATTCGACATCTCCAATCGACCTGCATCGACAACAGCTAAAGATTCAGTTCCCAGGCGTCGCAATAGTGCTTATTGAAAATTCACTCGTACAGCAAGGAAAACGCGATAATCGACATTTCTAATCGATCTGCATCGACAAAAGCTAAAGATTCAGTTCCCAGGCATCGCAATAGTCCTTATTGAAAATTCACTCGTAGAGCTTGGAAAACGCGATATTCGACATTTCCAATCGATCTGCATCGACAAAAGCTAAAGATTCATTTCCCAGGCATCGCAATAGTCCTTCTTATTGAAAATTCACTCCTATAGCATGGAAAATGCGATATTCGACATTTCCAATCGATCTGCATCAACAACAGCTAATGATTCAGTTCCCAGGCGTCGCAATAGTCCTTATTGAAAATTCACTCGTAGAACTTGGAAAACGCGATATTCGACATTTCCAATCGATCTGCATCAACAACAGCTAAAGATTCAGTTCCCAGGCGTCGAAGTAGTTCTTATTGAAAATTCACTCGTAGAGCTAGGAAAACGTAATATTCGACATTTCCAATCAATCTGCATCGACAACAGCCAAAGATGCAGTTCCCAGGCGTCGCAATAGTCTTTATTATCAAAAATACACTCGTATAGCATGGAAAATGCGACATTCGACATTTCCAATCGATCTGCATCGACAACAGCTAAAGATTCAATTCCCAGGCGTCGCAATAGTCCTTCTTATTGAAAATTCACTCGTTGAGCTTGGAAACCTCGATATTCGATATCTCCAATCGACCTGCATCGACAACAGCTAAAGATTCAATTCCCAGGCGTCGCAATAGTCCTTATTGAAAATTCACTCGTAGAGCTTGGAAAACGCGATATTCGACGTTTCCAATCGATCTGCGTCAACAACAGCTAAAGATTCAGTTCCCAGGCGTCGCAATAGTCCTTCTTATTGAAAATTCACTCGTTGAGCTTGGAAACCTCGATATTCGACATTTCCAATCGATCTGCATCGACAACAGCCAAAGATGCAGTTCCCAGGCGTCGCAATAGTCCTTCTTATTGAAAATTCACTCGTAGAACTTGGGAAACGCGATATTCGACATTTCCAATCGACCTGCATCGACAACAGCTACAGATTCAGTTCCCAGGCGTAGCAATCGTCCTTATTATCAAAAATACACTCGTATAGCATGGAAAATGCGACATTCGACATTTCCAATCGATCTGCATCGACAACAGCTAAAGATTCAATTCCCAGGCGTCGCAATAGTCCTTCTTATTGAAAATTCACTCGTTGAGCTTGGATACCTCGATATTCGACATCTCCAATCGACCTCCATCGACAACAGCTAAAGATTCAGTTCCCAGGCGTCGCAATACTCCTTATTGAAAATTCACTCGTAGAGCTTGGAAACCGCGATATTCGACATTTCCAATCGAGCTGCATCGACAACAGCTAAAGATTCAGTTCCCAGGCGTCGCAATAGTCTTTATTATCAAAAATACACTCCTATAGCATGGAAAATGCGATATTCGACATTTCCAATCGATCTGCATCAACAACAGCTAAAGATTCAGTTCCCAGGCGTCGCAATAGTCCTTATTGAAAATTCACTCGTAGAGCTTGGTAAACGCGATATTCGATATTTCCAATCGATCTGCATCGACAACAGCCAAAGAGGCAGTTCCCAGGCGTCGCAATAGTCTTCTTATTGAAAATTCACTCGTAGAACTTGGAAAACGCGATATTCGACATTTCCAATCGATCTGCATCGACAACAGCTACAGATTCAGTTCCCAGGCGTAGCAATCGTCCTTATTATCAAAAATACACTCGTATAGCATGGAAAATTGCGACATTCGACATTTCCAATCGATCTGCATCGACAACAGCTAAAGATTCAATTCCCAGGCGTCGCAATAGTCCTTCTTATTGAAAATTCACTCGTTGAGCTTGGATACCTCGATATTCGACATCTCCAATCGACCTCCATCGACAACAGCTAAAGATTCAGTTCCCAGGCGTCGCAATACTCCTTATTGAAAATTCACTCGTAGAGCTTGGAAAACGCGATATTCGACATTTCCAATCGATCTGCATAGACAACAGCCAAAGATGCAGTTCCCAGGCGTCGCAATAGTCTTTCTTATAAAAAATACACTCCTATAGCATGGAAAATGCGATATTCGACATTTCCAATCGATCTGCATCAACAACAGCTAAAGATTCAGTTCCCAGGCGTCGAAATAGTTCTTATTGAAAATTCACTCGTAGAGCTAGGAAAACGCAATATTCGACATTTCCAATCGATCTGCATCGACAACAGCTAAAGATTCAATTCCCAGGCGTCGCAATAGTCCTTCTTATTGAAAATTCACTCGTTGAGCTTGGAAACCTCGATATTCGACATCTCCAATCGACCTGCATCGACAACAGCTAAAGATTCAATTCCCAGGCGTCGCAATAGTCCTTATTGAAAATACACTCGTAGAGCTTGGAAAACGCGATATTCGACGTTTCCAATCGATCTGCGTCAACAACAGCAAAAGATTCAGTTCCCAGGCGTCGCAATAGTCCTTATTGAAAATTCACTCGTAGAGCTTGGAAAACGCGATATTCGACATTTCCAATCGATCTGCATCGACAACAGCCAAAGATGCAGTTCCCAGGCGTCGCAATAGTCCTTCTTATTGAAAATTCACTCGTAGAACTTGGGAAACGCGATATTCGACATTTCCAATCGACCTGCATCGACAACAGCTACAGATTCAGTTCCCAGGCGTGGCAATCGTCCTTATTATCAAAAATACACTCGTAAAGCATGGAAAATGCGACATTCGACATTTCCAATCGATCTGCATCGACAACAGCCAAAGATGCAGTTCCCAGGCGTCGCAATAGTCCTTCTTATTGAAAATTCACTCGTAGAACTTGGGATACGCGACATTCGACATTTCCAATCGATCTGCATCGACAACAGCTAAGGATTCAATTCCCAGGCGTTGCAATAGTCCTTCTTATTGAAAATTCACTCGTAGAGCTTGGAAAACGCGATATTCGACATTTCCAATCAATCTGCATAGACAACAGCCAAAGATGCAGTTCCCAGGCGTCGCAATAGTCTTTCTTATTGAAGATTCACTCGTAGAGCTTGGAAAACGCGATATTCGACATTTCCAATCGATCTGCATCAACAACAGTTAAAGATTCAGTTCCCAGGCGTCGCAATAGTCTTTATTATCAAAAATACACTCCTATAGCATTGAAAATGCGATATTCGACATTTCCAATCGATCTGCATCAACAACAGCTAAAGATTCAGTTCCCAGGCGTCGCAATAGTCCTTATTGAAAATTCACTCGTAGAGCTTGGTAAACGCGATATTCGATATTTCCAATCGATCTGCATCGACAACAGCCAAAGAGGCAGTTCCCAGGCGTCGCAATAGTCTTCTTATTGAAAATTCACTCGTAGAACTTGGAAAACGCGATATTCGACATTTCCAATCGATCTGCATCGACAACAGCAACAGATTCAGTTCCCAGGCGTAGCAATCGTCCTTATTATCAAAAATACACTCGTATAGCATGGAAAATGCGACATTCGACATTTCCAATCGATCTGCATCGACAACAGCTAAAGATTCAATTCCCCGGCGTCGCAATAGTCCTTCTTATTGAAAATTCACTCGTTGAGCTTGGATACCTCGATATTCGACATCTCCAATCGACCTCCATCGACAACAGCTAAAGATTCAGTTCCCAGGCGTCGCAATACTCCTTATTGAAAATTCACTCGTAGAGCTTGGAAAACGCGATATTCGACATTTCCAATCGAGCTGCATCGACAACAGCCAAAGATGCAGTTCCCAGGCGTCGCAATAGTCTTTCTTATCAAAAATACACTCCTATAGCATGGAAAATGCGATATTCGACATTTCCAATCGATCTGCATCAACAACAGCTAAAGATTCAGTTCCCAGGCGTCGCAATAGTCCTTATTGAAAATTCACTCGTAGAACTTGGAAAACGCGATATTCGACATTTCCAATCGATCTGCATCAACAACAGCTAAAGATTCAGTTCCCAGGCGTCGAAGTAGTTCTTATTGAAAATTCACTCGTAGAGCTAGGAAAACGCAATATTCAACATTTCCAATCGATCTGCATCGACAACAGCCAAAGATGCAGTTCCCAGGCGTCGCAATAGTCTTTATTATCAAAAATACACTCGTATAGCATGGAAAATGCGACATTCGACATTTCCAATCGATCTGCATCGACAACAGCTAAAGATTCAATTCCCAGGCGTCGCAATAGTCCTTCTTATTGAAAATTCACTCGTTGAGCTTGGAAACCTCGATATTCGATATCTACAATCGACCTGCATCGACAACAGCTAAAGATTCAATTCCCAGGCGTCGCAATAGTCCTTATTGAAAATTCACTCGTAGAGCTTGGAAAACGCGATATTCGACATTTCCAATCTATCTGCATAGACAACAGCCAAAGATGCAGTTCCCAGGCGTCGCAATAGTCTTTCTTATTGAAGATTCCCTCGTAGAGCTTGGAAAACGCGATATTCGACATTTCCAACCGATCTGCATCAACAACAGCTAAAGATTCAGTTCCCAGGCGTCGCAATAGTCTTTATTATCAAAAATACACTCCTATAGCATGGAAAATGCGATATTCGACATTTCCAATCGACCTCCATCGACAACAGCTAAAGATTCAGTTCCCAGGCGTCGCAATACTCCTTATAGAAAATTCACTCGTAGAGCTTGGAAAACGCGATATTCGACATTTCCAATCGATCTGCATAGACAACAGCCAAAGATGCAGTTCCCAGGCGTCGCAATAGTCTTTCTTATCAAAAATACACTCCTATAGCATGGAAAATGCGATATTCGACATTTCCAATCGATCTGCATCAACAACAGCTAAAGATTCAGTTCCCAGGCGTCGAAATAGTTCTTATTGAAAATTCACTCGTAGAGCTACGAAAACGCAATATTCGACATTTCCAATCGATCTCCATCGACAACAGCCAAAGATGCAGTTCCCAGGCGTCGCAATAGTCTTTATTATCAAAAATACACTCCTATAGCATGGAAAATGCGACATTCGACATTTCCAATCGATCTGCATCGACAACAGCTAAAGATTCAATTCCCAGGCGTCGCATTAGTCCTTCTTATTGAAAATTCACTCGTTGAGCTTGGAAACCTCGATATTCGACATCTCCAATCGACCTGCATCGACAACAGCTAAAGATTCAGTTCCCAGGCGTCGCAATAGTGCTTATTGAAAATTCACTCGTACAGCAAGGAAAACGCGATAATCGACATTTCTAATCGATCTGCATCGACAAAAGCTAAAGATTCAGTTCCCAGGCGTCGCAATAGTCTTTATTATCAAAAACACACTCCTATTGCATGGAAAATGCGATATTCGACATTTCCAATCGACCTCCATCGACAACAGCTAAAGATTCAGTTCCCAGGCGTCGCAATACTCCTTATAGAAAATTCACTCGTAGAGCTTGGAAAACGCGATATTCGACATTTCCAATCGATCTGCATCGACAAAAGCTAAAGATTCATTTCCCAGGCATCGCAATAGTCCTTCTTATTGAAAATTCACTCGTTGAGCTTGGATACCTCGAGATTCGACATCTCCAATCGACCTGCATCGACAACAGCTAAAGATTCAGTTCCCAGGCGTCGCAATAGTCTTTATTATCAAAAATACACTCCTATTGCATGGAAAATGCGATATTCGACATTTCCAATCGATCTGCATCAACAACAGCTAAAGATTCAATTCCCAGGCGACGCAATAGTCCTTATTGAAAATTCACTCGTAGAGCTTGGAAAACGCGATATTCGACATTTCCAATCGAGCTGCATCGACAACAGCTAAAGATTCAATTCCCAGGCGTCGGAATAGTCCTTATTGAAAATTCACTCGTAGAGCTTGGAAAACGCGATATTCGACATTTCCAATCTATCTGCATAGACAACAACCAAAGATGCAGTTCCCAGGCGTCGCAATAGTCTTTCTTATTGAAGATTCACTCGTAGAGCTTGGAAAACGCGATATTCGACATTTCCAATCGATCTGCATCAACAACAGCTAAAGATTCAGTTCCCAGGCGTCGCAATAGTCTTTATTATCAAAAATAAAACTCCTATAGCATGGAAAATGCGATATTCGACATTTCCAATCGATCTGCATCAACAACAGCTAAAGATTCAGTTCCCAGGCGTCGCAATAGTCCTTATTGAAAATTCACTCGTAGAGCTTGGTAAACGCGATATTCGATATTTCCAATCGATCTGCATCGACAACAGCCAAAGAGGCAGTTCCCAGGCGTCGCAATAGTCTTCTTATTGAAAATTCACTCGTAGAACTTGGAAAACGCGATATTCGACATTTCCAATCGATCTGCATCGACAACAGCTACAGATTCAGTTCCCAGGCGTAGCAATCGTCCTTATTATCAAAAATACACTCGTATAGCATGGAAAATGCGACATTCGACATTTCCAATCGATCTGCATCGACAACAGCTAAAGATTCAATTCCCAGGCGTCGCAATAGTCCTTCTTATTGAAAATTCACTCGTTGAGCTTGGATACCTCGATATTCGACATCTCCAATCGACCTCCATCGACAACAGCTAAAGATTCAGTTCCCAGGCGTCGCAATACTCCTTATTGAAAATTCACTCGTAGAGCTTGGAAAACGCGATATTCGACATTTCCAATCGATCTGCATAGACAACAGCCAAAGATGCAGTTCCCAGGCGTCGCAATAGTCTTTCTTATCAAAAATACACTCCTATAGCATGGAAAATGCGATATTCGACATTTCCAATCGATCTGCATCAACAACAGCTAAAGATTCAGTTCCCAGGCGTCGAAATAGTTCTTATTGAAAATTCACTCGTAGAGCTAGGAAAACGCAATATTCGACATTTCCAACCGATCTGCATCGACAACAGCTAAAGATTCAATTCCCAGGCGTCGCAATAGTCCTTCTTATTGAAAATTCACACGTTGAGCATGGAAACCTCGATATTCGACATCTCCAATCGACCTGCATCGACAACAGCTAAAGATTCAATTCCCAGGCGTCGCAATAGTCCTTATTGAAAATTCAGTCGTAGAGCTTGGAAAACGCGATATTCGACGTTTCCAATCGATCTGCGTCAACAACAGCTAAAGATTCAGTTCCCAGGCGTCGCAATAGTCCTTATTGAAAATTCACTCGTAGAGCTTGGAAAACGCGATATTCGACATTTCCAATCGATCTGCATCGACAACAGCCAAAGATGCAGTTCCCAGGCGTCGCAATAGTCCTTCTTATTGAAAATTCACTCGTAGAACTTGGGATACGCGACATTCGACATTTCCAATCGATCTGCATCGACAACAGCTAAGGATTCAATTCCCAGGCGTTGCAATAGTCCTTCTTATTGAAAATTCACTCGTAGAACTTGGAAAACGCGATATTCGACATTTCCAATCGATCTGCATCGACAACAGCTACAGATTCAGTTCCCAGGCGTCGCAATCGTCCTTATTATCAAAAATACACTCGTAAAGCATGGAAAATGCGACATTCGACATTTCCAATCGATCTGCATCGACAACAGCTAAAGATTCATTTCCCAGGCGTCGCAATAGTCCTTCTTATTGAAAATTCACTCGTTGAGCTTGGAAACCTCGATATTCGACATCTCCAATCGACCTGCATCGACTACAGCTAAAGATTCAGTTCCCAGGCGTCGCAATAGTGCTTATTGAAAATTCACTCGTACAGCAAGGAAAACGCGATAATCGACATTTCTAATCGATCTGCATCGACAAAAGCTAAAGATTCAGTTCCCAGGCATCGCAATAGTCCTTATTGAAAATTCACTCGTAGAGCTTGGAAAACGCGATATTCGACATTTCCAATCGAGCTGCATCGACAACAGCTAAAGATTCAGTTCCCAGGCGTCGCAATAGTCTTTATTATCAAAAATACACTCCTATAGCATGGAAAATGCGATATTCGACATTTCCAATCGTTCTGCATCAACAACAGCTAAAGATTCAGTTCCCAGGCGTCGCAATAGTCCTTATTGAAAATTCACTCGTAGAGCTTTGAAAACGCGATATTCGACATTTCCAATCGATCTGCATAGACAACAGCCAAAGATGCAGTTCCCAGGCGTCGCAATAGTCTTTCTTATCAAAAATACACTCCTATAGCATGGAAAATGCGATATTCGACATTTCCAATCGATCTGCATCAACAACAGCTAAAGATTCAGTTCCCAGGCGTCGAAATAGTTCTTATTGAAAATTCACTCGTAAAGCTAGGAAAACGCAATATTCGACATTTCCAATCGATCTGCATCGACAACAGCCAAAGATGCAGTTCCCAGGCGTCGCAATAGTCTTTATTATGAAAAATACACTCGTATAGCATGGAAAATGCGACATTCGACATTTCCAATCGATCTGCATCGACAACAGCTAAAGATTCAATTCCCAGGCGTCGCAATAGTCCTTATTGAAAATTCACTCGTAGAGCTTGGAAAACGCGATATTCGACGTTTCCAATCGATCTGCGTCAACAACAGCTAAAGATTCAGTTCCCAGGCGTCGCAATAGCCCTTATTGAAAATTCACTCGTAGAGCTTGGAAAACGCGATATTCGACATTTCCAATCGATCTGCATCGACAACAGCCAAAGATGCAGTTCCCAGGCGTCGCAATAGTCCTTCTTATTGAAAATTCACTCGTAGAACTTGGGATACGCGACATTCGACATTTCCAATCGATCTGCATCGACAACAGCTAAGGATTCAATTCCCAGGCGTTGCAATAGTCCTTCTTATTGAAAATTCACTCGTAGAACTTGGAAAACGCGATATTCGACATTTCCAATCGATCTGCATCGACAACAGCTACAGATTCAGTTCCCAGGCGTCGCAATCGTCCTTATTATCAAAAATACACTCGTAAAGCATGGAAAATGCGACATTCGACATTTCCAATCGATCTGCATCGACAACAGCTAAAGATTCAATTCCCAGGCGTCGCAATAGTCCTTATTGAAAATTCACTCGTAGAGCTTGGAAAACGCGATATTCGACGTTTCCAATCGATCTGCGTCAACAACAGCTAAAGATTCAGTTCCCAGGCGTCGCAATAGCCCTTATTGAAAATTCACTCGTAGAGCTTGGAAAACGCGATATTCGACATTTCCAATCGATCTGCATCGACAACAGCCAAAGATGCAGTTCCCAGGCGTCGCAATAGTCCTTCTTATTGAAAATTCACTCGTAGAACTTGGGAAACGCGATATTCGACATTTCCAATCGACCTGCATCGACAACAGCTACAGATTCAGTTCCCAGGCGTCGCAATCGTCCTTATTATCAAAAATACTCTCGTAAAGCATGGAAAATGCGACATTCGACATTTCCAATCGATCTGCATCGACAACAGCTAAAGATTCAATTCCCAGGCGTCGCAATAGTCCTTATTGAAAATTCACTCGTAGAGCTTGGAAAACGCGATATTCGACGTTTCCAATCGATCTGCGTCAACAACAGCTAAAGATTCAGTTCCCAGGCGTCGCAATAGCCCTTATTGAAAATTCACTCGTAGAGCTTGGAAAACGCGATATTCGACATTTCCAATCGATCTGCATCGACAACAGCCAAAGATGCAGTTCCCAGGCGTCGCAATAGTCCTTCTTATTGAAAATTCACTCGTAGAACTTGGGAAACGCGATATTCGACATTTCCAATCGACCTGCATCGACAACAGCTACAGATTCAGTTCCCAGGCGTCGCAATCGTCCTTATTATCAAAAATACACTCGTAAAGCATGGAAAATGCGACATTCGACATTTCCAATCGATCTGCATCGACAACAGCCAAAGATGCAGTTCCCAGGCGTCGCAATAGTCCTTCTTATTGAAAATTCACTCGTAGAACTTGGGATACGCGACATTCGACATTTCCAATCGATCTGCATCGACAACAGCTAAGGATTCAATTCCCAGGCGTTGCAATAGTCCTTCTTATTGAAAATTCACTCGTTGAGCTTGGAAACCTCGATATTCGACATCTCCAATCGACCTGCATCGACAACAGCTAAAGATTCAGTTCCCAGGCGTCGCAATAGTGCTTATTGAAAATTCACTCGTACAGCAAGGAAAACGCGATAATCGATATTTCTAATCGATCTGCATCGACAAAAGCTAAAGATTCAGTTCCCAGGCATCGCAATAGTCCTTATTGAAAATTCACTCGTAGAGCTTGGAAAACGCGATATTCGACATTTCCAATCAATCTGCATAGACAACAGCCAAAGATGCAGTTCCCAGGCGTCGCAATAGTCTTTCTTATTGAAGATTCACTCGTAGAGCATGGAAAACGCGATATTCGACATTTCCAATCGATCTGCATCAACAACAGCTAAAGATTCAGTTCCCAGGCGTCGCAATAGTCTTTATTATCAAAAATACACTCCTATAGCATGGAAAATGCGATATTCGACATTTCCAATCGATCTGCATCAACAACAGCTAAAGATTCAGTTCCCAGGCGTCGCAATAGTCCTTATTGAAAATTCACTCGTAGAGCTTGGTAAACGCGATATTCGATATTTCCAATCGATCTGCATCGACAACAGCCAAAGAGGCAGTTCCCAGGCGTCGCAATAGTCTTCTTATTGAAAATTCACTCGTAGAACTTGGAAAACGCGATATTCGACATTTCCAATCGATCTGCATCGACAACAGCAACAGATTCAGTTCCCAGGCGTAGCAATCGTCCTTATTATCAAAAATACACTCGTATAGCATGGAAAATGCGACATTCGACATTTCCAATCGATCTGCATCGACAACAGCTAAAGATTCAATTCCCCGGCGTCGCAATTGTTACGTATGAATAATACTCTCTTACGCTGCGCTCGCACGCGTCGTTCGCTCTCGCGTAAGAACGGAACACGCCTAAAGATTTAGCTCGATACCACACGACGGTTAACCCTTTTAGAATCGACCAACTGCATTGCGACCGATTAGGTACATTCGTGACCCGACGAAGACCCTGCGCTCTTACCTTTTATGGAGGTTCCTAATTAGCCCCTCTCTACATTTCGGGACTATATAAACCCTCCGTTTCTAATCATCTTCGGTTCATAACTACACAGCTACGCGCATAGTCACGTCGCGTTACGCTTGTACAGAGTCGGTTGCATTTCAATAAGAATTGGGCTTACGGCACCATTCAGATAAAGTTAACTCGTTAGGATCCGCATAGTCCGGTTGAAGTTCTTTCGGCATACTTTGTAACCGATCTCAGACCCCGCATCGCCAGTGCGTCAACACCGTGCAGCTTAGGTAATAATTCACACACTATTTAACTATATCGCGACAATTACACTTGTACAAACAACTGGTTGCAATATAAACTCATAAACTGTTCACCATTAAACCGAGTAGATTCGTTAAAACCTATCTTTACTCCGTAATCCTTTATATTAGTAGTAACGTCCCACAGATACAACTTAACCGCTCGAGTTGTATCGAATATTTATTTACGAGTCAAACTAACATTTCCTGCGACTCCCTGATTTCGCATCAGGTTCGTTCGCACGCCTTATCCAAAACAAGGTGACTACTCCAACCTAGTGGCTCCCCGATTTCGCATCGGGTTCGTCCACGAAACCTAACCCATCCTACAGCTCCCTGGTTTCGCACCAGGTTCGTCTGTATCCTACGGCTCCCTGATTTCGCATCAGGTTCGTCCGTACGTTTACCAAACCTCCGAACAGCTCCCCGGTTTCGTACCGGGTTCGTCTGTGAATAAACCAACCTCCTGCAGCTCCCCGGTTTCGCACCGGGTTCGTCTGCGCACTCTTTCCTAGTGGCTCCCCGATTTCGCATCGGGTTCGTTCACGACGTTTCACCCTCCTGCGGCTCCCTGGTTTCGCAGCAGGTTCGTCCGCGCTTGATTCTATTCCTGAGGCTCCCCAATTTCGCATCGGGTTCGTCCTCGCATACATCAATCCCAGCGGCTCCCTGATTTCGCATCAGGTTCGTCCGTGCACCTAACTAACAAATTCTCAACCATATTCCTTGGGAAATATCAACATCGCCGGTCTAGGCGTTGCCCACAGCCCTGGCTCGTAACAAACTGGTGACAGCGGTGGGATACTGCTGATTTAGAATTACCGTAAATTTTGGTTTTTAAAATACGTTCTATTACTCGTAGGTGAACATTTTACAATATACTAGTTTTCTCTAGTTAGTTACTTTAGTAATTTTCAAAATGGCAAATCCACAAGCGAACGTCTCTGCTAGTGAGATGCTGAACTTGACAGCTTCGATTGCTAATACAATGACACTCTTAACGCAACGGACGTGTATACAGAATATCACTTTGTCCATTCCGACTTTTGACGGAGAAAAGCCATCGTTGACGCACTTTGCACAACATGTGGAAAACGGGTTAACTTTGATTCCTGAGGGTACGGAAGCGGAGTATCTTGCCATTGTTTTAACTAAACTCATCGGTCCAGCACGTAGATGCACGATAGAGCATAAATTCGACTCTGTTAAGGCATTAATTAAACACTTAAAAAAGAGATTCGCGCCTGGTAGAGATTTGTCGCATTTTCAAGTAGAAATCGCGAAACTACGTATTCGTGAAGGTGAAAGTATTCGACGATATGTCGATAGAACGAGTCATCTTGTTTATTGTACGCGCGGAGCTATTCGGGAAAGATATCTGGATCACGCTGAAGAATTCGTCAAGGAAATGGAAAAGGACGTTAAAGAAAACTTCATCGATGGTTTACCGGATCGAATTTCCTGGAAAGTGTCGGCTAAACTTCAAGATTTGGAAACGCTTGAACAGGCTTACGACGCCGTGCTGCATATTGACAGGAAATTAAGTAATCGGCAACGTTCGCCATCCAGAGAATCACCTTCTAGATGGTCACGCCGAGATCGTTATGATCGGGATTATCATAATCACGACCGCGAAGTATCGTATCCACTGTCTCCGAACAGATATGATCGGTTCAGGGAACGACCAACGAGAACATCTGAATTTGAAGAGGAACGAGAGAGGCAAGGACGCACGACGGCCTGGACTTTACGACAAAGGACCCCCTCGAGATCCCCTTCTAATCATCGCGATTCATCCGTAGATGATCGAGATAAAAAATTTTCAATTCTTAAAAATCCTGACAAAAATCGTAAGTCAGATTTATATTGTTGGCATTGTGACATTGCTGGACATGACGGGAAGTCATGTAGGAATCGTCCGCGCAGTCCGCATTATCGCCGAGATTCACGGGATTCATCCGTTGAATCAAACAAGACTTTAAACTTCAATCGCGCTCAACGTACAGGCGACACGATGAGCGGAAACGAGGAAGATCGCCGAAGGAAAATCCGATTCAGCGACGAGAAGAAAGAAGACTTATCAAGGAAGCACCTGCACCAAGAATCAAGATCAAGGTACCGGAACTGGAATCAGGAACGGGAGAATTCTTAATTGATGGTGGAGCAGCTGTTAATCTGGTGGTCATCGACGTACTCGGAAAAACCGCAGAAATAATTTCAAGAGAAGAAATTGAGTTGACAGGACTCACTACAACGCCGATTCACACGCTTGGAACTACAATTTTACATATTCATGGATCTCCAGCATTTTTCTATGTTGTAAGAAGCCTTGCAATAGACGCAGATGGACTTATCGGAAGCCCGTTTTTAAAACAAGAAGAAGCTGAAATTTCTTACTATCATGGAACCTTAACATTGAAAAATAAACCGATCCGACCATTACGTTTTTCAAATTATCAAGATTTGCCTCAACAAATTAAAGAGCCGCAGACAGTTACAAAATATTGTATCAAACCTAGAACATCGCAACAGATTGCTGTAAGAGTAGCAAATGTGAAGATGAAGGAAGGATACTTACCACGCATTAAAACCCACGAACATCTTTACATAGGGGAAGCAGTCGTGACCAACAACGACGGAAAGTGTCACGTTATGGCGATAAACACCAGTGAAGAAGCAATTGAAGTAGAGATAGAGCCTCAGTTATTGGAGCCCTATGATATCGTGAGTTCATCAGAAGAAGATTCTTACCCAGAAATGGAACACCCGTCGAGCTTCAAGATTAGGAAAGACAGGATACATGGAATTCTACAAACTCTCAATTTAAACCATTTAAATAAGGAGGAACGGAATTTCGTGACAGATTTAGTGGAAGAATTTCCTGATCGATTTTTCCTTCCAGGAGATAAACTCGGGAAGGCTCGTGACTTTAATCATTCTATTCATACAACTAATGATATTCCAATTAATACCAGGCAATATCGTTATCCGCCAGTACATCAAAAAGAAATTCAGAAACAGATCAGCACTATGCTATCTGCAGGCATAATTGATCACTCTAAATCTCCGTATAATTCACCATTATGGATTGTTCCAAAGAAAGCAGACGCACAGGGAGTTAAACGCTGGCGTTTGGTAATAGATTTTCGTGCTCTCAACGAAAAAACAATTTCCGATAAATACCCATTACCTCAAATCACGGAAATTTTAGACCGATTAGGAGGAGCTAAATACTTCTCAGTTTTTGATCTCGCAAGTGGATTTCATCAGATAGAAATGGATCCGAAAGATAAAACAAAAACTGCTTTTACAACCCCGAATGGACATTACGAATTTTTTCGAATGCCTTTCGGATTAAAGAACGCACCACCCACTTTTCAACGCCTTATGGATCAAGTACTCACTGGACTTCAAGGGACAGATCTTTTTGTTTATTTGGACGGCATAGTAGTATACGCTTCATCGTTACAAGAACACAACATTAAAGTTAAAAAATTATTGAACCGCCTTAAAGATCATGGATTAACCCTTCAGACCAATAAATGTGAATTCCTACGGAAGGAAGTTGCATACCTCGGACATATTATATCAAAAGACGGAGTCAGACCTGATCCTAGGAAATTAAAATCCGTTCAAAATTTTCCTACACCTACTACACAGAAGAATATTCAACAATTCCTAGGACTTGTAGGATATTACCGAAGATTCGTACCTAATTTCACCTTAATAGCAAAACCTCTAATTAACCTGTTAGGGAAAGGTATCAAATTCAAGTGGACAGAAGAACAAGATCAAGCCTTCAAACAATTACGCAGCGAATTGTGCCAACAACCCATTCTACAATATCCAGATTTTGATAAACCATTCATCGTTACAACAGATGCATCGGAATATGCAATTGGAGCCGTGCTCAGTCAAGGGGAGATAGGAAACGATCTGCCGATTGCGTACGCGTCCCGCAGCTTAAATAAACCTGAGAAAAATTATTCAGCTACAGAAAAGGAATGTTTGGCAATGGTTTACGCCGTAAGATATTTCAGGCCTTACATTTATGGAACTAAATTCACACTCGTTACAGATCATAGACCGTTAGTTTGGTTACATTCTGTTAAAGATCCGACTTCTAGACTCATGAAATGGAAACTGAGACTCCTAGAATACGAGTATCAAGTCGTCCATAAAGCCGGAAAAACGAATAAAAACGCAGACGCTTTGTCGCGTAACCCCGTATCAGTTTGTTTACCATTGATGCCACGAGAATGCAGAGATTCCGAATTCAAAATACAGATACCTAAAATAGATCCTAAAACTGATTCAATTGGACAACGTGTTAGACAGTCGCGACGAGATAGAGAAACCCGACCCAAGTATCGGGATAGCAGCAGCTCCGACGAAACAGAACAGGCCGCATATGGAAAGGTCCAACATTCGCCGATTATAGACAGAAATCGATCTTTTCCGAGCCTGTCTCAAGAGATATCGATGCCAGATGAGCGCCTGGAAACTATAAATGGTTTTTTACCAGCAGCAAATTCCACTCAAATTTTGCCTTCACACGAAGACCAGACCCTACACGACGATTCATTATCTTTTGGAGAACCACTCGAAGACACCGTAATAAAGTATACAAATAATGTTCGCCAAGACTTGTTTAGTACACCGCAAGGGTTGACACCAATGCCGGGTGTAGTTTTACAAGCCCCAGCAAACCAGCTACCTGCGAAGACCCTTGCCGAAGCAAGTGTCATACGGTCACCCGATAACGGTTCGACTCGACATGATTTGCTAGACCATACGCTCGACCCTTATCCATTCATCCCCTCGGATTTGGAAAAAACGTCTGATGAAGATGATCTGGAGGAGGTAATATCTGCACATCTGCATAAAATTACTGTATCACCGAACACCCTCACAGCTGAAGAAGGACACTGTGTACATTTTATATCTGCCGACTGTAATTTACAAACCAACGTTGGAAAACTGTTACTGGACACCGAGACAATAAATAAACAGGACCTTCTCGCAAAACAACCAGAAAAAGGACATATAGTAACTTTGGATAATGGATTATATAAATCTTTCAGCATAGTAGTTTCCGACAATTTTTACGATAATGTTAAAAAATCAGACGTTCTTACGGGTTTGGAAATTCTTAGAGACACCTTAAATCAACACCATATCAAAACATTTCGAATATCAGCAACCGGAGATTTCCATAAACTACCGGTCAACGAATTGTTCAAGATGTTAGAAGAAGTTTTCACTGGAACAGCGCAGCAAATTATTGTTTGCAATTGTATCATCACTACACCATCTATAGAAGACAGACAAGAAATAATCCGCGAAGCTCATGATAGTTTAATTGGAGGACACAAAGGAATCACGAAGACCTATAAACGCATCCGATCGAAATTCCAATGGCCGCAAATGCGCAATGACATTCAAAGTTACATACGAAGATGTCAAAGTTGCCAAGAACAAAAATTAGTTCGAGCAAAAACTCGTCAGCCTATGTTAATTACCGACACACCTATGGGACCATTCGATAAAATAGCTTTGGATACAGTAGGACCTTTGCCGATCACACCTAGCGGAAATAGATACATTCTCACTATGCAAGATAATTTAACCAAATATTGCATGGCAGTAGCAATACCGAATATTCGAGCTGCTACTATTGCAGATGCTTTCGCTAGATATTTCATCGCAATCTATGGTACACCTCGCGCAATATTAACAGACAAAGGAACTAGTTTCATTGGAAACCTCATGACAAATTTGTCCGAAATATTTAAAATCAAGCAAATTACAACTTCGGGATACCGACCGCAAACCAACGGATCATTGGAGCGAAGCCACATCGTACTCACCGAATACCTCAAGCATTACATGGATAGTTACGAGGATTGGGATTTATTAATACCTTTTGCAATGTTTTCATACAATACATCTGTACATGAAGCAACAAATTTCACTCCATACGAATTAATTTTTGGAAGACCAGCCCGAGAACCAAGTTCGTTTCCAACTGGTGAAAAATTGAAGTCGTACGGAGATTATCTAATGGAATTGATAACACATATGACTAACATCCGTAATTTGGCCTCAGCAAGGAATTAGGATCTGGATTAATCAACGAAATAGAAACCACCGTCTACCCGGACAGCCCCTTACAACGTCACCCAAGGCTGGATGGAGCTGGGCTTCGCCGTTTCAACCACCACCTGAGGCAGACCCCGCAATAATCACAGTAGCGTTAAGTACACACACACATACACCACACTCGACAATTTTCACACCTTTAAATTTTAGATAAATCTTTAACCGTTTTCCTTTCTTTGAAAAAGCATCACGCAAAACGCGATGTTTTATCTCGGGGGGGGAGATGTTACGTATGAATAATACTCTCTTACGCTGCGCTCGCACGCGTCGTTCGCTCTCGCGTAAGAACGGAACACGCCTAAAGATTTAGCTCGATACCACACGACGGTTAACCCTTTTAGAATCGACCAACTGCATTGCGACCGATTAGGTACATTCGTGACCCGACGAAGACCCTGCGCTCTTACCTTTTATGGAGGTTCCTAATTAGCCCCTCTCTACATTTCGGGACTATATAAACCCTCCGTTTCTAATCATCTTCGGTTCATAACTACACAGCTACGCGCATAGTCACGTCGCGTTACGCTTGTACAGAGTCGGTTGCATTTCAATAAGAATTGGGCTTACGGCACCATTCAGATAAAGTTAACTCGTTAGGATCCGCATAGTCCGGTTGAAGTTCTTTCGGCATACTTTGTAACCGATCTCAGACCCCGCATCGCCAGTGCGTCAACACCGTGCAGCTTAGGTAATAATTCACACACTATTTAACTATATCGCGACAATTACACTTGTACAAACAACTGGTTGCAATATAAACTCATAAACTGTTCACCATTAAACCGAGTAGATTCGTTAAAACCTATCTTTACTCCGTAATCCTTTATATTAGTAGTAACGTCCCACAGATACAACTTAACCGCTCGAGTTGTATCGAATATTTATTTACGAGTCAAACTAACATTTCCTGCGACTCCCTGATTTCGCATCAGGTTCGTTCGCACGCCTTATCCAAAACAAGGTGACTACTCCAACCTAGTGGCTCCCCGATTTCGCATCGGGTTCGTCCACGAAACCTAACCCATCCTACAGCTCCCTGGTTTCGCACCAGGTTCGTCTGTATCCTACGGCTCCCTGATTTCGCATCAGGTTCGTCCGTACGTTTACCAAACCTCCGAACAGCTCCCCGGTTTCGTACCGGGTTCGTCTGTGAATAAACCAACCTCCTGCAGCTCCCCGGTTTCGCACCGGGTTCGTCTGCGCACTCTTTCCTAGTGGCTCCCCGATTTCGCATCGGGTTCGTTCACGACGTTTCACCCTCCTGCGGCTCCCTGGTTTCGCAGCAGGTTCGTCCGCGCTTGATTCTATTCCTGAGGCTCCCCGATTTCGCATCGGGTTCGTCCTCGCATACATCAATCCCAGCGGCTCCCTGATTTCGCATCAGGTTCGTCCGTGCACCTAACTAACAAATTCTCAACCATATTCCTTGGGAAATATCAACATCGCCGGTCTAGGCGTTGCCCACAGCCCTGGCTCGTAACACAATAGTCCTTCTTATTGAAAATTCACTCGTTGAGCTTGGATACCTCGATATTCGACATCTCCAATCGACCTCCATCGACAACAGCTAAAGATTCAGTTCCCAGGCGTCGCAATACTCCTTATTGAAAATTCACTCGTAGAGCTTGGAAAACGCGATATTCGACATTTCCAATCGAGCTGCATCGACAACAGCTAAAGATTCAGTTCCCAGGCGTCGCAATAGTCTTTATTATCAAAAATACACTCCTATAGCATGGAAAATGCGATATTCGACATTTCCAATCGATCTGCATCAACAACAGCCAAAGATTCAGTTCCCAGGCGTCGCAATAGTCCTTATTGAAAATTCACTCGTAAAGCTTTGAAAACGCGATATTCGACATTTCCAATCGATCTGCATAGACAACAGCCAAAGATGCAGTTCCCAGGCATCGCAATAGTCTTTCTTATCAAAAATACACTCCTATAGCATGGAAAATGCGATATTCGACATTTCCAATCGATCTGCATCAACTACAGCTAAAGATTCAGTTCCCAGGCGTCGCAATAGTCCTTATTGAAAATTCACTCGTAGAACTTGGAAAACCCGATATTCGACATTTCCAATCGATCTGCATCAACAACAGCTAAAGATTCAGTTCCCAGGCGTCGAAGTAGTTCTTATTGAAAATTCACTCGTAGAGCTAGGAAAACGCAATATTCGACATTTCCAATCGATCTGCATCGACAACAGCCAAAGATGCAGTTCCCAGGCGTCGCAATAGTCTTTATTATCAAAAATACACTCGTATAGCATGGAAAATGCGACATTCGACATTTCCAATCGATCTGCATCGACAACAGCTAAAGATTCAATTCCCAGGCGTCGCAATAGTCCTTCTTATTGAAAATTCACTCGTTGAGCTTGGAAACCTCGATATTCGACATCTCCAATCGACCTGCATCGACAACAGCTAAAGATTCAATTCCCAGGCGTCGCAATAGTCCTTATTGAAAATTCACTCGTAGAGCTTGGAAAACGCGATATTCGACGTTTCCAATCGATCTGCGTCAACAACAGCTAAAGATTCAGTTCCCAGGCGTCGCAATAGTCCTTATTGAAAATTCACTCGTAGAGCTTGGAAAACGCGATATTCGACATTTCCAATCGATCTGCATCGACAACAGCCAAAGATGCAGTTCCCAGGCGTCGCAATAGTCCTTCTTATTGAAAATTCACTCGTAGAACTTGGGAAACGCGATATTCGACATTTCCAATCGACCTGCATCGACAACAGCTACAGATTCAGTTCCCAGGCGTCGCAATCGTCCTTATTATCAAAAATACACTCGTAAAGCATGGAAAATGCGACATTCGACATTTCCAATCGATCTGCATCGACAACAGCCAAAGATGCAGTTCCCAGGCGTCGCAATAGTCCTTCTTATTGAAAATTCACTCGTAGAACTTGGGATACGCGACATTCGACATTTCCAATCGATCTGCATCGACAACAGCTAAGGATTCAATTCCCAGGCGTTGCAATAGTCCTTCTTATTGAAAATTCACTCGTAGAACTTGGAAAACGCGATATTCGACATTTCCAATCGATCTGCATCGACAACAGCTACAGATTCAGTTCCCAGGCGTCGCAATCGTCCTTATTATCAAAAATACACTCGTAAAGCAAGAAAAATGCGACATTCGACATTTCCAATCGATCTGCATCGACAACAGCTGAAGATTCAATTCCCAGGCGTCGCAATAGTCCTTCTTATTGAAAATTCACTCGTTGAGCTTGGAAACCTCGATATTCGACATCTCCAATCGACCTGCATCGACAACAGCTAAAGATTCAGTTCCCAGGCGTCGCAATAGTGCTTATTGAAAATTCACTCGTACAGCAAGGAAAACGCGATAATCGACATTTCTAATCGATCTGCATCGACAAAAGCTAAAGATTCAGTTCCCAGGCATCGCAATAGTCCTTATTGAAAATTCACTCGTAGAGCTTGGAAAACGCGATATTCGACATTTCCAATCGAGCTGCATCGACAACAGCTAAAGATTCAATTCCCAGGCGTCGGAATAGTCCTTATTGAAAATTCACTCGTAGAGCTTGGAAAACGCGATATTCGACATTTCAAATCAATCTGCATAGACAACAGCCAAAGATGCAGTTCCCAGGCGTCGCAATAGTCTTTCTTATTGAAGATTCACTCGTAGAGCTTGGAAAACGCGATATTCGACATTTCCAATCGATCTGCATCAACAACAGCTAAAGATTCAGTTCCCAGGCGTCGCAATAGTCTTTATTATCAAAAATACACTCCTATAGCATGGAAAATGCGATATTCGACATTTCCAATCGATCTGCATCAACAACAGCTAAAGATTCAGTTCCCAGGCGTCGCAATAGTCCTTATTGAAAATTCACTCGTAGAGCTTGGTAAACGCGATATTCGATATTTCCAATCGATCTGCATCGACAACAGCCAAAGAGGCAGTTCCCAGGCGTCGCAATAGTCTTCTTATTGAAAATTCACTCGTAGAACTTGGAAAACGCGATATTCGACATTTCCAATCGATCTGCATCGACAACAGCAACAGATTCAGTTCCCAGGCGTAGCAATCGTCCTTATTATCAAAAATACACTCGTATAGCATGGAAAATGCGACATTCGACATTTCCAATCGATCTGCATCGACAACAGCTAAAGATTCAATTCCCCGGCGTCGCAATAGTCCTTCTTATTGAAAATTCACTCGTTGAGCTTGGATACCTCGATATTCGACATCTCCAATCGACCTCCATCGACAACAGCTAAAGATTCAGTTCCCAGGCGTCGCAATACTCCTTATTGAAAATTCACTCGTAGAGCTTGGAAAACGCGATATTCGACATTTCCAATCGAGCTGCATCGACAACAGCTAAAGATTCAGTTCCCAGGCGTCGCAATAGTCTTTATTATCAAAAATACACTCCTATAGCATGGAAAATGCGATATTCGACATTTCCAATCGATCTGCATCAACAACAGCTAAAGATTCAGTTCCCAGGCGTCGCAATAGTCCTTATTGAAAATTCACTCGTAAAGCTTTGAAAACGCGATATTCGACATTTCCAATCGATCTGCATAGACAACAGCCAAAGATGCAGTTCCCAGGCGTCGCAATAGTCTTTCTTATCAAAAATACACTCCTATAGCATGGAAAATGCGATATTCGACATTTCCAATCGATCTGCATCAACAACAGCTAAAGATTCAGTTCCCAGGCGTCGCAATAGTCCTTATTGAAAATTCACTCGTAGAACTTGGAAAACGCGATATTCGACATTTCCAATCGATCTGCATCAACAACAGCTAAAGATTCAGTTCCCAGGCGTCGAAGTAGTTCTTATTGAAAATTCACTCGTAGAGCTAGGAAAACGCAATATTCGACATTTCCAATCGATCTGCATCGACAACAGCCAAAGATGCAGTTCCCAGGCGTCGCAATAGTCTTTATTATCAAAAATACACTCGTATAGCATGGAAAATGCGACATTCGACATTTCCAATCGATCTGCATCGACAACAGCTAAAGATTCAATTCCCAGGCGTCGCAATAGTCCTTCTTATTGAAAATTCACTCGTTGAGCTTGGAAACCTCGATATTCGACATCTCCAATCGACCTGCATCGACAACAGCTAAAGATTCAATTCCCAGGCGTCGCAATAGTCCTTATTGAAAATTCACTCGTAGAGCTTGGAAAACGCGATATTCGACGTTTCCAATCGATCTGCGTCAACAACAGCTAAAGATTCAGTTCCCAGGCGTCGCAATAGTCCTTATTGAAAATTCACTCGTAGAGCTTGGAAAACGCGATATTCGACATTTCCAATCGATCTGCATCGACAACAGCCAAAGATGCAGTTCCCAGGCGTCGCAATAGTCCTTCTTATTGAAAATTCACTCGTAGAACTTGGGAAACGCGATATTCGACATTTCCAATCGACCTGCATCGACAACAGCTACAGATTCAGTTCCCAGGCGTCGCAATCGTCCTTATTATCAAAAATACACTCGTAAAGCATGGAAAATGCGACATTCGACATTTCCAATCGATCTGCATCGACAACAGCTAAGGATTCAATTCCCAGGCGTTGCAATAGTCCTTCTTATTGAAAATTCACTCGTAGAACTTGGAAAACGCGATATTCGACATTTCCAATCGATCTGCATTGACAACAGCTACAGATTCAGTTCCCAGGCGTCGCAATCGTCCTTATTATCAAAAATACACTCGTAAAGCAAGAAAAATGCAACATTCGACATTTCCAATCGATCTGCATCGACAACAGCTAAAGATTCAATTCCCAGGCGTCGCAATAGTCCTTCTGATTGAAAATTCACTCGTTGAGCTTGGAAACCTCGATATTCGACATCTCCAATCGACCTGCATCGACAACAGCTAAAGATTCAGTTCCCAGGCGTCGCAATAGTGCTTATTGAAAATTCACTCGTACAGCAAGGAAAACGCGATAATCGACATTTCTAATCGATCTGCATCGACAAAAGCTAAAGATTCAGTTCCCAGGCATCGCAATAGTCCTTATTGAAAATTCACTCGTAGAGCTTGGAAAACGCGATATTCGACATTTCCAATCGAGCTGCATCGACAACAGCTAAAGATTCAATTCCCAGGCGTCGGAATAGTCCTTATTGAAAATTCACTCGTAGAGCTTGGAAAACGCGATATTCGACATTTCCAATCAATCTGCATAGACAACAGCCAAAGATGCAGTTCCCAGGCGTCGCAATAGTCTTTCTTATTGAAGATTCACTCGTAGAGCTTGGAAAACGCGATATTCGACATTTCCAATCGATCTGCATCAACAACAGCTAAAGATTCAGTTCCCAGGCGTCGCAATAGTCTTTATTATCAAAAATACACTCCTATAGCATGGAAAATGCGATATTCGACATTTCCAATCGATCTGCATCAACAACAGCTAAAGATTCAGTTCCCAGGCGTCGCAATAGTCCTTATTGAAAATTCACTCGTAAAGCTTTGAAAACGCGATATTCGACATTTCCAATCGATCTGCATAGACAACAGCCAAAGATGCAGTTCCCAGGCGTCGCAATAGTCTTTCTTATCAAAAATACACTCCTATAGCATGGAAAATGCGATATTCGACATTTCCAATGGATCTGCATCAACAACAGCTAAAGATTCAGTTCCCAGGCGTCGCAATAGTCCTTATTGAAAATTCACTCGTAAAGCTTTGAAAACGCGATATTCGACATTTCCAATCGATCTGCATAGACAACAGCCAAAGATGCAGTTCCCAGGCGTCGCAATAGTCTTTCTTATCAAAAATACACTCCTATAGCATGGAAAATGCGATATTCGACATTTCCAATCGATCTGCATCAACAACAGCTAAAGATTCAGTTCCCAGGCGTCGAAGTAGTTCTTATTGAAAATTCACTCGTAGAGCTAGGAAAACGCAATATTCGACATTTCCAATCGATCTGCATCGACAACAGCCAAAGATGCAGTTCCCAGGCGTCGCAATAGTCTTTATTATCAAAAATACACTCGTATAGCATGGAAAATGCGACATTCGACATTTCCAATCGATCT
Source organism: Nomada flava (assembly GCA_951802745.1). NCBI lineage: Eukaryota > Metazoa > Arthropoda > Insecta > Hymenoptera > Apidae > Nomada > Nomada flava. Next base: position 1,172,877 of record OX637907.1, read on the forward strand.
GCATCGACAACAGCTAAAGATTCAATTCCCAGGCGTCGCAATAGTCCTTCTTATTGAAAATTCACTCGTTGAGCTTGGAAACCTCGATATTCGACATCTCCAATCGACCTGCATCGACAACAGCTAAAGATTCAGTTCCCAGGCGTCACAATAGTCTTTATTATCAAAAAGACACTCCTATAGCATGGAAAATGCGATATTCGACATTTCCAATCGATCTGCATCAACAACAGCTAAAGATTCAATTCCCAGGCGTCGCAATAGTCCTTATTGAAAATTCACTCGTAGAGCTTGGAAAACGCGATATTCGACATTTCCAATCGAGCTGCATCGACAACAGCTAAAGATTCAATTCCCAGGCGTCGGAATAGTCCTTATTGAAAATTCACTCGTAGAGCTTGGAAAACGCGATATTCGACATTTCCAATCTATCTGCATAGACAACAGCCAAAAATGCAGTTCCCAGGCGTCGCAATAGTCTTTCTTATTGAAGATTCCCTCGTAGAGCTTGGAAAACGCGATATTCGACATTTCCAATCGATCTGCATCAACAACAGCTAAAGATTCAGTTCCCAGGCGTCGCAATAGTCTTTATTATCAAAAATACACTCCTATAGCATGGAAAATGCGATATTCGACATTTCCAATCGATCGGCATCAACAACAGCTAAAGATTCAGTTCCCAGGCGTCGCGATAGTCCTTATTGAAAATTCACTCGTAGTGCTTGGTAAACGCGATATTCGATATTTCCAATCGATCTGCATCGACAACAGCCAAAGAGGCAGTTCCGAGGCGTCGCAATAGTCTTCTTATTGAAAATTCACTCGTAGAACTTGGAAAACGCGATATTCGACATTTCCAATCGATCTGCATCGACAAGAGCTACAGATTCAGTTCCCAGGCGTAGCAATCGTCCTTATTATCAAAAATACACTCGTATAGCATGGAAAATGCGACATTCGACATTTCCAATCGATCTGCATCGACAACAGCTAAAGATTCAATTCCCAGGCGTCGCAATAGTCCTTCTTATTGAAAATTCACTCGTTGAGCTTGGATACCTCGATATTCGACATCTCCTATCGACCTCCGTCGACAACAGCTAAAGATTCAGTTCCCAGGCGTCGCAATACTCCTTATAGAAAATTCACTCGTAGAGCTTGGAAAACGCGATAGTCGACATTTCCAATCGATCTGCATAGACAACAGCCAAAGATGCAGTTCCCAGGCGTCGCAATAGTCTTTCTTATCAAAAATACACTCCTATAGCATGGAAAATGCGATATTCGACATTTCCAATCGATCTGCATCAACAACAGCTAAAGATTCAATTCCCAGGCGTCGCAATAGTCCTTCTTATTGAAAATTCACTCGTAGAGCTTGGAAAACGCGATATTCGACATTTCCAATCTATCTGCATAGACAACAGCCAAAGATGCAGTTCCCAGGCGTCGCAATAGTCTTTCTTATTGAAGATTCCCTCGTAGAGCTTGGAAAACGCGATATTCGACATTTCCAATCGATCTGCATCGACAACAGCTACAGATTCAGTTCCCAGGCGTAGCAATCGTCCTTATTATCAAAAATACACTCGTATAGCATGGAAAATGCGACATTCGACATTTCCAATCGATCTGCATCGACAACAGCTAAAGATTCAATTCCCAGGCGTCGCAATAGTCCTTCTTATTGAAAATTCACTCGTTGAGCTTGGATACCTCGATATTCGACATCTCCAATCGACCTCCGTCGACAACAGCTAAAGATTCAGTTCCCAGGCGTCGAAATAGTTCTTATTGAAAATTCACTCGTAAAGCTAGGAAAACGCAATATTCGACATTTCCAATCGATCTGCATCGACAACAGCCAAAGATGCAGTTCCCAGGCGTCGCAATAGTCTTTATTATCAAAAATACACTCGTATAGCATGGAAAATGCGACATTCGACATTTCCAATCGATCTGCATCGACAACAGCTAAAGATTCAATTCCCAGGCGTCGCAATAGTCCTTCTTATTGAAAATTCACTCGTTGAGCTTGGAAACCTCGATATTCGACATCTCCAATCGACCTGCATCGACAACAGCTAAAGATTCAGTTCCCAGGCGTCGCAATAGTGCTTATTGAAAATTCACTCGTACAGCAAGGAAAACGCGATAATCAACATTTCTAATCGATCTGCATCGACAAAAGCTAAAGATTCAGTTCCCAGGCATCGCAATAGTCCTTATTGAAAATTCACTCGTAGAGCTTGGAAAACGCGATATTCGACATTTCCAATCGAGCTGCATCGACAACAGCTAAAGATTCAATTCCCAGGCGTCGGAATAGTCCTTATTGAAAATTCACTCGTAGAGCTTGGAAAACGCGATATTCGACATTTCCAATCAATCTGCATAGACAACAGCCAAAGATGCAGTTCCCAGGCGTCGCAATAGTCTTTCTTATTGAAGATTCATTCGTAGAGCTTGGAAAACGCGATATTCGACATTTCCAATCGATCTGCATCAACAACAGCTAAAGATTCAGTTCCCAGGCGTCGCAATAGTCTTTATTATCAAAAATACACTCCTATAGCATGGAAAATGCGATATTCGACATTTCCAATCGATCTGCATCAACAACAGCTAAAGATTCAGTTCCCAGGCGTCGCAATAGTCCTTATTGAAAATTCACTCGTAGAGCTTGGTAAACGCGATATTCGATATTTCCAATCGATCTGCATCGACAACAGCCAAAGAGGCAGTTCCCAGGCGTCGCAATAGTCTTCTTATTGAAAATTCACTCGTAGAACTTGGAAAACGCGATATTCGACATTTCCAATCGATCTGCATCGACAACAGCAACAGATTCAGTTCCCAGGCGTAGCAATCGTCCTTATTATCAAAAATACACTCGTATAGCATGGAAAATGCGACATTCGACATTTCCAATCGATCTGCATCGACAACAGCTAAAGATTCAATTCCCCGGCGTCGCAATAGTCCTTCTTATTGAAAATTCACTCGTTGAGCTTGGATACCTCGATATTCGACATCTCCAATCGACCTCCATCGACAACAGCTAAAGATTCAGTTCCCAGGCGTCGCAATAGTCCTTATTGAAAATTCACTCGTAAAGCTTTGAAAACGCGATATTCGACATTTCCAATCTATCTGCATAGACAACAGCCAAAGATGCAGTTCCCAGGCGTCGCAATAGTCTTTCTTATTGAAGATTCCCTCGTAGAGCTTGGAAAACGCGATATTCGACATTTCCAATCGATCTGCATCGACAACAGCTACAGATTCAGTTCCCAGGCGTAGCAATCGTCCTTATTATCAAAAATACACTCGTATAGCATGGAAAATGCGACATTCGACATTTCCAATCGATCTGCATCGACAACAGCTAAAGATTCAATTCCCAGGCGTCGCAATAGTCCTTCTTATTGAAAATTCACTCGTTGAGCTTGGATACCTCGATATTCGACATCTCCAATCGACCTCCGTCGACAACAGCTAAAGATTCAGTTCCCAGGCGTCGCAATACTCCTTATAGAAAATTCACTCGTAGAGCTTGGAAAACGCGATATTCGACATTTCCAATCGATCTGCATAGACAACAGCCAAAGATGCAGTTCCCAGGCGTCGCAATAGTCTTTCTTATCAAAAATACACTCCTATAGCATGGAAAATGCGATATTCGACATTTCCAATCGATCTGCATCAACAACAGCTAAAGATTCAGTTCCCAGGCGTCGAAATAGTTCTTATTGAAAATTCACTCGTAAAGCTAGGAAAACGCAATATTCGACATTTCCAATCGATCTGCATCGACAACAGCCAAAGATGCAGTTCCCAGGCGTCGCAATAGTCTTTATTATCAAAAATACACTCGTATAGCATGGAAAATGCGACATTCGACATTTCCAATCGATCTGCATCGACAACAGCTAAAGATTCAATTCCCAGGCGTCGCAATAGTCCTTCTTATTGAAAATTCACTCGTTGAGCTTGGAAACCTCGATATTCGACATCTCCAATCGACCTGCATCGACAACAGCTAAAGATTCAGTTCCCAGGCGTCGCAATAGTCCTTATTGAAAATTCACTCGTAGAGCTTGGAAAACGCGATATTCGACATTTCCAATCGATCTGCATCGACAACAGCCAAAGATGCGGTTCCCAGGCGTCGCAATAGTCCTTCTTATTGAAAATTCACTCGTAGAACTTGGGAAACGCGATATTCGACATTTCCAATCGACCTGCATCGACAACAGCTACAGATTCAGTTCCCAGGCGTCGCAATCGTCCTTATTATCAAAAATACACTCGTAAAGCATGGAAAATGCGACATTCGACATTTCCAATCGATCTGCATCGACAACAGCCAAAGATGCAGTTCCCAGGCGTCGCAATAGTCCTTCTTATTGAAAATTCACTCGTAGAACTTGGGATACGCGACATTCGACATTTCCAATCGATCTGCATCGACAACAGCTAAGGATTCAATTCCCAGACGTTGCAATAGTCCTTCTTATTGAAAATTCACTCGTAGAACTTGGAAAACGCGATATTCGACATTTCCAATCGATCTGCATCGACAACAGCTACAGATTCAGTTCCCAGGCGTCGCAATCGTCCTTATTATCAAAAATACACTCGTAAAGCAAGAAAAATGCGACATTCGACATTTCCAATCGATCTGCATCGACAACAGCTAAAGATTCAATTCCCAGGCGTCGCAATAGTCCTTCTTATTGAAAATTCACTCGTTGAGCTTGGAAACCTCGATATTCGACATCTCCAATCGACCTGCATCGACAACAGCTAAAGATTCAGTTCCCAGGCGTCGCAATAGTGCTTATTGAAAATTCACTCGTACAGCAAGGAAAACGCGATAATCAACATTTCTAATCGATCTGCATCGACAAAAGCTAAAGATTCAGTTCCCAGGCATCGCAATAGTCCTTATTGAAAATTCACTCGTAGAGCTTGGAAAACGCGATATTCGACATTTCCAATCGAGCTGCATCGACAACAGCTAAAGATTCAATTCCCAGGCGTCGGAATAGTCCTTATTGAAAATTCACTCGTAGAGCTTGGAAAACGCGATATTCGACATTTCCAATCAATCTGCATAGACAACAGCCAAAGATGCAGTTCCCAGGCGTCGCAATAGTCTTTCTTATTGAAGATTCATTCGTAGAGCTTGGAAAACGCGATATTCGACATTTCCAATCGATCTGCATCAACAACAGCTAAAGATTCAGTTCCCAGGCGTCGCAATAGTCTTTATTATCAAAAATACACTCCTATAGCATGGAAAATGCGATATTCGACATTTCCAATCGATCTGCATCAACAACAGCTAAAGATTCAGTTCCCAGGCGTCGCAATAGTCCTTATTGAAAATTCACTCGTAGAGCTTGGTAAACGCGATATTCGATATTTCCAATCGATCTGCATCGACAACAGCCAAAGAGGCAGTTCCCAGGCGTCGCAATAGTCTTCTTATTGAAAATTCACTCGTAGAACTTGGAAAACGCGATATTCGACATTTCCAATCGATCTGCATCGACAACAGCAACAGATTCAGTTCCCAGGCGTAGCAATCGTCCTTATTATCAAAAATACACTCGTATAGCATGGAAAATGCGACATTCGACATTTCCAATCGATCTGCATCGACAACAGCTAAAGATTCAATTCCCCGGCGTCGCAATAGTCCTTCTTATTGAAAATTCACTCGTTGAGCTTGGATACCTCGATATTCGACATCTCCAATCGACCTCCATCGACAACAGCTAAAGATTCAGTTCCCAGGCGTCGCAATAGTCCTTATTGAAAATTCACTCGTAAAGCTTTGAAAACGCGATATTCGACATTTCCAATCGATCTGCATAGACAACAGCTACAGATTCAGTTCCCAGGCGTCGCAATCGTCCTTATTATCAAAAATACACTCGTAAAGCAAGAAAAATGCGACATTCGACATTTCCAATCGATCTGCATCGACAACAGCTAAAGATTCAATTCCCAGGCGTCGCAATAGTCCTTCTTATTGAAAATTCACTCGTTGAGCTTGGAAACCTCGATATTCGACATCTCCAATCGACCTGCATCGACAACAGCTAAAGATTCAGTTCCCAGGCGTCGCAATAGTGCTTATTGAAAATTCACTCGTACAGCAAGGAAAACGCGATAATCGACATTTCTAATCGATCTGCATCGACAAAAGCTAAAGATTCAGTTCCCAGGCATCGCAATAGTCCTTATTGAAAATTCACTCGTAGAGCTTGGAAAACGCGATATTCGACATTTCCAATCGAGCTGCATCGACAACAGCTAAAGATTCAATTCCCAGGCGTCGGAATAGTCCTTATTGAAAATTCACTCGTAGAGCTTGGAAAACGCGATATTCGACATTTCCAATCAATCTGCATAGACAACAGCCAAAGATGCAGTTCCCAGGCGTCGCAATAGTCTTTCTTATTGAAGATTCATTCGTAGAGCTTGGAAAACGCGATATTCGACATTTCCAATCGATCTGCATCAACAACAGCTAAAGATTCAGTTCCCAGGCGTCGCAATAGTCTTTATTATCAAAAATACACTCCTATAGCATGGAAAATGCGATATTCGACATTTCCAATCGATCTGCATCAACAACAGCTAAAGATTCAGTTCCCAGGCGTCGCAATAGTCCTTATTGAAAATTCACTCGTAGAGCTTGGTAAACGCGATATTCGATATTTCCAATCGATCTGCATCGACAACAGCCAAAGAGGCAGTTCCCAGGCGTCGCAATAGTCTTCTTATTGAAAATTCACTCGTAGAACTTGGAAAACGCGATATTCGACATTTCCAATCGATCTGCATCGACAACAGCAACAGATTCAGTTCCCAGGCGTAGCAATCGTCCTTATTATCAAAAATACACTCGTATAGCATGGAAAATGCGACATTCGACATTTCCAATCGATCTGCATCGACAACAGCTAAAGATTCAATTCCCCGGCGTCGCAATAGTCCTTCTTATTGAAAATTCACTCGTTGAGCTTGGATACCTCGATATTCGACATCTCCAATCGACCTCCATCGACAACAGCTAAAGATTCAGTTCCCAGGCGTCGCAATAGTCCTTATTGAAAATTCACTCGTAAAGCTTTGAAAACGCGATATTCGACATTTCCAATCGATCTGCATAGACAACAGCCAAAGATGCAGTTCCCAGGCGTCGCAATAGTCTTTCTTATCAAAAATACACTCCTATAGCATGGAAAATGCGATATTCGACATTTCCAATCGATCTGCATCAACAACAGCTAAAGATTCAGTTCCCAGGCGTCGAAGTAGTTCTTATTGAAAATTCACTCGTAGAGCTAGGAAAACGCAATATTCGACATTTCCAATCGATCTGCATCGACAACAGCCAAACATGCAGTTCCCAGGCGTCGCAATAGTCTTTATTATCAAAAATACACTCGTATAGCATGGAAAATGCGACATTCGACATTTCCAATCGATCTGCATCGACAACAGCTAAAGATTCAATTCCCAGGCGTCGCAATAGTCCTTCTTATTGAAAATTCTCTCGTTGAGCTTGGAAACCTCGATATTCGACATCTCCAATCGACCTGCATCGACAACAGCTAAAGATTCAATTCCCAGGCGTCGCAATAGTCCTTATTGAAAATTCACTCGTAGAGCTTGGAAAACGCGATATTCGACGTTTCCAATCGATCTGCGTCAACAACAGCTAAAGATTCAGTTCCCAGGCGTCGCAATAGTCCTTATTGAAAATTCACTCGTAGAGCTTGGAAAACGCGATATTCGACATTTCCAATCGATCTGCATCGACAACAGCCAAAGATGCAGTTCCCAGGCGTCGCAATAGTCCTTCTTATTGAAAATTCACTCGTAGAACTTGGGAAACGCGATATTCGACATTTCCAAACGACCTGCATCGACAACAGCTACAGATTCAGTTCCCAGGCGTCGCAATCGTCCTTATTATCAAAAATACACTCGTAAAGCATGGAAAATGCGACATTCGACATTTCCAATCGATCTGCATCGACAACAGCCAAAGATGCAGTTCCCAGGCGTCGCAATAGTCCTTCTTATTGAAAATTCACTCGTAGAACTTGGGATACGCGACATTCGACATTTCCAATCGATCTGCATCGACAACAGCTAAGGATTCAATTCCCAGCCGTTGCAATAGTCCTTCTTATTGAAAATTCACTCGTAGAACTTGGAAAACGCGATATTCGACATTTCCAATCGATCTGCATCGACAACAGCTACAGATTCAGTTCCCAGGCGTCGCAATCGTCCTTATTATCAAAAATACACTCGTAAAGCAAGAAAAATGCGACATTCGACATTTCCAATCGATCTGCATCGACAACAGCTAAAGATTCAATTCCCAGGCGTCGCAATAGTCCTTCTTATTGAAAATTCACTCGTTGAGCTTGGAAACCTCGATATTCGACATCTCCAATCGACCTGCATCGACAACAGCTAAAGATTCAGTTCCCAGGCGTCGCAATAGTGCTTATTGAAAATTCACTCGTACAGCAAGGAAAACGCGATAATCGACATTTCTAATCGATCTGCATCGACAAAAGCTAAAGATTCAGTTCCCAGGCATCGCAATAGTCCTTATTGAAAATTCACTCGTAGAGCTTGGAAAACGCGATATTCGACATTTCCAATCGAGCTGCATCGACAACAGCTAAAGATTCAATTCCCAGGCGTCGGAATAGTCCTTATTGAAAATTCACTCGTAGAGCTTGGAAAACGCGATATTCGACATTTCCAATCAATCTGCATAGACAACAGCCAAAGATGCAGTTCCCAGGCGTCGCAATAGTCTTTCTTATTGAAGATTCACTCGTAGAGCTTGGAAAACGCGATATTCGACATTTCCAATCGATCTGCATCAACAACAGCTAAAGATTCAGTTCCCAGGCGTCGCAATAGTCTTTATTATCAAAAATACACTCCTATAGCATGGAAAATGCGATATTCGACATTTCCAATCGATCTGCATCAACAACAGCTAAAGATTCAGTTCCCAGGCGTCGCAATAGTCCTTATTGAAAATTCACTCGTAGAGCTTGGTAAACGCGATATTCGATATTTCCAATCGATCTGCATCGACAACAGCCAAAGAGGCAGTTCCCAGGCGTCGCAATAGTCTTCTTATTGAAAATTCACTCGTAGAACTTGGAAAACGCGATATTCGACATTTCCAATCGATCTGCATCGACAACAGCAACAGATTCAGTTCCCAGGCGTAGCAATCGTCCTTATTATCAAAAATACACTCGTATAGCATGGAAAATGCGACATTCGACATTTCCAATCGATCTGCATCGACAACAGCTAAAGATTCAATTCCCCGGCGTCGCAATAGTCCTTCTTATTGAAAATTCACTCGTTGAGCTTGGATACCTCGATATTCGACATCTCCAATCGACCTCCATCGACAACAGCTAAAGATTCAGTTCCCAGGCGTCGCAATACTCCTTATTGAAAATTCACTCGTAGAGCTTGGAAAACGCGATATTCGACATTTCCAATCGAGCTGCATCGACAACAGCTAAAGATTCAGTTCCCAGGCGTCGCAATAGTCTTTATTATCAAAAATACACTCCTATAGCATGGAAAATGCGATATTCGACATTTCCAATCGATCTGCATCAACAACAGCTAAAGATTCAGTTCCCAGGCGTCGCAATAGTCCTTATTGAAAATTCACTCGTAAAGCTTTGAAAACGCGATATTCGACATTTCCAATCGATCTGCATAGACAACAGCCAAAGATGCAGTTCCCAGGCGTCGCAATAGTCTTTCTTATCAAAAATACACTCCTATAGCATGGAAAATGCGATATTCGACATTTCCAATCGATCTGCATCAACAACAGCTAAAGATTCAGTTCCCAGGCGTCGCAATAGTCCTTATTGAAAATTCACTCGTAGAACTTGGAAAACGCGATATTCGACATTTCCAATCGATCTGCATCAACAACAGCTAAAGATTCAGTTCCCAGGCGTCGAAGTAGTTCTTATCGAAAATTCACTCGTAGATCTAGGAAAACGCAATATTCGACATTTCCAATCGATCTGCATCGACAACAGCCAAAGATGCAGTTCCCAGGTGTCGCAATAGTCTTTATTATCAAAAATACACTCGTATAGCATGGAAAATGCGACATTCGACATTTCCAATCGATCTGCATCGACAACAGCTAAAGATTCAATTCCCAGGCGTCGCAATAGTCCTTATTGAAAATTCACTCGTAGAGCTTGGAAAACGCGATATTCGACGTTTCCAATCGATCTGCGTCAACAACAGCTAAAGATTCAGTTCCCAGGCGTCGCAATAGTCCTTATTGAAAATTCACTCGTAGAGCTTGGAAAACGCGATATTCGACATTTCCAATCGACCTGCATCGACAACAGCTACAGATTCAGTTCCCAGGCGTAGCAATCGTCCTTATTATCAAAAATACACTCGTATAGCATGGAAAATGCGACATTCGACATTTCCAATCGATCTGCATCGACAACAGCTAAAGATTCAATTCCCAGGCGTCGCAATAGTCCTTCTTCTTGAAAATTCACTCGTTGAGCTTGGATACCTCGATATTCGACATCTCCAATCGACCTCCATCGACAACAGCTAAAGATTCAGTTCCCAGGCGTCGCAATAGTCTTTATTATCAAAAATACACTCCTATAGCATGGAAAATGCGATATTCGACATTTCCGATCGATCTGCATCAACAACAGCCAAAGATTCAGTTCCCAGGCATCGCAATAGTCCTTATTGAAAATTCACTCGTAGAGCTTGGAAAACGCGATATTCGACATTTCCAATCGATCTGCATCGACAAAAGCTAAAGATTCAGTTCCCAGGCATCGCAATAGTCCTTCTTATTGAAAATTCACTCGTTGAGCTTGGATACCTCGAGATTCGACATCTCCAATCGACCTGCATCGACAACAGCTAAAGATTCAGTTCCCAGGCGTCGCAATAGTCTTTATTATCAAAAATACACTCCTATAGCATGGAAAATGCGACATTCGACATTTCCAATCGATCTGCATCGACAACAGCTAAAGATTCAATTCCCAGGCGTCGCAATAGTCCTTCTTATTGAAAATTCACTCGTTGAGCTTGTATACCTCGATATTCGACATCTCCAATCGACCTCCATCGACAACAGCTAAAGATTCAGTTCCCAGGCGTCGCAATAGTCTTTATTATCAAAAATACACTCCTATAGCATGGAAAATGCGATATTCGACATTTCCAATCGATCTGCATCAACAACAGCTAAAGATTCAGTTCCCAGGCGTCGCAATAGTCCTTATTGAAAATTCACTCGTAAAGCTTTGAAAACGCGATATTCGACATTTCCAATCGATCTGCATAGACAACAGCCAAAGATGCAGTTCCCAGGCGTCGCAATAGTCTTTCTTATCAAAAATACACTCCTATAGCATGGAAAATGCGATATTCGACATTTCCAATCGATCTGCATCAACAACAGCTAAAGATTCAGTTCCCAGGCGTCGCAATAGTCCTTATTGAAAATTCACTCGTAGAACTTGGAAAACGCGATATTCGACATTTCCAATCGATCTGCATCAACAACAGCTAAAGATTCAGTTCCCAGGCGTCGAAGTAGTTCTTATCGAAAATTCACTCGTAGATCTAGGAAAACGCAATATTCGACATTTCCAATCGATCTGCATCGACAACAGCCAAAGATGCAGTTCCCAGGCGTCGCAATAGTCTTTATTATCAAAAATACACTCGTATAGCATGGAAAATGCGACATTCGACATTTCCAATCGATCTGCATCGACAACAGCTAAAGATTCAATTCCCAGGCGTCGCAATAGTCATTATTGAAAATTCACTCGTAGAGCTTGGAAAACGCGATATTCGACGTTTCCAATCGATCTGCGTCAACAACAGCTAAAGATTCAGTTCCCAGGCGTCGCAATAGTCCTTATTGAAAATTCACTCGTAGAGCTTGGAAAACGCGATATTCGACATTTCCAATCGACCTGCATCGACAACAGCTACAGATTCAGTTCCCAGGCGTAGCAATCGTCCTTATTATCAAAAATACACTCGTATAGCATGGAAAATGCGACATTCGACATTTCCAATCGATCTGCATCGACAACAGCTAAAGATTCAATTCCCAGGCGTCGCAATAGTCCTTCTTATTGAAAATTCACTCGTTGAGCTTGGATACCTCGATATTCGACATCTCCAATCGACCTCCATCGACAACAGCTAAAGATTCAGTTCCCAGGCGTCGCAATAGTCTTTATTATCAAAAATACACTCCTATAGCATGGAAAATGCGATATTCGACATTTCCGATCGATCTGCATCAACAACAGCCAAAGATTCAGTTCCCAGGCATCGCAATAGTCCTTATTGAAAATTCACTCGTAGAGCTTGGAAAACGCGATATTCGACATTTCCAATCGATCTGCATCGACAAAAGCTAAAGATTCAGTTCCCAGGCATCGCAATAGTCCTTCTTATTGAAAATTCACTCGTTGAGCTTGGATACCTCGCGATTCGACATCTCCAATCGACCTGCATCGACAACAGCTAAAGATTCAGTTCCCAGGCGTCGCAATAGTCTTTATTATCAAAAATACACTCCTATAGCATGGAAAATGCGACATTCGACATTTCCAATCGATCTGCATCGACAACAGCTAAAGATTCAATTCCCAGGCGTCGCAATAGTCCTTCTTATTGAAAATTCACTCGTTGAGCTTGTATACCTCGATATTCGACATTTCCAATCGACCTCCATCGACAACAGCTAAAGATTCAGTTCCCAGGCGTCGCAATACTCCTTATTGAAAATTCACTCGTAGAGCTTGGAAAACGCGATATTCGACATTTCCAATCGATCTGCATAGACAACAGCCAAAGATGCAGTTCCCAGGCGTCGCAATAGTCTTTCTTATCAAAAATACACTCCTATAGCATGGAAAATGCGATATTCGACATTTCCGATCGATCTGCATCAATAACAGCCAAAGATTCAGTTCCCAGGCATCGCAATAGTCCTTATTGAAAATTCACTCGTAGAGCTTGGAAAACGCGATATTCGACATTTCCAATCGATCTGCATCGACAAAAGCTAAAGATTCAGTTCCCAGGCATCGCAATAGTCCTTCTTATTGAAAATTCACTCGTTGAGCTTGGATACCTCGAGATTCGACATCTCCAATCGACCTGCATCGACAACAGCTAAAGATTCAGTTCCCAGGCGTCGCAATAGTCTTTATTATCAAAAATACACTCCTATAGCATGGAAAATGCGACATTCGACATTTCCAATCGATCTGCATCGACAACAGCTAAAGATTCAATTCCCAGGCGTCGCAATAGTCCTTCTTATTGAAAATTCACTCGTTGAGCTTGTAGACCTCGATATTCGACATCTCCAATCGACCTCCATCGACAACAGCTAAAGATTCAGTTCCCAGGCGTCGCAATACTCCTTATTGAAAATTCACTCGTAGAGCTTGGAAAACGCGATATTCGACATTTCCAATCGATCTGCATAGACAACAGCCAAAGATGCAGTTCCCAGGCGTCGCAATAGTCTTTCTTATCAAAAATACACTCCTATAGCATGGAAAATGCGATATTCGACATTTCCAATCGATCTGCATCAACAACAGCTAAAGATTCAGTTCCCAGGCGTCGAAATAGTTCTTATTGAAAATTCACTCGTAGAGCTAGGAAAACGCAATATTCGACATTTCCAATCGATCTGCATCGACAACAGCTAAAGATTCAATTCCTAGGCGTCGCAATAGTCCTTCTTATTGAAAATTCACTCGTTGAGCTTGGAAACCTCGATATTCGACATCTCCAATCGACCTGCATCGACATCAGCTAAAGATTCAATTCCCAGGCGTCGCAATAGTCCTTATTGAATATTCGCTCGTAGAGCTTGGAAAACGCGATATTCGACGTTTCCAATCGATCTGCGTCAACAACAGCTAAAGATTCAGTTCCCAGGCGTCGCAATAGTCCTTATTGAAAATTCACTCGTAGAGCTTGGAAAACGCGATATTCGACATTTCCAATCGATCTGCATCGACAACAGCCAAAGATGCAGTTCCCAGGCGTCGCAATAGTCCTTCTTATTGAAAATTCACTCGTAGAACTTGGGAAACGCGATATTCGACATTTCCAATCGACCTGCATCGACAACAGCTACAGATTCAGTTCCCAGGCGTCGCAATCGTCCTTATTATCAAAAATACACTTGTAAAGCATGGAAAATGCGACATTCGACATTTCCAATCGATCTGCATCGACAACAGCCAAAGATGCAGTTCCCAGGCGTCGCAATAGTCCTTCTTATTGAAAATTCATTCGTAGAACTTGGGATACGCGACATTCGACATTTCCAATCGATCTGCATCGACAACAGCTAAGGATTCAATTCCCAGGCGTTGCAATAGTCCTTCTTATTGAAAATTCACTCGTAGAACTTGGAAAACGCGATATTCGACATTTCCAATCGATCTGCATCGACAACAGCCACAGATTCAGTTCCCAGGCGTCGCAATCGTCCTTATTATCAAAAATACACTCGTAAAGCATGGAAAATGCGACATTCGACATTTCCAATCGATCTGCATCGACAACAGCTAAAGATTCAATTCCCAGGCGTCGCAATAGTCCTTCTTATTGAAAATTCACTCGTTGAGCTTGGAAACCTCGATATTCGACATCTCCAATCGACCTGCATCGACAACAGCTAAAGATTCAGTTCCCAGGCGTCGCAATAGTGCTTATTGAAAATTCACTCGTAGAGCTTGGAAAACGCGATATTCGACGTTTCCAATCGACCTGCATCGACAACAGCTACAGATTCAGTTCCCAGGCGTCGCAATCGTCCTTATTAAAAATTCACTCGTAGAGCTTGGAAAACGCGATATTCGACATTTCCAATCGAGCTGCATCGACAACAGCTAAAGATTCAATTCCCAGGCGTCGCAATAGTCTTTATTATCAAAAATACACTCCTATAGCATGGAAAATGCGGTATTCGACATTTCCAATCGATCTGCATCAACAACAGCTAAAGATTCAGTTCCCAGGCGTCGCAATAGTCACTGGAAATTCACTCGTAGAGCTTTGAAAACGCGATATTCGACATTTCCAATCGATCTGCATAGACAACAGCCAAAGATGCAGTTCCCAGGCGTCCCAATAGTCTTTCTTATCAAGAATACACTCCTATAGCATGGAAAATGCGATATTCGACATTTCCAATCGATCTGCATCAACAACAGCTAAAGATTCAGTTCCCAGGCGTCGCAATAGTCCTTATTGAAAATTCACTCGTAGAGCTTGGAAAACGCGATATTCGACATTTCCAATCGAGCTGCATCGACAACAGCTAAAGATTCAATTCCCAGGCGTCGGAATAGTCCTTATTGAAAATTCACTCGTAGAGCTTGGAAAATGCGATATTCGACATTTCCAATCTATCTGCATAGACAACAGCTAAAGATTCAGTTCCCAGGCGTCGCAATAGTCTTTCTTATTGAAGATTCACTCGTAGAGCTTGGAAAACGCGATATTCGACATTTCCAATCGATCTGCATCAACAACAGCTAAAGATTCAGTTCCCAGGCGTCGCAATAGTCTTTATTATCAAAAATACACTCCTATAGCATGGAAAATGCGATATTCGACATTTCCAATCGATCTGCATCAACAACAGCTAAAGATTCAATTCCCAGGCGTCGCAATAGTCCTTCTTATTGAAAATTCACTCGTTGAGCTTGGATACCTCGATATTCGACATCTCCAATCGACCTCCGTCGACAACAGCTAAAGATTCAGTTCCCAGGCGTCGCAATACTCCTTATAGAAAATTCACTCGTAGAGCTTGGAAAACGCGATATTCGACATTTCCAATCGATCTGCATAGACAACAGCCAAAGATGCAGTTCCCAGGCGTCGCAATAGTCTTTCTTATCAAAAATACACTCCTATAGCATGGAAAATGCGATATTCGACATTTCCAATCGATCTGCATCAACAACAGCTAAAGATTCAATTCCCAGGCGTCGCAATAGTCCTTCTTATTGAAAATTCACTCGTAGAGCTTGGAAAACGCGATATTCGACATTTCCAATCTATCTGCATAGACAACAGCCAAAGATGCAGTTCCCAGGCGTCGCAATAGTCTTTCTTATTGAAGATTCCCTCGTAGAGCTTGGAAAACGCGATATTCGACATTTCCAATCGATCTGCATCGACAACAGCTACAGATTCAGTTCCCAGGCGTAGCAATCGTCCTTATTATCAAAAATACACTCGTATAGCATGGAAAATGCGACATTCGACATTTCCAATCGATCTGCATCGACAACAGCTAAAGATTCAGTTCCCAGGCGTCGAAATAGTTCTTATTGAAAATTCACTCGTAAAGCTAGGAAAACGCAATATTCGACATTTCCAATCGATCTGCATCGACAACAGCCAAAGATGCAGTTCCCAGGCGTCGCAATAGTCTTTATTATCAAAAATACACTCGTATAGCATGGAAAATGCGACATTCGACATTTCCAATCGATCTGCATCGACAACAGCTAAAGATTCAATTCCCAGGCGTCGCAATAGTCCTTCTTATTGAAAATTCACTCGTTGAGCTTGGAAACCTCGATATTCGACATCTCCAATCGACCTGCATCGACAACAGCTAAAGATTCAGTTCCCAGGCGTCGCAATAGTCCTTATTGAAAATTCACTCGTAGAGCTTGGAAAACGCGATATTCGACATTTCCAATCGATCTGCATCGACAACAGCCAAAGATGCGGTTCCCAGGCGTCGCAATAGTCCTTCTTATTGAAAATTCACTCGTAGAACTTGGGAAACGCGATATTCGACATTTCCAATCGACCTGCATCGACAACAGCTACAGATTCAGTTCCCAGGCGTCGCAATCGTCCTTATTATCAAAAATACACTCGTAAAGCATGGAAAATGCGACATTCGACATTTCCAATCGATCTGCATCGACAACAGCCAAAGATGCAGTTCCCAGGCGTCGCAATAGTCCTTCTTATTGAAAATTCACTCGTAGAACTTGGGATACGCGACATTCGACATTTCCAATCGATCTGCATCGACAACAGCTAAGGATTCAATTCCCAGGCGTTGCAATAGTCCTTCTTATTGAAAATTCACTCGTAGAACTTGGAAAACGCGATATTCGACATTTCCAATCGACCTGCATCGACAACAGCTACAGATTCAGTTCCCAGGCGTCGCAATCGTCCTTATTATCAAAAATACACTCGTAAAGCAAGAAAAATGCGACATTCGACATTTCCAATCGATCTGCATCGACAACAGCTAAAGATTCAATTCCCAGGCGTCGCAATAGTCCTTCTTATTGAAAATTCACTCGTTGAGCTTGGAAACCTCGATATTCGACATCTCCAATCGACCTGCATCGACAACAGCTAAAGATTCAGTTCCCAGGCGTCGCAATAGTGCTTATTGAAAATTCACTCGTACAGCAAGGAAAACGCGATAATCGACATTTCTAATCGATCTGCATCGACAAAAGCTAAAGATTCAGTTCCCAGGCATCGCAATAGTCCTTATTGAAAATTCACTCGTAGAGCTTGGAAAACGCGATATTCGACATTTCCAATCGAGCTGCATCGACAACAGCTAAAGATTCAATTCCCAGGCGTCGGAATAGTCCTTATTGAAAATTCACTCGTAGAGCTTGGAAAACGCGATATTCGACATTTCCAATCAATCTGCATAGACAACAGCCAAAGATGCAGTTCCCAGGCGTCGCAATAGTCTTTCTTATTGAAGATTCATTCGTAGAGCTTGGTTAACGCGATATTCGACATTTCCAATCGATCTGCATCAACAACAGCTAAAGATTCAGTTCCCAGGCGTCGCAATAGTCTTTATTATCAAAAATACACTCCTATAGCATGGAAAATGCGATATTCGACATTTCCAATCGATCTGCATCAACAACAGCTAAAGATTCAGTTCCCAGGCGTCGCAATAGTCCTTATTGAAAATTCACTCGTAGAGCTTGGTAAACGCGATATTCGATATTTCCAATCGATCTGCATCGACAACAGCCAAAGAGGCAGTTCCCAGGCGTCGCAATAGTCTTCTTATTGAAAATTCACTCGTAGAACTTGGAAAACGCGATATTCGACATTTCCAATCGATCTGCATCGACAACAGCAACAGATTCAGTTCCCAGGCGTAGCAATCGTCCTTATTATCAAAAATACACTCGTATAGCATGGAAAATGCGACATTCGACATTTCCAATCGATCTGCATCGACAACAGCTAAAGATTCAATTCCCCGGCGTCGCAATAGTCCTTCTTATTGAAAATTCACTCGTTGAGCTTGGATACCTCGATATTCGACATCTCCAATCGACCTCCATCGACAACAGCTAAAGATTCAGTTCCCAGGCGTCGCAATACTCCTTATTGAAAATTCACTCGTAGAGCTTGGAAAACGCGATATTCGACATTTCCAATCGAGCTGCATCGACAACAGCTAAAGATTCAGTTCCCAGGCGTCGCAATAGTCTTTATTATCAAAAATACACTCCTATAGCATGGAAAATGCGATATTCGACATTTCCAATCGATCTGCATCAACAACAGCTAAAGATTCAGTTCCCAGGCGTCGCAATAGTCCTTATTGAAAATTCACTCGTAAAGCTTTGAAAACGCGATATTCGACATTTCCAATCGATCTGCATAGACAACAGCCAAAGATGCAGTTCCCAGGCGTCGCAATAGTCTTTCTTATCAAAAATACACTCCTATAGCATGGAAAATGCGATATTCGACATTTCCAATCGATCTGCATCAACAACAGCTAAAGATTCAGTTCCCAGGCGTCGCAATAGTCCTTATTGAAAATTCACTCGTAGAACTTGGAAAACGCGATATTCGACATTTCCAATCGATCTGCATCAACAACAGCTAAAGATTCAGTTCCCAGGCGTCGAAGTAGTTCTTATTGAAAATTCACTCGTAGAGCTAGGAAAACGCAATATTCGACATTTCCAATCGATCTGCATCGACAACAGCTAAAGATGCAGTTCCCAGGCGTCGCAATAGTCTTTATTATCAAAAATACACTCGTATAGCATGGAAAATGCGACATTCGACATTTCCAATCGATCTGCATCGACAACAGCTAAAGATTCAATTCCCAGGCGTCGCAATAGTCCTTCTTATTGAAAATTCACTCGTTGAGCTTGGAAACCTCGATATTCGACATCTCCAATCGACCTGCATCGACAACAGCTAAAGATTCAATTCCCAGGCGTCGCAATAGTCCTTCTTATTGAAAATTCACTCGTTGAGCTTGGAAACCTCGATATTCGACATCTCCAATCGACCTGCATCGACAACAGCTAAAGATTCAGTTCCCAGGCGTCGCAATAGTGCTTATTGAAAATTCACTCGTAGAGCTTGGAAAACGCGATATTCGACGTTTCCAATCGACCTGCATCGACAACAGCTACAGATTCAGTTCCCAGGCGTCGCAATCGTCCTTATTAAAAATTCACTCGTAGAGCTTGGAAAACGCGATATTCGACATTTCCAATCGAGCTGCATCGACAACAGCTAAAGATTCAATTCCCAGGCGTCGCAATAGTCTTTATTATCAAAAATACACTCCTATAGCATGGAAAATGCGGTATTCGACATTTCCAATCGATCTGCATCAACATCAGCTAAAGATTCAGTTCCCAGGCGTCGCAATAGTCACTGGAAATTCACTCGTAGAGCTTTGAAAACGCGATATTCGACATTTCCAATCGATCTGCATAGACAACAGCCAAAGATGCAGTTCCCAGGCGTCCCAATAGTCTTTCTTATCAAGAATACACTCCTATAGCATGGAAAATGCGATATTCGACATTTCCAATCGATCTGCATCAACAACAGCTAAAGATTCAGTTCCCAGGCGTCGCAATAGTCCTTATTGAAAATTCACTCGTAGAGCTTGGAAAACGCGATATTCGACATTTCCAATCGAGCTGCATCGACAACAGCTAAAGATTCAATTCCCAGGCGTCGGAATAGTCCTTATTGAAAATTCACTCGTAGAGCTTGGAAAATGCGATATTCGACATTTCCAATCGATCTGCATCAACAACAGCTAAAGATTCAGTTCCCAGGCGTCGCAATAGTCACTGGAAATTCACTCGTAGAGCTTTGAAAACGCGATATTCGACATTTCCAATCGATCTGCATAGACAACAGCCAAAGATGCAGTTCCCAGGCGTCCCAATAGTCTTTCTTATCAAGAATACACTCCTATAGCATGGAAAATGCGATATTCGACATTTCCAATCGATCTGCATCAACAACAGCTAAAGATTCATTTCCCAGGCGTCGCAATAGTCCTTATTGAAAATTCACTCGTAGAGCTTGGAAAACGCGATATTCGACATTTCCAATCGAGCTGCATCGACAACAGCTAAAGATTCAATTCCCAGGCGTCGGAATAGTCCTTATTGAAAATTCACTCGTAGAGCTTGGAAAATGCGATATTCGACATTTCCAATCTATCTGCATAGACAACAGCCAAAGATGCAGTTCCTAGGCGTCGCAATAGTCTTTCTTATTGAAGATTCACTCGTAGAGCTTGGAAAACGCGATATTCGACATTTCCAATCGATCTGCATCAACAACAGCTAAAGATTCAGTTCCCAGGCGTCGCAATAGTCTTTATTATCAAAAATTCACTCCTATAGCATGGAAAATGCGATATTCGACATTTCCAATCGATCTGCATCAACAACAGCTAAAGATTCAATTCCCAGGCGTCGCAATAGTCCTTCTTATTGAAAATTCACTCGTTGAGCTTGGATACCTCGATATTCGACATCTCCAATCGACCTCCGTCGACAACAGCTAAAGATTCAGTTCCCAGGCGTCGCAATACTCCTTATAGAAAATTCACTCGTAGAGCTTGGAAAACGCGATATTCGACATTTCCAATCGATCTGCATAGACAACAGCCAAAGATGCAGTTCCCAGGCGTCGCAATAGTCTTTCTTATCAAAAATACACTCCTATAGCATGGAAAATGCGATATTCGACATTTCCAATCGATCTGCATCAACAACAGCTAAAGATTCAATTCCCAGGCGTCGCAATAGTCCTTCTTATTGAAAATTCACTCGTAGAGCTTGGAAAACGCGATATTCGACATTTCCAATCTATCTGCATAGACAACAGCCAAAGATGCAGTTCCCAGGCGTCGCAATAGTCTTTCTTATTGAAGATTCCCTCGTAGAGCTTGGAAAACGCGATATTCGACATTTCCAATCGATCTGCATCGACAACAGCTACAGATTCAGTTCCCAGGCGTAGCAATCGTCCTTATTATCAAAAATACACTCGTATAGCATGGAAAATGCGACATTCGACATTTCCAATCGATCTGCATCGACAACAGCTAAAGATTCAATTCCCAGGCGTCGCAATAGTCCTTCTTATTGAAAATTCACTCGTTGAGCTTGGATACCTCGATATTCGACATCTCCAATCGACCTCCGTCGACAACAGCTAAAGATTCAGTTCCCAGGCGTCGCAATACTCCTTATAGAAAATTCACTCGTAGAGCTTGGAAAACGCGATATTCGACATTTCCAATCGATCTGCATAGACAACAGCCAAAGATGCAGTTCCCAGGCGTCGCAATAGTCTTTCTTATCAAAAATACACTCCTATAGCATGGAAAATGCGATATTCGACATTTCCAATCGATCTGCATCAACAACAGCTAAAGATTCAGTTCCCAGGCGTCGAAATAGTTCTTATTGAAAATTCACTCGTAAAGCTAGGAAAACGCAATATTCGACATTTCCAATCGATCTGCATCGACAACAGCCAAAGATGCAGTTCCCAGGCGTCGCAATAGTCTTTATTATCAAAAATACACTCGTATAGCATGGAAAATGCGACATTCGACATTTCCAATCGATCTGCATCGACAACAGCTAAAGATTCAATTCCCAGGCGTCGCAATAGTCCTTCTTATTGAAAATTCACTCGTTGAGCTTGGAAACCTCGATATTCGACATCTCCAATCGACCTGCATCGACAACAGCTAAAGATTCAGTTCCCAGGCGTCGCAATAGTCCTTATTGAAAATTCACTCGTAGAGCTTGGAAAACGCGATATTCGACATTTCCAATCGATCTGCATCGACAACAGCCAAAGATGCGGTTCCCAGGCGTCGCAATAGTCGTTCTTATTGAAAATTCACTCGTAGAACTTGGGAAACGCGATATTCGACATTTCCAATCGACCTGCATCGACAACAGCTACAGATTCAGTTCCCAGGCGTCGCAATCGTCCTTATTATCAAAAATACACTCGTAAAGCATGGAAAATGCGACATTCGACATTTCCAATCGATCTGCATCGACAACAGCCAAAGATGCAGTTCCCAGGCGTCGCAATAGTCCTTCTTATTGAAAATTCACTCGTAGAACTTGGGATACGCGACATTCGACATTTCCAATCGATCTGCATCGACAACAGCTAAGGATTCAATTCCCAGGCGTTGCAATAGTCCTTCTTATTGAAAATTCACTCGTAGAACTTGGAAAACGCGATATTCGACATTTCCAATCGATCTGCATCGACAACAGCTACAGATTCAGTTCCCAGGCGTCGCAATCGTCCTTATTATCAAAAATACACTCGTAAAGCAAGAAAAATGCGACATTCGACATTTCCAATCGATCTGCATCGACAACAGCTAAAGATTCAATTCCCAGGCGTCGCAATAGTCCTTCTTATTGAAAATTCACTCGTTGAGCTTGGAAACCTCGATATTCGACATCTCCAATCGACCTGCATCGACAACAGCTAAAGATTCAGTTCCCAGGCGTCGCAATAGTGCTTATTGAAAATTCACTCGTACAGCAAGGAAAACGCGATAATCGACATTTCTAATCGATCTGCATCGACAAAAGCTAAAGATTCAGTTCCCAGGCATCGCAATAGTCCTTATTGAAAATTCACTCGTAGAGCTTGGAAAACGCGATATTCGACATTTCCAATCGAGCTGCATCGACAACAGCTAAAGATTCAATTCCCAGGCGTCGGAATAGTCCTTATTGAAAATTCACTCGTAGAGCTTGGAAAACGCGATATTCGACATTTCCAATCAATCTGCATAGACAACAGCCAAAGATGCAGTTCCCAGGCGTCGCAATAGTCTTTCTTATTGAAGATTCATTCGTAGAGCTTGGTTAACGCGATATTCGACATTTCCAATCGATCTGCATCAACAACAGCTAAAGATTCAGTTCCCAGGCGTCGCAATAGTCCTTATTGAAAATTCACTCGTAGAGCTTGGTAAACGCGATATTCGATATTTCCAATCGATCTGCATCGACAACAGCCAAAGAGGCAGTTCCCAGGCGTCGCAATAGTCTTCTTATTGAAAATTCACTCGTAGAACTTGGAAAACGCGATATTCGACATTTCCAATCGATCTGCATCGACAACAGCAACAGATTCAGTTCCCAGGCGTAGCAATCGTCCTTATTATCAAAAATACACTCGTATAGCATGGAAAATGCGACATTCGACATTTCCAATCGATCTGCATCGACAACAGCTAAAGATTCAATTCCCCGGCGTCGCAATAGTCCTTCTTATTGAAAATTCACTCGTTGAGCTTGGATACCTCGATATTCGACATCTCCAATCGACCTCCATCGACAACAGCTAAAGATTCAGTTCCCAGGCGTCGCAATACTCCTTATTGAAAATTCACTCGTAGAGCTTGGAAAACGCGATATTCGACATTTCCAATCGAGCTGCATCGACAACAGCTAAAGATTCAGTTCCCAGGCGTCGCAATAGTCTTTATTATCAAAAATACACTCCTATAGCATGGAAAATGCGATATTCGACATTTCCAATCGATCTGCATCAACAACAGCTAAAGATTCAGTTCCCAGGCGTCGCAATAGTCCTTATTGAAAATTCACTCGTAAAGCTTTGAAAACGCGATATTCGACATTTCCAATCGATCTGCATAGACAACAGCCAAAGATGCAGTTCCCAGGCGTCGCAATAGTCTTTCTTATCAAAAATACACTCCTATAGCATGGAAAATGCGATATTCGACATTTCCAATCGATCTGCATCAACAACAGCTAAAGATTCAGTTCCCAGGCGTCGCAATAGTCCTTATTGAAAATTCACTCGTAGAACTTGGAAAACGCGATATTCGACATTTCCAATCGATCTGCATCAACAACAGCTAAAGATTCAGTTCCCAGGCGTCGAAGTAGTTCTTATTGAAAATTCACTCGTAGAGCTAGGAAAACGCAATATTCGACATTTCCAATCGATCTGCATCGACAACAGCTAAAGATGCAGTTCCCAGGCGTCGCAATAGTCTTTATTATCAAAAATACACTCGTATAGCATGGAAAATGCGACATTCGACATTTCCAATCGATCTGCATCGACAACAGCTAAAGATTCAATTCCCAGGCGTCGCAATAGTCCTTCTTATTGAAAATTCACTCGTTGAGCTTGGAAACCTCGATATTCGACATCTCCAATCGACCTGCATCGACAACAGCTAAAGATTCAATTCCCAGGCGTCGCAATAGTCCTTATTGAAAATTCACTCGTAGAGCTTGGAAAACGCGATATTCGACGTTTCCAATCGATCTGCGTCAACAACAGCTAAAGATTCAGTTCCCAGGCGTCGCAATAGTCCTTATTGAAAATTCACTCGTAGAGCTTGGAAAACGCGATATTCGACATTTCCAATCGATCTGCATCGACAACAGCCAAAGATGCAGTTCCCAGGCGTCGCAATAGTCCTTCTTATTGAAAATTCACTCGTAGAACTTGGGATACGCGACATTCGACATTTCCAATCGATCTGCATCGACAACAGCTAAGGATTCAATTCCCAGGCGTTGCAATAGTCCTTCTTATTGAAAATTCACTCGTAGAACTTGGAAAACGCGATATTCGACATTTCCAATCGATCTGCATCGACAACAGCTACAGATTCAGTTCCCAGGCGTCGCAATCGTCCTTATTATCAAAAATACACTCGTAAAGCAAGAAAAATGCGACATTCGACATTTCCAATCGATCTGCATCGACAACAGCTAAAGATTCAATTCCCAGGCGTCGCAATAGTCCTTCTTATTGAAAATTCACTCGTTGAGCTTGGAAACCTCGATATTCGACATCTCCAATCGACCTGCATCGACAACAGCTAAAGATTCAGTTCCCAGGCGTCGCAATAGTGCTTATTGAAAATTCACTCGTACAGCAAGGAAAACGCGATAATCGACATTTCTAATCGATCTGCATCGACAAAAGCTAAAGATTCAGTTCCCAGGCATCGCAATAGTCCTTATTGAAAATTCACTCGTAGAGCTTGGAAAACGCGATATTCGACATTTCCAATCGAGCTGCATCGACAACAGCTAAAGATTCAATTCCCAGGCGTCGGAATAGTCCTTATTGAAAATTCACTCGTAGAGCTTGGAAAACGCGATATTCGACATTTCCAATCAATCTGCATAGACAACAGCCAGAGATGCAGTTCCCAGGCGTCGCAATAGTCTTTCTTATTGAAGATTCATTCGTAGAGCTTGGTTAACGCGATATTCGACATTTCCAATCGATCTGCATCAACAACAGCTAAAGATTCAGTTCCCAGGCGTCGCAATAGTCCTTATTGAAAATTCACTCGTAGAGCTTGGTAAACGCGATATTCGATATTTCCAATCGATCTGCATCGACAACAGCCAAAGAGGCAGTTCCCAGGCGTCGCAATAGTCTTCTTATTGAAAATTCACTCGTAGAACTTGGAAAACGCGATATTCGACATTTCCAATCGATCTGCATCGACAACAGCAACAGATTCAGTTCCCAGGCGTAGCAATCGTCCTTATTATCAAAAATACACTCGTATAGCATGGAAAATGCGACATTCGACATTTCCAATCGATCTGCATCGACAACAGCTAAAGATTCAATTCCCCGGCGTCGCAATAGTCCTTCTTATTGAAAATTCACTCGTTGAGCTTGGATACCTCGATATTCGACATCTCCAATCGACCTCCATCGACAACAGCTAAAGATTCAGTTCCCAGGCGTCGCAATACTCCTTATTGAAAATTCACTCGTAGAGCTTGGAAAACGCGATATTCGACATTTCCAATCGAGCTGCATCGACAACAGCTAAAGATTCAGTTCCCAGGCGTCGCAATAGTCTTTATTATCAAAAATACACTCCTATAGCATGGAAAATGCGATATTCGACATTTCCAATCGATCTGCATCAACAACAGCTAAAGATTCAGTTCCCAGGCGTCGCAATAGTCCTTATTGAAAATTCACTCGTAAAGCTTTGAAAACGCGATATCCGACATTTCCAATCGATCTGCATAGACAACAGCCAAAGATGCAGTTCCCAGGCGTCGCAATAGTCTTTCTTATCAAAAATACACTCCTATAGCATGGAAAATGCGATATTCGACATTTCCAATCGATCTGCATCAACAACAGCTAAAGATTCAGTTCCCAGGCGTCGCAATAGTCCTTATTGAAAATTCACTCGTAGAACTTGGAAAACGCGATATTCGACATTTCCAATCGATCTGCATCAACAACAGCTAAAGATTCAGTTCCCAGGCGTCGAAGTAGTTCTTATTGAAAATTCACTCGTAGAGCTAGGAAAACGCAATATTCGACATTTCCAATCGATCTGCATCGACAACAGCCACAGATTCAGTTCCCAGGCGTCGCAATCGTCCTTATTATCAAAAATACACTCGTAAAGCATGGAAAATGCGACATTCGACATTTCCAATCGATCTGCATCGACAACAGCTAAAGATTCAATTCCCAGGCGTCGCAATAGTCCTTCTTATTGAAAATTCACTCGTTGAGCTTGGAAACCTCGATATTCGACATCTCCAATCGACCTGCATCGACAACAGCTAAAGATTCAGTTCCCAGGCGT